>CM029021.1:103669755-104869755 GCA_016801055.1 Panax notoginseng
GAGAGGAAAATAGACCAGATCAGTATCTCAGATTAGACAATACTTGAATGAGACTTTGGGCCAGTATGTGAAGTGATTCTGAGAATCAGTAAGTCAGGTCTCAGATTTGAATGACCTTAAGGCAGTGGGACTCTTTCAAAACGGTTTGGACCTTATAAAGTCCAAGAAGCTGGTAAAAGAGCTGATGTTCAACAATCCGAAGAGCCTGGCAGAGGCGTTTGAGAAAGCTGAAGGTTTCATAGTAGTGGAAAAAGCCATGAATAGTCTGAAACAACATACATCGGAAAAGCCGAGGGATAAAAAGAAAGGTAATACTGATAACAAAACCGACGGGTACCAAAAGAAGTACAACGACAACAATAAAAAATCCGACTGTTATCAGAAGAAGTATAATAACTACAATGGCGTTTCGAGAGGGGGACGCCCACCCTTCCCGAACTAGAAGGTTAACAAAATTTACACAAAGCTCAACACTGACCGGGCCACTATCCTCGAAGAAATAAAAGACAAACCTTACTTCAAGCCATTTAGGGATAACATCAAGGGGGACAATGGTAATACGAGTAGATATTGTGATTAACATGAGGCGTGTGACGCCCCCAGATTCGAGTCTCAAACACCCGGACCTGGTCATCATGATTCAATACAAACATCTACCTCTAAACAACATACAATAACTAAATGCGAAATATAATAAACATATGTTGTTCATTCAAAAGGTGTTACTGGTCCCAAGGTCTGAACCTTAATACAACTTACAAACATACCCTAGTACAGTAATTGTAACATTCCAGAATTTTAAGGTGTAATATTAAATATTTATTAATTTATATAAGTATTTAATGGATATGTTTGTTATTGAATAAATAATTGTTCAATTTGAGTAATGTGGTTTATTTAATTATTTGTTGAATAAATAATTAAATATTAAATATTAAGTATTTATGGGCAATATTAAATATTTGTTGAATTATATGGCAATTTGAGTTGATGTGATTTAATTATTTATTGGTTGAGTAAATAATTAAGGAGCTACATAAATTAATTGTTATGAGATTTTATAATAATTTAATTTAATAAATAAGCTAGAGAGCTTATAGTGATTTTAAATAAGTAATAATATTTTAAATGAGAAATTATAATTTAAAATATTAGTTGGTTAAATAAAGTTATAATTATAAAAGAAATTATAATTATGTGATAATGATTTATGTGTTATAGTAATTTAATAGATTAATGTTAATTGATTTATTTAATTAAATAAAAGTGTGACTAATAACCTTGCTATAAAGGAGTTATTAAAATAAATTAAAAGAGTTTAATGTAGTTTTGCCAAACATGCCTTATTGCATAATAAGTCTTTAATCTAATAATATTTTAGTAAACAAGGTATAAGGATTAATCTATTTGTTTTAATTCAATTTACCAAACAAGGTGTAAGGATTAAATAGTTATTTTTATTATGTTAGCCAAACAAGCCTTATGGCTTTTGATTTTTAAAACTTATATAACTGACATAAGTTATATCAGTACTTATATTATATCATTAATATATATTATTACTATATACGTTATATTCTATTACGTATACTAAGAAGACTCAGAAGAAGAAAAGAGAGAGGAAGAAGAAGAACACAGAGAGAAAACTAAGAGAAAACTAGAGAGAATTGAGAGAATTCTTAACAGGTTTTGGAGAAAAGATTTGGAGAAAAGAGATAGTATCATCATCTTCATAATCCAAGGTAGGAGCTCTATCTCCTTCTTTAAAAAAATTAGTTTTTCTTCTTCTCAAAAAGTCTGTGAAAATTTTATAATAGATAAATTGTTGTTATGATTGTAATTTTGTAAGGATTGTTGATTATATGATTATTTCATGAGTCTATGCATGATTATAGATAAATTAATTCATGTATGTATGTATTTTATGAAGAAATTGTTTTACAGAGAGTTTTTATGAATGAGTATGGCTTTAGTTAAAATAGAAATTAAGGTTTAATTAGTTGTTGTATTGACAAATTGATTGTTAGAATTGATAGAGTATGTAAAATCATAATCATGATGCTTTAAATTTACTGTTTTGGTTGAATAACAAAATCACAGTGTTGATTTTCATGAAAGATATCAAAAATGGATTAAAATTGGGTGTTGTATATTTGATATTTGTGCTAAATTATGAATAGAAACATGTTAGGAGTCGTCACAATGTGTTTATATGAAGTTTATATGTAAAATAGATGATAATCAGTCTGTTAGATTCGAGCTTTTAGGCCATTTTGGCTTTTTGTTCATGTTGTTGCTGAAGCTGTCAGTCGACGCTGCAGCTTCGCGCTGCGACGCGACAACCAGCAGTGTATTAGTGGTGCCGCAGCGCCATCTCCACGCCGCAGCGCGGCTGCATAGTATAATGATCGCGCTGTCGCGCCGACTCAGCGTCGCAGCGCGAACCACAGTACAAACTGTGGCGCCGCAGCGCGAGTCAGCAGAATGGTCTGACAGTTTTGTTTAAGTGTACAAAACTTGAAAATAAATGTTATGTGTTAATAATAATAATGTTAAATGATAATTTCAGTAGTATTAAGCTATGAATGATCATGTTAATTAAGTGTTACCTACTTGTAACATAGTTGATTATGTGAATGGGTAATTTAACCCATATGATGAATGTTTTTATTTATATAAGTATATAATGTTGGTAATGACTAACTATGTCAATATGTCATATGTATAGGGTATTAATCCAAGTGTAAGGGTTTAGCTTGTGCTAAAGGCAAGTTTTCTAACTCCAAACTTTATTGTGCAAGTTCTCTAAACTTCGTTTTACAATTATTTAACTCTATTTCTATAATCGAGCAAGTTTCTAATCCCTTGTCTTATTGAGCTAATTATTGTAGTTAATTCAATTACCTTATAATGATGTAAGCTATCCAAACTTTGGTTGGATGTTGAACGAGTTATTCTTATATTTCAATTATTGATTAACATGCATAATTGAATTTACCATGCATGTTTAATATTAAACTTTAATTCAACCTTGGCTTAATATTGTTCAAGCAAGGTATGCCATAGTTATTCAAAGTGTATGCTATTAGATTATTCCTAAAAGCATGATTTAATTACTATGATTGATTCAATCACGATTACTCCATAGTATAGTGTTATTAGTTTTATTCAACTACTCCGTAGTTGATGTTCATTTAAACTCCAAATTTCCTTGAAAGCATATCCAAACCAAACTTACTTTGGTACGGACTTGTACTCTAAATACTGAGAAGAACAACTCTTTTAATAGAGGTTACGCTTAGCGTTGAAATGATTGTGCACAATACATTGTACGAAGGGTTGATCCCCCTAAGTACGTGGAGTCCTTATAGTCTTATGACTGTTAAAGTTTAAGTTGAAAGATTACTTATAACTGTGGACATGATTCATGGTTATTTGACCCTCAGTGAATGTTAAAGTTTTCGGAAAGTAATAGAATTTATTGTTCAGTTCTATTGAGCCTAATGTTGGCAAATGATGTAAAAGTTTAATGATTTATTTATTGTTATTCCAAGTGGGCCTTGTTTGCTCACTCTTGCCTATAAACTTTCTTACAGCTAAGGTTGAAACTGGTGATGTACCTAGCATCAGTAAGGGGAAAGGAAAGATGAGATGAAGACTTGTAATAGTTTGATAGTTTATTTTCAGACCTTGTTTCAAAGACTGTAATGATGGTTATTTTAAATTTTTGCATGAATGAATGTTTGTAAAGGTTAGATAACCTGGGAGATTTTTATTTAAGTTTAATCCTATATGGGCAGGTTTTGATTATTCAATTTTATTAAAATTGGGTAGTTAGAAACGAATGTTTTGATTACGTGAACACCAAATCTTGAGGAAATGAAGTACCAGGATTTGGGGGTGTCACATGTTCGTATCAAAGCTTGAGGTTATGAACCTTAGGTGGGGGAAAAGCCTTAGGAAGTAACCTTTTGAAAAGATAGTGGAGATAACTCTTATCGAGTTTTAAGAAAGAAGTAATAAAACACTTATGTGCTTATGTGTTTATATTTATGTACTCGTGAGTGTCGAGTAGTAATGATTATTAATTAAAACTTTAAAACTTTGTTGTCAGGATGACTAATGTTGGAGAGTCCAGTCAGGCTAGGGAGGAGGGACCTCAAATGCCTATAGAGGAGGAGCCTCGCGATATTCAGGTAGTTTGGGAACAACTACTGCCACGGGAGTCAGCCCCGTTGGTCACAGTAGTTGAGGATGAAGATGATGATGTGGAGACAGACGAGGAGGATCCCGTTGAGTTTCCACATGAGGATGAGGATGATGATGTGGAGACAGACGAGGAGGATCCCATTGAATTACCACAGGAGGATGAGGATGACGAGGATGAGGAGGAAAAGATTCCACTTAACTCGATTGCTGGACGTGTATACGATGAGGTGCATGACCGTAACGTGGAACTTCAGGATACAGTGGAGGAGTTACGGGAGATAGTAGCTGAACAACAGACTGCAATGACACAAAAAGACGGCGTGATCCAGGATCGTGAGGAACGACTGACAAACGCCGAGGAGAAACTAATACAGACTGAAGGAGAGAAAGAACAATTGATCGAGATGGTTGCTGAACTGAAGAGCAAGCTGAGAGAAGAAGCGACTAAGAGGGCAAGAGCTGAAGATGCATACGAGGAAGCTTATCAATGAACTGGAAGAGCAATAAGGAACTCACAGGCAAAAAGGATGAAGATGAAAGAAATGGATAAAGTATTCGACACCGCAATTAATCGAGCTCAAGATCGGGTCATGGGATATCCGATTCAGTTCAAGACGCTGCCATCATTCGTGTTAGATCGCAGAACAATGTTTCGAGTCATGGAGGAAGAACGTGATAGGGCTAAGAAGTATCTTAATAGATCATCGTAGAAAATGTTCCTGTAATGCACGTGATAAGTATTAAATAATGTGTAAATCCCTAGTGTTAAGTAACCATGGGATATGATAATGATGATGATGTCCTGTAACTTTTGTAGTTCAGGAAAGGAATGTAAATAGCAGTGATGCTATTGTTTTTATGTTTTCAAAGTAATGATGAATAAATAAAAGTTATTATTTTATTCAAAGTGTTATGTGCTATGTGGTTATTTCTTTTATAGAGGCAAGTTAATTAGAAATACTTAAAGAAGTTGAGTAATAGTCTAATAGATGTTTTATTTTAACAGAAAATGCCTCCCAGACGTCAACCAACACGACAGAGAACCACTTAAGAAACTAACAATAACGACAATGTTGATGCGAATCCTGTTCAACAGTTAGTGACACTACTGACGGGAGCATTGCAAAACCAACCACAAAACCATGGTACAACGTTTAAGGATTTCAAGGCGGTTGGACCACCTGAATTCCGTGGATCCATGAATCTAGTTGAAGCACAAAGCTGGATTATGGAGATAGAGAAGGTGTTCGATGTCGCTAGGGTAGGGGATGACCAGAAGACTGCTTTCACAACTTTCATGTTGAAAGCAGAAGCTAGTTATTGGTGGCAGGCCAATAAAACTCGTGAAGGGCCAGAGGTGATGACCTAGGATAGGTTTAAGGAGTTGTTCTTCAAGACCTATTTCCCGGAGAGTTCGAAGAGTCAGCTGGAGGTACAGTTTCTAGAACTGAAGCAAGGGACGATGACGGTATCCGAGTATGCTGCAAAATTCAACGAACTGGCGAGGTTTGCGCCATATCAGGTTAGCACAGATGAACGTAAGGCGAAGATGTTTGAACAGGGACTGAAGCCCTGGTTCTACAGTAGGGTTTTCCTGTTCTAGTTAAAGACATTTACAGCAGTGATGGAGAAAGCAGTACTCGCTGAAGGTGGAGGCGAGGCGGTGACAAAGTTCAACCAGGAACAAAAGAAGAAGAAGAATGAGAATGAGATGAAGAACGGAGGTAGTAACAGTGGAAACAACAACAACAACAATAACAACAACTTGAAGAGAAAGTGGAATGGAGGTATGGGTACTGGAAACCGGCAGGGTAACCAGCAAAACAAAAAGTTTGAAGCATGTGCGACATGTGGGAAGTTTCACAAGGGTGCGTGCTTGATGGGGAAACGAGTTTGCTACAATTGTGGCCAGGAGGGTCACATCGCCCCAAGTTGCACTCAGCCAAAGAAGAATACATGCTTCGCGTGCGGATCGAAGGATCACTTTGCTCGTGAATGTCCTAAGAAGAGAGATGGAGTGACAACCAGAAGCAGTGGAGGTAACAATGGAAGTACATGGGCCATTGCAGGACCTACAGCATCAAACAAACCCACAGCCAGAACCTTCAACATGACTGTGCAAGATGCTATGCAATCAAAGGATGTGGTGTTAGGTATTATCCCAATCAATGATATTGATGCATATGTATTATTTGATTTGGGTGCTACTTGCTCGTTTATATCTGATGAATTTGCTAAGAGGTTAGAATTGCCTAGAGAAGAACTGAATTTTCCTTTGAACATAGAAATTGCGAATAAGGAAATAATCCCTGTTAGATTCGTATACAAGAACTGTAGGGTGAACATTAAGGAGAATATCTTGTTGGTAGATTTAATTCTGAATAGACTCGGAGAATTTGATGTAATTTTGGGAATGGATTGGTTGTTCAAATATAGAGCGGTAATTGACTGCCAAAAGAAGTGTGTAAACCTTATGACTCCGTCAAAGGTAATATTTTATGGTAGCAAGTCGCCAAGACAAATAAAATGTCTGACGACTATGCAGGCCAAGAAGTTGTTGAGTCAAGGTTGTGTGGGCTATTTAGCTTACATAGTCGATACTCAGAAGAAAGGTGTGAAATTAGAAGAAATACCGGTAGTGAGAGAATTCGAGGACGTGTTTCCAGAAGATTTGCCAGGACTTCCGCCGGACAGAGAAATTGAGTTCGTGATCGACTTAGTGCCGGGAACAACACCGATATCGAAGGCTCCGTACAGAATGGCTCCGGTAGAAATGAAGGAACTGATGGTACAGTTGCAAGAGCTGCTAGACAAGAAATATATTCAACCAAGTGTATCGCCATGGGGAGCGCCAGTTTTGTTCGTGAAGAAGAAGTACGGGTCAATGCGTATTTGCATTGATTACAGGGAGTTAAACAAAGTCACTATTAAAAATAAATACCCGTTGCCAAGAATAGATGACTTGTTTGACCAATTGAAGGGTGCCAAATACTTTTCGAAAATAGATTTGAGAAGTGGGTATCACCAGTTGAAAGTGAGGAAGGAGGATATACCACGAATGGCATTCAGAATTCGGTATGGACATTACGAGTTTCTGGTGATGTCTTTTGGTTTAACCAATGCACCTGCTGCGTTCATGGATTTGATGAACAGGGTGTTTAAACCATTCTTAGATAAGTTTGTAGTGGTATTCATCGACGACATTCTAGTGTATTCTAAAACTCAAGAAGAACACGTGGAACACTTACGTTTGACATTGGAGACACTAAGAAAGGAAAAACTGTACGCGAAATTCTCTAAATGCAAATTTTGGCTCGACCGTGTACAATTTTTGGGTCATGTTATTTACAAGGAAGGGATTTCAGTGGATCCATCAAAAGTGGAAGCTGTAATCAATTAGGAACAACCAAGAACACCGTCAGAAGTGAGGAGTTTCTTGGGATTGGCTGGTTATTATAGAAGATTTATTCAAGATTTTTCTAAGATAGCCACTCCGTTAACAAATTTGACAAGGAAAGCTATAAAATTCGTGTGGACGGAGAAATGTGAAGAAAGTTTTCAAGATTTGAAGAAGAAGCTAAGTGTAGCACATGTGTTGACATTACCAGACAATATAGGAAATTTTGTGGTGTATAGTGATGCCTCACACAAAGGGTTGGGTTGTGTTCTTATGCAGAACGACAAAGTTATTGCGTATGCATCAAGACAATTGAAGGATTATGAGAAAGGGTATCCGACTCATGATTTGGAATTGGCTGCAGTTGTATTTGCTCTGAAGATATGGAGACATTATCTTTATGGAGAGAAATGTGAGATCTACACAGACCACAAAAGTCTGAAGTATATTTTCACTCAGAAAGATTTGAACATGCGTCAGAGAAGGTGGATGGAACTGATAAAAGATTACGATTGTGAGATCTTTTATCATCCAGTCAAAGCGATTGTGGTGGCAGATGCTTTAAGCAGGAAAGGTAGGGAGAACTTGATGCTGATAACAACTCAGGAGGAGCTCATTTCGGCAATGACAAAACTGGAGTTGGAAATCAAATTTCCAAAAGAATCTGACGAACAACTATTCCAGATAGAAGCTGGTCCAACTTTAGTGGACAAAGTGAAGAGTGCCCAACTACAAGATGAGGAGTGTGGAAAAATCAAAGAGAATTTGGTTGAAGGCGGTGATGTAAAATACAAGATCGACACCGAAGGACTACTACGGTTTGAGCGAAGAATCTAGGTTCCAGCAACACCAGAACTGAAAGAAGAAATTTTGACCGAAGCTCATAGCTCAAAATATTCAATTCATCCAGGAAGCACGAAAATGTATCAGGATTTGCGCCGATATTTTTGGTGGCCAAATATGAAAAGGGACGTTACAGAATGCGTAGCGAAGTGCTTAACATGTCAGAGAGTAAAAGTCGAACATCAAAGACCCAGCGGATTACTTCAACCGTTGGAAATACCAGAATGGAAGTGGGAACACATCACGGTGGATTTTGTGGTGGGTCTTCTAACTACTCAGAGAGGATGCGATGCGATTTGGGTAATAGTGGACAGACTGACGAAATCAGCGCACTTTTTACCAATAAAGATTAGATTCAATCTTGATCAATTGGCAAGATTGTACATTAAAGAGATCGTTTCGAGGCACGGAGTGCCAATATCAATAGTGTCTGATAGAGATCCGCAGTTTACATTGAATTTCTGAAAGAGACTACAAGAATGCATGGGGACTCAGTTGCGAATGAGTACGGCTTATCATCCACAAACAGATGGTCAAAGCGAAAGGACAATTCAGACATTGGAAGATATGCTGAGAGCATGTGTCATGTACTTTAAAGGAAGTTGGGAAGAACAACTACCATTGGTGGAATTTGCTTACAACAACAGTTATCACGCGAGCATCGGCATGCCACCTTACGAAGCATTGTACGGTAGAAAGTGCAGAACTCCACTGTGCTGGGATGAAGTCGGTGAACGCCAACTATTAGGACCAGAACTGGTACAACAAACTGCTGAAGTTGTCAAACTCATCAGGACAAGATTGGTAGCAGCTTAAGACAGACAGAAAAAGTATGCTGATCAACACAGACAAGATCGTTCATTCGACGTAGAAACTTTTGTATTCCTAAAAGTTTCTCCTTGGAAGGGGAAAATTCGTTTCGGTAAAAAGGAAAAACTAAGCCTGAGGTTTATTGGACCCTTTGAAGTGCTGCGAAGAGTGGGAGAAGTGGCTTACGAGGTAGCTCTACCTCCAGAGTTGGAAAACATTCATAATGTTTTTCACATTTCGGTGTTATGACCATATAAACCCGACTACAAACATGTGATCGAGTATGAACCGTTGCAGTTCGAGAAAGATTTATCTTATGAAGAGGTTCCTATCCAGATAGTCGACAGGAAAGAATAAGTGCTCAGGAATAAAGTGATACCGTCTGTGAAGGTGATATGGAGGAACCACAACGCTGAAGAAGCTACGTGGGAACTCGAAGAGAAAATGTTGAAAGAATACCCTGAGTTATTTGTTTAATCCGTGTCTTCGATTCTGGGAACAGAATCTTTGTAAGTAGGGAAGAATGTAACGAATGATTTGTTTGAGTTGTGATTCTGAGGACAGAATCCTTGTAAAGAGGGAATGATGTAACATTCCAGAATTTTAAGGTGTAATACTAAATATTTATTAATTTATATAAGTATTTAATGGATATGTTTGTTGTTGAATAAATAATTGTTCAATTTGAGTAATGTGGTTTATTTAATTATTTGTTGAATAAATAATTAAATATTAAATATTAAGTATTTATGGGCAATATTAACTATATATTGAATTATATGGCAATTTGAGTTGATGTGATTTAATTATTTATTGGTTGAGTAAATAATTAAGGAGCTAAATAAATTAATTGTTATGAGTTTTATAATAATTTAATTTAATAAATAAGCTAGAGAGCTTATAGTGATTTTAAATAAGTAATAATATTTTAAATGGGAAATTGTAATTTAAAATATTAGTTGGTTAAATAAAGTTATAATTATAAAAGAAATTATAATTATGTGATAATGATTTAAGTGTTATAGTAATTTAATAGATTAATGTTAATTGATTTATTTAATTAAATAAAAGTGTGACTAATAACCTTGCTATAAAGGAGTTATTAAAATAAATTAAAGAGTTTAATGTAGTTTTGCCAAACATGCCTTATTGCATAATAAGTCTTTAATCTAATAGTGTTTTAACAAACAAGGTATAATGATTAATCTATTTGTTTTAATTCAATTTACCAAACAAGGTGTAAGGATTAAATAGTTATTTTTATTGTGTTAGCCAAACAAGCCTTATGACTTTTGATTTTTAAAACTTATATAACTGACATAAGTTATATCAGTACTTATATTATATCATTAATATATATTATTACTATATACGTTATATTCTATTACGTATACTAAGAAGACTCAGAAGAAGAAAAGAGAGAGGAAGAAGAAGAACACAGAGAGAAAACTAAGAGAAAACTAGAGAGAATTGAGAGAATTCTTAACAGGTTTTGGAGAAAAGATTTGGAGAAAAGAGATAGTATCATCATCTTCATAATCCAATGTAGGAGCTCTATCTCCTTCTTTAAAAAAAATTAGTTTTTCTTCTTCCCAAAAAGTCTTTGTGAAAATTTTATAATAGATAAATTGTTGTTATGATTGCAATTTTGTAAGGATTGTTGATTATATGATTATTTCATGAGTCTGTGCATGATTATAGATAAATTAATTCATGTATGTATGTATTTTATGAAGAAATTGTTTTACAGAGAGTTTTTATGAATGAGTATGGCATTAGTTAAAATAGAAATTAAGGTTTAATTAGTTGTTGTATTGATAAATTGATTGTTAGAATTGATAGAGTATGTAAAATCATAATCATGATGCTTTAAATTTACTGTTTTGGTTGAATAACAAAATCACAGTGTTGATTTTCATGAAAGATATCAAAAATAGAGTTTTTGCAAAAAATATTAAAATTGGGTGTTGTATATTTGATGTTTGTGCTAAATTATGAATAGAAACATGTTAGGAGTCGTCACAATGTGTTTATATGAAGTTTATATGTAAAATAGATGATAATCAGTCTGTTAGATTCGAGCTTTTAGGCCATTTTGGCTTTTTGTTCATGCTGTTGCTGAAGCTGTCAGTCGACGCTGCAGCTTCGCGTCGCGGCGCGACAACAGCAGTGTATTAGTGGTGCCGCAACGCCATCTCCACGCCGCAGCGCGGCCTCGTAGTATAATGATTGTGAGACCCCGAATTTTATGAAATAAAAGTATTCAATTTTTCTATTCTGGTAAATAGTTAAATTGATAAAAGTTTAAAGTTAAAGGTAATATTTATAAATTTTGCAAAGTATGCAAGTTGTTATATAATATTCGTTTGGTCGGGGAATATTCTTTTTGTCGGGAAATATTCGTACGACGGCACAATCATTGGTGGACCCCATAACGGAATTATTGTCGAATTGAGAAAACGACAAAAATACTTTATGAAATAACGGCGGAGGTGTTACCGTTAAAACTGTTGAACTACCCGGTAGTAAAAGTACAGTAATACGCGTGGTTTCATAGTAGCACACGGTATTGATTATTGATGCTTACGTGAGAAGTCACTCAGCTATACTCAATTATTGCTACAGTAATTGCTGCATCATATCTCTTATATTATTGATTCAATTATTGTCACAGTATCATCTGTATAATAGGTTATATTATTTAAACAATAATTGAGACGACAAGTTGTAAATGATTAATAATTGTTGAAAGATTAAATATGTGTTGATTAAAAATAAAATTATTTCTGGTAATTTTTATTCAATCCTTGATGTATATAAAGAGTCTATTATGAGACGTTTGTGGTAAGTTTAATTATTTATGGGGGGCCATATGTCATCATCTAAGAGTGTCTTTCGTAAATAGTAATTACTTTCGTAAATAGTAATTACCTTGGTAAATAGTAATTACCTTCGTCAATAGTAATTACCTTCGTCAATAGTAATTACCTTGATAAATAGTAATTACCTTCGTAAATAGTAATAAATCTTCTATAAATAGAAGCTTAGGGGTTCATTATTTTTCACGAATTCGTTCAAGCTAGAGAGAGAGAAAGTATAGAGAATAAGAGAGAAAGAAGAACAGTATTCTGCTACTTCACTTATATCCAGTTCTTCTAAGGTAGGGAATATTATTTATTGTACCCGTAAGGGGTGTTATTCTTTCTTATTCATGAAGAGAACTGTTGTTATTCCATTGCTTATTATTCTGTTGGAATAACCTGTATACGCGGTTTACCCTATACATGGTGACATTCTTCTATTATTCTGTTGGAACATCCTGTCTGTGTGTTTTACACCGGACCTGGTTCCATTCTTTATTATTCTGTTGGAATATCCTGTCTGTGTGTTTTACACCGGACCTGGTTCCATTCTTTATTGTTCTGTTGGAATATCCTGTCTATGTGTTTTACACCGGACCTGGTTCCGTCTTCATCTATTATTCTGTTGGAACATCTTGTCTGTGTGTTTTACACCGGACCTGGTTCCGTCTTATTATTATTCTGTCAGAATATCCTGTCTGTGCTATACGCCGGACCTGGTTCCATTTTTATTATTCTGTCTTTATTATTCTATCGAAATATCCTGTGTGTGCTATACGGCGGACCTGGTTCCATTTTTTATTATTCCGTCTTTATTATTCTGTCGGAATATCCTGTCTGTGCTATACGCCGGACCTGGTTCCATCATTTATTATTCCGCATTTATTATTCTGTTGGAACATCCTGTCGGTGTGAATTTCACCTGATCTGGTTCCGTTTTTATTATTCTGTTGGAAAAACCTGTCTATGCGAAGTACCGCATGCATGGTGATTTCTTTTGTTATTCCATTCGGTATTATACTCAGTTGATTAAAATTTTGACATCTATACTCAATGAAATTAGTGGAATATCCTTGATATTTGCGCTTAATCTAGTATCTTTTCATGAAAATATTCTTCTGAGCATTCTTGAATTTTACACCACAAAACAATATCGTGTTGACAATTTGGACGTTAATAATTCCTGGATAAAATAATTCTTGAACTTGTTTTATTGAATTCTTATATCATTGCCATCATCCACATGCTATATTTTGTTGAAAGTCATCTGTGGCCTGTAGTGCATAGATGGACTTGGTATGATTATGACCAGGGATTATTCGGTATAATCATGACCGTAATGTTACAAATGATATGGAAAAAGTCCTCATTAGCCGTAGTGCATTGAAGGACAGTTTTTGGTATGATTATGGCTATGGATTCTCTTTAGCCGTAGTGCAAAGATGAATTGTTTTATGGCATGATCAGGACCGTTGATGAAAATACGATTATCTTTGGCTGTAGTGCATGGATAATTCGTGGTCGTGATACTAAAGAACATCCTTACCCGTAGTGCATGGATGATTCGATGATGTGGATTAATTATTGAGCTGAGTCCCAGCGATGAAATATTAATTCATGGATGTGATAATAATGAATATCCTTGGCCGTATTGCAGGGATAATTCATGGATGTGATACTAACGAATATACTTGGCCGTAGTGCATGGATGATTCGATGATGTGAATTAATTATTGAGCTGAGTCTCAGCGATGCAATATTAATTCATGGATGTGATAATAATGAATATCTTTGGCCGTAGTGCAAAGATGAATCAATAATTACGAGCAGAAATTATAATTTGGTATAACCATGATTTTTGATGTTTCAGGTGAAGACAGGTGATGAAAATTATCTTCGTCCTGGATGCGAAGAGGAATTTAGAATCACCATTGTGATTATGAGTTATTCACATGATCATGAACAGGAATTGTTGATTGATGTTACAAGGATAAAATATTATTGGTGGACTTTTAACATAGAGAAGGTAATAGACCTTATGGTCTATTTGACTCTTCTAATGGATTGCTCGTTCCGCTGCAACTATGGTTGAAAAGTTTTATCATCTACCATATGTTCTAAATCTCTGATTTATTATTGACGAAAGTTATTGATAATTTAATTATCTTTATTCATGATATTCTTTACTGGGCTAGTTGTGCTCACCCTTTCTGCTTCACAATTCCTTTCAGGTAATAAGAGTGTTGCCGTAAGGGTGTTGCCGGGTCGAGTGGGAATAACAGAGGAATAGAACAGTGGTCTCTAGCTGTGGAGGTCCTCCCTAAACAGTATAGAAAAGTGTGTTGTATTCTATACAACATTTAGTAGTTATATTTGGTAAATCAAATAAGGTGAGGTGAACCCAACTTTGGAAGGGTATTTTTCCACTATCATACAAGATGTCTAATGACATGCAATCTCGTGTTCTCATAAGATATGGTTGTGTACATCCACTAGCTGAATATATCTACGAACACTACATGTATGATCTTGGAGTTTATTTGAAACATAATTTTCATTTGGAGACAACGGAGATATTTATATGTCAAGAGAAGACTCACCATTGGGAAAAAGATGATAGTAATCTTTTCGTTTTTCTTTGGGGTCTATTGGATCAACCAAGGATAATTCTGTTGACATATGATATCTATCATAACCTAGACGCATGGCCTCCCATGTACGAAGGTTTTATTGAGCACTTCCCAAAGATTTTAATTCCTAAAACAGTGTTTGACTATACTTTTAAGTAAAGTATCATTGTAAGGTTATGGTCGAGGTACCCTGAGAGTTACATACATTTGTATTAAAACTCACAGTTAACTATGGTCGTATTCTATACGACAGTTCAAAAGTTGTATAAATAAAGTTGTATTTGAATTTTTACCATGTATTTGGCGACCCAAGATGGGTGATGCATACCTAATTTTGGGAGCGTCACATTTGGTATCAGAGCTTAGGGATATGGTCGCTGGCGGAGATAAGAGTCTAGAATTAGGAAGGAAGAGACGAGTTATATACTTCGCTAGTGTGTGATTTACCTAAGCTGAAATTGTTTACTTGATAAGTTGACAAATTGTGATATGTGAATTAACCTTTGTTTTGAAGCTATATTCTAGAATGATATCTGAAATACAGGATATGAGAAATGGGAAAATCATGATAGCGAGAAAATTGTCGGGAAGGTACAATCTCAAGAGAAAGCAAGGTATTCTCTTTTCTTTGAATACCAGGTACGTACGTAAATTTCGAGGGCGAAATTTCATAAGGAGGGGTGATTGTGAGACTCCAAATTTTATGAAATAAAAGTATTCAATTTTTCTATTCTGGTAAATAGTTAAATTGATAAAAGTTTAAAGTTAAAGGTAATATTTATAAATTTTGCAAAGTATGCAAGTTGTTATATAATATTCGTTTGGTCGGGGAATATTCTTTTTGTCGGGGAATATTCGTACGACGACACAATCATTGGTGGACCCCATAACGGAATTATTGTCGAATTGAGAAAACGACAAAAATACTTTATGAAATAACGACGGAGGTGTTACCGTTAAAACTGTTGAACTACCCGGTAGTAAAAGTACAGTAATACGCGTGGTTGCATAGTAGCACACGGTATTGATTATTGATGCTTACGTGAGAAGTCACTCAGCTATACTCAATTATTGCTATAGTAATTACTGCATCATATCTCTTATATTATTGATTCAATTATTGTCACAGTATCATCTGTATTATAGGTTATATTATTTAAACAATAATTGAGACGACAAGTTATAAATGATTAATAATTGTGAAAGATTAAATATGTGTTGATTAAAAATAAAATGATTTATGGTAATTTTTATTCAATCCTTGATGTATATAAAGAGTCTATTATGAGACGTTTGTGGTAAGTTTAATTATTTATGGGGGGCCATATGTCATCATCTAAGAGTCTCTTTCGTAAATAGTAATTACTTTCGTAAATAGTAATTACCTTGGTAAATAGTAATTACCTTCGTCAATAGTAATTACCTTCGTCAATAGTAATTACCTTGATAAATAGTAATTACCTTCGTAAATAGTAATAAATCTTCTATAAATAGAAGCTTAGGGGTTCATTATTTTTCACGAATTCGTTCAAGCTAGAGAGAGAGAAAGTATAGAGAATAAGAGAGAAAGAAGAACAGTATTCTGCTACTTCACTTATATCCAGTTCTTCTAAGGTAGGGAATATTATTTATTGTACCCGTAAGGGGTGTTATTCTTTCTTATTCATGAAGAGAACTGTTGTTATTCCATTGCTTATTATTCTGTTGGAATAACCTGTATACGCGGTTTACCCTATACTTGGTGACATTCTTCTATTATTCTGTTGGAACATCCTGTCTGTGTGTTTTACACCGGACCTGGTTCCATTCTTTATTATTCTGTTGGAATATCCTGTCTGTGTGTTTTACATCGGACCTAGTTCCATTCTTTATTGTTCTGTTGGAATATCCTGTTTGTGTGTTTTACACCGGACCTGGTTCCGTCTTCATCTATTATTCTGTTGGAACATCCTGTCTGTGTGTTTTACACCGGACTTGGTTCCGTCTTATTATTATTCTGTCGGAATATCCTGTTTGTGCTATACGCCGAACCTGGTTCCATTTTTATTATTCCGTCTTTATTATTCTTTCGGAATATTCTGTCTGTGCTATACGCCGGACCTGGTTCCATTTTTTATTATTCCGTCTTTATTATTCTGTCGGAATATCCTGTCTGTGCTATACGCCAGACCTGATTCCATCATTTATTATTCCGTATTTATTATTCTGTTGGAACATCCTGTCGGTGTGAATTTCACCTGACCTGGTTCCGTTTTTATTATTCTGTTAGAATAACCTGTCTATGCGAAGTACCGCATGCATGGTGATTTCTTTTGTTATTCCATTCGGTATTATACTCAGTTGATTAAAATTTTGACATCTATACTCAACGAAATTAGTGGAATATCCTTGATATTTGCGCTTAATCTAGTATCTTTTCATGAAAATATTATTCTGAGCATTCTTGAATTTTACACCACAAAACAGTATCGTGTTGACAATTTGGACGTTAATAATTCATGGATAAAATAATTCTTGAACTTGTTTTATTGAATTCTTATATCATTGTCATCATCCTCATGCTATATTTTGTTGAAAGTCATCTGTGGCCTGTAGTGCATAGATGGACTTGGTATGATTATGACCAGGGATTATTCGGTATAATCATAACCGTAATGTTACAAATGATGTGGAAAAAGTCCTCATTAGCCGTAGTGCATTGATGGACAGTTTTTGGTATGATTATGGCTATGGATTCTCTTTAGCCGTAGTGCAAAGATGAATTATTTTATGACATTATCAGGACCATTGATGAAAATACGATTATCTTTGGCTGTAGTGCATGGATAATTCGTGATCGTGATACTAAAGAATATCCTTAGCCGTAGTGCATGGATGATTCGATGATGTGGATTAATTATTGAGCTGAGTCCCAGCGATGAAATATTAATTCATGGATGTGATAATAATGAATATCCTTGGCCGTAATGCAGGGATGGATGTGATACTAACGAATATCCTTGGCCGTAGTGCATGGATGATTCGATAATGTGGATTAATTATTGAGCTGAGTCTCAGCGATGCAATATTAATTCATGGATGTGATAATAATGAATATCTTTGGCCGTAGTGCAAAGATGAATCAATGATTACGAGCAGAAATTGTGATGTGGTATAACCATGATTTTTGATGTTTTAGGTGAAGACAGGTGATAAAAATTATCTTCGTCCTGGATGCGAAGAGGAATTTAGAATCACCATTGTGATTATGAGTTATTCACATTATCGTGAACGGGAATTGTTGATTGATGTTACAAGGATAAAATATTATTGGTGAACTTTTAACATAGAGAAGATAATAGACCTTATGGTCTATTTGACTCTTCTAATGGTTTGCTCGTTCCGCTGTAACTATGGTTGAAAAGTTTTATCATCTACCATATGTTCTAAATCTCTGATTTATTATTGATGAAAGTTATTGATAATTTAATTATCTTTATTCATGATATTCTTTATTGGGCTAGTTGTGCTCACCCTTTCTGCTTCACAATTCCTTTCAGGTAATAAGAGTGTTGCCGTAAGGGTGTTGCCGGGTCGAGTGGGAATAACAGGGGAATAGAACTGTGGTCTCTAGCTGTGGAGGTCCTCCCTAAACAGTATAAAAAAGTGTGTTGTATTCTATACAACATTTAGTAGTTATATTTGGTGAATCAAATAAGGTGAGGTGAACCCAACTTTGGAAGGGTGTTTTTCCACTATCATACAAGATGTCTAATGACATGCAATCTCGTGTTCTCATAAGATATGGTTGTGCACATCCACTAGCTGAATATATCTACGAACACTACATGTATGATCTTGGAGTTTATTTGAAACATAATTTTCACTTGGAGACAACGGAGATATTTATATGTCAAGAGAAGACTCACCATTGGAAAAAAGATGATAGTAATCTTCTTGTTTTTCTTTGGGGTCTATTGGATCAACCAAGGATAATTCTGTGGACATATGATATCTGTCATAACCTAGACGCATGGCCTCCCATATACGAAGGTTTCATTGAGCGCTTCCCAAAGATTTTAATTCCTAAAACAGTGTTTGACTATACTTTTAAGTAAAGTATCATTGTAAGGTTATGGTCAAGGTACCCTGAGAGTTACATACATTTGTATTAAAACTCATAGTTAACTATGGTCGTATTCTATACGACAGTTCAAAAGTTGTATAAATAAAGTTGTATTTGAATTTTTACCATGTATTTGGCGACCCAAGATGGGTGATGTATACCTAATTTTGGGGGCGTCACAATGATCGCGCCGCCGCGCCGCCATGCCGACTCAGCGCCGCAACACGAACCACAGTACAAACTGTGGCGTCGCAGCGCGAGTTAGCAGAATGGTCTGACAGTTTTGTTTAAGTGTACAAAACTTGAAAATAAATGTTATGTGTTAATAATAATAATGTTAAATGATAATTTCAGTAGTATTAAGCTATGAATGATCATGTTAATTAAGTGTTACCTACATGTAACATAGTTTATTATGTGAATGGGTAATTTAACCCTTATGATGAATGTTTTTATTTATATAAGTATATAATGTTGGTAATGACTAACTATGTCAATATGGCATATGTATAGGGTATTAATCCAAGTGTAAGGGTTTAGCTTGTGCTAAAGGCAAGTTTTATAACTCCAAACTTTATTGTGCAAGTTCTCTAAACTTCGTTGTACAATTATTTAACTCTATTTCTATAATCGAGCAAGTTTCTAATCCCTTGTCTTATTGAGCTAATTATTGTTGTTAATTCAATTACCTTATAATGATGTAAGCTATCCAAACTTTGGTTGGATGTTGAACGAGTTATTCTTATATTTCAATTATTGATTAACATGCATAATTGAATTTACCATGCATGTTTAATATTAAACTTTAATTTAACCTTGGCTTAATATTGTTCAAGCAAGGTATGCCATAGTTATTCAAAGTGTATGCTATTAGATTATTCCTAAAAGCATGATTTAATTACTATGATTGATTCAATCACGATTAGTCCATAGTATAGTGTTATTAGTTTTATTCAACTACTCCGTAGTTGATGTTCATTTAAACTCCAAATTTCTTTGAAAGCTTATCCAAACTAAACTTACTTTGGTACGGACTTGTACTCTAAATACTGAGAAGAACAACTCTTTTAATAGAGGTTACGCTTAGCGTTGAAATGATTGTGCACAATACATTGTACGAAGAGTTGATCCCCCTAAGTACGCGGAGTCCGTATAGTCTTATGACTGTTATAGTTTAAGTTGAAAGATTACTTATAACTGTGGACATGATTCGTGGTCATTTGACCCTCAGTGAATGTTAAAGTATTCGGAAAGTAATAGAATTTATTGTTCAGTTCTATTGAGCCTAATGTTAGCAAATGATGTAAAAGTTTAATGATTTATGTATTGTTATTCCAAGTGGGCCTTGTTTGCTCACTCTTGCGTGTAAACTTTCTTACAGCTAAGGTTGAAACTGATGATGTACCTAGCACCAGTAAGGGGAAAGGAAAGATGAGATGAAGACTTGTAATAGTTTGATAGTTTATTTTCAGACCTTGTTTCAAAGACTGTAATGATGGTTATTTTAAATTTCTGCATGAATGAATGTTTGTAAAGTTTAGATAACCTGGGAGATTTTTATTTAAGTTTAATCCTGTATGGGCAGGTTTTGATTATTCAATTTTATTAAAATTGGGTAGTTAGAAACGAATGTTTTGATTACGTGAACACCAAATCTTGAGGAAATGAAGTACCAGGATTTGGGGGTGTCACAGTAATTAGGGTTCAAATAACATTAATAGTTAATGTAACAAGTGTAAGAACCCGAATTTTTATAAATTATTAAAATAAGAATTTAGTAAATAAAATTCTTAAGGCATGAGAAGGGTTCGAATAAGAATATATGTATATGTTGTGAGGTATATGGAATGGTGTTGCATGAGATAATATAAACTATGCAATAAGTGATTTTTTGTTTAATAAACATATTATTATTATATATTTGTTGTTTACTGAAGAGGCGAGTTATATAAAGTAAAGGCGGATAGAAATCTATCTATCGATATTAAATAATTTATTTGAAATTATTTTATCATAGTAAGTTGGTGACGTTAAATATCTTTGATAATCACCAATTTCTTGAGTATTGGTACGATTAAGTATCAAGTCTAAGGCAGTGCAACCTTACTCTTTAATGGTGGATGTATAGGAGCTGAGCTAAACGATTCCTTCAGAGAGCGGAGGTATATACGAATTAGTGACTGATCTAACTCATTGTGAAAACAGTGTAGACGAGACGAAAACTAATTTGTTGATTGTTTGTGGGAAACCACTCAGCGTATTATATTGAATACTATTAAAGACTCGGCGTGCTAGGTTTAGACTTGTATATATGTACGTTGTTGACGAGAGAAGAAAATCGATATACCTTTAAAGTGGTTAGAGAATTATTGAGTAATTTGATACACAGCGAGAAATGAAGATTAAAGGAATGTATGTATGTGTTATATATACCTTGAATTATGTGATTTGGTGGAAGAGAAATAATTATAGTATATTTCTACTAAAGGATATTAAAATAAATTCTAGCATTTGATTATTTTAATAAAAGGGGGAATATTATTTTGATATTACCTTATATAGCTTTGTACGAGGAAATGTGTGAGATTAAGTAATATGGTAAATATATTAAAACATAGTTGCTATATAAGTTGATGGAAACAATTTATCATAATAGGAAATAAACTTATTTTCTATATATAGTGAGTACGTGGGTCGTGCATGTAAATATTTTAATAATACAAAGATATTATATTAAGAATAATATCTTGAGAAAATGAGCAAATCGTGTTATTATGATTAGTTCCTATATTTAGAGAAAACATGATAAAAACATCGTATGTTATGTTATGACGAAATACATAATTTTGATTATAGTAATGTATTTCCAAGAGGGTTAAAGTTAAAAAAAGACTAAGTTATTTTAATAACTTGAGTTAGTATATTACCGCGAATGTTATAAAGAATATTTAAATATCTCCATTCATGATATATTTATATATGTGAACCTTGTGATATAATAGTTCGATGTAAATTGAACATGTTATAAATAGTAATGTGGTGGGAAATGAATAAGTAATGAGAATAAGGATAAGCTTAATATAAGCTTGTGAGATATGCCTAGTGTAGCAAAGTGAATGAATAAACATTCATCAAATAATTTAATGAATAAATAATTGAAGGAATTAATTTGTATGTGCAATGATTTTATATTATATAGTAGCTACATTTATATGATATGAATTCAAGTGTGACACTTCAATGGTAACTATATAATATAGGAAGCATTTGAATATATATGTATAAAGGCTTGTATGTTAGCATTATGTACAAGTGAGATAATAAAATATAATATGGTGCAACACATCACTTTCATGACCATATTATAAGATGTAAAGTTAAGAATAATATTATTTTGTGAGATTATATTATTATAAGCTTGGTGAGCTATTAATTACTAAGTTCACATAATTATGTCTTGTGTAACATAACTAGTGAAGTTAAATCAAATGGGGATTTAATGGGAAAATAAATGAGGAGTTAATAAATAATTGATATTAATTATCATTATGATAATTGGGTATATTTGAGATGATAAATTTTATGGAAAATGATGGGTTGAGAATATCCAACTATTTTATAATTACCCCAATTAAAATATTTATTGGAATAAACCAATGTATATAGATTATATAATTCTATGTGAGTGGGTGTATATGTATACTCATTTGGGGACAAATATCAAATAAACCCATATATGCTATTAATAATATGAAATGCTGAGTATTAGAAGGGAGTGACCCATTTAGAGAGTCTCATTTCTCTCATACACGTGAATATGCCAATGACCTACTCCTCTATTGCTTAAGCTCAGCCATGGCTAGATAGGGTGATGATGAAGGGAAGAATGGCTGGGGAAGGAGTTGGTAATCAACTCTTCATCATCCAATGGCTTCTTCTTCTTCCTCTTGGTTTAAATTGTTGGGCAAAATCGTTGTATGGACAATAATTTCTCTATAAATGGGAACTCCTCTCTTCTCAAAATCAATTGCTGAGATTTCTAAGTGGAGCTAATATAAGTATACTATAAGAATGAGAGGGAGAAGTCAGAAGTTAAGATTCAAGGATTGTCTATTTATCTTCAAGAGGTATAACTCTAAAACTATGTTCTTAAATTCAAGTTCTTAGAAAAGTTCCAAAATACATGTTTTGAGTCAAAAAGTTTATGGTAGAAGCATGATAGAATGTGTCAATTGATGCTAGATATCGTTAATATGGTTGAATACAAAATCAACGGAAGTTAAACGAACCAATTTGGTTTAGAAACGAATTCGTAGTGAATGAATTCGCTAAAATTTTTAAAACATGAAAATTTAGTATGAACATGAGTTTTGGATTAAGAATTAGGTTAGTTAGTGTTTCTATAAATTGTTATAATTATAGTATGTTGTAGTTCTATGAATCACGAATCCATAGAATCAAAAACGGACTAATTTAGATATGTATAACTCAAATTATGAAGGTTAGAAAGATGTTTGACATGATAGCTCATAGCAGGGAACAACATTTTGAGTTTTCCAGCAGCTAGGCTCACCCCGGCAGGCTATTTTTAGGGCAAGACCCCCACCTCGGCGGGGGGTGGTCTGATTACAGATGTGAAAAAAATATGACAGAACATAGTTTACTAAAATGGGCATAACATTTTCATACGAACTTCGATTGAGGAGATTCAAGATGATCTGGAACGCGAACGAATAGACCTACAACTTTTGTTCTTTACGTTTTTCAATTTGAGGTCATTAGGAAGGGTCAAAATAGTCATCTTTGTTACTATTACGTAATCAAAGGCCATCGAAGGGCGTTGAGCGAGCACATACGCAAGTATAGTGCTCCCGACGATGGAATATGTTATTCTAAGTGATAAAACATAAATATGCATGATAATAGAAATGACATATAAGATCACCTTACTCATAATAGAATGCTTTAGCATGACTTAGTATGTGTTTTGAAAAGAGACTTGGAGTTTTAAAAAACGAATATTGACGAACCTTGAGTCTTTGAAGTTATAATATTTTAACACATACATCTTGTTGAGTTATGAGTATACTTAAGAATAAGAATGATTTAAAGTTACTTTACTTATTATCAACTTGCAATAGCTTAGTTGAAAATGATTTCTAAAGAAAACTTGAAACTTTAAGAACGAACTTAAAGTAATTTGTGTACTTCAAGTTCTAAACATGATAACATATATACATGGCTTAGTTAACTATGAAATGAGATTAAAAGTTGCACCTAGTTGCTTGACCGTGTCCTAGAATGACTTTTAAAAGTGAACTTGAATGCCTTATTGTAACACCCCAGTCCCACATCGAAAGATAGGGGAAAAATTTGTCTGCATATAAGGAAATAAGTTACTATCAATAGTACCTTCAAGTTATGACCTTTTGGGAGCCTGTGGTGGGCTAAGATGACCCAATAAGATACTATTGGGCCAGTAGTTTAATTTGAAGCCTTATTTTGATGGATTTGATTCGATTCGGACTTGGGATTTGACCCAAGATTTATTCCGAACTCGGGATTTGACCCGAGTTATTTCATATGGTATCAGAGTCGACTCTCGAAAGCTCGGGTCAGGTCATCCGATCGGGTTGCCGGGGTGGGGACACGAAGGCTGGTGGTATTATCCCACAATGGAGAGATAGAGGTCCGGAGGTGGGGACACGAAATCAGCCGGTATTATCCCACAATGGCTAGAGAGGCAAAGATCTTTGGGTCGTGTGTGTAATCGATTTTGACGGAGACGTTAGAAATTCAAGTGGGGGAGTTTAATGTAATACTTGGTTTAAAAAAAATAAAAAAAATAAAGATAAAAGATAATAAAATAATATAATTAGATAATAGAAGTGTAACTAATAATTATTTATACATATCTAAAACCTATAAAGATAAGAAAGGTCATTCAAGTTTAACAAATTCTTAATTTTAAAAAGGACTCTTTTATCTAGTAACCTATTTTGCAAAGGAATTACATATATTTAAACAACTAGAGAGAGAAGAACATAAAAATTTATTTGGCTTTGGAGTACTGCAGAGCAGTGAAGAAGTAAAGAAGAAAATTTAAAAAGGTAAACCTAAATCCTTCTTTTTTAATTATGAAATAATATTATATTTAGATATTTTTTTAAAACAATAATTATAATAACAAAATATTATAAAAAGGGTGTTATGTATGTATTCTCGTGTATATTTCCAGCCTATTAAAATTGGTTAATGGCCACTCTATATTAATTCGTATGTATATTTATGTGTGTTTCAGACTGTTTGTATATGATAGTTTGTGTAGTATAAATAATTGTATTTGTGATGTGATGTAGACCATATTTAATTATGCATATTAATATTAATTGTAAAGTGATGCGAATATATTGGTATAAACTAATGTAAACTATGTATGTGTGCAAACATGATTTAACAGAGTCAGTATACTCGGTGTACTAGTCATGACACATGTTGTTTATCTAAAGTTATAAACTATATATTTTAATGTGTTTAGTTATGTTTAGATATTGAAAGTGTTATTTATATGAAGTAAATTATTTTTTTGTACAAAGTGATTTTAAATCTGTGGCCAGTTATTTCATTTATATTATTAGTACTATTTTAGCACATATATAGATATATAGTTTTTTTTATTTAGAATAAATAGATTAATTAATTAAAAATGATTATAATCTCAAAAATGGTGTAATAATTTGATTACTTATTGAATTAAAATTAAGCATGGGTGTGCGTAAGACTTGAGATAAGAATACTTTTGAGGTAGGATATTTTATCCTAATGATTTTATTTATTTTAAATTTATATTTAGGAATTGTTCGGCTAATATTTTCGTATTCGCAATATCGAGGTAAGTGGCTTTCCGAACTATTTAGTATTTTTAAGATTATCGTTACTTTTATGTATGCCTTAAAAATTATTCGGATGCCTAAATGTATGGTTTCAAAATTTGTTATGTTTTAGTTAAGACTTCTATTTAAATTAAATTGTTATGTTCTTTTATTTCAAAATTCGGATCAAGTATTTATTTTTGAATTGTGAATGAGATTATATGATTTTGAACTATGAAAAAGTATCCTTTATATTATCGATAATATTGAGAAAAGATTTTAAAATTCTCAGTCTGACTATGTATAGACCCTGTTATTGATTTCGTTTAGTTTCAGAGCTAATATAGGACCTACTAAGGCGCACCCCATTTAGATGCCCTTCGGGGAGCGTGCATTTTTATAGATACCTTAGTAGGGTGCGTATCATAACGTTATCGAACTTTTGGGCCGTGTTACAGGGCTATTGTAATTGTTTCACCAAATATAACTACTAAATGATGTATAGAATACAACACACTTTTCTATACTGTTTAGGGAGAACCTCCACAGCTAGAGACCACCGTTCTATTCTCCTGTTACCCCCGCTCGACCCAGCTCCACTCTTATTACCTGAAAGGAATTGTGAAGCAGAAGGGTGAGCACAACTAGCCCAGTAAAGAATATCATGACTAAAGATAATTAAATTATCAATAGCCTTCGTCAGTAATGAATTAGAGATTTAGAACATATGACAGATGATAAAACATTTCAACCATAGTTGCAGCGGAACGAGCAATCCATTAGAAGAGTTAAATAGACCATAAAGTCTAATATCTTCTCCACATTAAAAATCCACCAACAATGTTTTATCCCTGTAACATCAGTCAACAATTCCTGTCCACAATCAGGTGAATAACTCATAATCATAATTGTGGTTCTAAATTCCTCTTCGCACCCAGGACAAAGATAATTTTCATCACCTGTCTTTACCTGAAATATCAAAGACCATGGTTATACCAAATTACAATTCCTATCCATAATCATACTAATAAATTCATATTTCCACTACGGGCCAAAGATATTCATTAACTGTTCATCCTTGCACTACAGGCCAAAGACATGCAACTGTATTTTAGAAGAGTCAAGTAGAGCATGATATCTACTATGATCTTCTACGAATTAAAAGTCTATTATCAATATTTTATCGCTGAGACTCAGCTCAATAAATAATCCACATCACCAAATTATCCATACACTATGGCTAAGGATATTCGTTAGTATCACATCCATGAATTATCCATGCACTACGGCCAAGGATATTCATTATTATCACATCCATGAATTAATATTTCATCGTTGAGACTCAGCTCAATAATTAATCCACATCACCGAATCATCCCTGCACTACATGCTAAGGATATTCATTAGTATAACGACCACGAATTATCCATGCACTATGGGCCCAAAGATAATCGTGTTTTCATCAACGGTTCTGATCATGCCAGAAAATAATTCATCTTTGCACCCGCCGAAGAGAATCCATAGCCATAATCATACCAAAAACTGTCCATCAATGCACTACGGGCCAATGAAGACTTTTCCACATCATTTGTAACATTACGGTCATGATTATACCGAATAATCTCTGGTCATAATTATACCAAGTCCATCTATGCACTACAGGCCACAGACGACTTTCAACATAATATAAGCATGAGGATGATGACAATTCAATTAAACAAGTTCAAGAATAAATTTTAAAGATTTATAAGTTAATTTGTCTTGAACTCAATAACGTCCAAATTGTCAACATGATACTGCTTTGTGGAGTAAAATTCAAGAATGCTCAGAAGAATATTTCTATGAAAAGTTACTGGATGAAGCGCAAATATCAAGGATATTCCACTAATTTCATGGAGTATAAAAGCCAAAACTTTAACCAACTGAGTATAATAGAATATATGAAACTGCAAATGGATTTTCACCCGCCATGCGGTAATCCACTTAGACAAATTATTTCCACAATTTAATAAGGAATGAATACGAAGGATCATTCACCATGCATGTGGTAATCCACATAGACATGTTATTCCAACAGAATAATAAAGAATGGAATAACAGAAGAATTCACCAGGTGTGCGTAATTCTCACAGACAGGATATTCTAACAAAATAATAAAGAATGGAATAACAACAGAATTCACTAGGCATGCGATAGACCGCACAGACAGGATATTCCAACAGAATAATAAAGAATGGAACCATGTCATGCGTAACCTGTGTAGACACTCGAAATTTTCTTCTACTGTTACTAACATTGCAGGAGGACATATTCGTCTTTTAAGAGGGAACCCTGAAAGACAATCCAAATCCATACCGGATACTACCGGAAGTTCATCATCAAACCCCGGATCGCAATCTGGGAGTAACCAAATCTAACCCCAGAGATAGCCCCGGGAAATCATGTTCCAACCCCGGAGATAATCCCGGGAAAGTTAGTTTCAACCTCGGAGATGACCCCGAAGGATCAAAATCAAAGCCTGGAGATAGCCCCAAGAGGTCAAACCAACCTCAGAGATAACCCTGAGGACAGTCAAAGTCAACAGCAAGCCAACCTCAGAGGTAACCCTGAGAAACAACTGTTACAACTGTGCGAAAACCGGAGATAACCCCGGGAGGGGCAAAATGGTCATTTTTCCAACTCAACTTTAACTCACATCAAATCAACTAATCTCAACTCAAATTACTTCAAAGGAAGTCCCACAAGAACCATGTCTTAACTTTCGAGCGCAAACTACGCAAAACGGCTCAACGGACTGCCTGACGGAAACCCGGGAATGCCATTTCGGTCATGGACCCATCTTCCTGGAATCAAAAAAGGTCAAATCATATATCATTGTGTAGCTCTCGGAAAGAGCTTTCGAGAATGGTATGGCACGCTTCCATCGGACTCCCGGATTGAAAGTTATGAGCGACCGAGCGAACAACGCGTACGCACTTCGACACGGTGGGACCCATATGTTGGGCATCCGGGGCAGCCGCAGGTACACCTGCGGCTCCCACCTCTATAAATATGGGGCTTGGGGTGCTGATTTTCTAAGAGAAAAAGACGGGGAAACCCTGCACAATTCGTTCTGCACTCGCCCATATAGTATATTTTCCCACTTTTAAACACCTGTGAGCTCATATATAGCCTCTTTTGTACCCACAAAAGCCCAGTGTTTACCCACTCTAAAGATATAGAAGCCTTTTTATCAGTCAGCTGTAAGCCTTCTCACACACTTTAGAGTCTTTCTCTTCATCTTTGCACACACCCTTCTACACGTTGAGAGTCGTGTTGCTTGCTTTTGCCCGGACTTCGGTCCGTGGTTTCCTTCCATTCTGTATATATATATATATATATATATATATATATATATATATATATATATATATCTATATTTATATATATATTGACTAACATTATCGAGTTATGCCTCGATTGAGCCTAGACTTCGGTCTGGAGCGTTTACTGCTTTAATATATATATATATATATATATATATATATATATATATATATATATATATATATATATATATATATATACTTATATATATCAACTGTGTGCCAGACTTTGTTCGATGAGCCTAGACTTCGGTCTGGAGCGTTTACTGCTTTCATATATATATATATATATATATATATATATATATATATATATATATATATATATATATATCAACTGTGTGTCGGACTTTGTTCGATGAGCCTAGACTTCGGTCTGGTGCGTTTACTCGCTTTTATATATATATATATATATATATATATATATATATATATATATATATATATATATATATATCTTTACATTTCGTCCTGTCTGGAGTTTATTTCGTGGCAGTTGACCGCATTTACAGCTTTATTTACATTCCGTCCCGCCTGGAGTTTACTTCGTGGCAGTTGACCGCATTTACAGCATTATTTATATTTTGTCCCGCCTGGAGTTTCCTTCGTGGCGGTTGACCGTATTTATAGCTTTATTTACATTTCTGATCCCCCATGGATGTACTTCGTGGTTGGTGATCCTGTCTGTATATATATATTTACCGCTTTTATATATATACCTGCTTATTGCTTTCATACAAATTGCAATATCTTGTGCGCCTAGGAATCATGTGATCACAGATTCATCCTATTGGATCTAGATTCGGTTCCCGTGATGGACATTTTCAGCTGTAAGCAGCTTGTAAATTATTCTGTGATGTCTGTATTTTCTCAGATGGTTTACATATCCACGAGGAAGTCGACATTATTTTTGTATATATATATATATATATATATATTATTTTTCATATGGATGCCTCGCATTCGTCAAATAAAATCAATCCAGCCGCTCACTTAATAAAAATGGAAGTGTAAAAGGCCTCAATTACTATTGAGCATCAGGGTTTGAAAAATCTCTTTTATAAAACATCATTGCCATATCTTGCTAAAAACTGATTTTTTACATAAATTCAAATCCTGTGTATATAGGTTCGAACGAGGCCTCACATCACTTTCGTATAACAGCACATTGACCCACACACACACACACACACTTTTATTTAATAGTTTCTTGAAAAGAGGCGGTCACCGTGGTAACACGGATGTTGGGGGGTGCCTAACACCTTCTCCTCGCATAACCAAGTTCCCGGACCCTAAAATGAATCTCGGTTTCGCTGACCCGTATATCAGTGTCATATCACTGGGTCAGTGTGCAAACCTTTTCTCGGTTGTGTTGGTACAACCATTTAAAAAACCAACTGGCGACTCTTAACAATCCCATCGTCGACATTATACATGTCGGAACTTTTTCACTTGTTTTTTCACAGAAATCTCAACTAAAATGAGAACACCAAAGAACAAGTAACGGAAAGGGACACCCAAAAATCCCGACGTCGACAGGTGGCGACTCTGTTGGGGACTCCAGTAAGAGGAATTAAGCCGTTACTACAATCTTTTTAAAACTGTTATATGCTTGTGTATGGATGTTGCATTTACATTGGATGAATGTGTACGAATGCATGTCTTGTTTGAGCTTAGTGCTTCACATCATATCTGCGTGTGATGTTAGTGCTTCGCACTATAAACTGCTTGTGATATTAGTGATTCACACATGTCATCATTTCATACGGTGAGACGCGATGTATGTGAATGTATGTTGTGTGGTCCCTCCACCAGGAGGCTATCCCGTCGGTGTTTGATTACTGGACTCGTGAGAAGACTAATTCTCCGAGGCTTAGGAAAGGCACCACCCAAATTCGCTCCAGTTGAAAGACCGGATTAACTTCCCGTCTAGTAGATTGCGATGATTTGGGAACCTTCATGCCAAAAAGCCGCGAGAGTAACCTAAGATAGGTCAGCCTCTAATAAACCCAAAACGAAGGAAAGTCTCTTCATGCTCTCATTTCAAATTACTTGTAAACATAATTACTTGTAATTCCATTCCATATCTATCTCCATGTAATGAGAAATATGAAGCAATATGTCCACATACATGCTACAAACAGCTGACACCCGTTTTGCAGGATAAAATTCCTAAAATGGACACATCACATAGCATGTCATTATACACCTTCCCTAAGGACTAAACTATGCTAGTCTTTCACAGGGAATCAATCGGTCCCGTTACCCGTTTAAAGTCCAAGAAGGCACTGATCCCACCGTTAGGCATGGCTACACCGGGCCAACCTGATCCTACTCCTGTTTTCCGAGAGGAGTTTGAAGGATTAAGGAATCAGATAGCTGAAATGGTTGTCTTTCTAAAAGAATAAAGTAAAAATACGCAGGGCCAAACAATGCCTACTCAACCAGAGTCCTTCACACTAGGGGGCAGTCAGGGCATTGGTAAAAAGATGGAAACCCAGATACCTAAACCTCATTCCAATAAAGAAATCACAAATCTCAGGGATGATCGAGAAACTGGGGATATAAGAAAGAAAATCCAACAAATGGAGGATACCATCCGGTCAATTAAAGGGACTGGAAATTATGGGAGTGTCACCTATTCAGAGTCCGGGACGGGAAGTTAATCCGGTCTTTCAAAGTCCCAGAGTCCAGTATATTCCCAGGGGCTAAATATTCCCAGGGGCTAAATATCCTACCAAATTCAAAGTCCCAGAGTTTGAAAAGTACAATGGGGCAGGCGATCCTTATACGCACCTAAAAGTGTACATTGGCGAACTGGGGTCTTATGCTGAAGATGAAAGCCTCAGAATGCAACTGTTTCAAAACAGTCTCACTGGAGAGGCTAAAGCCTGGTATGCCCGACTTGACAATGCCAAAATCCACAAGTGGGAAGAATTGGCCCACGCCTTTCTAAATCAATATGGTTTTCAGTCACAAATGGCACCGGATCGATGCCAAGTGACTAAAGTCAAAAAGCAAAGTACTGATCTTTCTGAGAATATGCCCAAAGGTGGAGACATCTAGCAGCACAAGTCATTCCATCAATGACAGAAACTGAGATGGTAATGACGTTTATAGACATCCAAGAGACTCCGTACTACGAGAGGATCCTATCAGGCATAGGAAAGCCATTTTCAGAAATGATCAAACACGGCGAAATGGCAGAGATGGGCCTGAAGGCAGGCAAGATTAAAGACTTCACTGCCTTGGAAATAGTCGCCAAACATATATAGACTGGCAAGTATGCGAGCGATCCCAACGGGGTACCCGATAAAGGCAATGAACATATATCCCTTGTTGTACAGGGGCAAGCTAGGAGACCAAACTACAGTCCCCCCATTTGGAAAATGCAAGACAATCTGCCATCTCCACAACATGCTGCATTCAACCAATACCCAGACAGGAAAAGAAAATTTGAAAGAACGGAAAATTGGGTATTCACTTCACTGGGCGATTCCCTTGAACATGTATTGGCGATATTAATGGATCACAAGAAAATTACCGAATTAGCCCCACCTCTAGAACCAGGGAGCAAAAGATACAATCCAAGCCAGAGATGTGCTTACCACTCAGGGTCTCCAGGACACGATACACAGGATTGTTGGTCCTTAAAACATAAGATTCAAAATCTGATCGAAAGTGGCAGTATTGTGGTCGAACAACCTGACCAGTAAAATGTCAACACCAACCTTTCGTTGCGACATGATACGGAAGAAGTAAACATGATCGGGTCAGGAAGTGCTGAAATGTATCCAATTCGTAAGTGCATACGAAGGATGGAGGAATACCCCCAAAAGCACATAACAAATGTCCTAGAGTGGAAAAACTCGGAGGAGGGTATGCCAGTAATGCAAAAATTGGATTCGATCCAGAATCAAGTAAACCTGCTGGCTAAGCTGATAGTGCGCTAACATCAGGAAACAAGGCAATTTTTCACTCAACTATCAAAAAGCCAAGAGAAAAAAGACTCCACGATGAGCCAGCTAAATGAAGAAGATCAAAGCAGGCTGAAAATACAAGAAAATCGGGATGATAAAATTACTAGAAGATCTCGCTAACGGAAGAACCAATCGAGGGAATGCAAATTCTCAAAGATGAAAGATCAAACAACCTCCAAAAGAGTCCGAAAATTCACCCCTCTGAGCAAATCCAAAGAGGAAATGCTACACTTTCTGATAAGCGAAGGAAGGATTACTGAGTTGCTGCCTCCTATAAAACCCAAGATAAAGAGTTATGATTCCACCAAGATATGTCTCTACCATTCTAACTCACTTGGGCATACGACTGAAGAATGCTGGTCTTTGCGACATAAAATCCAGGATCTCATTGAAAATGGAGAGCTGGATATAGAATTTCCCATGACCAAAAAAGGCAAAAAGGAAATAAAAAGCTTAAGATGTCCATTCAAGACAGGCAGTTCAAATGAGGTGAAGGCTATGAGCGACAATTCTGCCAGAACACAAGGTGGACTGATCCTGATGCAAGAAGTGACAGAAGAGACAAAGGCATCCACAAAGGAGATTCCCCCGCCAACATCAAACGTCCCATGGTTCCAAGATATCAACCACGTTCCTGATCTTATCACCTTGGATGATGCGGAGGAAATACTAATCCTTTCCAAGGAAGAAAAAACCAAAAAGGAAAGTTCTTTGCAAGAAATGACACAACCGTTTGAGGGAGATTTCATGGTTGAATCCTTTGAAACCCATGAAGAAGGCGAAGGAATAGATGAATTGAAAGGTGGTGAGATTGTCGGGGAATCCAACCCATTAAAGAATCCAGAGTTCATCCCTTTTTGCGATGCGTCCATTGCAAACGTCCTTGAGGAATGTACTGAATCAGGAAGCAATCAAGTTATGGCCACAAGTGAAGATATTCAGAATCAAGGGGTAACCTCTATCACGAGCCTTGAAGGCGACATATCCACTGACAACTGGACTATCAGGCCTCAACTAGCTAAGAAGATGTAGATCCAGGGGATAAAGTTGTGAGTTCCAGAAAATGTTGGAACGGTATCACTTTCTTCGTAGTATGCCTTTTATTTTCCATGCATGTAAATACATAAAAAAAAACAAAACAAAAAAAAAAAATCTCTACACTCTTTTCACCACTTACCCCTTTGAACCTTTTCAAACCAAAGCCTGAACTACGAAAGACCTGATCTCCTCTTCAATAGGAGTACGTAGGCAGCCATCAATGGTGCGGTCAAACCAAACAAAAACCCAAACAAACCCTTCTCAAACAGATATACCCCAGACGATGATTGCCCAAACGTAATGGTCATCATTCGGGAGAAAGAGGTTGATGATAGCCCCTCCATCACTGCAATCCACCAAGACTTTACCCTCGACAATTGAAGCAGCACTCCTTGCATTAGCCGACGAGGGTAAAAAGGGAAGAAACTCTCTCTGCCTTGTAGATAGCAATAACTGCTTACTTTTTCTGTACAATATTAGTAGTTACTTTTGTCATGTCATGCTAACACTTTGTGTGATTAAACAGCTTCATATATACTAAGTGAAAGCATATTTTGTTTCAGGACTCTATATTTAGATGTGTCTGTGCTTGCTGATAAGGTGCCTATTCTCCACAAGGACTGTAACTTTGATGTAAAGTTGGACTCAGACTTGATGGAAATACAAGAGGACATTGAGGTGCCTCCGGATATCAAAGAATGGGTCGAAGACAAACCGAAGACAGATCTTGATCAAACCATCTCTTTTAACCTCGAAACCTTAGAAAACCCCAAATAAATCTAGATTGGTACGGACCTCACTCCTAACCAAAGGAATGACATGGTTACTCTATTGACCCTATTCCAGGATGTGTTTGCATGGTCTCACGAAGACATGGTCGGTTTATACATGGACATTATCATTCATCGCCTTCCCATCAAAGGGGGATTCAAGCCATTCAGGCAGAAGCTCAGGTGATTGAAACCTGAGTGGAAGTTAAAAGTTAAAGAAGAAATTGTGAAACAATTTCAAGCCCGGCATCATCATGATGTCAACATACCCTAAATGGCTATCTAACATAGTCCCCGTGCCGAAACCGGGAAGGGAGGTGCGAGTTTATGTGGATTACAGAGATTTGAATAAAGCTTTCCTCAAAGATAGCTTTCACGTGCCGTTCATCCACATACTCATTGACAATACAGCTGGATACGACATGTACTCCTTTGCTGATTTCTCCGCGGGGTACCATCAAATCATGGTTGCTGAAGATGATCATGAGAAAACTTCATTCATCACTCCTTGGGGAGCCCTTTGCTATATACGATTGTTATTCGACCTCATCAATGCCGGAACTATCTATCAGTGAGCCATATGGCTCTTTTCCACGATCTAATAAAAAAAAAGAAAAAGAAAAAGAAAAAAGAAAAAAGAAAATAAAAAAAGAAAAAGAAAAAATCTCTTCAAAAAGTTCTACAGTTGCTGCCTTACCATCGGCAGGTTCTACAGATGGCTTCAGAGTTTGAAGAAAAATCCTTCCTCCACATTCCTCGGAATAGGAATGATTTTGCAGATGCGCTAGCAACCTTGGCCTCATTGATCAACATACATGACAAGGAAGACATGTTAACCCTCACATTTGCCCAACAAAAGGCTCCAGCATATGAGAATTATATTGGAGAAGTATCGGATGAGCTATCTCCCATCCAAACCCCGTTGATATCAATATATCAATGAGCACTCATAAGATAGATCTACACCCGCTGAGGCGAGCCGAATTGAGAAAAGGCAGATTCATCGACTTGCTATGAAATTCTACCTGATCGAAGATGCAATATAGAAAAAAGATGCAGGACTAGGTCTCCTCAGATGTCTGGACCAAGACCAAGCTCATAGACTCATGGATGAGATCCATGGTGTAGTATGTGGCCCAGACAACATGACTTGATTTTGAAAAAGATCGTTGACAACCAAGCTCAGTCTAAAGGAAAATTCTCCCTGAACTAGGAGGGCCCGTTTGTTGACAAGGATGTATTGACAGGAGGCGCTTTCAGATTACAGGAAATGGACGGCGATGAATTTCCACAGCTTATCATGTCGGACACCGTGAAACGGTACTATGTCTAAGGTTACCATCAAGCGAACATCCTGGTTTTGGATCATCAGTTCACCAGTCATTCTGGTTCATTAACCCTTTACCACATACAACTCCTTTCCACACTTTGCCCCTCAGGGAAACATCCTTTCAAGCCAGCAGCCTGGCTTCACTGCGATCATACCACTTAGGTCATCCCACCACGAATTGAACCTCATACGTTTGCAGTTTGGCTACCCATACATGGGATCAAACTTTTTATACCTCCAGTTTATCCTCAACCTAGGATCCAACTTTCTTTTCCCTGCACTCTGACCTGCACATGGGATTACGCTTTTCATCTCACCTTGAGGGGCGAACTACATCGACCTGATCTCCCCAATACACGGGAGTACATAGGCAGCCATGTTATATGGTCCGGTCTCACCACAGAAAAACAAAAACAAACATACTTCTATCCATAACCACATACAGAAATAAGTCCCAAGACACCAAAGATGGTAGGGAATACACACAGATCGACGATCAATTCTTAAAATCATGAGACATCTCACTGTCCATTCATCAAGGAGGAGTTCAGATTACATCCAGATCACAAAGTCCTTGAGAAATAAGCGAATATCAAGCAAGTAGCAAGGCACAACTAAAAGGAAAGTGAATCAACATATATTTCCCTGCCATATATAATGCTGTTTGATATATACAATGTGTACTGTACATGATAAAATGGCTAAGCTAGTCTGTGCAAGAAAATACAAGCCCATCTACAAATCAGTGTATATGCGGGCTATCAAGTCCAACATGGATTCCTTCTCAGAAGAAGGAGGTAATGATGTGATCTCCTGCCCAATGATTTCTACACGAGCCAACAGATCCACTGCCAACTACATGCGATATCTCGGGCAGATATAGTGATATCCCGCTCAATAATCTCTACATCTCTGGATGATATAGCCTCATCTCGCTCAACAACAGCAGAATCTCTATGAGTTAGAGCATCATCTCTCTCAACTAGAGCGACATCATTACCAGAAAAGTTATCAACATCAAAACCTACCTGTTCATCATATGGTACAGAGGTAAAAGCTTCTCGCGATCTTGGTGTCTTATCAGCTCATCTATCAAAGCAACTATCCCCGACAACAAGCGAGACTGGGGCAATTTCAAATTTATCAACAACCGGATATTGGATCCCTTACAACAAGATTGGGAGCAATCTCAGAAGCAGCGACAACTCAACAATGGGGCATTTATCAATTATCCTAAAGTGGAAAATGCACTAGTCAGCACCATCAGCATGGTCCATCAGCATCTCAATGGCGATTCTGATATTATTCACTCGCGACTCCATCAACAAAGAGAGTTTATCATATGAACCCTCGGCATCAACATGCGAAAGGACTGGGGCATTTGTCCAATTCCAAGAAATGGAATGATCTTAAGGCGGGATCAAGCCTCTCAGCAAAAGAAGGAGCCCAATAACAAAAGGTCCAGCGAATGAAATCCTCCTCATCAAATTTTTCAACCAGCGTCAAATTCTCACAAATCGAGACCTCTACACCGAAGTTCAAATATTGGCAGAAAAAGAATGAGCTACACCCTCCAAGGATGTTAACGGCATTCAGGTCATTAGTTCAGCCGGGTTACGAATCAAACGCTTAAGGAAATGGGGCACAAGCACCCAGCAGCGAAAGGAAACTCCAAATCACCTCAAGAAGGGTGAGACATCTGGTGGTTGTCATCAATCTAACATCAAGCGAAGTCTAGTGAAGTAATCCGTGGAATATTACTTCAGCGAAGATATTGGAAAATTTGGTATTCTAAACCATTGCCATCAATACAGAGCGACATCAACACAGTTCAGCGATGAAAGCTTCGTATACCACCGTTCGAGTGGAAACTGGAAAAGTTTGGTGATCAGCAGGATAGTCACCGTTGCAACTACCAGCGAATACATCGGGAGGGTCTGGTGATTTTAGAACGTCATCCCTATCAGAGATGTGGAAAACATCTCAACTTATCTTCATCAAGCAAGCATCAGCGATTAAATGCCAAACCATTGGAGTCAACACCAGTATCTGCAGCAGCAATGATCGGTAAAAGGTAAAGCGATTTGCGAATACATTTTAACATTCATCATAATATTCATTACATTGCGATTTGCGATATGCGATATGCGGTTTGTGATATGCGATTTGCGATGCGATATGCGAAATACGATATGCGATGTGTGAGTTGCGAATTGCGATTTGGCCAAATGCGAAAAGCGATGTGCGATGTGCGAAATGCGATGTGCGATTTACGAACTGCAATTTGCGAAAACATTGTCACATTCATCACAAACATTCACTACATTGAGATTTACATCATTGAAAATATCTTGTCATGTTTCAAGTGTCTACTAATCTTTATCATGTCTATTCCATTGCATTGTATGAACATGATAAGGAGGGGCATCTGTAGACACTCGAAATTTTCGTCTACTGTTACTAACATTGCAGGAGGACAGATTCGTCTTTTAAGAGGGAACCCTGAAAGACAATCCAAATCCATACCGGATACTACCGGAAGTTCATCATCAAACCCCGGATCGCAATCTGGGAGTAACCAAATCCAACCCCAGAGATAGCCCAGGGAAATCATGTTCCAACCCCGGAGATAATCCCGGGAAAGTCAGTTTCAACCTCGGATATGACCCCGAAGGATCAAGATCAAAGCCTGGAGATAGCCCCAGGAGGTCAAGCCAACCTCAGAGATAACCCCGAGGACAGCCAAAGTCAACAGCAAGCTAACCTCAGAGATAACCCTGAGAAACGACTGCTACAACTGCGCGAAAACTGGAGATAACCCCGGGAGGGGCAAAATGATCATTTTTTCAACTCAACTTTAACTCACATCAAATCAACTAATCTCAACTCAAATTACTTCAAAGGAAGTCCCACAAAAATCATATCTTAACTTTCGAGCGCAAACTACGCAAAACGGCTCAACGGACTGCTTGACGGAAACCCGGGAATGCCATTTCGGTCATGGACCCATCTTCCTGGAATCAAAAAAGGTCAAATCATATATCATTGTGTAGCTCTCGAAAAGAGCTTTCCAAAATGGTATGGCACTGTAACGGGTCGAATTTATTGAGTCGTGATTTTGGGGACAGAATCCTTTTAAGGGGAGAAAGATGTGACAAACGAGAATTTTGTAAATTAATTTTAATATTTATTGAATTAAATAAATATTTTTCGACGATTTAATTATTAGATTTAATAATTATGTGATGCAATGGTGGTAGATTAATTTAATTATATGTGTTGCATTTATTAAATTAATGTAGAGAATTTTATTATCAAAGTATGTAATTATGTAAGCTTATTGAAATAAATGAAATAATTTATTAAGCATGATGTTATTTTAATTAATGTAATTATTAACTAGAGATTTAATAAATTGACATTATTTATTAATGAGATATTTAATTATGCGACTATGTGAAATTATGAGAAATTATTTCAAGTAAATTAAATAAAATATGGGATTTATTTTATAAGGGTGTGACATGAATTAAACTATATGACAAAGCTTTATTAAATTAAATGATTTTGAATTATTTTCTTGCTAAGCCAAACATGGCACTAAGGGAGGTTATGGGTAGTTAACCCATGACTGGGCAACTGACCACATCGCGTCAGTTCTATTTCAATCGACGCTTTCTTTTCTTTCATTATTTTCTAAGTCTAAAACATATCACAGAGAGAACTCAGAGAGAAAAGTTAAGATTTTGAGTGAGTGATTGAAGAGGAGTTTGAGAAGAGTTTCAATTCATCTTCTAGATTATACTTTAAACTCTACAGGGTAATCTCATCCTTCACAAATTCCAATTTACGTCTTTTAGTTTTCATAAAATGGGTTTCATAGTTTTTGGTTTTAAACTTCTGTAATTGATAAATGAGTAATGTTATGGGTTATGTATGTGTTAATATGTATCACATCGTATTTAATTATATATATTTCACAAACCATATCATCTGTTTCATTAAAATACATGTCGTATATGTTTTCCAAATTTACAGAGTATGGGTAATGGCCTTATGGTCTTATACGTGAGATTTTAGGTATTGATCATATATTATCCTTAAATTTTACACTTGTATATTGTTATGCGTGTTAATACGAAGAAACCAAGCCTTAAACAAACGAATTCGGTGTTATAACGAATCCGTAGTGTTAGATTATGTGTTTTGTTCAAAAAATTTCAAGAACATCAAGAACAGTCCAATTTACATTATTTAAATCTATTATTAGGTGTCTAGATGGGTCAAAATCACTTTACAGAGGTTGGGTTATGTTTATGTATAAATTATAACATGTGGGTATGTGTAATTTGGTGAATTTAGTGTTAAAGATGTGTTGTTTTCGCTGAATTCGGTGTTCTTCGTGAACTGGAAATTCAGAGTCTGGGGTTTCGCGTCGCGGCGCCAACCCCGAGTTCATTTCTCGCGCTGCAGCGTCGCAATGCCACAGCGCCATGGCGCCGCAGCGCCAAGAGCCAGTACAAACATGGAGCCGCAGCGCCACTCCCCAGAAATTTTAGAAATGTAATTTTTAAAAATATTTAAGTCTAACAATGTGTTAGTGGATTAATGTAATGAACATGTAATCATGTTAGAGGTATTATGATATAATAAAATAGTTGTTTAACATGTAATAACATAATTACATATGAATTGAATTATTGAATACATAATTAGATTATTATTCAAGAAGTACAATTATGTGACAATGTGATAAATTGACTAAGTATAGTCAATAATCAAAGTAGACAAAGAGAATGAGTTTATGATGATTAGTTAAGTTATAATTAACTGGTATTGTGTATGTGAATGGTATGTATGATTAAATTCAAAGAACGTGCTTAGTTAAAGTGTAATCTACGCACGAGACAAGTTTCTTAAACTTAAACTCTTAAATTTGAGCAAGTTTCCTAACCTTACTTGTCATTATTGTTCAATTTTGTTATTTACCTTGAATAAATTATCATTTCTATTATTCAAGTTCTAATGTTGTATTAAAGATTTATTATTTTTCAAAGCATGATTCAGTTATACAATAATTGTTCTATTGTATACTTTTGAGATTATTATTCAAATCGAATATCAATTATTGTTGAACCTTATTAGACTAGTGAACCTTATTGATTCAACTAGTCCTTAGTTGATGAACGTTCTAAATTTCAGAACCCTTATTGAATTATTCAAACCAAACTTCCTTTGGTGCGGACTTGAATGTCAAACTGAGATGAACAACCCTGTAAAGGGATTTCCTTATGCATTAGCGTTAAGATATTGTGCACAGTATGGTACTAAGGGCTGATCCCCCTAAGTACGAGAAGAAGGTCCATAGTCTTATGACTGTTAAAGGTTTCAAGTATAACCCTTGTTAACCTAGGACATAGTTCAAGGTCTTATGACCCTCAGTATTCTTTTTATTCTTGTTATTTATTCTTGATTCAAAAGTTGAGCTTTATTCAGATGTCTTTGATTATTTGCATGTTATTATACTAATGTTTCATTATTATACTTGTGGGCATTAGTGCTCACTCTTGCTTAATAATAACATTGCAGTTAAGAATGAAAGAAGTGATGAACCTTCCACTAGTAAGGGCAAGGGCAAAGTTAGCAAGTGATGAAGACTTGTTATTTTTAAATTGATGATGTATTTATGTTAAGACTTGGGTTATGAGTGATGTTTAAGACTTATTTGTTTAGAATTCCGCACAGATGTTTTAAGGTTAGTTAACCTGGGATTGTATTTATTATTCGTATGTTGTAATCCTTTAAAGGAGAAGATTTTATTTCTATCTATTGCTTGGTTTACATTTATTATGGGTAGATAGATAGATGATATTTGTACAGTGAACACCAAATCCTGTGAAATCGAAGTACCCGAATTTGGGGGTGTCACAAGTTGGTATAAAAGCTGTAGGTTATGAACCTTAGGTGGGGGAAACAACCTTAGGTAGTAGCCTTATAGAAGAAGATAGTAATTGAAAACTCTTATCGAGTTCTAAGAAATGAATTTTTGTAATTCATTGAAGATAATAAAATACTTTATGTGTTTATTTGTTAAGTATGCGTTAGATAGTACGACTTAGTAACTAAAACTTAAAATTTTGTTGTCAGGATGTCGAATGTTGGAGAAGCTAGACAAGCTGGGGAGGAAGAACCCCGAGTACCTACTGAGGAGGAGCCCCGAGACATTCATGTCGTTAGGGAGCAGCTGGTGCAGAGGGTATCATCTCCATTGATCACCATTGTTGGTCAGGAGCATGAACATGAGACTGATCCTGAGGAGGATCCTGAGGAGGAGTTTGATGAGGAAGAGGAAGAAGAGGAGTTACCACGATACACCGTTGATGCTGAGATGTATGACACGTTATATGACTGTAACGTGGAGTTACAAGATGAGGTTCGGGATTTGACTGAACGAGGAGTTATTCAGCATATTACTTTAGGGGAGAAGGAGAGGGAGATTTCGACTCTTCACTTTGGACTGGCAAATGTAGAATGGGATTTGGTCCATGGGAAGGGTCAAACTGAAGATAAGACTGAGGAGATAGAGAAGCTGAAGAAGGAACTGAAGGAAACCTCCGAAAGGCTGAACATAGCAGAAGAGGGATGGGTAAGAGAATCACGTCGAGCTGATCATGCAGAAGATGATAGTCGTGCAAAGAAGGCAAAGCTTGAAGAGACATACTCTACACTTAGTCATGCAATGGATGAAGCCCAAGATCGAGTTTTGAGGTACCCCATTCAGTTCGAAGGACTTCCGTCGTATATGCTAGATCGAAGGACGATGTCTCGTATCATGAATGAGGAGCGTGGCAAGGCTATTCAGCACCTTGGTAGACAGGAATAGAATCCGTTTATTATGTGAAAGACTTAATTAGTTTTTATATGTAAATTCTGATGTGTTTATGAATGAAGGAATATGCTAATGTTTTAAATCCTGTGGATTCTTTATTCCAGGATAGATGATGTAAATAGCAGTATGCTATAGTTTAATGTTAAAACTTTTTATTTGAATGAAAAGATATCAAGTTGTTTGAGATAATGTGTTAAGTGATACGTTAAATTGTTGAGTAATGTCTTAACTATGTAGAGAATAAATATAGTTCTAATAAACGTTTATTTAACAGAAATACGCCGCCAAGGAGAAGACAACAACGTCAACCAGCTCAGGAAGAGTCAACCAATAATAACAATAATGCCAACGTTAATCCAGTGCAACAGTTGGTTAACTTACTGACTGGAGTCATGAATAATCAACCGCAAGCTATACCAAACACAACGTTTAAATACTTCAAGGCGGTGGGACCGCCAGAGTTCAAAGGTTCCAAGAACCCAATCGAGGCTCAAACGTGGGTGATGGAAATGGAAAAGGTTTTCGACGTTGCTAGGGTTCGAGAAGATCAGAAGACCGCTTTTGCGACATTTATGCTGAAGTCTGAGGCTAGCTACTGGTGGCAGGCAAACAAAATGCGAGGAGGTGAAGGTGTAATTACGTGGGAGAGATTCAAAGAGATGTTTTTCGAAATGTACTTCCCAACTAGTTCACAGAATCAGATGGAGGTTCAATTTCTGGAACTGAAGCAGGGAAACATGAGCGTACCTGAATACACAGCTAGATTCGATGAGTTGGCAAGGTTTGCCCCGTACCAAGTACACACTGACGAGAGAAAGGCCAGAAGATTCGAACAAGGACTAAAGCCTTGGGTGTACAGCAAGGTATCAATGTTTCAACTAAACACATTTGTGGGAGTTTTGGAAAAGGCCATCCTCGTGGAAGGAGGAAGTGATGCAGTGACTAAGTACAACCAAGAACAAAAGAAGAAGAAGAGCAAGAATGAAGGTAATAACAAGACTGGTGGGAGTAGCACTGGGAATAATAATAATCAGAAGAGGAAGTGGACGGATAACTCGTCAGCTGGAAGTCAACATGGAGGGCAGAAGAAGAAGATAGAAGCATGCCCGACTTGCGGGAAAGCACATCTAGGAGTTTGTATGAAAGGAAAAAGAGTGTGCTACAATTGTGGTCAGAAAGGCCACATAGCACCAAACTATCCAAACCCAAAGAAGGGTGCTTGTTTCAACTGTGGTTCAAAAGATCATTTAGCAAGAGATTGTCCTAAGAAGGGGTCAGGAGGAGTTGTATCAGGAGGTAACCGTGGAAATAACAGTGTAAATACCTTAACCATCACCGGACCACCTACAACAAACCGACCAACCGCCAGAACTTTCAATATGACGGTACAAGATGCAATCCAGTCTCGTGATGTGGTATCAGGTATCATTCCGATCAATGAAGTTAATGCTTACGTTTTATTTGATTCGGGTGCTACTTGTTCTTTTATATCTGAAGACTTTGCTAATAGTTTAGATTTGCTTATGGATGAGTTGGAATATCCTATGAATATAGAAATTGCGAATAGAGAGATAATTCCTGTTAAATACGTGTTTAAGAACTGTAGAGTGGATATTAAAGGTAATATCATGAAAGTAGATCTTATCCCTATTCGACTTGGGGAATTTAACGTTATTTTGGGAATGGATTGGTTATCCAATCATAGGGATGTAATTAATTGCCAAAAGAAGCGTATTAACCTTATGACTCCGTCAAAGGTTGTGTTTTATGGTAGCAAATCGCCTAGACAAGCTAGTTGTCTGACGATGATGCAGGCCAAGAAGTTATTAAGATAAGGCTGTGTAGGATATTTAGCTTACATAGTTGACAGTCGAAAAGAGAACCCGAAGGTAGAAGAGATACCGATTGTGAAGGACTTCGTCGACGTATTCCCAGACGATTTGCCAGGACTTCCACCGGATAGAGAGGTAGATTTTGTGATCGATTTGGCACCCGAAACCGCTCCAATATCGAAGGCACCATACCGAATGGCACCACCAGAGATAAAGGAATTAATGGTACAATTACAAGAATTGCTGAACAAGAAGTACATACAACCGAGCGTATCACCGTGGGGAGCGCCGGTGTTGTTTGTGAAAAAGAAGGACGGATCGATGCGACTCTGCATTGACTATAGAGAACTGAATAAGGTCACGATTAAGAATAGATATCCATTACCGAGGATCGATGATCTGTTTGATCAGTTGAAGGGAGCAAAATACTTTTCCACTTGAGGAGTGATTATCACCAACTGAAGGTGAGACCAGAAGATGTACCGAAGACAGTGTTCAGAACGTGATATGGTCACTACGAATTCTTAGTAATGTCGTTTGGTCTAACGAATGCTCCTGCAGTATTTATGGGACTAATGAATGGTGTGTTCAAGCCGTTTTTGGACAAATTCGTGGTGGTATTTATAGACGACATTTTGGTATATTCTAAAACCAAAGAAGAACACGAAGAACATTTGAGGTTAACATTAGAAGTATTGAGAAGGGAGAAGTTGTATGCAAAATTTTTGAAATGCGAATTCTGGATCGACCGAGTACAATTTCTTGGTCACGTGATCGATAAAAACAAAATTTTGGTAAATCCATCAAAAGTCGAAGCCGTGATTAACTGGGATCAGCCGAGAACACTGTCGGAAGTAAGAAGTCTTCTTGGATTGGCAGGATATTGTAGAAGGTTCATTCAAGACTTTTCCAAGATCGCAACTCCGTTAACGAATTTAACTCGGAAAGCTGTGAAATTTGTTTGGATGGAGAAGTGTGAGGAGAGCTTTCAAGAATTAAAGAAGAGGTTGAGTACAACGCCTGTGTTATCTCTTCCGGATGATACATGAAATTTTGTTGTGTTTAGCGATGCGTCACATAAAGGACTTGGCCGTGTGCTTATGCAAAACGGCAAAGTCATTGCATATGCATAACGACAGTTGAAGGATTACGAGAAGGGTTACCCGACCCATGATTTGGAATTGGCTGCAGTTCTTTTTGCTTTGAAAATTTGGAGGCACTATCTATACGGGGAGAAGTGTGAAATATATACGGACCACAAGAGTCTGAAATATATTTTTACACAGAAAGATTTGAATATGCGTCAAAGAAGATGGTTGGAATTAATCAAGAATTATGACTGTGAGATTTTATACCATCCGGGTAAGGCTAATGTGGTTGCCGACGCCTTAAGTAGAAAGGGTCGTGAGAAATTGATGATGTTGACTGCTCAGGAGGAGCTAATTGTGGAAATGGAGAAACTAGAATTGGAAGTAAAGTATCCAATGGAGATTGATGAGAAGCTATTTCAGATGCAATCTGGTACAACTCTACTAGACAAAGTGAAGGAAGCTCAGCTTCAGGATGATGAATGCAAAAAGGTGACAAAGAAGATATCTGAAGGAACCGAACCAAGATTTAAGATGGATAAGGAAGGAATACTGAGATTTGAGAATAGAATTTGGGTACCGCCAGTACAAGAGATTAAGGAAGAAATTCTAAGCGAGGCTCATAGTTCAAGATATTCGATTCACCCTGGTAGTACAAAGATGTACCAAGATCTTCGACAACATTTTTGGTGGCCGAATTTAAAACGTGATGTTGCAGAATGTGTTGCCAAGTGTCTGACCTGTCAGAAAGTAAAAGCAGAATATCAAAGACCAAGTGGTTTACTTCAACCGTTAGAGATCCCAGAATGGAAATGGGAACATATTACAATAGACTTCGTGGTTGGCCTTCCGACGACTCAGAAAGGCTACGATGCAGTATGGGTTATCGTTGACCGATTGACGAAGTTTGCACACTTCCTTCCTATAAAAATCAGATTCAACTTGGATCAGTTGGCAAGGCTTTACGTAAAAGAGATTGTTTCGAGGCACGGAGTTCCGGTATCAATTGTTTCAGATAGGGATCCGCGCTTCACATCAAATTTCTGGAAACGTCTTCAAGAATGTATGGGTACGCAATTGCGAATGAGTACAGCTTATCACCCTCAAATAGACGGACAGAGCAAGAGAACGATTCAAACGTTAGAGGATATGCTAAGAGCCCGTGTGATGGATTTTAAAGGAAATTGGGATGATCACCTACCGCTTGTGGAGTTCGGCTACAACAACAGTTAGCACATTAGTATTGGCATGCCGCCTTACGAAGCGTTATACGGCAAAAAGTGCAGAACTCCGCTTTACTGGGATGAAGTTGGTGAAAGACAATTGCTAGGACCAGAACTGGTACAGCAGACGGCAGAAATAGTCAAAGTGATTCGAGCTCGACTGGTAGCGGCTCAAGATCGACAGAAGAAGTACGCTGATCCACATCGTAAAAATATTGAGTTTGAATCAGGAAGTTATGTTTTCTTGAAGGTCTCTCCCTGGAGGGGAAAGATCAGATTCAGTAAGAAAGGGAAATTGAGCCCAAGATTCATTGGACCCTTTGAGGTACTGAGAAGAATCGGAGAAGTTGCGTACGAGGTAGCCTTACCTCCAGCACTCGAGAATGTCCACAACGTCTTCCATGTTTCTGTGTTACGACCCTACAAACCTGATTACAATTATGTAATTGAATACGAACCCCTGCATTTTAAGAAAGACTTATCTTACGAAGAAATTCCTGTCCAAATTGTCGACCGAAAAGAACAAGTTCTCAGAAATAAAGTTATACCTTCTATTAAGGTAATTTGGAGGAACTACAACGCTGAAGAAGCTACGTGGAAACTCGAAGAGATTATGATGAAGAATTACCCTCATTTATTTACTTAATTATGTGTATGCGATTCTGGGAACATAATCTTTGTAAGGGGGGAGAATGTAACGGGTCGAATTTATTGAGTCGTGATTCTGGGGACAGAATCCTTTTAAGGGGGGAAAGATGTGGCGTACGAGAATTTTGTAAATTAATTTTAATATTTATTAAATTAAATAAATATTTTTCGACGATTTAATTATTAGATTTAATAATTATGTGATGCAATGGTGGTAGATTAATTTAATTATATGTGTTGCATTTTTTAAATTAATGTAGAGAATTTTATTATCAAAGTATATAATTATGTAAGCTTATTGAAATAAATGAAATAATTTATTAATCATGATGTTACTTTAATTAATGTAATTATTAATTAGAGATTTAATAAATTGACATTATTTATTAATGAGATATTTAATTATGCGACTATGTGAAATTATGAGAAATTATTTCAAGTAAATTAAATAAAATATGGGATTTATTTTATAAGGGTGTGACATGAATTAAACTATATGACAAAGCTTTATTAAATTAAATGATTTTGAATTATTTTCTTGCTAAGCCAAACATGGCACTAAGGGAGGTTATGGGCAGTTAACCCATGACTGGGCAACTGACCACATCGCGTCAGTTCTATTTCAATCGACGCTTTCTTTTCTATCATTATTTTCTAAGTCTAAAACATATCACAGAGAGAACTCAGAGAGAAAAGTTAAGATTTTGAGTGAGTGATTGAAGAGGAGTTTGAGAAGAGTTTCAATTCATCTTCTAGATTATACTTTATACTCTACAGGGTAATCTCCTCCTTCACAAATTCCAATTTATGTCTTTTAGTTTTCATAAAATGGGTTTCATAGTTTTTGGTTTTAAACTTCTATAATTGAGAAATGAGTAATGTTATGGGTTATGTATGTGTTAATATGTATCACATCGTATTTAATTATATATATTTCACAAACCATATCATCTGTTTCATTAAAATACATGTCGTATATGTTTTCCAAATTTACAGAGTATGGGTAATGGCCTTATGGCCTTATACGTGATATTTTAGGTATTGATCATATATTATCCCTAAATTTTACACTTATATGTTGTTATGCGTGTTAATACGAAGAAACCAAGCCTTAAACAAACGGATTCGGTGTTATAACGAATCCGTAGTGCTAGATTATGTGTTTTGTTCAAAAAACTTCAAGAACATCAAGAACAGTCCAATTTTACATGATTTAAATCTGTTATTAGGTGTCTAGATGGGTCAAAATCACTTTACAGAGGTTGGGTTATGTTTATGTATAAATTATAACATGTGGGTATGTGTAATTTGGTGAATTTAGTGTTAAAGATGTGTTGTTTTCGCTGAATTCGGTGTTCTTCGCGAACTGGAAATTCAGAGTCTGGGGTTTCGCATCGCGGCGCCAACCCCCAGTTCATTTCTCATGCCGCAACGCCGTAATGCCGCAGCGCAAAGTACCAGGCCGCAGCGCCATGGCACCGCAGCGCCAAGAGCCAGTACAAACGTGGCGCCGCAGCGCCACTCCCCAGAAATTTCAGAAATGTAATTTTTAAAAATATTTTAAGTCTAACAATGTGTTAGTGGATTAATGTAATGAACATGTAATCATGTTAGATGTATTATGAGATGATAAAATAGTTGTTTAACATTTAATAACATAATTACATATGAATTGAATTATTGAATACATAATTAGATTATTATTCAAGAAGTACAATTATGTGACAATGTGATAAATTGACTAAGTACAGTCAATAATCAAAGTAGGCAAATAGAATGAGTTTATGATGATTAGTTAAGTTATAATTAACTGGTATTGTGTATGTGAATGGTATGTAGGATTAAATTCAAAGAACGTGCTTAGTTAAAGTGTAATCTACGCACGAGGCAAGTTTCTTAAACTTAAACTCTTAAATTTGAGCAAGTTTCCTAACCTTACTTGTCATTATTGTTCAAGTTTGTTATTTACCTTGAATAAATTATCATTTCTATTATTCAAGTTCTAATGTTGTATTAAAGATTTATTATTTTTCAAAGCATGATTCAGTTATACAATAATTGTTCTATTGTATACTTTTGAGATTATTATTCAAATCGAATATCAATTATTGTTGAACTTTATAAGACTAGTGAACCTTATTGATTTAACTAGTCCTTAGTTGATGAACGTTCTAAATTTCAGAACCCTTATTGAATTATCCAAACCAAACTTCCTTTGGTGCGGACTCGAATGTCAAACTGAGATGAACAACCCTGTAAAGGGATTTCCTTATACGTTAGCGTTAAGATATTGTGCATAGTATGATACTAAGGGCTGATCCCCCTAAGTATGAGAAGATGGTCCATAGTCTTATGACTATTAAAGGTTTCAAGTATAACCCTTGTTAACCTAGGACATAGTTCAAGGTCTTATGACCCTCAGTATTCTTTTGATTCTTGTTATTTATTCTTGATTCAAAAGTTGAGCTTCATTCAGATATCTTTGATTATTCGCATGTTATTATACTGTTGTTTCATTATTATACTTGTGGGCATTAGTGCTCACTCTTGCTTTATAATAACATTGCAGTTAAGAATGAAAGAAGTGATGAACCTTCCACTAGTAAGGGCAAGGGCAAAGTTAGCAAGTGATGAAGACTTGTTATTTTTAAATTGATGATGTATTTATGTTAAGACTTGGGTTATGATTGATGTTTAAGACTTATTTGTTTAGAATTCCGCACAGATGTTTTAAGGTTAGTTAACCTGGGATTGTATTTATTATTCGTATGTTGTAATCCTTTAAAGGAGAAGATTTTATTTCTATCTATTGCTTGGTTTACATTTATTATGGGTAGATAGATAGATGATATTTGTACAGTGAACACCAAATCCCATGGAATCGAAGTACCCAAATTTGGGGGTGTCACAGGCACGCTTCCATCGGACTCCCGGATTGAAAGTTATGAGCGACCGAGCGAACAACGCATACGCACTTCGACACGGTGGGACCCATATGTTGGGCATCTGGAGCAGCCGCAGGTACACCTGCGGCTCCCACCTCTATAAATATGGGGCTTGGGGTGCTGATTTTCTAAGAGAAAAAGATGGGGAAACCCTGCACAATTTGCTCTGCACTCGCCCATACAGTGCATTTTCCCACTTTTAAACACTTGTGAGCTGATATATAGCCTCTTTGGTACCCAAAAAAGCCCAGTGTTTACCCACTCTAAAGATATAGAAGCCTTTTTATCAGTCAGCTGTAAGCCTTCTCACACACTTTAGAGTCTTTCTCTTCATCTTTGCACACACCCTTCTACACGTTGAGAGTCGTGTTGCTTGCTTTTACCCGAACTTCGGTCTGTGGTTTCCTTCCAGTCTGTATATATATATATATATATATATATATATGTTATATATATATATATATATATCTATATTTATATATATATTGACTAACATTATCGAGTTATGCCTCGATTGAGCCTAGACTTCGGTCTGGAGCGTTTACTGCTTTAATATATATATATATATATATATATATATATATATATATACACACACACACACACACACACACACTTATATATATGAACTGTGTGTCGGACTTTGTTCGATGAGCCTAGACTTCGATCTGGAGCGTTTACTGCTTTCATATATATATATATATATATATATATATATATATATATAAAAGCGATTAAACGCACCAGACCGAAGCCTAGGCTCATCGAACAAAGTCCGACATACAGTTGATATATATATATATATATATATATATATATATATATATATATATATATAAAAGCGAGTAAACGCACCAGACCGAAGTCTGTATATATATATATATATATATATATATATATATATATATATATATATATATATATATATATATATATCAACTGTGTGTCGGACTTTGTTCGATGAGCCTAGGCTTCGGTCTGGTGCGTTTACTCGCTTTTATATATATATATACTTATATATATGAACTGTTGTCGAACTATGTTTGATGAGCCTGGATTTTACATCCGGTGCGTTTATCGCTTTTATATATATATATATATATATATATATATATATATATACATATATATATCTTTATATTTCGTCCTGTCTGGAGTTTACTTCGTGGCAGTTGATCGCATTTATAGCTTTATTTACATTCCGTCCTGCCTGGAGTTTACTTCGTGGCAGTTGACCGCATTTACAGCTTTATTTACATTTTGTCCCGCCTGGAGTTTCCTTCGTGGCGGTTGACCGTATTTACAACTTTATTTACATTTCTGATCCCTCATGGATGTACTTCGTGGTTGGTGATCCTGTCTGTATATATATATTTACCGCTTTTATATATATACCTACTTATTACTTTCATACAAATTGCAATATCTTGTGCGCCTAGGAATCATGTGATCACAGATTCATCCCATTGGATCTAGATTCGGTTCCCGTGATGGACATTTTCAGCTGTAAGCAGCTTGTAAATTATTCTGTGATGTCTGTATTTCCTCAGATGGTTTATATACCCACGAGGAAGTCGGCATAATTTTTGTATATATATATATATATATATTATTTTTCATATGGATGCCTCGCATTCGTCAAATAAAATCAATCCAGCCGCTCACTTAATAAAAATGGAAGTGTAAAAGGCCTCAATTACTATTGAGCATCAGGGTTTGAAAAATCTCTTTTATAAAACATCATTGCCATATCTTGCTAAAAACTGATTTTTTACATAAATTCAAATCCTGTGTATATAGGTTCGAACGAGGCCTCACATCACTTTCGTATAACAGCACATTGACCCACACACACACACACACACACTTTTATTTAATAGTTTCTTGAAAAGAGGCGGTCACCGTGGTAACACGGATGTCGGGGGGTGCCTAACACCTTCCCCCCGCATAACCAAGTCCCCGGACCCTAAAATGAATCTCGGTTTCGCCGACCCGTATATCAGTGTCACATCACTGGGTCAGCGCGCAAACCTTTTCTCGGTTGTGTTGGTACAACCATTTAAAAAATCAACTGGCGACTCTTAACAGTCCCATCGTCGACATTATACATGTCGGACCTTTTTCACTTGTTTTTTCACACAAATCTCACCTAAAATGAGAACACCAAAGAACAAGTAACGGAAAGGGACACCCAAAAATCCCGACGTCGACAACCCGCACAGACAGGATATTCTAACAGAATAATAAAGAATGGAACCAGGTCATGCGTAATCCGCACAGATAGGATGTTTCAACAGAATAATAAAGAATGGAACCAGGTCATACATAATCCACACAGATAGGATGTTCCAACAGAATAATAAAGAATGGAATAACAACAGAATTCAGCAGGCATGCGATAGACTGCACAAACAGGTTATTCCAACAGAATAATAAAGAATGGAATAACAAAAGAATTTCACCATGTATACGGTAGTCCACGTATACAAGTTATTCCAACAGAATAATAAGAAATGGAATAACAATAGTTCTCTTCATGAATATGAAAGAAATAATACCCCTTACTATAATAATAATACCCCTTAACTTAGAAAAACTGAATACTGGAGTAGTGAAGTAGCAGAATATTTTTCTTCTTTCTCTCTATAGTTTCTCTCTCTAGAGTTTTAGTGAATTCGTAAGAAATAATGAAGGAATGAGCTTCTATTTATTAAAGAACTGAAAGTAGCTCTTGGTCTTAATGAAGGGTCAAAATGACTCTTGGTAATATTGAAGAGACAACTACTATTTACGAAGGGACAATTAACTCTTGGAACACCGAAGAGACAAATAACTCTTGGAGAATCAAAGGGACAAATAACTCTTGGAAAACTGAAGGGACAAGTTACTATTAAAACTTTAAACCAACGATCCATATTGATTTACTATTATAATTTCAACCAACTGTCTGAAAAATTATCACATCTTCACATGGAATAATATTGTACTCAAAAATGATTTGGACCGAAAAGAAATATATTTTTCGGGTGAATAGGTCCCCGTGAATAGTACTTCAGGAATAGTACCCAATGAATAGTACCCCGACACAAAAAGTGTCCCAAATACCTGAGTAAATAGTAACCGGGTGAATAGTAACTCGTAAAAGAAAAATACCAAAGAAAAAGATATTCCATGACGAGTACAAAAGAAATGATGTCTCATACGAGTATAATAGAATATACGAATTACAGTATAGTACCTCCATCTATACCTCCATTTTTAACTTAGTCATGCAAGTATTATCAATCTTGCACCAACTCCCAAAATAGTAAATCATGTGAATCAATAGTACACACATGTGAACACATAGTTATATGCATGTGAATTAATAGCAATTAATTGCTCATTTATCCGGTTAATTACCCGATTGGTCAATATAACCTCCACACATCAATTATTATCGAAATAAATATCGATTTCTACTAACACTAATAATTCCCACACAATAGAACTATCAATTTCATCTTTAATCAACACGAACTTATTCATCATTAATATTATAACACACAATATTTAACAACCAGGTCGTTCCCAGAAAAGAGGGGGCTTTCCGATAAGAATTTTTCCCTATTGGCGCGCAATTAGATTATCTAACCTCTCATTGGCAGAACTTCTAGACATTGTCAATATTGCAAATAAATATGAATAACTTTGTCGTCTCAATTATTGATTTAATAATATAACATATTATGTAGATGATATTGTGACAATAATTGAATCAATAATATAAGAGATATGATGCAGCAATTACTATAGCAATAATTGAGCAAAACTGAGTGACTTCTCACGTAAGCATCAATAATTAATATCGTGTGCTACTATGCAACCATGTGTATTATTGTACTTTTACTGCCGGGTAGTTCAACAGTTTTAACGTTAACTCTTTCGCCGATATTTTTGTAAAAAGATAATTTTGTCGATTTCTAACTACGACAATAATTCTGTTGTGGGGTCCACCAATGATTGTACTATCGTACGAATATTCCCCGACAAAAAGAATATTTCCTGACTAAACGAATATTTTATAACCACTTGCTTACTTTGCAAAAATTTTGACATATCACCCTTAACTTTAAACTTTTATCAATTTAACCATTTACGAAATAAAATAATAATTATAAGAAAATTGAATACTTTCATTTCATAAAATTCGGGGTCTTACAATATCCACTCCTTATGAAATTTTGCCCTCGAAATTTACGTACGTACCTGGTATTCGAAGAGATGAGAATACCTTGCTTTCTTTTCGGATTGTACCTTCCTGGTTATATCCTCTGTATCATAATTTTTCCATTGCTCATCTCCTGTATTTCAAATATCATTCTAGAATATATCTTCAAAACAAAGGTCAATTGACATATCACAAATTGTCAACTTATCAAGTAAAAATTTCGGCTTAGGTAAGTCACACACTAGCGAAGTATATTACTCGTCTCTTCCCTCCTAGTTCTAGACTCATATCTCTGCCAGCGACCATATCCCTAAGCTCTGATACCATTTGTGACGGCCCCAAAATTGGTCCACACAACCTATTCTTAGTTGCCAGATATCATACTATAACAATCAAATACAAACTTCATTTATATAACTGTTGAACTGTCATGCAGAATACGACCACAGTTAAACTGTGAGTTTTAATACAAATATATGTAACTCTCATGGTGCCTCGACCACAACCTTACAATGGTACTTTACATAAAAGTACAGTCAAAAATTGTTTTAGAAATTAAAATCTTTGGGAAGTGCTCAAGGAAACCTTCGTACATGGGAGGCCATGCGTCCAGGTTATGATAGATATCATATGTCCACATAATTATCCTTGGTTGACCCAAAAGTCCCCAAAGAAAAATAGGAAGATTACTATCATCTTCTTTCCAATGGTGAGTCTTCTCATGACATATAATTATCTCCGTTATCTCCAAGTGAAAATTATATTTCAAATATACTCCAAGATCATATAGGTAGTGCTCATAGATATACTCAGCAAGTGGATGAGCACAACCATGTCTTATGATAACACGAGGTTGTATGTCATTAGACATCTTGTATGATAGTAGCAAAAACACCCTTCAAACGTTGGGTTCGCCTCACCCTATTTGATTCACCAAATATAACTACTAAATGATGTATATAATACAACACACTTTTCTATACTATTTAGGGAGAACCTCCACAGCTAGAGACCACCGTTCTATTCTCCTGTTACCCCCGCTCGACCCAGCTACACTCTTATTACTTGAAAGAAATTATAAAGCAGAATGGTGAGCACAACTAGCCCATTAAAGAATATCATGACTAAAGATAATTAAATTATCAATAACCTTCGTCAGTAATGAATTAGAGATTTAGAACATATGGCAGATGATAAAACTTTTCAACCATAGTTGCAGCGGAACGAGCAATCCATTAGAAGAGTCAAATAGACCATAAAGTCTATTATCTTCTCCACGTTAAAAATCCACCAACAATGTTTTATCCCTGTAACATCAGTCAACAATTCCTGTCCACAATTAGGTGAATAACTCATAATCATAATTGTGGTTCTAAATTCCTCTTTGCACCCAGGACGAAGATAATTTTCATCACCTATCTTTACCTGAAATATCAATGACCATGGTTATACCAAATCATAATTCATGTCCATAATCATACTAATAAACTCATATTTCCACTACGGGCCAAAGATATTCATTAACAGTTCATCCTTGCACTACAGGCCAAAGACATGCAACTGTATTTTAGAAGAGTCAAGTAGAGCATGATATCTATTATCTTCTATGAATTAAAAGTCTATTATCAATATTTTATCGCTGAGACTCAGCTCAATAAATAATCCACATCACCGAATTATTCATGCACTACGGCCAAGGATATTCATTAGTATCACATCCATGAATTATCTAGGCACTACGACCAATGATATTCATTATTATCACATCCATGAATTAATATTTCATCGTTGAGACTCAACTCAATAATTAATCCACATCATCGAATCATCCCTGCACTACAGACCAAGGATATTCATTAGTATCACGACCACGAATTATCCATGCACTACGGACCAAAGATAATCGTGTTTTCATCAACAGTTCTGATCATGCCATAAAACAATTCATCTTTGCACCCTTGGCCGAAGAGAATCCATAGCCATAATCATACCAAAAACTGTCCATCAATGCACTACGGGCCAATGAAGACTTTTCCACATCATTTGTAACATTACGGTCATGATTATACCGAATAATCCCTGGTCATAATCATACCAAGTCCATCTATGCACTACAGGCCACAAATGACTTTCAACATAATATAAGCATGCAGATGATGACAATTCAATAAAATAAGTTCAAAAATAAGTTTTAAAGATGTATAAGTTAATTTATCCTGAACTCAATAACGTCCAAATTGTCAACATGATACAACTTTGTGGAGTAAAATTCAAGAATGCTCAGAAGAATATTTCCATGAAAAGATACTGGATGAAGTGCAAATATCAAGGGTATTCCACTAATTTCATGGAGTATAAAAGCCAAAACTTTAACCAACTGAGTATAATAGAATATATGAAACTGCAAATGGATTTTCACCCGCTATGCGGTAATCCACTTAGACAGATCATTTCCACAATTTAATAAGGAATGAATACGAAGGATCATTCACCATGCATGTGGTAATCCACATAGACATGTTATTCCAACAGAATACTAAAGAATGGAATAACAGAAGAATTCATCAGGCGTGCGTAATCCGCACAGACATGTTATTCCAACAGAATAATAAAGAGTGGAATAACAACAGAATTCACCAGGCATACGATAGACCGCACAGACATGATGTTCCAACAGAATAATAAAGAATAGAACCAGGTCATGTGTAACCCGCACAAACATGATATTCCAACAGAATAATAAAGAATGGAACCAGGTCATACGTAATCCGCACAAACAGGATGTTCCAACAGAATAATAAAGAATGGAATAACAACAGAATTCACCAGGCATGCGATAGACCGCACGGACATGTTATTTCAACAGAATAATAAAGAATGGAATAACAAAAGAATTTCACCATGCATACTGTAGTCCGCGTATACAGGTTATTCCAACAAAATAATCAGAAATGGAATAACAATAGTTCTCTTCATGAATATGAAAGAAATAATACCCCTTACTATAATAATAATACCCCTTAACTTAGAAAAACTGAATACTGGAGTAGTGAAGTAGCAGAATATTTTTCTTCTTTCTCTCTATAGTTTCTCTCTCTAGAGTTTTAGTGAATTCGTAAGAAATAATGAAGGAATGAGCTTCTATTTATTAAAGAACTGAAAGTAGCTCTTGGTCTTAATGAATGGTCAAAATGACTCTTGGTAATATTGAAGAGACAACTACTATTTACGAAGGGACAATTAACTCTTGGAACACCGAAGAGACAAATAACTCTTGGAAAACTGAAGGGACAAGTTACTATTAAAACTTTAAACCAACGATCCATATTGATTTACTATTATAATTTCAACCAACTGTCTGAAAAATTATCACATCTTCTCATGGAATAATATTGTACTCAAAAATGATTTGGACCGAAAAGAAATATATTTTTCGGGTGAATAGTTCCCCGTGAATAGTACTTCGGGAATAGTACCCGATGAATAGTACCCCGACACGAAAAGTATCCCAAATACCCGAGTGAACAATACTAGAGTGAATAGTAACTGGATGAATAGTAACCCGTAAAAGAGAAATACCAAAGAAAATAATATTCCTTGACGAGTACAAAAGAAATGATGTCTCATACGAGTATAATAGAATATACGAATTACAGTATAGTACCTCCATCTATACCTCCATTTTTAACTTAGTCATGCAAGTATTATCAATCTTGCACCACCTCCCTTAATAGTAAATCATGTGAATCAATAGTACACACATGTGAACACATAGTTATAAGCATATGAATTAATTGCAATTAATTGCTCATTTATCCGGTTAATTACCCGATTGGTCAATATAACCTCCAGACATCAATTATTATCGAAATAAATATCAATTTCTACTAACACTAATAATTCTCACACAATGAAACTATCAATTTCATCTTTAATCAACACGAACTTATTCATCATTAATATTATAACGCAGAATATTTAACAACCAGGTCGTTCCCAGGAAAGATGGGGCTTTCTGATAAAGATTTCTCCCTATTGGCGCGCAATTAGATTATCTAACCTCTCCTTGACAGAACTTCTAGACATTGTCAATATTGCAAATAATAATGTGAATAACTTTGTCGTCTCAATTATTAATTTAATAATATAACATATTATGCAGATGATACTGTGACAATAATTGAATCAATAATATGAGAGATATGATGCAGCAACTACTGTAGCAATAATTGAGCAAAACTGAGTGACTTCTCACGTAAGCATCAATAATCAATACCGTGTGCTACTATGCAACAACGCGTATTACTATACTTTTACTATCGGGTAGTTCAACAGTTTTAACGGTAACTCTTTCGCCGTTATTTTTATAAAAAGATAATTTTATCATTTTCTAACTACGACAATAATTCTGTTGTGGGGTCCACCAATGATTGTACCGTCGTACGGATATTCCCCGACAAAAAGAATATTCCCCGACCAAACGAATATTTTATAACCACTTGATTACTTTGCAAAAATTTTCACATATCACCCTTAACTTTAAACTTTTATCAATTTAACCATTTACGAAATAAATAATAATTATAAGAGAATTGAATACTTTCATTTCATAAAATTCAGAGTTTTACATGTATCATGTTGACAATTTGGACATTATTAAATTCTGGATAAATTAAATTATAAATTGTAAACACTTGAAATTTCCTGCACACCTGTCATTGACATTGCAAGAGGACAGATTCATCTTTCAGAAATAACCTTGGAAGATAACTCACATCCAGTTTGGATACTACCGGAAGTTCAGTCTCAACCCCGGAATACACACCGGGAGTAACCGTTCCAACCTCGGAGATAACCCCGAGGCATGCAGTTCTAATACCAGAAATTCCATCGGAGAAGACCGATTAATCTCGGAGATAACCCCGAGGTATCCAGTCTCAGTCCCAACACCGGGAGTAGCAGTTATCGACCTTGGAGATAACCCTAAAGAATGCAGTTCCGGCGATAACTTCAGAAATTCTTGTTTCAAATGCAATTAGCTTCAACCTCGGCACTCACACCTCGGCACTCAGTACCAGACCTGAGAATAACATCGGGAGGACAGGCACACCTCAGAGATGACACTGAGGACCTTCAAACACTTGTAGTAGTCCAATCTCAGAGATAACCCTGAGCAACGTCTACTTTACCAGCCCAAACCGGCGATAACCTGGGTGAGGGGCAAAGTCATCATCTCGCCAACTCAAGGCCACATCACGTCATCTCAACATCTCATACATACATTTCTACACAACAATATCCCATAAGAGTCAAGGAAAACCAATCTTGAGTGACTATTACGCAGGGTAACAGATGGAATTTGAAGTTTAAAGACCGGAGGGCACTGTCCCATCTTCCTGACTTCGTACAACCTCTAATCCCATGCCATTGCGTAACTCTCGACAACGGCGGTCTGAAATAGGTCATATATACCTCAGCCGGATGCCCAGATTGTAATTCTGAAAGTTCGAGCGAACATTACAGTGCCTATGTGCACGTACTTTGAGACGACGCAACCCACAAAACCCAGGGCAACCCGGGTAGCCTCAGGTACACCTGTGGCCCAGCCGTAGGTACACCTGCGGATCCCCCCTCTATAAAAAGAGGTCTTGGGGTAGCCATTTAAAAAAAAAAGAAAGGCGAGGAAGCCCGGTCAAATTTGCTCCGTACTCTCTCTATACTGAGTTCTTTCTTATTTTATACACTTGTGAGCTCACATATAGCTACTTCTGTACCGGCGGGAGTCGATTATTCATCCCTTTAAAGATATAAAAGTCTTATTTGGCAGCCCACTGTAAGCCTTCTCGCACACTTTAAAGCCTTTCTCTTCATCTTTGCACACACCCTTCTACACGTTGAGAGTCGTGTTGCGTGTGTTAGCCCGGATTTTGGTCTGTGGTTTCAATTCAATTTGCACACACACACACACACACACACACATATATATATATATATATATATATGGACTAATATTATCGAGTTATGCCTCGATTGAGCCTAGACTTAGGTCTGGAGCGTTTATTGGCTTATATATATATATATATATATATATATATATATATATATATATATATACATATATACCTATATATATATGAACTGTGTGTCAGACTTTGTTTGATGAGCCTAGACTTCGGTCTGGAGCGTTTATTTTCTTTATATATATATATATATATATATATATATATATATATATATATATATGAACTGTGTGTTGGACTTTGTTCGATGAGCCTAAACTTTGGTCTGGAGCATTTACTCGCTTATATATATATATATATATATATATATATATATATATATGAACTGTTGTCGAACTTTGTTCGATGAGTCTGGATTTTACATTCAGTGCGTTTTAATGCTTATATATATGTATATATATATTGTACCACTTGGAGTTACTTCGTGGTGGTTGATCGCTTTTACAGCTTTCTTTATGTTTCGTTCTGCCTGGAGTTTACTTCGTGACAGTTGATCGCTTTTACAGCATTATTTACGTTTTGTCCCGCCTGGAGTTTCCTCCGTGGCGGTTGATAGCTTGTACAACTTTATTTACATTTTCTGATGCCCCATGGAGGTGCTTCGTGGTGGCTGATCATGTCTGTATATATATATATTTACAGCTTTTATATATATACCTGCTTACTACTTTCATACAAATTGCGGTATCATGTGAGCCTAGGAATCATGTGATCACAGATTCAGCCTATTGGATCTAGATTCGGTTCCTGTTATGGACTTTTTCAGTTGTAAGCAGCTTGTAAATTATTCTGCGGTGTCTGAATTTCCTCAGATGGTTTTCATACCCACGAGGAATTCGGCATTATTTTGTACATTATTTTCTTATAGATGCTTCGCATCTCGAAAAATAAAATCAATCAAGCCGAACACTTAATAAAATGGAAGTGTTAAAGGTCTCAATTACTATTGAGCACAAGGGTTTGAAAACTTCTTTTATAAAACATCACTGCCATATCTTGCTAAAATTGAATTTGTACATAAATTCAAACCCTGTGTATATAGGTGCGAACGAGGCCTCGCACCACTTCCAAATATAACAACACATTGATCCCCCCATACACACACACATTCAGATAATAGTTTCTTGAAAAGAGGCGGTCACCGTTGTAACACGGATGTCGGGGGGTGCCTAACACCTTCAATCCGCATAATCAAGTCCCCGGACCCTAATGAATCTCAGTTTCACCGACCCGTTTAGCAGTGTCACATCACTGGGTCAATATGCAAACCTTTTCTTGGTTGTGTTGGTACAACCATTTAAAAAACCAACTGGCGACTCTTAACAGGCCATCGTCGACATTATACATGTCGAACCTTTTTCACTTGTTTTTTCAAACAAATCTCACCTAACATGAAAACACCAAAGAACAAGTAACGAAAAGGGACAACTAAAAATCCCGACGTCGACAGATGGCGACTCCGCTGGGGACTCCAGTAAGAGGACTTAAGCCTCTACTTCAATTTTTTTCAAAACTATTATCTGCTTGTGTGTGGATGTTGAATTTTCATTTATGATGAATGTGTACGAATGCATTTACTTATTACACTTAGTGCTTCGCACCATATCTGCTTGTGATATTAGTGCTTCGCACATGTCATCATTTTCATACGGTGAGACGCGATGTATGTGAATGTATGTTGTGTGGTCCCTCCACCAGGAGGCTATCCTGTCGATGTTTGATTATTGGACTCGTAGGAAGACTAATTCCCGCGAGGCTTAGGAAAGGCACCACCCAAATTCGCTCCAGTTGAAAGACCGGATTAATTTCCCTTTAAGTAAATTGCGATGATTTGGGAACCTTCATGCCAAAAAGTCGCGAGAGTAACTTAAGATAGGTCATCCTCTGATAAACCCTATACGGAGGAAAGTCTCTTCATGCTTTCTCATTTTAAATTACTCGTAAAACCAATTACTTGTAATTTTATTCCATATCTATCTCCATATAATGAGAAATATGAAGAAATGTGTATACATACATATTTAACATGATATCATGTATTACAAACAGCTGACATCCGTTTTGTAGGATAAAATTCCTAAAACGGACACACCACATAACATGTTATTTTTTACATTCCCTAAAGACTAAACTATGCAAGTCTTTCGCAGGGAACCAATCGGACCCACTACCTGGTCAAAATCTAAAAAAGCTGCAAGCCTACAGTCAATTATGTCATCATCCGACCATACTGACCTTAATCCAGTTTCTCACAAAGAATTCGACGGATTAAGTAAACAAATTACAGATTTGACTGTTCTGCTTAAAGAACTACACCAGTCTACAGGGTCCAAAGATACCCGTACATGTTGAATCCTTTACACAAGGGGGAACCCAGGTCATTACAATACCTGAACTGCAGTTGGATACGACCAACAAAATTCATGATGCCACCCATCTCATAGGAGATCCAGACACCGGAGACATCCGAAAGAAAGTCCTTCAAATGGAAGAGACCCTTCGCGCTATCAAGGGAATTGGAACATGCGGGAGTGTTTCATATGCTGACCTTTGCATTTTCCCTGGTGTTCATTATCCAGAAAAGTTTTAGACTCCTGACTTTAAAAAATATGTTGGGTTAGGAGATCCTTACACACATTTAAAGGTGTTTATTGGAGAACTCGGATCTTATGCAGAGGATGAGAAGCGCAGAATGCAGCTGTTCCAAAAAAGTCTGACTGGAGAAGCCCGTTCGTGGTATACCAGATTAGACAACTCCAAGATCCATAGCTGGGAGGAGCTAGCACACGCCTTCCTCACACAATACAGCTTCCAGTCTCCGATGGCTCCTGACCGGTATCAAATTACCAAGGTCAAGTAACAGTCTAACGAGTCTTTCAGGGAATATGCTCAAAGGTGGAGACGCCTGGCTGCCCACGTTATTCCTTCCATGACAGAATCAGAAATGGTCCTGACTTTCATAGACATATAAGAAGCTCCTTTCTATGAACGAGTTTTAGCCGGCATCGGTAAACCATTTTCTGAAATGGTCAAACATGGGGAGATGGCTGAGATGGGATTGAAGTCTGGAAAAATTTAAGACCTAGCTACCCTTAAAGTTGTTGCTGAGCACATCCAATCAGGAAATTATGGAAACAACCCCCGGAGGGTCCATAAAAAGAAAGAGAAAGATGTTTCCCTGATACTACAGGGTTAAAAAGGCAATCAAAACATGCCTATCCAAAGGAGAAGTTATACTCCCTTTTAAGCACAGTCTTCAAACCCTCCAATACCAAAAGGTGGAGAAGTCAAACACCCTCGAGTGTTCACACCCTTAGGGGACTCACTCAAGAATATTCTCGCTCTTCTGACAACACAGAAGAAAATCACGTATCTTCTTCCACCAGCCAGCCCTAATGGACGGGGTTTCAATACTGCTCAAAAATGTGCTTATCATACCGGGGCACCTGGACATGATACTTAGGATTGTTGGGCCTTGAAACACAAGATCCAAGACCTAATAGACAACGATGAGATCGTGGTCACCAAACCAGATCAACCTCACGTACAAGACAATCCTCTTCCTCAACACAAAGAAGAAGATGTCAACATGATTAATTGGAGCAATGGACAGAGTTTCGATTTCAATGGTGAATCATCTCAGACCACCAAAGACGGGGTTGACAAATGGGATTATGCCAAATTTCAGTTTGCAATGGAACGTAACATGAAAGCTCCGTGCAAGTGTGACGAACGAGAATTTTGTAAATTAATTTTAAATATTTATTGAATTAAATAAATATTTTTCAAGGAGTTAATTATTAGATTTAATAATTAATTGATGCAATTGTGGTAGACTAATTTAATTATATGTGTTACATTATTAAATTAATGTAGAGAATTTTTATTATTCAAGTATGTGATTAATTGAGCTTATTGAATTAAATGAATATTTAATTAAGCATGATGTTATTTTAATTAAATTAAATTATTAATTAGAAATTTAATAAATTGATATTATTTATTAATGAGATATTTATTTATGTGACTATGTGAATTTATGAGAAATTATTATATTTTATTTATATTAAATTAAATAAGATATTTGAATTGGGTGTGACATGAATTAAACTATATGATAAAAGGTTTTATTAAAATAATGAGCTTTGAACTTAATTGATAGCCAAACATGGCCTTAGTAGTGGTTACTAGCAGTTGCCCATGATTGGGCCAACTGACCTCTCGACGCTCAGTTTATTAACTAGTCGACGTCTTCTCCTTCTTCATTTTTTTTCCTAAGTCTGATAAAGCAGAGAGAGAAAATTTAGAAGTCTGAGAGAAATTTGAGTGTGTGATTAACAGGTTGTTGAGAAAGGATCATCTGATCATTTCTTCCATTATTTTTAACTCTGGGTAATTCTCTCCAACCCAATTTCAAAGTTATATCTTTTTAGTTTCATAAAATGGCTTCGCAGTTCTCTGTAAATCCTTGTAGATTGGAATATGATATGATTATAAGTTTATATGTGTGTTATGTTATATCAAATTTTGTTTAATTATGTATATGTTGTAAACCATAACATCAAATTCATGAAAGCATGTCGTACGTATGTTTTTTAAAATAAACAGAGTACGTGATATGGCCATATGGCCTTATACGTGATAATTGATGTATTGATCATATATTATCCATAAATTTTACACCCTTATATTATTGAGTATGTTAATACGAAGAGATCAAGCCTTAAACGAACGAATTCGGTGTTATAACGAATCCGTACGGCTAAATTATGTGTTTTGTTCAAAAACTTCAAGAACATCAAGAACAGTCCAATTTTACATGATTTAAATCTGTGATTATATGTTTTAATGGGTTAAAATCACTTTATAGATGTTGTATTATGAATATACATGAACTATAACTTGTGGGTATGTCTAATTTTGAGTAGAAAATAAGAAATTGGGAGAAATTGGCATGTTCTGCGATTTTTCGCGAACAGCCATTTCTGTGTCTGGTATGCCGCGCCGCAGCGCCGACTACCAGTTCATTTTCCGTGCCGCAGCGCCACCGTGCCGTAGCTCCATGACCCGAGCCACGGCGCCACAGCGCTGCAGCGCCAAGGGCCCGGCCACGGCGCCACGGCGCCGCAGCGCGAATCCTTAGTTCAATAGTGGCGCCGCAGCGCCACTCCCCAGAAAATTCAGAAATGTATTTTTAAAAAAATGATTAAGTCTAACAATGTGTTAGTGGATTATTGTAATGAACATGTAAACATGTGAGAAGAATAATGTGATGATAAAATAGATGTTTAACATGTAAATAACATAATTACATGTGATTTGAATTATTAAATTTCATAATTAGTTTGGAAATTCACGAAGTACAAATGATGTGACAAAGTGAAAATTGATTAAGTATAGTCAATAAATCAAGTAGACAAAGAGAATGGGTTTATGTTGATTAGTTAAGTTGTAATTAACTGGTATTGTAAATGTGAATGGTATGTAGGATTTAAATCAAAGAACGTGCTTAGTTAAAGTGTAATCTACGCACGAGGCAAGTTTCTCAACTTTACTTTTACATTGAGCAAGTATCCTATCCCTAACTCCATTCTATTGAGCAAGTTTATTTAAACTTAAACGTTACTTTTATGTCGAGCAAGTTTCCCTAACCCCACTTGTCATTATTGTTCAAGTTTATTATTTACCTTGAATAAATTATCCTTGTTATTATTCAAGTTCAAGCATGATATTAAAGATTAATTATCTTTCCAAAGCATGATTCAGTTATACAATAATTGTCCTATTGTATACTTTTGAGATTATTATTCTAATCAAATATCAATTATTGTTGAACCTTATTAGACTAGTGAACCTTATTGATTCAACTAGTCCATAGTTGATGAGCGTTCTAAATTTCAGAACCCTTGATGAATTTATCCAAACCAAACTTCCTTTGGTGCGGACTCGAATGTCAAACTGAGATGAACAACCCTGTATAGGGGATTATTTACGCTTTAGCGTTAAGATATTGTGCACAGTATGGTACTAAGGGCTGATCCCCCTAAGTACGAGAAGAAGGTCCATAGTCTTATGACTGTTAAAGGTTTCAAGTATAACCCTTGTTAACCTAGGACATAGTTCAAGGTCTTATGACCCTCAGTATTCTTTTGATTCATGTTATTTATTCCTGATTCAAAAGATGAGCTTTATTCAGATGTCTTTGATTATTCGCATGTTATTATACTGTTATTTCATTTTTATACTTGTGGGCATTTGTGCTCACTCTTGCTTAATAATAACATTGCAGTTAAGAATGAAAGAAGCGATGAACCCTCCACTAGTAAGGGCAAGGGCAAAGTTAGCAAGTGATGAAGACTTGTTATTTTAATTGTTGATGTATTTATGTTTAAGACTTATGTTGTTGTTTAAGACTTATTTGTTTAGAATTCCGCACAGATGTTTTAAGGTTAGAGTAACTTAGGATTTATTTATGAATCAGTTGATGTAACCCTTAAGGGAAGAGATTTTATTATGATTTCTATCCATTGTATGGTTTGATATTATTTATGGGTAGATAGATAGATGATGCTTGTACAGTGAACACCAAATCCCGTGGAATCGAAGTACCCGGATTTGGGGGTGTCACATGTTGGTATCAATGCTGTAGGTTATGAACCTTAGGTGGGGGAACAACCTTAGGTAGTAACCTTATAGAAAGAAGATAGTAAAGGAAAACTCTCATCGAGTTTTAAGAAATGAATTTTGGTAATTCATTGAAGATAATAAAATACATTATGTGTCTATGTGTTAATTTATGTGCTCGTTAGTACGACTTAGTAACTAAAACTTAAAATTTTGTTGTCAGGATGACGAATGTTGGAGAAGCTAGTCAAGCTGGGGAGGAAGAACCCCGATTAGCTATAGTACCGACTGAGGAGGAGACCCGAGACATACATGTTGTTAGGGAACAGTTAGTTCAGAGGGTTTCATCTCCATTGATCACCGTTGTTGGTCAGGAACATGAGCCCGAGACTGATCCTGAGGAGGAGTTTGATGAAGAAGAGGAAGAAGAGGAGCTACCACGGTACACTGTTAATGCTGAGATGTATGACACACTATATGATCGTAACGTGGAGTTACAAGATGAGGTTCAGGAATTGACTGAGCGAGCGACTGTTCAGCAGTCTACTTTAGAGGAGAAGGATAGAGAGATTGTGACCCTTCATACACGTTTAGGAAACGTGGAGTGGGATCTGGTTCATGAGAAGGGTTAAATCGAAGATAAGACCGAGGAGATAGAGAAGCTGAAGAAGGAACTGAAGGAAACCTCCGGAAGACTGAAAATAGCAGAGGAAGGATGGGTAAGAGAATCACATCGAGCTGATCGTGCAGAAGATGATAGTCGTGCAAAGAAGGCAAAGCTTGAAGACACGTACGCCACACTTAATCATGCGATGGATGAGGTTCAAGAGCGAGTGTTAAGGTACCCCATCCAGTTTGAAGGACTTCCATCGTATATGTTGGATCGCAGGACGATGTCTCGTATCATGAATATGGAGCGTGGCAAGGCTATTGAGCACTTTGGAAGACAGGAATAGAACCTGTTTATTTATGTGAAAGACTTATATAGTTTTATGTAAATTCCGATGTGTTTATGAACTAAGGAATATGTTAATATTTGAATGTTTTAAATCCTGTGGATTCTTTATTCCAGGATAGATGATATAAATAGCAGTATGCTATAGTTTAATGTTAAAACTTTTTAATTGAATGAAAAGATATCAAGTTGTTTGAGATGATGTGTTAAGTGATATGTTAAATTGTTGAGTAATGTCTTAACTATGTAGAGAAATAAATAAAGTTCTAATAAACGTTTATTTAACAGAAAAATGCCGCCAAGGAGAAGACAACAACGTCAACCGGCTCAGGAAGGGTCAACCAATAATAACAATAATGCCAACGTTAATCCAGTTCAACAGCTAGTTAATTTACTAACTGGAGTCATGAATAACCAACCGCAAACTCCACCTAGCACAACGTTTAAAGATTTTAAGGCGGTGGGACCGCCAGAGTTCAAAGGTTCCAGAAACCCGATCGAGGCTCAAACGTGGGTGATGGAAATGGAGAAGGTTTTCGACGTTGCTAGGGTTCGAGAAGATCATAAGACCATTTTTGCGACATTTATGCTGAAATTTGAGGCTAGCTACTGGTGGCAGGCAAACAAGATGCGAGGAGGTGAAGGTGTAATCAAGTGGGAGAGATTCAAAGAGATGTTTTTCGAAATGTATTTCCCAGCTAGTTCGCAGAATCATATGGAGGTGCAATTTCTGGAACTGAAACAAGGAAACATGAGCGTGCCTGAATACGCGGCTAAATTCGATGAGTTGGCAAGGTTTGCCCCGTATCAAGTACACACTGACGAGAGGAAAGCCAGACGATTCGAACAAGGACTGAAGCCTTGGGTATACAACAAGGTATCAATGTTTCAACTTAACATGTTTGCGGGAGTTTTGGAAAAGGCCATTCTCGCGGAAGGAGGAAGTGATGTAGTGACTAAGTACAACCAAGAACAGAAAAAGAAAAAGAGTGAGAATGAAGGTAATAACAAGACTGGTGGAAGTAATATTGGGAATAATAATAATCAGAAGAGGAAGTAGACGGATAACTCGACAGCTGGAAGTCAACGCGGAGGGCAGAAAAAGAAGATAGAAGCATGTCCGACTTGCGGCAAGGCACATCTAGGAGTTTGTTTGAAGGGAAAGAGAGTGTGCTACAATTGTGGTCAGGAAGGCCACATAACACCAAATTGTCCAAACCCAAAGAAGGGTGCTTGTTTCAACTGTGGTTCGAAAGATCATTTAGCAAGAGACTGTCCCAAGAAGGGATCGGGAGGATCAGGACAAGGAGGAAACCGGGGAAATAGCAGTGGAAATACCTTAACCATCACCGGACCACCTGTAATAAACCGACCAACTGCCAGAACTTTCAATATGATGGTGCAGGATGCAATCCAGTCTCGTGAGGTGGTGTCAGGTATCATTCCGATCAATGAAATTAATGCTTACGTTTTATTTGATTCGGGTGCTACTTGTTCCTTTATATCCGATGACTTTGCTAATAGTTTAGATTTGCTTAAGGATGAATTGGAATATCCCATGATTATAGAAATTGCGAATAGAGAGATAATTCCTGTTAAGCATATATATAAGAATTGTAGAGTGGATATTAAGGGTAATATCATGAACGTAGATCTTATCCCTATTCGATTAGGGAAATTCGACGTTATATTGGGTATGGATTGGCTATCCAATTATGGGGCTGTAATTGACTGTCAAAAGATGCGTATTAACCTTATGACTCCGTCAAAAATTGTGTTTTATGGTAGCAAGTCGCCTAGACAAGCGAGTTGTCTGACGATGTTGCCGGCCAGGAAGTTATTAAGACAAGGCTGTGTAGGATATTTAGCTTACATAGTCGATAATCGAAAAGAGAACTCGAAGGTAGAGGAGATACCGATTGTGAGGGACTTCGTCGATGTATTTCTAGACGATTTGCCAGGACTTCCACCAGATAGGGAAGTAGACTTTGTGATTGATTTGGTGCCCGGAACTGCTCCAATATCAAAGGCACCATACCGAATGGCGCCAGTAGAGATGAAGGAATTAATGGTACAACTACAAGAATTGTTGGACAAAAAGTACATTCAACCGAGCGTATCGCCGTGGGGAGCGCCGGTGTTGTTCGTGAAAAAGAAGGACGGATCGATGAGGCTCTGCATTGACTATAGAGAATTAAATAAGGTCACGATTAAGAACAGATATCCATTACCGAGGATCGATGTTCTGTTTGATCAATTAAAGGGAGCAAAATACTTTTCCAAGATTGACTTGAGGAGTGGTTATCACCAACTGAAGGTGAGGCCAGAGGATGTAACGAAGACAGCGTTCCGAACGCGATATGGTCATTATGAGTTTTTAGTAATGTTGTTTGGTCTTACGAATGCTCCTACATCATTTATGGGACTAATGAATGGTGTATTCAAGCCGTTTTTGGACAAATTCGTGGTGGTATTTATAGACGACATTTTGGTATATTCCAAAACCAAAGAGGAACATGAAGAACACTTGAGGTTAACATTGGAAGTACCGAGAAGGGAGAAGTTGTATGCTAAGTTTTCGAAATGCGAATTCTGGATCGAGAGAGTACAATATCTTGGTCACGTAATTGATAAAGATGGAATTTCGGTAGATCCATCCAAAGTAGAAGCTGTGATTAACTGGGATCAGCCGAGAACGCCGTCAGAAGTAAGAAGTTTTCTTGGATTAGCAGGATATTATAGAAGATTCATACAAGATTTTTCTAAGATCGCAACTCCGTTAACGAATTTAACTCGAAAAGCTGTGAAATTTGTTTGGACGGAGAAGTGTGAGGAGAGTTTTCAAGAATTAAAGAAGAGGTTGAGTACAGCGCCTGTGTTATCTCTTCCGGATGATACAGGGAATTTTGTTGTTTTTAGCGATGCGTCGCATAAAGGACTTGGCTGTGTGCTGATGCAAAATGGCAAAGTCATTGCGTATGCATCACGGCAGTTGAAGGATTACGAGAAGGGTTACCCAACCCATGATTTGGAGTTAGCTGCAGTTGTTTTTGCTTTGAAAATTTGGAGGCACTATCTATACGGGGAGAAGTGTGAAATATATACGGACCACAAGAGTCTGAAATATATTTTTACACAGAAAGATTTGAATATGCGTCAAAGAAGATGGTTGGAATTAATCAAGGATTATGACTGTGAGATTTTATACCATCCGGGTAAGGCTAATGTGGTTGCCGACGCCTTAAGTAGAAAGGGTCGTGAGAAATTGATGATGTTGACTGCTCAGCAGGAGCTAATTGCAGATATGGAGAAACTGGAGTTAGAAGTGAAGTATCCTATGGAGATTGATGAGAAGCTATTTCAGATGCAATCCGGTACAACTCTACTAGATAGAGTGAAGGAGGCTCAGCTTCAGGATGATGAATGCAAAAAGGTAACATCGAAGATATCTGAAGGAACCGAACCAAGATTTAAGATGGATAAGGAAGGAATATTGAGATTTGAAAGCAGAATTTGGGTTCCGCTAGTACAAGAAATTAAGGAAGAAATTTTGAGTGAGGCTCATAGTTCAAGATATTCGATTCACCCTGGTAGTACAAAAATGTACCAAGATCTTCGACAACATTTCTGGTGGCCGAATTTGAAACGTGATGTTGCAGAATGTGTTGCCAAATGCCTGACATGTCAGAAAGTTAAAGCAGAACATCAGAGACCGAGTGGATTGCTACAACCGTTGGAGATCCCAGAATGGAAATGGGAACATATTACGATGGACTTCGTGGTTGGCCTTCCGACGACTCAGAAAGGCTACGACGCAGTATGGGTTATCGTTGAACGACTGACGAAATCCGCGCACTTCCTTCCTATCAAAATCAGATTTAACTTAGATCAGTTGGCAAGATTATATGTGAAAGAGATTGTTTCGAGGCACGGAGTACCGGTGTCTATTGTTTCCGATAGGGATCCGCGCTTCACATCAAATTTCTGGAAATGTCTTCAGGAATGCATGGGTACACAACTGCGAATGAGTACAGCTTACCACCCTCAAACAGACGGACAGAGCGAACGAACGATTCAAACACTGGAAGATATGTTATGAGCCTGTGTAATGGACTTCAAAGGAAATTGGGATGATCACCTACCGTTGGTAGAGTTCGGCTACAACAACAGTTACCACGTTAGTATTGGTATGCCGCCGTACGAAGCGTTATACGGCAGAAAGTGCAGAACTCCGCTTTATTGGGATGAAGTTGGTGAAAGACAATTGCTAGGGCCAGAATTGGTACAGCAGACGGCAGAAATAGTCAAAGTGATCCGAGCACGACTGGTAGCAGCTCAAGATCGACAGAAGAAATACGCTAATCCACATCGTAAAAATATCGAGTTTGAATCAGGTAGTTATGTTTTCTTGAAGGTCTCTCCCTGGAAGGGAAAGATCAGGTTCGGAAAGAAAGGAAAATTGAGCCCAAGATTTATTGGACCCTTTGAGGTACTGCGAAGAATTGGAGAAGTTGCGTACGAGGTAGCCTTACCTCCAGCACTCGAGAATATCCACAACGTCTTCCATGTTTCTGTGTTATGACCTTACAAACCTGATTACAAGCATGTAATTGAATACAAACCCCTGCATTTTGAGAAAGACTTATCTTACGAAGAAATTCCTGTCCAGATTGTCGACCGAAAAGAACAAGTTCTGAGAAATAAAGTTATACCTTCTGTTAAGGTAATTTGGAGGAACCACAACGCTGAAGAAGCTACGTGGGAACTCGAAGAGAATATGATGAAGAATTACCCTCATTTATTTACTTAATTATGTGTATGCGATTCTGGGGACAGAATCTTTGTAAGGGGGGAGAATGTAACGGGTCGAATTTATTGAGTCGTGATTCTGGGGACAGAATCCTTTTAAGGGGGAAAGATGTGACGAACGAGAATTTTGTAAATTAATTTTAAATATTTATTGAATTAAATAAATATTTTTCAAGGAGTTAATTATTAGATTTAATAATTAATTGATGCAATTGTGGTAGATTAATTTAATTATATGTGTTACATTATTAAATTAATGTAGAGAATTTTTATTATTCAAGTATGTGATTAATTGAGCTTATTGAATTAAATGAATATTTAATTAAGCATGATGTTATTTTAATTAAATTAAATTATTAATTAGAAATTTAATAAATTGACATTATTTATTAATGAGATATTTATTTATGTGACTATGTGAATTTATGAGAAATTATTATATTTTATTTATATTAAATTAAATAAGATATTTGAATTGGGTGTGACATGAATTAAACTATATGATAAAAGGTTTTATTAAAATAATGAGCTTTGAACTTAATTTCTAGCCAAACATGGCCTTAGTAGTGGTTACTAGCAGTTGCCCATGATTGGGCCAACTGACCTCTCGACGCTCAGTTTATTAACTAGTCGACGTCTTCTCCTTCTTCATTTTTTTTCCTAAGTCTGATAAAGCAGAGAGAGAAAATTTAGAAGTCTGAGAGAAATTTGAGTGTGTGATTAACAGGTTGTTGAGAAAGGATTATCTGATCATTTCTTCCATTATTTTTAACTCTGGGTAATTCTCTCCAACCCAATTTCAAAGTTACGTCTTTTTAGTTTCATAAAATGGCTTCGCAATTTTCTGTAAATCCTTGTAGATTGGAATATGATATGATTATAAGTTTATATGTGTGTTATCTTATATCAAATTGTGTTTAATTATGTATATGTTGTAAACCATAACATCAAATTCATGAAAGCATGTCGTACGTATGTTTTTTCAAAATAAACAGAGTACGTGATATGGCCATATGGCCTTATACGTGATAATTGATGTATTGATCATATATTATCCATAAATTTTACACCCTTATATTATTGAGCATGTTAATACGAAGAGATCAAGCCTTAAACGAACGGATTCGGTGTTATAACGAATCCGTACGGCTAAATTATGTGTTTTGTTGAAAAACTTCAAGAACATCAAGAACAGTCTAATTTTACATGATTTAAATATGTGATTATATGTTTTAATGGGTTAAAATCACTTTATAGATGTTGTATTATGAATATACATGAACTATAACTTGTGGGTATGTCTAATTTTGAGTAGAAAATAAGAAATTGGGAGAAATTGGCATGTTCTGCGATTTTTCGCGAACAGCCATTTCTGTGTCTGGTATGCCGCGCCGCAGCGCCGGCTACCAGTTCATTTTCCGCGCCGCAGCGCCACCGTGCCGTAGCGCCATGACCCGAGCCACGGTGCCACAGCGCCGCAGCGCCAAGGGCCCGGCCACGGCGCCACGGCGCCGCAGCGCGAATCCTTAGTTCAATAGTGGCGCCGCAGCGCCACTCCCCAGAAAATTCAGAAATGTATTTTTAAAAAAGTGATTACGTGTAACAATGTGTTAGTGGATTATTGTAATGAACATGTAAACATGTGAGAAGAATAATGTGATGATAAAATAGATGTTTAACATGTAAATAACATAATTACATGTGATTTGAATTATAAAATGTCATAATTAGTTTGGTAATTCACGAAGTACAAATGATGTGACAAAGTGAAAATTGATTAAGTATAGTCAATAAATCAAGTAGACAAAGAGAATGGGTTTATGTTGATTAGTTAAGTTGTAATTAACTGGTATTGTAAATGTGAATGGTATGTAGGATTTAAATCAAAGAACGTGCTTAGTTAAAGTGTAATCTACGCACGAGGCAAGTTTCTCAACTTTACTTTTACATTGAGCAAGTATCCTATCCCTAACTCCATTCTATTGAGCAAGTTTATTTAAACTTAAACGTTACTTTTATGTCGAGCAAGTTTTCCTAACCCCACTTGTCATTATTGTTCAAGTTTATTATTTACCTTGAATAAATTATCCTTGTTATTATTCAAGTTCAAGCATGATATTAATGATTAATTATCTTTCCAAAGCATGATTCAGTTATACAATAATTGTCCTATTGTATACTTTTGAGATTATTATTCTAATCAAATATCAATTATTGTTGAACCTTATTAGACTAGTGAACCTTATTGATTCAACTAGTCCATAGTTGATGAGCGTTCTAAATTTCAGAACCCTTGATGAATTTATCCAAACCAAACTTCCTTTGGTGCGGACTCGAATGTCAAACTGAGATGAACAACCCTGTAAAAGGGATTTCCGTATGTGTTAGCGTTAAGATATTGTGCACAGTATGGTACTAAGGGCTGATCCCCCTAAGTACGAGAAGAAGGTCCATAGTCTTATGACTGTTAAAGGTTTCAAGTATAACCCTTGTTAACCTAGGACATAGTTCAAGGTCTTATGACCCTCAGTATTCTTTTGATTCTTGTTATTTATTCTTGATTCAAAAGTTGAGCTTTATTCAGATGTTTTTGATTATTCGCATGTTATTATGCTGTTGTTTCATTATTATACTTGTGGGCATTAGTGCTCACTTTTGCTTAATAATAACATTGCAGTTAAGAATGAACGAAGTGATGAACCTTCCACTAGTAAGGGCAAGGGCAAAGTTAGCAAGTGATGAAGACTTGTTATTTTAATTGTTGATGTATTTATGTTTAAGACTTATGTTGTTGTTTAAGACTTATTTGTTTAGAATTCCGCACAGATGTTTTAAGGTTAGAGTAACCTGGGATTTATTTATGAATCAGTTGATGTAACCCTTAAGGGAAGAGATTTTATTATGATTTCTATCCATTGTATGGTTTGATATTATTTATGGGTAGATAGATAGATGATGCTTGTACAGTGAACACCAAATCCCGTGGAATCGAAGTACCCGAATTTGGGGGTGTCATAGCAAGCAAATTGAGCAATTGGCAGAACTGGTGACTTATCAGCATCAAATAACCCGCTAGTTGGTCAGCCAGGAGCATGCTAGTTTCTTCCTTCTTGTCACAAATATACCCTTGTCACCTTCAAAAAATGAAATGCTGGAGGACAAAGTGATAAGGAGGGCAAATGCCAATGCCCGTCGGGATTTTGCCAATAAAAGGGAATTCACATACCTGGGCCAACCTATGGAGGAAATCCTGTAGATGCTGATCAATGAAGGAAGAATCACTTCCCTTCTTCCTCCAGGTAATCCCCATTCTGGACGGTTCAATGCTGTTGGAGTATGTCAATATCACTCCCATTCTTGCGATCACAACACAGAAGAATGCTGGGCACTCCGCCACCTTATCCAGAATCTAATTGACAGTGGTGTCCTACAACTAGCAGACGATGATACTGTGATATGTGAGAGTGAGAATACGTGTCCTACTAAGTGGAAGGGGTTGGTAGCAGTCATATCCATAGAAACTGATGGGACTAACAAATCACTCACCATACCATCAATTCAACTAAGAGGAAGCAACAATCCTTTGAAAGTGGCCGCTCCAGAGCCAATCAATTTACCATGCAAAGCACAATATCCTATTGTTAGCTTACACAAAGTGCCATGGAATTATGGAGAAGGTGAAGGATCCACCTCGCATACAACTGCTGCAGTGTCGAAGGAAAATCCACTGTATCTTCCTCAACGGGTGATGAAGTCTACCACCAAATCAAAGGGGAAATTACCCATGGAGAAGATTGAAAAATTCCTCCGCACTATGGGTCATAACAAAAGGTGGTTTTAAGCTTAAAGGAAGCTCTACACCAAATCTCAATTTTGGACTTGGTCCTAACTTCTGAGGATCATAGGAAAATTTTGCTGAAGGTTTTAGAAGAAGCCTACTTGCCAACATCAGTGGATGTGGAAAATGTCAACATTTGGTTGATCACATTTTTAACAACAATTTGATATCCTTCACTGATGACGACATACCGCCTGAAGGGACCAGTCATTGCAAGCCGTTACACATTACGGTCTTGTCCTACGGATACATGCTAGCTAGAGTCTTGATAGGTGGAGGTTCGTCTCTAAATATTTGTCCATACGCTACGTTGTTGAAGATGAATGTCAATCTCAACCAAATCCGGAGCAGCCATATTATCATCAAAGCTTTTGATGGAGCCCACCGGAATTCGGTTGGAGTAATTGAACTACCAATCGAAATTGGTCCCCATACATTCTGCGTGTCTTTTCATGTACTCAAGATAGATTCAGGATACAACCTGCTCTTGGGAAGACCATGGATTCATATGGCCGAGGCAGTCCCTTCCACCCTTCATCAACAACTGAAATACATTATAAACAACAACCTAGTCACAGTCAACGCTGAACCGGAGTGTCCTCCACATAGTGACATACCATACATCAACGTCAATTCAGATGTTGAACCGGTCAGTTTTCATTCCTTGGAGGTGAGCAACACTCAGTACCATGCTATTGGGACCCCACCTCTCACGCCTAAGATTTCTGCCGAAGTCATGTCGGCTACTCAAGAAATGATATCCTTAGGTCATCAGCCAGGATAAGGGCTGGGTAAAGATCATCAGGGTATCAAATACCCCATCCAAGTTATCAGTCAAATTGGGACAGCTGGGCTAGGCTATTCTGCCAGTTCTAATAACAGGAATCCACGTAAACATCCTCAGATTCCTCCAACTTCAGTTACACGACGTTTGTCTACACTTACAACTGCTGAGTCCACACAACCTCCTGTAAACGTGCCAGCCAACGTTATGGCTATGTTATTCCCCAAGCCGGTACCGGTAAAGGCGAAAGAAATCTTTGTTCCAGATCCCGTTGTGGAGGAATAGAAACAAAGAATTAAACAAGACATCATCCCAATGATGTCAGGCGTACGCATCATCATCCATGACGAACATACAAACAGATACACCCCAGACGATGATTGCTTAGACATAATGGCCATCATTTGGGATCAGGAGGATGATAACAACCCCTCCATCAATGCAGTCCACCCGGACTTTGCCCTTACCAATCAGAACAGTACTCCTTGCATCGGTCGACAAGGGTAAAACGGCTAGAAACTCTTTCTGCCCTGTAGATATCATATATGCTTACTTTTCTGTATAATATTAGCAGTCGTTTTTCCAGTACATGCTAACACTTTGCATAATCAAGCCCTTTCATATATACTAAATAAAAGCATATTTTGTTTCAGGACCGTGAATTTAGATGTGTCTGTACTTGCTGATATGGTGCCTCTTCTCCACAAAGATAATAACTTTGATGTAGAGATGAATTCAGCCTTGATGGAAATACATGAGGACATTGAGGTGCCTCTGGAAATTCAAGAATGGGTTAAAGACAAACCTAAACCTGTGACGCCCCCAAAATAGGTATACAACACCCATTCTGAGTCGCCAAATACATGGTATAAAAAGCAAACTACAACTTCCATAATACAATTGTCGTGTAAAATACGACAACACATATTGTGAGTTTAAATACAAATATTGTCTTCTAGACAATATCCACACTCAAATAAGTCCTCGTTAAAATTATTCAAACACTATTTTACAGAAATAGTGAGGACTGCTAAAATATCTTTCTAGAACCACCACTCCATACCCCGACTAGTTCCTGCTATGTTCTCACCTCCTGAGAAAAATGGAACAAAAAGGAAAAGGGTGAGCTCAACTAGCCCAATAAAGAATATTATGACTAAGATAATATACAACAAATTATCGTTAGTCTTCAACAGGGAAAAATCTGATAAAATATAATAGCCAACAAGTTTTAGATCAACAACTGCAGCGGAAACAACAATCCATTAGAAGCGTCAAGTAGAGAATGAGTTCTACTATCTTCTAAGATTTAAAAGTCCATCATCAATATTTTATCCCTGTAACAACAATCAATATACATCTTTAATCAAATTTTCATCTTTGCACTACAGGCCAAAGATATTCATTTGTATCACCAGTTGGTCATGTTCATCTAAACACCTGTTCATCTTCGCACTACGGCCAAAGATATTCATCAGTTAATCATTTATCCTTGCACTACAGGCCAAAGATATTTAGTAATATCATCATTTAGGACTGAGGATGATGAAAAATATTTTAGAGAAAACGAATCCAGTGATACAGAAGGACAAATAGTAGGGATTCGTATAACAGTTTATCCAAGGTCAATAATACTCCATAATAACCAATTTTGAAGCAAAATTCAAGAATAGATATTAAAACATGGATACAATCAAAGATAGTAACCATAATGGACATCTTGGACAAGAAGAAGAAAATTTCATTTTTCGGTGAATAGTGCCGTATTTGTGAATAGTGCCGCATACGTGAATAGTGCCGTATACGTGAATAGTAACCCCGACACAACAAGTTCCAAATTTGATAAAAAGTTCATACCAATATTTCGGTATAATGATATTGAAAAAAATATCATTTTAAGAAGAATATAACACCCCTTCCCTCAAAATATCAGTACTTCTGATCAGAATATCGGTATAAGGCTGAAGGAAACTTGCACTGATGAATAGAAACTCTCAAAGTATCTAAATACTCACAAAATACACTCAATAATCTAGAGAGAGAAAGAGAGAAAACTTGTTTCTGGTGTGATTTTTAATTCTAACTTAGACCTCTATTTATAGGAAAATTTTAGTAGGTTTGACCTACAACCTGATGGCTTTACCTGCTACTATTCCCACCCGCCACACTTGAAATAAAATTCAGCACATTTCTTCACCAACCACAAGTGGGGCCCACCATTCTAGAATTTTCCACCAAAAATGATTTATAACCTGATTTCCGAATCAGCCACCTCTTAAAATTCATAACAAATCATACGCTCATTTTTAGCGGTTCAAAATTTGTGGACACATACTCAACTTATATATGTATAACATATCAAAAAATTACAACGATCCAATGGTCGGATTAAAAATTATAACTCCCGCAATATATCTCAAAAAACATTGGTTTGATTTTTTAATACCTCCAATCCGACAAAATACTAATAAAACACCTCAATATTAATTCCTTCATTTATAACCACAATAAATATATTCAACATTTATATCCACATAAAATAAATATTTCCTTATCATATGAATCAATAATTAATTATTCACAAATAATATTACAGAATCACATTTATGACAACTAGGCCGTTCCCAGGAAAGAGGGGACTTTCCAATAAGACCTTCTCCTTATTGGCGCGTAATTAGGTGACCAAACCTCTCCTTGACAGAACTTTCTAGACATTGCCAATAATGCTATCTAATAATATTATTCAAATAATATGAATTATTGATCTGATAATGAAAAATACTGTGCAGTGACAATTATTGAAACAACAATAATATAAAATATCAACGCAGCAATTTATTAAATCAATAAAATAAAATATTGAACAGTAACTACTGTAACAATTATTGAGTAGTGCTTTCTTATGTAAGGATCAATAATTCATCAATACTTTGCATCTACGTGTATTACTGTATTTTAACCACCGGGTATTCCAACAGTGTTAACGGTAACAACTACGCCGTTATTTATAAAAACTCAACTTGTCGTTTTCTTCATCCGACAGTTATTCTGTTATGGGGCCCACAAATGACTGCGCCGTCGTACGAATATTCCCCGACAACAAGAATATTCCACGACCAAACGAATATTCCCCGACAACAATGATTATTTTATAACCACTTGCATATTTTACAAAATTTGCACATTTCACCCATACCCAGAGAATTATATCAAATTAATACCTTATTATTCACAATAATAATTAGAGAAAATTTGATTTTATTTATAATAAGTTGGGGTCTTACAAAACCCAACCTTGATTAAACCACTTCATTCAATCTCGGAACCTTAGAAAGCCCTAAGTTAATCCAGATTGGTTCAGACCTTACCCCAAACTAGCAGAATGATATGGTTACGCTACTAACCCAATTCTAGGATATGTTTGCATGGTCTCATGAAGACATGGTGGGTTTGTCCACTAACATTGTCCTTCATCGCCTTCCCATTAAAGATGGATTCAAGCCAGTCAAGCAGAAGCTCGGGCGATTGAAACCTGAGTGGAGTTTAAAGGTAAAAGAAGAAATTGTGAAACAATTTCAAGCTGGCATCATCATGGTGTCCACATATTCTGAGTGGATATCCAACATTGTTCCCGTGCCTAAACCTGGAGGAAAGGTGCGAGTTTGCGTGGATTATTGGGACTTAAACAAAGCTTGCCTTAAAGATAGCTTTCCCGTGCCATTTATCCATATTCTCATTGACAATACTGCTCAATACTGCATGTACTCCTTTGTTGATTGCTTTGTGGGGTACCATCAAATCATGGTTGCTGAGGAAGATAATGAGAAAACTGCTTTCATCACTCCTTGGGGTACCTTTTGCTATAGACGGTTGTCATTCGGCCTTATCAATGTCGGAGCCACCTATCAGTGAGCCATGATGGCTTTCTTCCATGACTTAATGCACAATGAGATCGAGATCTACGTGGATGACATCATTGTCAAGTCCCGAAAGGAGGAGAACCACTTAGACCATCTCAAAATTTATTCAACAGGTTGCGTAAGTACAACTTGAAGTTGAATCCAGCCAAGTGCGCCTTTGGCGTTAAATCAGGCAAGTTGTTAGGATTTCTAGTCAGCCACAAAGGGATTGAGCTGGATCATACCAAAATCCAGGCCATCACGAAAATGCCCATTCCTCAGACAGAGAAGGAAATACGAAGATTTTTGGGAAGAATCAACTTCATTAGCAGGTTCATTTCTCAACTCACAGCAACCTGTGAGCCAATCTTCAAGCTATTAAGGAAGAACTCCTCCATGAAATGGAATGATGAGTGCCAGAAGGCCTTCCACACAATCAAAGAACAGCTAGTCAAAGCTCCTATTTTAGTACCACCCAGGGATGATGTTCCCGTGTTTATGTACCTGTCCGTAAGTGACAACGCCATGGGCTGCATGCTGGGGCAGAAAGACGATAGAGGCCAAGAACGAGCTATCTATTATCTCAACAAAAGATTCAGCAGCAGTGAACACAAGTACACTCTGATTGAGAAGACTTGTTGTGCTTTAGCATGGGCTTCTATGAGGTTACAACATTACCTCCATGGTCACACAACCTATCTCATATCCCGCGTGGATCCTCTGAAGTACATGTTCAACAAACCCATGTTAAATTGCCGGCTGTCTAGATGGCAGTTGATCTTACAACAATTTGACATCGTCTATGTGACTCAAAAGTCCATCAAAGGTCAAGGAATTGCGAATCAACTGGTCGTCGCACCCTCAGAGGACTACAAACCCTTGGAGACATACTTCCCTGACGAAGGAGTAATGACAGTTTAGTAACACCATCAGTACGATACACGCCAAACGTGGAAGATGTATTTTGATGGAGTTGTTAATATGGAAGGTTTTAGAGCTGGAGCAGTTCTAGTATCCGATACGGGGGAGCAGTGTCCCATCGCCGTCAAATTGCAGTTTGTCAACACCAACAACACAGCTGAGTATGAAGGCTGTCTCATGGGGCTAAAACTTGCCCGTTCAATGGGCATCAGGCGGTTAACTGTCTTTGGGGATTCAGAGTTGGTAATCAAACAATCCACCGGAATCTATCAAACCAAAGAGTTACATTTGTTGCCTTACCATCGACAAGTTTTACAGATGGTTTTGGAGTTCGAAGAAATCTTCTTTCTACACATTCCTCATAATAGGAATGACTTTGCAGATGCATTAGCAACTTTGGCCTCCTTGATTCGCATATCTGACAAGGGACACTTGCCAAGCATCACAATTTCCCTACACAAGGCCCCAGCCTATGGGAACTACGTTGGAGAAGTATCGGATGAACTACCTCCTATCCAACATCCTTGGTATCAACATATCAAGGAGTACCTACGAGATGGATCTACACCCGCTGAGGCGAGCCCGACTGAGAAAAGGCGGATCCATTGATTTGCTATGAAATTCTATCTAAGCGGAGATGCACTCTATAAAAGAGATGCAGGACAAGGTCTCCTCAGATGTTTAGACAAAGACAAAGCTCAAAGGCTTATGGATGAAATCTATGGTGGAGTCTGTGGCCCCCACATGAGTGGCCCTCTCCTTGGTAAGAAGATCCTCAAGACAGGACATTACTGGCTCTCTCTCAAAGCTGACTGTAATGACCACCTCAAGAGATTTTATCAGTGCCAAATTCATGGGAATGCTATCCACGCCCCTCCATGGGAACTCCACAATATGAGTTCGTCTTGGCCCTTCTCAATGTGGGGAATGGACGTCATCGGGCCCATTGAGCCTAAAGCTAGTAATGAACATCAATTTATCTTCACCATAATCGACTACTTCACCAAGTGGGTAGAAGCAGCCTCCTTCCCCAGGGTTACCAAAGAAGTCATCATTGCTTTCATCAGAAACAATGTCATTTGTCGATATGGACAACCAGAGGTGATTGTGTCAGACAGTTCTAAGAACCTCAACAACAAAATGATGGAGGAATTATGTAGTAAATTCCACATCAAACATCTTAACTCTGTCATCTATCGTCCAAAGATGAATGTTGTTGTTGAAGCGGCTAATAAAAACATTAAGAAGATTATGCAAAAGATGTCCGCCAATCACAAAAGATGGCCTGACATATTGCCTCTTACTCTGTTAGCCTACAGAACATCAATACGCACTTCCACTGGGGCAAACCCCTACTCATTAACATATGGGATGGAAGCAGTACTCCCCATAGAAGTAGAAATGAAATCCCTTAGAGTGTTGATCGACGCTCAGCTGGATGAGGACCAATGGGTACAAGATAGGTTTAACCAATTGTCTCTAATAGACGAAAGGCGAATCGCAGCTATCTTCTATGGTCAGTTATATCAACAAAGGATCGCCAGATCCTACAACAGAAAAGTTTGGCTACGGCAGTTTAAACAACATGACTTGGTTTTGAAGAAGATCCTTGACAACCAAGATCAGTCTAAGGGAAAATTCACTCCTAACTGGGAAGACCCCTTTGTTGTCAAGGAAGTATTGACAGGAGGTGCTCTCAGATTGCAAGAAATGGATGGCGATGAATTTCCCCAACTCATCAACTCGGACACCGTGAAACGTTACTATGTCTGAAGTTACCATCAAGCAAACATCCTGGTGTTGGATCATCAGATCACCAGTCATTCCGGTTCTTTAACCCTTTACCACATACAACTCTTTTCTATATTTTGCCCCTCAGGGAAACATACTTTTTAAGTCAGCAGCCAGACTTCACTACGTTCCCACGACTTCGGTCATCCCACCAGGGATTGAACCTTTTCACGCTTACAGTTTGTTACCCCCAAACATGGGATTAAACTTTTTCACGCCTGCAGTTTATCCTCAACCTAGGATCAAACTTTCTCTGCCCCGCAGTCCGACCTACACATGGGATCACGCTTTTCAACTCGCCCTGAGGTGTGAACTACGTCGACTTGATCTCCTGTTCAATAGGAGTACGTAGCCAACCATTTCATATGGCCCGGTCGCAATAAAACAAAAACAACAAAAACATTTCTACCCCTTCTCCTTATAAAACAAAAACAACCAAAACATTCCTACACCATTCCTGCCACATACAACGTTGAACATCTTACACCAGGTTCGAACTACGCAGACTTGATCTCCTCTTCAATAGGAGTACGTAGGCAGCCATTTATGGTCCGGTCTCACCCCTAACAAAATAAAAACCCTTGTCAACTAGTACTGGGATCATCCTTCAATCCACTACATTTCATTCGGCTTCAGACCAAAGGGATGGAATTACCTGAACTCCTCCTAAATAGGAGATTCAGCGACCATCTAAGCTACGGTTGTGCCTCAAAGAGCAACACTAATCCATAAGAGATGGAATTAACTAGGCTTCTCATAAATAGAAGTACTAGCGACCATTTGTGGTGCAGTCAATCTCAGAGAGGAAAGCCACACTCCTCTCCACATTTCTATACAGAAACCAGTCCCAAGACACCAAAGATGGTAGGGATACACAAAGATCAATGATCCATTCTGAACTATCCAGTGACAACTCAATGTCCATCCGTCAAGGAGGAATTTAGAATACATCAAGATCACAAGCCCTGAAGAAACAAGTAAATATCAAGCAAGCAACAGACATACCTGAAAGGGAAGTGATAAAAAATATATTTCCCTGCTATATATAATGTTGTTTGATATACATAATGTAAACTGTACAGGACAAAATGGATATGCTAGTCTGTGCAGGGAAATATCAAGCCCATCTATAACTAAGGATATATGCGAGCTAACAAGCCCAACATGGCATCCCTCTCAGAAGAAGGAAGCGAAGATGTGGTCTCCTATACGAGTGTATCCACTCAACCCAACAGATCTGCAGCCATCTGCATGGTGACCATATGCTCATCAATGTAAGTGCTCATCTCTGCGATCATGCCAGTGGTAAGGGACCTCACTACAGTACTATCTGTGATGGCTACATCCAAGGCAGATATGGCGCTATCCCGCTCAACTATCACTGCATCTCTGGCTGATCTAGCCTCATCCCGCTTGACAACAGCGGCGTCTCTACGAGCCAATGCATCGTCTCTCTCATACAGAGTTGCGTCTCTCCCCTCAAGGGCAGTCAACATTAAGGCTCTAACCTGATCTCTCTCGATGGTCATCAGATGAAGACTCTGCTCGAAGTACTGTACCGAATGCTGTATCACGATAGTGCCAGTACTGGGAGAATCTAAAGGAGATGCTGGCCACCTAGTAGAACGCTCCTCCTCGATGTGAGAATCAATGTCCTCCATGGGCTTTCCACCATCTTAATCACTATCTGGTACTGTGGGTACTGCCACAGCCGATAAAATCTCTGTCTCCATCCACGCAGAATACTCTGGAAAACATCCCAGATGGCTAATAGAGAAAACAGCTATCTCACGCTGATCCCAACAAGCATACACACGGGATCGGTCCTCTGCTGAAAGGTAGCGAGAAGCTAAGCGCTGACCCAACGCCCCCTCAAAAGGATGAAAATCCTAGAACTGGTCAAACTACGACATCACGGCCAGCGGGTGATATGTAGTCGTGCCCTTCAAACCAGCCAGAGGGAGATAATCCATGCTCGAAGCATGAGTAATAAAGTTATAGGGTGAGCTAAGCCCCGAACACTATAATATGCCAAACGAATCTCTGATATCCGCCAAGAACATCGACCAAGACATGGTGTCTGTACACTCCGATGGCTGAAAGGAGTATGACATGGATATATCATAGGTGAAATAATATCCATAACGTCTAAAGGTGCCGATCGGTCTCAAGTGTGACATAAACCACATGTACAACATGACCGAGCTGCCTGTAAACACTCATGTCGGATAAGTGCAGTAGTATGTAACTAACCTCAGAGTCTCTGCTATGATCATAGGTATGATGGTACGACCCTCCCTGAGAGCTCTCACCGCCATGATAACTCCTATGTCCAACTCATCCATATACCGTGGCATATATGCATATGACAGTACGCACAATAACAATACGTCCACCCTGGCTAGACGCCAATGATCCTTCGGTGTGGTGAAATCCCCGGACTGTCGTGTATAACTATCCTCAGAGCCAAATCTGTCAAACAGAAAATGCTGGGATATAACGTGGCCAGATGTAAGCTCATCTTGCACCACCCTACGCCTCAATTCAGTGAGGGTCATGAACCGTCGACTCATGTCCCCCAAAGCCATATGCACGCACGGTCTATCCAGCGGTAGCACCGTTAACCGTGCATACTCCTCCGATGTAGGAGTTAACTCCTGCGTCCCAAATTGGAAAACCTGCCTATCCGATACCCAGTGCACCAGCATGCCATCCACGAATCCTATAGGAACCTAAAACATCAATAGGGTCATAGTATGCTGCAACAAATGATCTATGGTCACCCTGTCTGATGGCGACATTCTATCATACCACAATCGTATACCAGATGCCACCAATAATGGTGGGGTATGATCAATACGGCTAACTATCGAAGAAGACATCTGTACGGGCCGTATCATAAGACCATCCAGGGGTCAATGTTGAATATCTCTGGAAATACATACATATGCATTACATGATACATGCATTACAGGTAATAGATGGCAATATGATATAGGGAATGGAAAACTATACATACATTTCTAAGTATATCACCATCTACATACATCATCTCTATACAACTAAAAATACAGGGAAATGGGGCACATACTCCCTACTACTAACAGAGGCCTATCAAAAGATATACCGAGAATGGGGCACATCCACCCAATAGCTAACAGAGGCCTATCAAAAGAGATAACGAGAATATGCATCAGAAGAAGATAATGGTGTCAATATCTACATCATCAATCCTATCCACCTGATGTAACTCCTCCTGAGTCACTAGATCTCTATCAACAGGGATGTCAGGCCTATACAGAGGAGGATCTGCGTCGATAAAACCAAATGGGTCATCTGAGGGGCCAGCGCCTGAGCTGGAAGGATCAAAAGAATCTGCCTCTGCCGGATCTCTGCCCAAATACGGGATAAAGAAATGTGGATGGTCCAGTCGCCGAGTCAAATTATCAATATGTGTCACATGAGTCGGATCTCAGACACAGGCTAGCCAATCTGTCATCATCACGGATCCTGGAACCATCTCCCCCATGAACTGAGTGGCTCGGGTCTGAGCTCCAATAGTGCGAGGGAACCACCAACGCTGATAATATAAAAACGTTAACCCCCAACAATGGGATGTCAGTGACGGGTGACTATGATATATGCCAATAACGCCTAGCAGGAGGCAAGATCGGCATGCGAATCTCCCCTGTAGTTCTCCTAATAGCACGCTCTCCTAAATAGAGCTCCCATCCTCCATCTGTAAATAGAATATCTCTCCGGGTGGAGATCACATACTCGACACTAGTCGGGTACCCATCCTCAAAACCGATGGCCAAGTGCTCCCCAGAATAGGGAATCCATGTAATGATATCAGCTGTCAATAACTCCAGCTGTAGGTGGCAATGAGTGAAACCCTCAGCTACAGGGACCTCCGCCAATATGGAATGATGCCATCATCATCCTCGTGGATAGGTGTTTAAACCTAACACACTCACAGGGCGCAAACATGGAAGCCTCTCATAGGCCCAAAACTGCCAACACAAAGGCAAACATCTGCGGTCAGTAAACACTCTTAACCTATACATGGGAAACGACAAGAGAAATACTCACCAGTAGAAATGGGTAGAATCCTAACCAAGCCTCAGTCAAACCCTGCGAGCGTATACGCATGCCCTTGAGGAAATAGGTAAAGGTATAGGAACCCCAATCATACTCTTCAATACGGTCCACATGATACGTGGCGCTGACCAAAGCTAACGACACCGTAGAAGAGTTATTTGCTATGAAGCAGCCTCTAATGATCATCAGGAACAATCGCCGAAGAATGCGATCCCTGACTCTGACATCATCAGGTATGGGCTCACTCAATAGCCCACTCATAGCATCCACGCTCAAAGGACCTAGACGGATAGTCTTGCCTTTGAGCGCCTCCACCGGAACTCCTAGCAAGGATCTGACGGCAGTAGGGGTAATATCCGCCATACAAGGCACTGACGCCCCTCCAAACTCTATACCTGTGATAAACCGTCAATCCATCGGCGTCATCGACACCTTATAGTCCAATAAATGGAGTGACTGAGTCTGATGAAACCATCGCTCAGACAATGTCCTGAGATAACCCTAGGGACAACGACGGGGAAGGATGAAAAAGAATGCTCCAAATCCCCAGTCATGCACAATTGCTCTGAAGTCAGGATGAAGAGCCTAGTACATGTAGTGTATTGATAAATGGATTTCATATCCATGAATGGTTGTTCATTTCACGCTTAATTGTTGCTATTTTCTTGTTTCCGTATTCTTTTTTATTTGTTTTGTGTTCTTTTATGTGTAGGGTGGTCGTTGTAGCATTTGATAAGATTTGGAGTCAATTGGGATCAATTCAGGATGAATTCGTGAAGGAAAGGAAAAATTCACTTGGCAGCTTTTTGGGAAAATTAGCAGTGTACACCCCCGTCGGGGCGGGCCCTTTTTGCCTATGTACCTCCGCCGGGGCGGGGGGGTAGCGAATTCTGAGCAGTCCTGTTGCTGGTCGAACTCAACTAGGATGTAACTTGGGGAGTTAGAATAGTACTTGGACTCTAATAAGGAGAGGACTCCGGCCAGAACATGAGGGGATATATCTATTACTTGACTAACAACAAATTGATCATCACGCGAAGCATATTACATAGATTTTTTCCAGAAATTTATGGCAAGCTGTGGAGGATTACTTTGAAGAGAATTTCGTGACGGTTACAGATTAAGACTACGTGAAGGGTGGTTTCGCATTATTCTTCATCTTAGTTTTATATTTATAATTGGAAGGATGTTTCCTTTAAGTTATTCAGTTTTTATTTCATTCGTTATGAACTAATTCGCTTTTTAGGTTTATGATGGATCCTTGGATGAAACGATGATTTTATAATTTTGATTTCCAGTTTAATAAAGTATTTTCAGTTTATCTATATTAATTTGAGCGTGAATTTATGAATTGCTTGATCAACAGTTCTTTGTGGATTTGTGTGGAATCGAGAGAGGATATTCAAATTTAGACTTAGTTAATATAGCACGTGTCATGAATTTTGTGAATAGCATATTCTTGATTATTGTTAAGGTAGAGATATGCTTGACATCACATGTAATCGGATAGAGAACTTAATCTTAAACCTTCTTTAATTTCAGTTCACATAGAGATATAGAGAGTTGGTTGATTTAGGTGTTTAACTTGGTTCTATCTAATTTGTGGATTTGAGTTAATACGGTATTAGTGCATCAAGATGTGGCTAGTACTACATTCGTTTTCTTGATTAATAAACTGAGATATTAAGTTGAATTGGAATAAAGGTTTGAAAATCAGAGTGAAGCTTAGGGTGAAATCATAAGTCTAATTCTCCATCAATTGTTTGAAATTCCAGATTTTGATATTTGTGGTTGTTTTGTGATAGTATATTTATTTATTAATTTAATTTCTATAATTTTAAATCATTGAATTGAATAGTTTAATAGAATTAGGATTAATAGGAAATTGATAATTGTGAAGTTAAATTTCTTGATAATTTATCTTCGTGGGAACGACACTCTACTCATTACTATATTATTTGTTGACCACGTATACTTGAGTGTTTTGCGTATATAGATTTTACCCAACAAGCTTTTGGCGCCGTTGCCGGGGATAATTTAGTTTAGATTCTAATATTTTTATAATATCAGTTTAATTAGTCTAGTTTTACTTAAACATTTTTGTTTTGTTTTGTTCTTCTTATTTCAGGTTTTTGACATTGGTTTATGCAAACTTGATCCAAAAATCCAGACTTGCTTCCTTTTAAGGACGATATTGAGAGAATGTTTCAGAAGTTAAGTAAGTGGATCAAGGAAATAAGGGATGAATTCGAAAACTCTGATAAGGAAGAAACAATGGCTGCCGAAGACCAGAAAGCATTGAGGGATTTTGCAACACCTAAAATGACTGAGCTACAGTCAAGTATCATCAGGCCTACAATTGCTGCGAATACTTTCAAAATCAAGCCTGGGACAATTCAAATGATGCAGAATTCAGTGCAGTGTGGGGGAATGGAAAATGACGATCCTAACGAGCATTTAATCAGTTTTCTAGAAATCTGCGACACTTTCAAGTATAATGGAGTGTCAGATGAGGCAGTTAGACTTCGCTTGTTCCCATTCACTCTACGAGACAAGGCGAAGAGTTGGTTACACTCTCTACCAGCGAGTTAGATAACGACATGGGAGGACTTGGCTCAAAAATTCCTAGCAAAATTCTTCCCGCCAGCAAAAAATGCAAAGATGAGGAACGAGATTACCATGTTTGATCAGCAACATTGGGAGTCACTGTATGAGGCGTGGGAGAGATATAAAGAATTGCTCAGAAATTGCCAACATCACGGATTACCCAAATGGTTACAGATGAATACATTTTACAACGGACTATATGGGAATCTCATAACATGTATTGATGCAGCATCGGGGGGAGCGTTTATGGCAAAGACTTATGAGGAGGAATACCAGTTGATAGAGACGATGGCTGCTAACAACTACCAGTGGCCCACGACAAGAATGATACAACCTACAGTCGCTGGAGTGTTAGAGGTAGATGGAGTGATGACAATAACGGCACGAATTTTAGCACTCTCTAAGTAGTTCGACGCTTGGTCAAGGGGATAGACACAACAAGTTGCAGTTATTTGTGAGTTGTGCGCGGGGGAACATTCGACGGATCAATGCGCAATCAACCTAGAGTCGGTACAATTCATGAATAACTACAACAGAATTCCTCAGAATACATATCAGAATGCATATAATCAGGGGAATAGGAATAATATGAATCAGTCGTGGAATAATAATCAGAATCAGCAAACTCCACGACCATCGTATCTCCCAGGGTTTCAGAATCAACAACAAACAGTTCAATGTCAAGAGAGGAAATCAGATTCAGAGGAATTGATATCAAAGTATATAACGAGTAATGAGGTAGCTATGAAGAATCAAGCAACGACAATGAAATCACAAGAAATGGTAATGAAATCACAAGAAATGGCCATCAAGAATTTAGAAAACCAGATGGGATAAATTGCTTTAGCATTGAACAACAGACCACAAGGGACCCTACCAAGTGACACCGAAAGAAATCCAAAGGGAAATCATGAACAGTGTTAGGCAGTCACCTTGAGGAGTGGAAAACAGTTGGATGGGAAAATGCAAAAAATTCAGCGACATCGGAGGAAAAAGTTGATGACAGTAACGTGGTTGAAGGTAACAAGGGTGAGGATAAGCAAAGTGAGGACATAAAGTTAAACAATAAGCCAATTGTTTATCCTCCACCACCGTTTCAGCAGAGGGTCCAAAAATAGAAATCAGATAAGCAGTTCGCAAAGTTTTTAGAAGTGTTCAAGAAACTCCAGATTAACATCCCATTCACAGAAGCCCTAGAGCAAATGCCGAGTTATGCAAAGTTCATGAAAGGAATTCTGTCGAGGAAAAAGAAATGGGAAGAATTTGAAATAGTGGCACTAACAGAGGAGTGTAGTGCGGTGTTACAGCAGAAGTTACCACCAAAACTTAAGGACCCAGGGAGATTTACTATCCCATGCACGATCGGGAACATGTCGTTTAACAAATGTTTATGTGATTTGGGGGCGAGTGTTAACCTTATGCCATTGTCAGTATACACAAAATTGGGTTTTCCCGCGCTAAAGCCTACGAATATTTCATTGCAGTTGGCGGATAGGTCAGTCACATATCCGAGAGGCATAATAGAGGACATTTTGGTTAAAGTGGATAAGTTTATATTCCCAACGGACTTTATCATTCTGGATTTTGAGGAGGACAAGAACATCCCGATTATCTTAGGGAGACCTTTCTTGGCCACGGGAAGGATACTCATAGATGTGCAAAAAGGAGAACTTACTATGAGAGTCCAAAATCAAGAAATCAAATTTAATGTGTTTAAGGCCATGAAATTCCCTACGGATGAGGAAGAATGTTTTCGGATGGATTTAATTGAGCAAATCATCAGTGAAGATATGAGTAAGAGTTTGGTCAACGATCCGTTAGAAATAACTTTATTCGGGGATGAAGAAAATGACGACCCGGATTTTGTGGACTACTTACAGATGTTAGACTCATTGCCACGAGTTAGCCGATTCAGAGCGTCGTTTGAACCTTTGCACATTGAGGAGATAGCCGCAGAAAAACTGAAACCGTCATTGGAGAAGCCACCAATATTGGAACTTAAGCCACTCACTAAATATCTTAGGTATGCGTACTTAGGCAATTCAAATTCTTTACCTGTAATTATTTTTGCTGCACTTAACGAATTGTAGGAAGAAAAGTTGTTGCGGGTGCTTAGGAAACACAAATCAGCGATTGGTTGGGCGATTGCAGATATAAAGGGAATTAGCCCTTCATTTTGGATGCACAAGATTCTGATGGACGATGATGCAAGACCGACGGTGGAGCAACAACGTCGACTTAACCCTATTATGAAGGAAGTTATGAAGAAGGAAATTTTGAAGTGGTTGGATGCTAGGATCATCCACCCGATTTCCGACAGTAAGTGGGTTAGTTTGGTCCAGTGCGTGCCGAAAAAGGGAGGAATGACTGTGGTGCAGAATGAGGACAACGAATTAATACCAACAAGAACAGTGACAGGTTGGAAGGTTTGCATGGATTATAGGAAGTTGAACAAGGCAACCTGAAAAGATCATTTCCCGCTGCCCTTTATTGATCAAATGTTAGATAGATTGGTATGACATAAATATTATTGTTTTATTGGATGGGTACTCGGGCTATAACCAGATAACCATCACTCCTGAGGATCAAGAAAAGACAACATTTACATGCCCTTACGGCACATTTGCATTCAGGAGGATGTCATTCGGGTTATGCAACCTTCCAACGGTGTATGCTGGCCATTTTTTCAGATATGGTGAAGAAAAATGTTGAAGTCTTCATGGGTGACTTTTCGGTCTATGGAGACAACTTTGATACTTGCATAGGGAATCTGGTCATGGTATTGCAGTGATGTATGGATACAAACCTCGTACTCAATTTGAAAAAGTGCCACTTAATGGTTGAAGAAGGTATAATTTTGGGCCATAAGGTGTCGGCTCAAGGATTGGAGGTGGACAAAGCAAAGCTGGAAACAATCGAGAAACTGCCTCCACCGAGCTTAGTTAAGGGTATTAGAAGTTTTCTAGGACATGTTGGGTTCTATATGAGGTTCATAAAGGACTTCTCTAAAATTGCAAAACCTCTATGCAGTCTTTTAGAGAAGGATGCTACTTTCAGTTTTACTACGGAATGCAAGTCAGCATTTAAATTATTGAAGAAGAAATTAACTACAGCCCCCGTGATAGTCACACCGGATTGGAATATATCATTCGAGCTAATGTGTTATGCGAGCGACTATGCGGTTGGGGTTGTTTTGGGCCAACGCCGAGACAAGGTGTTTCACGCCATATACTATGCAAGCAAAACACTCACAGAAACTCAAATGAATTATACAACAACGGAAAAGGAATTGCTTGCAGTGGTGTATGCGTTTGACAAATTTTGGACATACTTGATCGGGACTAAGGTGATAGTCTACACGGACCATTCGGCGATTCGGTACCTAATAGCGAAAAAAGATGCTAAGCCATGCTTGATCCGATGAATTCTCCTACTTCAAGAGTTTGACTTAGAAATTAAAGATAGAAAGGGGACGAAAAATCAAGTAGCCGATCACTTGTCTAGGCTGGAAAACCAAGGGAAAACGAAAGAAGACAGATGTGAAATTAACGAGTCATTCCCAGATGAGCAACTGTTTGGGATTTCTGCAAAATTTCCTTTGTATGTGGATTATGAAAATTTTCTTGTGAGCAATATTCTTCCACCTGACCTCACAAGATAACAAAAAAAGAAGTTTCTTCATGATGTAAAGTGGTATATGTGGGACGAACCGTATTTGTTCAAACAATGCGCCGACAAAATGATTAGACGGTGCGTCCCCTATATTGAAGTGAAGAACATTATGCATGAGTGCCATTCATCTGCATATGGCGGGCATTATGGCAGCAAGCGGATAGCAGCAAAGGTGTTGCAAGCCGGCTTTTATTGGCCCACATTATTCAAAGATGCCCACCATTTTGTTAAACAATGCGATAGGTGTCAAAGGGTGGGAAACATCTCGAAACGGAATGAGATGCCCCTACAAACAATTCTTGAAGTGGAAATCTTTGATGTATGGGCCATCGATTTCATGGGGCCATCACCTTCGTCTTTGAACAATCAATATATTCTACTCGCAGTGGATTACGTTTCGAAGTGGGTTGAAGCTGCAGCACTACCATCCAACGTTGCCAAAGTGGTCCTCAAATTCCTACAGAAAAACATTTTCACGAGGTTTGGCACGCCAAGAGCAATAATCAATGACGAAGGTAGTCACTTCTACAATAAGGCATTCACAGCTCTTTTGACACAGTATGGGGTCAACCACAAAGTAGCGATAATGTATCACCCTCAGACAAGTGGGAAAGCCGAGGTATCAAACCGGGAAGTAAAGAAAATATTGGAGAAAGTAGTAAATCCGAGTCGTAAGGATTGGTCACTTCGGTTGGACGATGCATTATGGGCATACCGGACTGCATACAAAACTCTAATCGGGATGTCACCATATCAACTACTATACGGGAAGGCATGCCACTTACCGGTCGAACTACAACACAAGGCTTATTGGGCGGTTCAAAAACTTAATTTTGATCAAGCAGCTGTAGGGGAAAAAAGACTACTTCAACTAAATGAGCTCGACGAATTCCGCTTTCACGCCTATGAGAACTCCAAATTATACAAAGAAAAGGTGAAAAAATGGCACGACCAGAAAATTATGCATCGAACATTCGAGCCAGGTCAATCAGTCCTCTTGTTCAACTCACGGCTGCGATTGTTCACATGAAAGCTTAAGTCAAGATGGTCGGAACCATTCACTATAAAGCGGGTATTCTCTCATGGAGCCATTGAACTCTATTGTAACGCCCCGAAATCCGGTCTATCTTCACACCCGAATTCCGTACGTCACGAGTACATCCTTCATCCAACATACATCATTATATACCGAAATATAACAACATACACTCTCAAATCCCAGGTTCTGAAAACCTTATAACCTTTTCATTACAAATAATAATAAATATATTATTCATTTCATCTTACAAGAGCGACTTTTATCCGCCACCAAGGATACATAACAGTTCTTTAAACTAGTCTAGAGTTCAATTCATCTTTCAAAATTACAAGTCTTCACTTGATCTTCTCGCTACCTTCACACTCTGAATGACAATTCATCTAGAGACCGTCAGCTTGATCTTTACGGGATCCTTAAGTTCTTCTAACCTTATTCGCTGAAAATTGTTTTTCATTTAAAGCAAGTGTGAGCATTCAATTGCCCAGCAAGTCATAACAGTTGAACAAACAACTTCAGAATTAAAACATTTCTTTAGAACTTCTATAACCGAACAAAGGTTATGAAGCAACTTGAATAATAGGAATAGTCTCGATTCCTATCATCTTAAAACATCAATCACTTTTACCTTGAAATACTTTCATTCCTCTACTTTTTTCATACACATCCTGTCTGGCTAGAATCATTAGCACATACTTAACAATAACGGTTCATATATAAACAGAACATACTTTTATTGAACAACTCAATCACAGAACAATTTATATCATAGAAACACCGAAGTGTTCAAATTGTGGCTCAAGGCCTGATACATTCTACCACCTTGTACAAATATCGCACATTCGCACATAGACAGAGCTTCTCAAGTACAACATCTGAGAATTTTAAGAAACTAACATTCATGTAATATGAATGAAGTTAGGAAACTTGCCTTATGCCCAGCTATAGCTTACGTCGAACTGTTCATTTCAATTCCTATATAACACATAATGAGAAAACATAAACACCAATTAGTCATATATTGAACTTACGTATTGGTTTAGTTAACTTTACTTCTTAAGGTTCGCGTTCTTGCAATATAAGTTTACGCGACTAACTTCTTTTACAAGTTTACGGCTTCATGACATACGGAGATGTCTTACTCAAAACGTTCATCATCTTTGATGATTTGCATTCTTATCTGACTCACATTCGGCTTTCATTAATCTTATTACCGTTCATTATGGCTTTCTTGATAATTCATATCTTATTAATACATTCGTTATCCATTACATGAACCCCATGTTCATTACCCTCGTCGCTCAACCTCTAAGGAATCACAACCATAACAATCCCTCAAGTCCATTCATCGCGACTACGATCCCCGGATATCGGTTACGTAACCCGCGTTTATATTCTTTGTCATTTAGTCTCGCTTAATCTTTACGTTCAACCTTTACTAAAGGTTTAACTCGTTTGCTTAAGTGTTATTTTAGGTGAACTATATGTTCATATTTCTTTCTTGCACATCCCCCAGTAATTGAGCAATAAAAAAATCTTATTTCTGGGCATTGCCCTGCACCGGCGCTGCGGCGCCGTGCCCTTTCCTTTCCTCTCGCGCTGCGGCGCAACCTACTTCTCTCTCCTCTCTTCCCAGGCTGGCACTACGGCGCCAAGTCCTTTGTTATGGCACTACAGCACCACTCTCTAGAAGATTATGGCCGAGCTCACTCTGTGGTGCCACTTCTCATAGTCTATCCGGCGCTGCGGCGCCGAGACAAAACCCTAGAAATTTTCGAAGTGTTAAATAAATTCTTTGAGACGCTCACTTCCCAATCTCATAACTCCTTCGTTATAAATCGAAACGAGGTCGTTCCAAAGCCATTCTCTTCCTTATCTTACATACTTCAATACCCCCCCCCCCAGATAGAATTTCATTCTAAATCCGTTAACGTGCCATTCGATTGGCTTGATCTTCACCCTTTGTTTATTTTTACGCTTTTAACGCTCTTTGTTTGTTAGTCCGTAATTCGGTCATCCGAACTCGGAACTCGTTCGTTCTTAAGTCCACGACTCACGTTTTCTATGTTCTCTTACTTTCTTATGAAACCCTACACGTTCGGGTTCATTTACTAACTTTCTAATTCTCGTTCGTCTTTTATGAAAAATTTGCCATAACTTCGTTATAGCTAAGTTTTAATCCATTCTTCATGAACGTTTCTACCATTCCTAACCAAGCAATATGCAACTAACTTATACGCGATGGTTTTAAACTTGTCCATCAACAACAATTATCCTACGATGGTTTTAAACTTGTCTATCAACAGCGTTCTTCGTGTTATTCGCGTTCTTCGTTCGTTCTTCGTTTTAATCGATATTTTGGATTACGATTCCACTTTTTATTGGAATTTAATGTTATAGAATATTATTCCTTACTTATTTCACCTACTTATTCATATAATCAACTCATATCGCTTTAATTTATTACGAATCTTATACTTCCTTAAGAAATTTATAAAATAAACTTCTAATTCTTATTTCTTCATTTTATTATGATTTCAACCCTATGAAATCATCTCTAATCTTATTTACTTCTTAATCCTATTAAGTTATGTTTTTAAATATAGAAACTTAAAGAAATTTAAAAAGAAACTAAGTTCCGGATTACCGTTCTTCTTTAATCATCTTCCGTTATACAAAGCCGGCAATTTGCAAGCTTTGTTTTTACACGATCACTTTCGATCTGATCATTCATGCTCACGCTCTTCCTTCTCCCTCCCATTCGACTTCTCTCTCTCTCTCTCAAATGTGGGATTTTCAAAATCCTCAAAATAAACAAATGAGCTTCCTATTTATAGAAAATCAAAGCTAAGGGCATTTTAGTCATTTCGCCCCCCACCTCCTTACTATTCCCACCTCTTCCAACACTTAGCCACCAAGTTTACTTGGCCACCACCCTTACTTGGTGGCCAAGTAGCCGCCCCATATGCCCATGGGTCAACCCATGGGCTGCCCATTGGTTATTACCCATCCGTTTACCCATCGGTTCGATCAGCGGTTTCTTTTCTTGGCTTGGGCCTTAACCCTAATTCTTATTGGGCCTATTTTGGGCTTGATTTCACAAAGCATTGGGCTTGACATAATTCAAGTCTAATTAAATTCTACAAAGTCCATGAACTCAAAGTCCATTAAGACTAATCGTATTCTGCGCATCTCATTCTCGTATTCTCGTATTTTCTTCGTACATTGTTCGTACGATATTCGTATTATACGTCGTACTAATCTTCTTACTATACTGATATAATAACTAGTATTATTCTCGTATTTCTCACGCATAATAACCCTAATGATTATACGTGATCATAAAATTCTCGGAACTCACTTTTCCTAGCCCTTAAGTTTTGAGTCCGCAGGAGAAAACTTCGTTTTTGCCATAACTGAAATATTATTGAATATTCCATCACGTCTCAAGATTATACGTAATCTATAACTTCTCGGAATTTCAAAATAAATCTCCGAGCAGAAACGGATGAATAGTGCCTGTTTCGTCTTTTTTCCCGAAAATATTTTGTTCCCGGAAAACTTCTATTTTCGTCTTGAAAATTCTTATTCACTCAATCTAGCTTGCAGCCAGAATCCTCCCAATTTATAATCATCCTAGGTTATAAAACGATTAATAAACACATAACACATAATAGTATTAATAAAAATTCCTTTCATTAATAACTAATTCTTTAAACCTAAATTCTGGACGATCCGAATTTTCGGGTTGTCACATTCTTCCCTCCTTATAAAAATTCCGTCCTCGAAATTTCTTAAAACCACACCCCTACCCGGGTCATCACATTCACCCCTTCCTCATAAAATTTCGTCCTCAAAATTTTAGCCTACCTTTCTTCTCAACTTCACTTCAACTGAGTTCTTATATTTCCCTCATTCCTAACCCCCATAACCTATCAAGAATCATGAAGCAGAAGGAATAACGAGGAATATAAAATTTCCTCTTAAAACGTTTCATACTTTTGCTGAGGGGTCAAATCGACCATGAACTCTTACTGGGTTAACCAATATTTCGCCGTAAGCCCTTCTTTAACGGTCAGTTTACAATCACAAAGAAAGTAACTACCTCTTCCATGTTCTCCTCAGACTAAATCATTAGATTCCGCACCAAAATAATTTGGTTTGGCACAAGTTCTCAAAGAAAGCTTGATGACATACCATTTGTCTAGCTGAATCAAGTAGCTTAGACAATACCAATAAATTGGATATCAACGTGAAACATTCGTCTAGTCAACTCAATTGACGTCGACTACTTCTTTAAATTCTTTTCGCAATACATCAAAACGGTTTATGACGTCACGATACCGTACTTTTCACAGTACGTTGAGGACTTCGTCAGTTTGTGACTTCGTCATTATATCTCATACCATAGCGGGTTGTTGATCCTAAGATCACATCCAACACCATGTTCAATGGTATTAACAACCCCATCCTTTTACCATCCTTGCATCAAATGCTCGGATGATATAAATTCATTTTGATATTTCAAATCAATTTCTGTCTAGCCGAAGCAATTAGCATAGACATACCAAGAATAGCTCTTTTAAAATACTTTGGTTCCAAAAGTTGAACCAATCCTTTCCCTTTTAAAATGTACATATCAGCACAAGTTCAATAAACTTCGAAATCTTAGCATATCTAGATGACTTGGAATATCCTATTCTCCATCTGCCTTTATTGTCTTACTGCGACAATACTTAATCTTCTCTAGCACCTTCAATACTAAGCCTACTGAAAACAACGTGTTTTCAGTCTAAACATCCTTATACCTTAGTACAATCCATCAACTTTCCACACATTATGAGTTCAGGAACTGTAGACACTCAAAATTTTCTGTACTACTGTTACTAACATTGCAGAAAGACAGATTCGTCTTTTAAGAGGGAACCCTGAAAGACAATCCAAATCCGTACCGGATACTACCGGAAGTTCAGCATCAAACCCCGGATCGCAGTCTGGGAGTAACCAAATCCAACCTCGGAGATAACCCCGAGACCTGCAGATATAATACCGGAACGCACACCGGAGAAGACCGATTAATCTCGGAGATAACCTCGAGGTATCCAGTCTCAGTCCCAACCATGGGAATAGCCACCAACCTTGGTGATAACCCCAAGGAATGCAGTTTCGGCGATAACCCCGGAAATGCTTATTTCAAATGCGACCAGCTTCAATCTCGGCGCTCACAACGAGATACACTGTACCAACCCGATAATAACATCGGGAAGATAGGCACACCTCAAAGATGACAATGAGGACCTTCAATAATTGCAGCAGTCCTATCTTAGCGAAGTCTGAGCAACATTTTCTTTATCAACCCAATCCAGCGATAACACCGGTGAGGGGCAACATCGTCATCTCGTCAAACACGATGCCACGTCACGTCTTTACGCAACGATGTCCCACAAGGCTAACCAATCCCGAGTGACTATTGTGCGGGGTAACGGATGAAAGTTGAAGCTTGAAGACCGGAGGGCATCGTCCCATCTTCAATGACTTCGTACAAACTCTAATCCCATGCCATCGTACAACTCTCGACAACGGCGGTCCGAAATAGGTCCTGTATACCTCAAATAGATGCCCAGATTGCACTTCTAAAAATCTGAGTGGATATTACAGTGCCTAAGTGCACGTACTTCGAGACGACCCGACCCGACAAACCCGGGCCAACCTGGGTTGCCTCTGGTACACCTGTGGCCCAGCCGCAGGTACACCTGCGGCTAATATGCCTATAAATAGAGGGCTTAGGGTGCTGATTTTCTAAGAGAAAAAGACGGGAAACCCTGCACAATTCGCTCTGCAGTCACCCATACAGTGTATTTTCCACTTTCAAACACATGTGAGCTCATATATAGCCTCTTTTGTACCCACAAAAGCCAGTGTTTACCCACTATAAAGATATAGAAGCCTTTTTTAGCAGTCAACTGTAAGCCTTCTCACACACTTTAGAGTCTTTCTCTTCATCTTTGCACACACCCTTCTACACGTTGAGAGTCGTGTTGCTTGCTTTTGCCCGGACTTCGGTCCGTGGTTTCATTTCAGTCTGTATATATATATATATATATATATATATATATATATATATATATATATATATTTACATATATATTGACTAACATTATCGAGTTATGCCTCGATTGAGCCTAGACTTCGGTCTGGAGCGTTTATTTGCTTTAATATATATATTTACATTTATATATATTAACTGTATGTCGAACTTTGTTCGATGAGCCTAGACTTCGGTCTGGAGCGTTTACTTCTTTAATATATATATATATATATATATATATATATATATATATATATATATATATATATATATATATATATATATATATATATATATGAACTGTGGTCGAACTCTGTTCGATGAGCCTAGATTTTATATCTGGTGCATTTATTCGCTTTTATATATATATATTTATACTTATATATATGAATTGTGGTCGAACTATGTTCGATGAGCCTGGATTTTACATCCGGTGCGTTTATTGCTTATATATATATATATATATATATATATATACATATATATTTATTTTCGTCCTACCTGGAGTTTACTTCATGACAGTTGACCGTATTTACAGCTTTATTTACATTCTGTCCCACCTGGAGTTTCCTTCGTGGTGGTTGACCGTATTTACAGCTTTATTTACATTTCTGATCCCTCATGGAGGTGCTTCATGGTTGGTGATCCTGTCTGTATATATATATTTACAGCTTTTATATATATACTTGCTTACTGCTTTCATATAAACTGCAGTATTTTGTGAGCCTAGGAATCATGTGATCACAGATTCATCCTATTGGATCTAGATTCGGTTCCCGTGATGGACATTTTCAGCTGTAAGCAGCTTGTAAATTATTCTACGGTGTCTGAATTTCCTCAGCTGGTTTCCATACCCACGAGGAAGTCGGCATTATTTTGTATATTATTTTTCTTACGGATGCTTCGCATCCGTCAAATAAAATCAATCAAGCCGATCACTTAATAAAGTATGAGTGTAAAAGGTCTCAATTCTTTTTGAGCATCAGGGTTTGAAAAACCTCTTTTATAAAACATCACTGCCATATCTTGCTAAAACTGAATTTTTACATAAATTCAAACCCTGTGTATATAGGTTCGAACGAGGCCTCGCACAACTTCCATACAACAGCACATTGACCCACACACACACACGCATTCAGATAATAGTTTCTTGAAAAGAGGCGGTCACCGTGGTAACACGGATGTCGGGGGGTGCCTAACACGTCCCCCCCGCATAACCAAGTCCCCGGACCCTAAACGAATCTCGGTTTCACCGACCCGTATAGCAGTGTCATATCACTGGGTCAATGTGCAAGCCTTCTCTCGGTTGTGTTGGTACAACCATTTAAAAAACCAACTGGTGACTCTTAACAGTCCCATCGTCGACATCATACACGTCGGACCTTTTTCACTTATTTTTTCAAACAAATCTCACCTAAAATGAGAACACCAAAGAACAAGTAACGGAAAGGGACACCCAATAATCCCGACGTCGACAGGTGGCGACTCTGCTGGGGGCTCCAGTAAGAGGACTTAAGACGCTATTACAATCTCTTCAATACTATTATCTGCTTGTGTGTGGATGTTGCATTTACATTTGATGAATGTGTACGAATGCATTTCCTTAATGCACTTAGTGCTTTGCACCATAACTGCTTGTGATGCTAGTGCTTCGTACCATAACTGCTTGTGATATTAGTGCATCGCACATGTTATCATTTTCATACGGTGAGACGCGATGTATGTGAATGTATGTTGTGTGGTCCCTCCACCAGGAGGCTATCCCGTCGGTGTTTGATTACTGGACTCGTGAGAAGACTAATTCTCCGAGGCTCAGGAAAGGCACCACCCAAATTTGCTCCAGTTGAAAGACCGGATTAACTTCCCGTCCAGTAGATTGCGATGATTTGGGAACCTTCATGTCAAAAAGCCGCGAGAGTAACCTAAGATAGGTCAGCCTCTGATAAACCCAAAGCGGAGGAAAGTTTCTTCATGCTCTCATTTTAATTACTTGTAAACACAATTACTTGTAATTTCATTCCATGTCTATCTCCATGTAATGAGAAGTATGAAGAAATGTGTACACATACATGCTACAAACAGCTGACATCCGTTGTGCAGGATAAAATTCCTAAAATGGACACATCACATAGCATGTTATTATATACATTCCCTAAAGACTAAACTATGCCAGTCTTTCGCGGGGAATCAATCGGACCTACTACCCGTTCAAAGTCCAAAAAGGCAACAGGCCTACAGTCAAACATGTCATCATCTGACCAAACTGAACTTAATCCAGTTTCTTGCAAAGAATTCGACGGATTAAGCAAGTAAATTACAGATTTGGCTGTTCTACTCAAAGAATTACACCAGTCTACACAGGGTCAGAAAATACTCGTACATGTTGAATCCTCCACACAAGGAGGAATCCAGGTCATTACCATACCTGAACCATAGTTGGATACGACCAACAAAATTCATGATAATGCCCATCCCACTGGAGATCCAGATATTGGTGACATCAAAAAGAAAGTCCTCCAAATGGAAGAGACCCTTCGTGCCATCAAAGGAATTGGAACACACGGGAGTGTTTCATATGCTGATCTGTGTATTTTCCCTGGTGTTCATTATCCAGAAAAATTTAAAACTCCTGACTTTGAAAAATATGACGGGTTAGGAGATCCTTACACACATTTAAAAGTGTTTATTGGAGAACTTGGATCCTATGCAGAGGACGAAAAGCTTAGAATGCAATTGTTCCAAAAGAGTCTAACTGGAGAAGCTCGTTCGTGGTACACAAGAGTAGACAACTCCAAAATCCATAGCTGGGAAGAGCTATCACATGCTTTCCTCACTCAATATAGCTTTCAAACTCAGATGGCTCCTGATCGGTATCAAATTACCAAGATCAAGAAACAGCCTAACGAATCTTTCAGAGAGTATGCTCAGAGGTGGAGATGCATGGCTGCCCAAGTTAGTCCTGCCATGACAGAATCAGAAATGGTCATGACTTTCATAAACATACAAGAAGCTCCCTTCTATGACAGAGTTTTAGCCGGCATTGGCAAACCATTTTCTGAAATGGTCAAGTATGGGGAGATGGCTGAGATAGGATTGAAGTTAGGAAAGATTCAAGACCTAGCTGCACTCAAAGCTGTTGCGGATCACATCCAATCTAGAAATTACGGGAACAACCCCCGGAGGGTCCATAAAAAGAAAGAAGAAGATGTCTCCCTGATACTACAGGGACAAAAAGGCAATCAAAACATGCCTATTCAAAGGAGAAACTACACTCCCTTTCCAGCACAGTCTACAAATCCTCCAATACCAAAAGGTGGAGAAGTCAAACGCCCTCGAGTGTTTACACCCTTAGGGGATACCCTCGAGAACATTCTTAATCTTCTGACAACACAGAAGAAAATTACGCATCTGCTTCCACCAGCCAGCCCTAATGGACGGGGTTTCAATGCTGCTAGGAAATGTGCTTATCATGCTGGGGAACCTAGACATGATACTCAGGATTGTTGGGCCTTGAAACACAAGATCCAGGACCTGATAGACAACGGAGAGATCGTGGTCACCAAACCAGATCAACCTCACGTACAAGACAACCCTCTTCCTCAACACAAAGAAGAAGAGGTCAATATGATTAATTGGAGCAGTGGACAGAGTTCCAACTTCAGCTGTGATTCCTCCCAGACCATTAAAGACGGTGATGACAGATGGGATTATGCTAAGTTCCAGTTCACAATGGAACGAAAAATGAAAGCTCTCTGCAAGCAAATTGAGCAATTGGCAGAACTGGTGACTTATCAGCATCAAGTGACACGTCAATTAATCAGTCAGGAGCATACCAGTCTCCTGCCTATTGTCATGAATATTCCCTCGTCACTTTCAGAAAATAAAATGCTCGAAGACAAAGTGACAAAGAGAGCAAATGCCAAATCCCGTCGGGATTTCGCCAACAAAAGGGAATTCACCTATATGGGCCAACCTATGGAGGAAATCCTTCATATGCTAATCAATGAAGGAAGGATCAGTTCCCTTCTACCTCCAATCAACCCTCGTTCAGGACGGTACAACTCTGATGGAGTGTTCCAATATCACTCCCAGTCTCGCAGTCACAGCACAGAAGAATGCTGGGCACTCCGCCACCTTATTCAAAATCTAATCGATAGTGGTGTCCTGCGCCTAGCAGACGACGATACTGTGTTGCGAGCAAGTGAGGATTCGGGTCCTACTAAGTGGAAAAGCGTGGTAGCAGTTATATCCACTGAAACTGATGGGATTAATACATTGCTCACAATGCCAATAATTCAACTCAAGGGAGGCAACAATCCTTTGAAAGTGGCCGCTCCCGAGCCAATCAACTTATCGTGCATAGCATAATATCCTATTGTTAGCTTGCGCAAAGTTTCGTGCAATTATGGAGAAGGTGAAGGATCCACCTCACATACAACTGCTACAGTGTAGAAGGAAAATTCATTGTATCTTCCCCAACGGGTGATGAAGCCTACCACCAAATCAAAGGGGAAAATACTCATGGAGAAGATTGAAGAATTCCTCCGCGTTGTGGGTCATAACGAAGCTACGGTGGTTTTAAGCTTGAAAGAAGCTCCACAATAAATATCAATTTTGGACTTGGTCCTAACTTCCGAGATTCACCGGAAGGTCTTGCTAAAGGTTTTAGAAGAAGCCTATCTGCCGACATCAGTGGACACGAAAAAATTTCCACATCTGGATGATCACATTTTCAATAACAATGTGATATCCTTCACTGATGATGACATACCGCCCGAAGGGACCGGTCATTGCAAGCCGTTGCACATTGCGGTCTTGTCCTCCGGATATATGGTAGTTGGAGTCTTAATAGATGGAGGTTCCTCTCTGAATATCTGCCCATACGCTACCTTGGTGAAGATGAATATCAATCTCAACCAAATTCGGAGTAGCCATACTATCATCAAAGCTTTTGATTGAGCCCGCCGTAACTCGGTCGGAGTAATTGAGCTGCCAATCGAAATTGGTCCTCACACATTCTGCGTGTCTTTCCATGTACTCAAGATAGACTCGGGATACAACCTGCTCCTGGGACGACTATGGATTCACATGGCAGGGGCAGTCCCCTCCACTCTTCATCAACAGTTGAAATACATCATCAACAATAGCCCGGTCACAGTCAACACTGAACTGGGGATTCCTCAGCACGGGGACATGCCGTTCATCAATGCCAATGAGGATGTTGAGCCAATTAGTTTTCATACTTTGGAAATTAGAAATATCTAATACCATGCTATTGGAATGCCACTGCCTGTGAGAACCCAGAATTTCACATAATTCAAAATTTTCGAATAAATTTTTTTTTTTAAAGAGAGAAAGTACTTGAATCATATAAGTGTATATGATAATTAAGTTAGATAGTTAATTTATTAACTAAGAAGTATACTTAATCATTTTCAAAGAAGAGTAATGAAAGTTATGTAAGAAATTAACATAGTTTGAATGTTAGCCTTGATTACTAAATTAAAAGGATTTACAATCCTTAAGTAATTGATTATTGATATGAGTATGTATGTGTTTATAACTTATTAAGTCAATTTGGGATAATAAGTTAATAAACTATGGGAAATATTTTAGGACATATGTGAATTATATACGTGATTGAGTACATATGTATTATATAATGTGTGTGCATTTATTTTGTAAAGAGATGAAGAATAAAGTTATGTAACATAATGCATATATTAGGTATGATAATTAAATAACCTAATGGGTTATAATTTAAGAGAATGATAGTATCTAAAAAGATATACTAATCCTTAGAGATTTATTTTATACATCTCAATTAATTAATTTATAACCTAAGAATAACAAGTCTAGTTGGGTTATGAAATTAAAGATATATGAGTGATAAATTAACTTACTAATGTGTGTAATGAAACCCTAATTAAATAATAGGGAATGGATAAAAAATTAAAAAGTATAAACTATGTTGAATTGCAAGCCCAAAAAAATTAGAATTTCTAGCCTAAAGAATTAATTGATTGGCCCAACTCTTAGCCCAATTGGGAGGGGACCTTTTGGACCATTAAGTAAGCTAAATGGAGCTTAAAAGATAATAAAAAGGGGCCCAAGAAGGCCATCATGTCCAAATTTACATAGAGGGGGAGAAAGGGGGAGGCATGCAATCATTATATTGCTTTAGTAGGTGACTAACTTGCTAGGTATCAAGCTTTGGTCTCATTCTTATCTTTTTCATCCAACCCACAAGTTAAACCAAGAGTGCAAGTAAGCTTATAATGATTAAGAGAGAGAGAGAGAGGAAGAGTGAGACATTGGATGATGATTATAGATACACTAAATATATCTATACTTAATTTACTAACAAAAAAATCTATTTTGTTCTTTCTTTCATTTTATTTCCTTAGTTAGCTATCAAAACAAAGAGAGAGATAGAGAGAGAGAGAGCTCGAAGAGAGACTTCGGTCAAGAGAGAAGAAGAAAGAGAGGGAGAGTTTTATAAGTTTCCAAGTTCCATAATCTAGGTATTAGAAAGAAGAAGAAGAGGAATTAAGAGAAGGTATAAGAAATCCCTACTTTTATAGTTTAATTTCTCTTTGTGATGATTTGAGTTTTAATTTTTGTAAAACTATGATATTGAGGCTTAAAACCTTAGATCTTGGTGTTTAAAAGTGTTTTATATTTAGATCCAACTCTTTTATGGATCAAAAGTTGAATCTAGGCTAAGAAATATGAGTTAGGTTTTTCAAAAGTTTGAAAATCAAATTTTTCTTAGCTTTTGTTGTGTTTGATCTTATGATTGTTGATTATTTGGTGAATTAAACCATTAATCATGTTAGATCCATGAGTATACGAGTTGTTTTGAGTTAATATGATGAGTTATGTTGGTTTTATGGGAGATCATGAAAGTTTTCATATAAAACATAAAGAGTTGAAAAACAGATTTTTGAGAAAACAAAGTATGATATGGAAATGATCATATCTCTCATTCTACTTTGAATTTTTGAGCGTGGTCAAGTCCTAGAGTTATATCTATGAGTCTTCTAAAATATCCAAGTGAAACCACTTAAAAAGGATTTGTAGATTTTAGTGTGGAATGATTTTAGTAAAGGATGAAAAAAAAAAGAAAATGCTTAAAAAGCTGCTGCCCAGAAATGGGACGGGCTGTTTCGACCACTTATTTAATGAGATAGAATCCGGACTTTTGGGGGATAAAAATATATGGGATAAAGTAGGTTGTGTCCAAAAATGAGCTCATTCTGACTTAAAATGAGCGAGTTATGACTATTTCAATTTTTGTGTTTTCCCGACAGAAATCGCTATAACCGGAGTTGCATAATTCCGATGGTCTTGAAATTTAAACTGTAAGCTCACATTAACATGTATAAGATCCCGCCAAGAGTTGGGAATTTATGGAGTTAAGTAAGAGGTAGCTAATTTCTTAAGGAATTAACTAGGAATTGATTTTTAAAAAATACTTAAGGGAGTTGAAAAATTCCAGAAAAATACTTTTGTGTATGGAATATATGTATATATGATTGGCCAAAAGATTAGAAAATAATAAGCTGATTTCATATTTTCGTGAATAGTGTATTTCAGCTTCCCGAAATGAACATTTCAGGTTGCTGAAAAGGAAAACTAAAATGTCAGAAGAGATGTCAGTGTTGTTTTAGCTTGCTGAAATAGAAACTGAAATGATATATTAAGTCTACTGAGTTCATAAATAGTTTTTCAAGTTATATTACGAACTTATAAATGAACGAGTAAGTGTTAAGTCTAAGATAGTATAGTATACTTACTAATGATTGGTTATGTGATTTCATGTTAAATTGCTATGAGTAAGATATGTGATGCTAATTAAGAGATCGATTTTATCAATGATAGGTCTTACAAAAGAAGTTAACTTAAATTGCGTAGCAGTAGTTAACGAATCAGGCAAGTTTCCTAACTCAACTTGAGTTACTATTTTTCAAGCATGGTAGTGAATAATTATTGATAGTTATTCACATCGATAATGATTATTGTAATTCGCATGTAGTGTAATTGATTCTTGTTCTATTATTTGAACTATTTATAAATCATGTCTCGGCTAATTGTTTTGGCAAGACTAATATTTGTTAAAACATGAAATGTTCTATTTATTATGAACTGAATTGTTATTGGAAGATCTATGCCATTGGTTTCGGCTAGATTAGTATTGTTATTAATTATTGAAATCATAGTATTTCTTTGAAAGTAATCCGAACCATATTGTTATGGTACGGACTCGTGATGTAAGACTGAGATGAACAAATTTTAATGTCGTAAATCGACCTATGCGCTATTATTGAGTATTATGCATAATATATGGTACAAAGGAGTTGGCCGCTCCAGGTACTTGCAAAAGAGTATAGTTTAGTTTTTATAACTAATTTATATTCTTGTGGTAATTTAGTTTTAATAACTAAATGATTCCTCTAGTAGTTCATGATCCTTTTGTGATCACTCAGCATGAAATCTGGGTATATCCCACTTTATTGAATATTGTTGCAGTATTGTAAATTCTTATTCTTCAATTGAATATTATTGAATCTTTGAAAGAATTTTACTCTTTCATCTTTGATATGTTATTCAGTATGAAATGGGAGAAAGTTTTATTATTGAGATTGAATTATTATTCAGCTACTTCGAAATCTTTTGATTATTGTTGAAATTCAAAAGAAACTAGACTCTTCTATTCATGATATATATTATTTATTGTATATTTTAACTTGTTGGGCAAACTCGTTGCTCACTCTTGCTTAAATAAAATATTTCAGTTAATGCTGATATAGTAGAAGGTTCTAATAGGGACAAAGGCAAAGGCAATGCTCAGGAGTAGTTAGTGTCAACTTTTAATGGTTATGTTTTATTATGTAATTAATTATGTAAACCTTTTGATTATATAAAGGTATGTAAGTTATGTCAAGGTTAGTTAACCTAGGATATTGTTATAAGTTGTATTAAGGAATATTATGAATGATGTTTTTCATTAATGAATGAGTAGTTAGATGTGTTATATATGATGGATCGTGAGCACCAAACACGAGGTTAGGGAAACCGAATTTGGGGGCATCACATTGCCCGAACCCCAGATTTAGATTTCTGCCGAGGTGATGTCAGCCACTCAAGAAATGATGTCGTTAGGTCATAAGCCGGGACAAGGGTTGGGTAAAGATTGCCAGGGTATCAAGTACCCCATTCGATTAACGAAGCAAGCTGGAACCACTGGACTAGGCTATTCTGCCAGCTCTAGTCACAGGAATCCCCATAAGCATCAGCAGATTCCTTCAGCTTCAACCATGTGGCGTTTAGCTTTGCCTTCAAAACCTGAGTTCGCACAACCTCCCATAAAGGTGCCAGCCAATGTAATGGCTATGTTATGTCCCAAGCCAGTACCGGTGAAGGGGAAAGAAGTCTTTGTTCCAAATCCTGCAGTGGAAGAAGAGGAATGAAGAATCAAGCAAGACGTCATACGGATGATGTCCGGTATACGCATCATCGTTCATGATGAACATACCAACAGATACACCCCAGACAATGATTGCCCAGACGTAATGGCCATCATTCGGGACAGGGAGGATGGTGACAATCCCTCCATCACTGCGGTCCATCCAGACTTTGCCCTTGCCAATTGGGACAGCATTCCTTGCATTGGTCGTCAAGGGTAAAGCGGGCAAAACTCTTTCTGCCCTGTAGATATAATAACTGCTTACTTTTCGGTACAGTATTAGCAGTTTATTTTGCCAGTATATGCTAACATTGTGTATGATCAACTCATTTCATATATACTAAGTGAAAGCATATTTTGTTTCAGGACTCTCTGAATTTAAATGTGCATGTACTTGCTGATACGGTGCCTCTTCTACACAAGGATTGTACATTTGATGTAGAGATGAATTCAGCCTTGATGGATATACATGATACATTGAGGTGCCTCCAGAAATTCAGGAATGGGTCAAAGACAAACCCAAACCCAACCTTGATCAAACCACTTCTTTCAATCTCGGAACCTTAGAAAGCCCTAAGTTAATCCAGATTGGTTCAGACCTTACCCCAAACCAACGGAATGACATGGTTACACTATTAACCCAATTCCAGGATGTGTTTGCATGGTCTCATGAAGACATGGTGGGTTTGTCCACTGACATTGTCCTTCATCGCCTTCCCATTAAAGAGGGATTTAAGCTAGTCAAGTAAAAGCTCAGGCGATTGAAACCTGAATGGAGTTTAAAGGTGAAAGAAGAAATTGTGAAACAATTTCAAGTTGGCATCATAATGGTGTCTACATATCCTGAGTGGATATCCAACATTGTGCCCGTGCCTAAACCTGGAGGGAAGGTGCAAGTTTACGTGGATTACCGGGACTTGAACAAAGCTTGCTTAAAAGATAGCTTTCTCGTTCCATTTATCCACATTCTCATTGACAATACTGCGCAATACGACATGTACTCCTTTGCTGATTGCTTTGCGGGGTACCATCAGATCATGGTTGCCGAGGAAGATCGTGAGAAAACTGCTTTCATCACTCCTTGGGGAACTTTTTGCTATAGACGGTTGTCATTCGGCCTCATCAATGCCGGAGCTACCTATCAACGAGCTATGATGGCTCTTTTCCATGACTTAATGCATAAAGAGATCGAGATCTACGTGGATGACATCATTGTCAAGTCCCGGAAGGAGGATGACCATCTAGACCTTCTCATAAAGTTGTTCAACATGTTGCATAAGTACAACTTGAAGTTGAATCCAGCTAAGTGCGCCTTTGGTATTAAATCAGGCAAGTTGCTAGGATTTCTAGTCAGCTACAAAGGCATAGAGCTGGATCCTGCCAAAATCCAAGCCATCACTGAAATGCCCATTCCTCAGACAGAGAAGGAAATACGGGGATTTTTGGGAGGAATCAACTTCATCAGCAGGTTTATCTCCCAACTCACAGCAACCTGTGAGTCAATCTTCAAGCTATTAAGGAAGAACTCCTCCATGAAATGGAATGATGAGTGTCAGAAGGCCTTCCTTACAATCAAGAAATAGCTAGTCAAAGCTCCCATTTTGGTGCCACCCAGGGATGATGTTCCCCTGTTTATGTACTTGTCCATAAGTGACAATGCCATGGGCTGCATGCTGGGACAGAAGGACGATAGAGGCCAAGAACGAGCTATCTATTACCTCAGCAAAAGGTTCAGCAGCAGTGAACACAAGTACACTCTAATCGAAAAGACGTGTTGTGCTTCAGTATGGGCTTCCATGAGGTTACAACATTACCTCCATGGTCACACAACCCATCTCATATCCCGCGTGGATCCTCTCAAATACGTGTTCAACAAGCCTATGTTAAATTGCCGGCTATCCAGATGGCAGCTGATCCTACAACAGTTTGACATCGTATATGTGACTCAAAAGTCCATCAAGGGTCAAGGAATCGCGGATCAACTGGCCGTCGCACCTTCAGGGCATTTCAAACCCTTGGAAACTTGTTTCCCTGATAAAGGAGTAATGACAGTGCAGCAACCCCATCAGTACGATACGCGCCAATCATGGAAGATGTATTTTGATGGAGCTGTTAATATGGAAGGTTCTGGAGCTGGAGCAGTTATAGTATCTGGTACGGGGGAGCAGTATCCCGTTGCCGTCAAGTTACAGTTTGGCAGCACCAACAATACGGCGGAGTATGAAGGCTGTCTCATGGGGCTAAAACTTGCCCGTTCAATGGGCATCAGGTGATTAACTGTCTTTAGAGATTCGGAGTTGGTAATCAGACAATCCACTGGAATCTATCAAACCAAGAAATTACATTTGCTGCCTTACCATCGACAAGTTTTAAAGATGGCTTTGGAGTTCGAAGAAACTTCCTTTCTACATATTCCTCGTAATAGGAATGATTTCGCGGATGCATTAGCAACTTTGGCCTCCTTGATTCGCATATCAGACAAGGAACACTTGCCAAGCGTCACAATTTCCCAGAACAAGGCCCCAACCTATGGGAATTACGTTGGAGAAGTATCGGATGAGCTACCTCCCATCCAACCTCTTGGTATCAGCATATCAAGGAATATATGCGAGATGGATCTACACCCGCTGAGGCGAGCCCGACTGAGAAAAGGCGGATCCATCGAATTGCTATGAAGTTCTACCTGAGTGGAGATGCGCTCTACAAAAGAGATGCAGGATTAGGTCTCCTCAGATATTTAGACAAAGATCAAGCCCAAAGGTTTACGGATGAAATCCATGGCGGAGTCTGTGGCCCCCACATGAGTGGCTCCCTCCTTGTCAAGAAAGTCCTCAGGACGGTACATTATTGGCTATCTCTCAAAGCTGATTGCAACGACCACATCAAAAGATGTTATCAGTGCCAGATTCATGGGAATGCTATACACGCCCCTCCACGGGAACTCCACAATATGAGTTCGCCTTGGCCCTTCTCAATGTGGGGAATGGACGTTATCGGGCCCATCGAGCCTAAGGCCAGTAATGGTCACCGATTTATCTTCACCATGATCGACTACTTCACCAAGTGGGTAGAAGAAACCTCCTTCCCCAGGGTCACTAAAGAAGTTATCATTGCTTTCATTAGAATCAATGTCATTTGTCGATATGGACAACCAGAGGTGATTGTGTCAGACAATGCCAAAAACCTCAACAACAAAATGATGGAGGAATTATACAGTAAATCCCACATCAAACATCTCAACTCTGTCATCTATCGTACGAAGATGAACGGTGCTTTCGAAGCGGCTAACAAAAACATCAAGAAGATTATGCGAAAGATGTCCGCCAACTACAAAGATTGGCCTGACCTATTGCCTCTGACTCTATTTGCCTACAGAACCTCAATGCGTACTTCCACTGGGGCAACCCCCTACGCATTAACCTATGGGATGGAAGCATTGCTCCCCATAGAAGTTGAGATGGAATCCCTCAGAGTGTTGATAGACGCTCAGCTGGATGAAGACCAATGGGTACAAGACAGGTATCACCAATTGACTCTAATAGACGAAAGGCGAACCGCGACTATCTTCCATGGTCAGTTATATCAGCAAAGGATTGCTAGATCCTACAACAAAAAAGTCCGGCTATGGTAGTTTAAACAACATGACTTGGTTTTGAAAAAGATCCTTGACAACCAAGATCAGGCTAGAGGAAAATTCGCTCCTAACTGGGAAGGCCCGTTTATTGTCAAAGAAGTATTGACAGGAGGCGCTCTCAGATTGCAAGAAATGGACGGTGATGAATTTCCCCAACTCATCAACTCAGACACCGTGAAACAGTATTATGTCTGAAGTAACCAGCAAACACCCTGGTACATCATCACCAGGTCACCAGTCATTCCGGTTCTTTAACCCTTCACCACATATAACTTATCTACACTTTGCCCCTCAAGGAAACATACATTTCAAGCCAGCAGCCTGGCTTTCTCCTCTGCATTCCTACAACTTAGGTCATCCCACCGTGGATTGAACCTCTTGCGTTTACAGTTTGGATACCCATACCTGGGATCAAACTTCTCATACCTGCAGTTTATCCTCAACCTAGGATTAAACTTTCTCCTCCCTGCACTCTGACCTGCACATGGGATTACGCTTTTCTTCTCGCCCTGAGGGGCGAACTATGTCGACCTGATCTCCTCTTCAATAGGAGTACGTAGGCAACCACGTCACATGGCCCGGTCGCAGTAAAACAAAAACAACAAAAACATTTCTACCCTCTTCTCCTTATAAAAACAAAAACAACCAAAAACATTCCTACACCATATCAGCCATATACAGCGTTGAACCTCTTACACCAGGTTCGAACTACGCAGACCTGATCTCCTCTTCAATAGGAGTACGTAGGCAGCCATTCATGGTGCGGTCTCACCCCCTACCAAAACACAAACCCTTGTAAGTTGGTACTGGGATCATCCTTCAATCCATTACATTTTATTCGGCTTCAGACCAAAGGGATGGAATTACCTGAACTCCTCCCAAATAGGAGATTCGGCGACCATCTAAGCTGCGGTCATACCTTGAAGAGCAACACCAATCCATAAGAGGTGGAATTAACTAGGCTTCTCCTAAACAGAAGTACTGGCGACCATCTGTGGTGCGGCCAATCTCAGGGAGGAAAGCCACACTCCTCTCAACATTTTCACCCAGAAACCAGTCCCAAGACACCAAAGATGGTAGGGATACACATAGATCGATGATCAATTCTTAACTATCCAGATACAACTCAATGTCCATCTACCCAGGAGGAATTCAGAATACATCAAGATCATAAGCCCTGAAGCAGCAGGAAAAATATCAAGCAAATAGCAAGGCATATCTAAAAGGGATCCAAAAATATATTTCCCTGTCATATATAATGTTGTTTGATATATATACAATGTAAACTGTACATGACAAAATGGCTAAGCTAGTCTGTGCAGGTAAATACAAGCTCATCTATAAGTCAGGGTATATGCGAGCTAACAAGCCCAACATGGCGTCCCTCTCAGAAGACGGAAGCGAAGCTGTGGTCTCCTGTATGAGAATATCCACACGACCCAAAAGATCTGTAGCCATCTGCATAGTGACCATATGATCATCAATATATGTGCTCATCTCTGCAATCATGCCAGTGGTAAGGGACCTCACTGCAGTGCTATTTATGACGGCTGCATCCCGAGCAGATATAGCACTATCCCGCTCAACTATCACTGCATCTCTGGCTGATATAGCCTCATCCCGCTCAACAACAGCGGCATCTCTGCGATCTAATGCCTCGTCTCTCTCCAATAGAGCGGCGTCCCTCACATCAAGAGCAGTCGACAACATAGATCGAATCTGGTCTCTCTTAAAGGTTATCAGATGAAGACTCAGCTCTAAGTACTATGTCGAGTGCTGAATCACAAAAGTGCTAGTACTGGGAGAATCCAGATGAAATGCTGGCAACTCAGCAGCTGGCTCCTCCTCGATGTAGGTATCAATGTCCTCCCTGGGCTCTGCATCGTCTGACTCACTATCCGGTATTGCAGATACTGCTGTAGCCGATAAAATCTCTGTCTCCATCCATGCGGAATACTCTGCAGAACTACCTGGATGAATGACAGAAAAAGAAGCTATCTCACGTTGATCCCAATAAGCATACACACGGGATCGGTCCTCTGCTGAGAGATATCGAGAAGCTGAACGCTGACCTATCACCCCCTTGAAAGGATGAAAATCTTGGAACTGGTTGAACTGCGACATCATGACAAATGGGTGATAAGTAGTCACGCCCATCAAGCCAGCCAGAGGGAGGAAATCCATGCCCGGAGCGTGAGTAACGAAGCTGTATGGTGAGAAAAGCCCCGAGCATAGTAATATGCTAAATGGATCTCTGATATCTGCCAAAAATGCGGACCAGGACTGAGCATCTGTACACTCTGATGGCTGAAAGGAGTATGACATAGCCACATCATGGGAGAAGCAAAACCCATGCCGTCTAAGGGTACCAACCGATCGCAAGTGTGACATAAACCACACATATAGCATGACCGAACTCCCAGTAAACATGCTTGACAGGTAATTACAACAGTAGGATGCTGACCGCAAAGTCTCTGCTACAATCATAGGCACAATGGTACGACCCTCCCTGAGAGCTCTCACGGCCATGATAACGCCTATATCTATCTCATCCATATACCGCGACATGTACACATATGACAGTACACATAGCATCAGTACATCAACTCTGGCCAAATGCCAATGGTCCTCCGGTGCGGTGAAATCCCCGAAATATCGCGAGTAGCTATCCTCTGAGCCAAATCTGTCATACAAAAAATGTTGAGAGATCACGTGGCCAGATGTCAGCTCATCCTGTACTACTCTGTGCCTCAATCCTGTGAGAGTCATGAATTGTCTACTCATGTCTCCCAAAGCTAGGTGCACGCTAGGTCTGTATAAGGGCAGCATCGTCAAACGTGCATACTCCTCCAGAGTAGGAGTCAACTCATGGGTGCCAAAACGGAATACCTACCTATCAGGTAGCCAATGCTCTAGCATCCCGTCTACAAATCCTGCAGGAACCTGAAATGCCAAAAGGGTCATTGTATGCTACAACAACAGATCTACAGTCACCCTGTCTGGTGGTGACGTGCTATCGTACCACGATCGCATACCCAATGCCACCACTGACGGTGGGGTATGATCTATACGGCTAACTGTCGAAGAAGACATCTGTGCGGGCCGTGTCATAAGATCATCAAGGGGTCAATACCGAATACTTTTGGACATACATACATATGCATAACAGGATACATGCATAACAGATAATGGATGGCAATATGATATAGGGAATGAAAAACGGTGCATACATTCTTTAATATATCATCATCTAATACATCAGCTCTGTACAGCTACAAATACAGGGAAATGGGGCACAACCGCCCTACTACTAACAGAGGCCTATCAAAAGATATAGCGAGAATAGGGAACATCCACCCAATATCTAATAGAGGCCTATCAAAAGATATAACGAGAATATACATCAGAAGAAGACCAGGGTCTCGATGTCCACGTCCTCAATCCCGTCCACCTGATTTAACTCCTCCTGAGTCACTGGATCTCTATCAACAGGGATGCCAGGCCTATAAAGAGGAGGATCTGCGCCAGTAAAACCAAATGGGTCGTCTGAGGGGCCAGCACCTGAGCTGGAAGGAACAAATGACTCCGCCTCTGCTGGATCTCTGCCCAAATGCCGAATAAATACATGTGCCTGGTCCAACTGTCGGGTCAAACTATCAATCTGGGTCATACGAGTCGGAGCTCAGAAACAAGCTACCCAATCCGTCATCATCAAAGATCCTGGAACCATGTCCCCCATAAATTGTGTGGCGCGGGACTGGGCTCCAATAGTACGAGGGAACCACCAACGCTGGAACGTCTCCTGAGTACATGGGCCCTCTGATAATGCAAAGCCGTCAACCCCCAACAATGGGATATCAGTGACGGGTGACTGTGATACAGGCCAATGACGCCTGGCAGGAGGCAAGATCAGTATACGGATCTCCCCTGTGATGCTCCTAATAGCACGCTCTCCTAAATAGAGCTCCCAGCCTCCATCTGTGAAGAGAGGAAATCTCCTGGTGGAAACCAAATACTCGACTCCAGTCGAGTGTCCATCCTCAAAGCCGATGGTCAAATGCTCCCCTGAATAGGGAATCCATGTAATGGTACCCGCCGTCAGCAACTCCAGCTACATACGGCAGTGAGTGAATCCCTCAGATACAAGGACCTCCGGCAAAATAGAATGGTGTCATCGTCGTCCTCGTGGATAGGTATCTAAACCTAACACACTCACAGGACGCAAACATAGGAGCCTATCATAGGCCCAAAACTGCCAACATAATGGGAAAACATCTGCTATCAGTAAACACTCTTAACCTATGAATGGGAAAAGATAAGAGAAATACTCACCAGCAGAAATGGGTAAAATCCTAGTCAAGCCTTGGTCAAACCCTGTGAGCGCATGCGGATGCCCCGGAGGAAATAGGAAAAGGTGTAAGAGCTCCAATCGTACTCTCCAATACGATCCACATCGCGTGTGGCGCTGACCAAAGCGAAAGATACCGTGGAAGAGTTATCTGCTATGAAGCAGCCTCGAATGATCATCAGGAACAATAGCCGTAGAACGCGATCCCTAATCCGGACATCATCAGACATGGGCTCACTCAATAGCCCACTCATAGCATCTACGCTCAAAGGACCTGAACGAACAGTCCTGCCTTTGAGCGCCTCCGCCGGCAGTCCTAGTAAGGATCGGACGGCAGTAGGGGTGATATTCACCATGCAAGGCACTGGCTTCCCTCCAAACTCCATACCTGTGATAAATCGCCAATCCATAGGCATCATCATCACCTCGCAATCCAGTAGATGGAGTGACTGAGTCTGATGAAACCATCGCTCAGACAATGCCCTGAGGTAACCCCAGGGACAACGACAGGGAAGGATGGAGAAGAACGCCCCAAATCCCCACTCATGCACTACCGCTCTATAGTCAGGATGAAGCGCCTGGTACATGGAGTGAATGCTGAACCAGTTCCCTCGAGGCTGTGTAAAACTAGGAACCTTCATGAAATGCAGATCAATATCAAAACCCTTTAAATCCTCATCAATAGGAAAGAAGGAAGATCAAAGTCTAACTCCATACCTCGTTAGCATGCAAATACATCGATGGATGTCTGCCCAAATCACTCTGTAACTCTGGGTTTGCCACCTGAATGCTCAGAAGTTCCCTGCGAGGGACATGTGCAGTAGGAGCGGGATCCTCAATCGGAATATCCGCCTCCTCGTCCTCAACGTCTGGAACATCTACCTGGACAGGACGTATCACGACCTCCACCAACCGACGAGGTTGTCTGACAGAACGAGGACGAGGCACTTCAGAAGCCCTCCGCCGTATGCCAGAGGCGGTCCTGTAAGAACTGCTCGGCTGATCCGGACCCATAATATCTGGACAACAAGTCTCCAAATCACCTCAAAAATGGTGTGATATTTCCTTACCTGGAGCTTTCTAAAATGCATTTTATGACTATATGCATGCATGCATTTACTTTAACATATAATAGAGTTAAAATGCATGACTACCCAATGCCTATATTTGGAAAAATGTTGTCATAGTCCCCTTTGAAAATAGGACTATCCACATACACATAGGCATGTCTAGGTGGCCATTCAGTAGCACACCTACCCCAAAGTCATATACATAATATATGCATTAAAAATCAAAATCATTATGCATAAGGCCAACCTCAATACTGGGAGTACTTTGCCTTACTACCTTGTGCTCATTGGACCTCAAATAGGACAAAAAAATAGCAGAAAAAGGTGTCAATTTGACTGTCTCAAAAGTCAAATTTTTTCACATCATTATGTTCAGCATGGTTTAATACAAACATTTACTATGTTGAATATTTTTTATTAAGTCATTTGTGCATACATAATCACTACTATGTGTTTAGATGCATTTCGTGCGATAACTCAAAATCCAGAGGACAAAAATTGGAAAAAATACAGGCATACGTTACCAGGATAGTGTAGAACACTTTTACGGTGACAGAATTTGCAGAAAGCAGCCCAAACTCAGCAGATCTGAAGACGGCTCGCGATTTTCTCTATGCGAAGTAAGTTGAAAATGACTTGTGAAGACCAACCTGCAGGATTTATGATCCACGATTGGCCACAGGCTCATCTGCGGCTGCAGCAGGTACACCTACGGCTCCCCTATGGGGGTCCCACCCCTCTGGCTCGGTCCAGTTCGAGTTGAAACGGAGTTCTTACGGGCTAGAGAGGTCAAATCGGGAATACAAATGCCACGCGATTGAGCAAAACAGCATACAATCCTGGTCTTCTCAGATAAGACTTTGAATTTGTACAACACTCATTGGTAGTCACCTAAATATAAGGTATACCCTACCAATGAGCCCAGTTGTTACAAGTCACATACGGCATTACCTTATACAGGTCTGATGTCGCCAATTCCGGGTCGTTACCCTACGTATGTCCCCGATGGGGGTTACAACGTAGGTCCCCGACGGGGGTTACAACGTAGGTCCCCGACGGGGGTTACAACGTAGATCCCCGGTGGGGGTTACAACACGTTCATCCGTTGACATTTTTATCAACGAAGGTCAAGCGGCCTTGACATTATTTAAGCCGATGGCAAGTAAACCCATCGAAGCATTGAGAACCGTTCGATAGTTGCGTACGTACTCATGCGTCCCCAGTAGATCCCCGACCGAGGTTACAACGTATATCTCCGGCGGGAATAGCAACGCATGCTCACCCGTTGACACACATATCAACGAAGGTCAAGCAACTTTAACGACATTTCAGTCAGTAGCGTTTGAACCTATCAGAGCTATAGAGCTATTCGAGGTTTTCATACCCAACTACTCATATTGCCCAGCGAATCCCCGGTGGGGGTCACAATGCAATACTCTGTTGATCTACACGACAACGAAGGTCAAGCAACCTTGACAATCTATAGAACCTCAGCCGTTGATTCACACGTCAGCGAAGGTCAAGTAGCCTTGACAGTATATCCCACAGGATGTTTCAGCCGTTGATTCACACGTCAACGAAGGTCAGGAATCCCTGACAACATTTGTTGTTGGCAGTAAATCCAACAGAATCGTGACATATTCTGGCGATACTAACCAGGAGAGGTCAACATTATCAAAGAGGATAGATGATGGAATATGTTATACACATCCTCAAACAGATCAAGCTTTATCCCCACAGATCTCTTGCACATAAGAGGTACCTCTTCGGGATCAAGTCGTTATCAAGAACACAAGAATTTGGTGATAACTCTGACATCAACATCTTAACAGATTTGGCTTACACATCAAATCTGGTCAGCATTGCCAATCCCCAGTTGAAGCAACAGGGATCCCGCAATCATCCCCAGCATGTTGGGCTACAACCCCATACACATGCATCATACATTTGCATCATGTTGCTATCCATAGTACCATGATTATCTTGTTGCGTTTCAAGTGTCTAGGATTTTTTATCCTACCCATGCATCGCCATGCATGAGTATGATAAGGAGGGGCATCTGTAGACACTCGAAATTTTTTGTACTACTGTTACTAACATTGCAGAAAGACAGATTCGTCTTTTAAGAGGGAACCCTGAAAGACAATCCAAATCCGTACCGGATACTATCGGAAGTTCAGCATCAAACCCCGGATCACAGTCTGGGAGTAACCAAATCTAACCTCGAAGATAACCCCAAGACCTGCAGATACAATACCAGAACACACACCGGAGACGACCGATTAATCTCGGAGATAACCCCGAGGTATCCAGTCTCAGTCCCAACCATGGGAATAGCCACTAACCTTGGTGATAACCCCAAGGAATGCAGTTTTGGCGATAACCTCGGAAATGCTTGTTTTAAATGCGACCAGCTTTAATCTCGACGCTCACAACGAGATACACTGTACCAACCCGACAATAACATCGAGAAGACGGGAACACCTCAAAGATGACAATGAGGACCTTCAACAATTGCAGCAGTTCAATCTCAGCGAAGTCTGAGCAACGTCTGCTTTATCAGCCCAATCCGGCGATAACACCGGTGAGGGGCAACATCGTCATCTCATCAAACACGATGCCACGTCACGTCTTTACGCAATGATGTCCCACAAGGCTAACCAATCCCGAGTGACTATTGTGCAGGGTAACAGATGAAAGTTGAAGCTTGAAGACCGGATGGCATCGTCCCATCTTCAATGACTTCGTACAAACTCTAATCCCATGTCATTGTACAACTCTCGACAATGGCGGTCCGAAATAGGTCCTGTATACCTCAAACGGATGCTCGGATTACACTTCTAAAAATCTGAGTGGACATTACAGTGCCTGAGTGCACGTACTTCGAGACAACCCGACCCGACAAACCCGGGCCAACCCGGGTTGCCTCTGGTACACCTGCGGCTAATATGCCTATAAATAGAGGGTTTGGGGTGCTTATTTTCTAAGAGAAAAAGACGGGAAAACCCTGCACAATTCGCTCTGCAGTCGCCCATACAGTGTATTTCCCACTTTCAAACACCTATGAGCTCATATATAGCCTCTTTTGTACCCACAAAAGCCAGTGTTTACCCACTATAAAGATATAGAAGCCTTTTTTAGCAGTCAGCTGTAAGCCTTCTCACACACTTTAGAGTCTATCTCTTCATCTTTGCACACACCCTTCTACACGTTAACAGTCGTGTTGCTTGCTTTTGCCCGGACTTCGGTCCGTGGATTCATTTCAGTCTATATATATATATATATATATATATATATATATATATATATATATATATATATATATATATATTGACTAACATTATCGAGTTATGCCTCGATTGAGCCTAGACTTCGGTCTGGAGCGTTTATTTGCTTTAATATATATATATATATATATATATATATATATATATATATATATATATATATATATATATATATATATATATATATATTAACTGTATGTCGAACTTTGTTCGATGAGCCTAGACTTCGATCTGGAGCATTTACTGCTTTAATATATATCAACTGTGTGTTAGACTTTGTTCGATAAGCCTAGACTTCGGTCTGGTGCGTTTACTCGCTTTATAAGTATATATATATATATATATATATATATGAACTGTGGTCGAACTCTGTTCGATGAGCCTGAATTTTATATCTGGTGCATTTATTCGCTTTTATATATATATTTATACTTATATATATGAATTGTGGTCGAACTATGTTCAATGAGCCTGGATTTTATATCCGGTGCGTTAATTGCTTATATATATATATATATATATATATATATATATATATATATATATATATATATATATATATTCGTCCTGCCTGGAGTTTACTTCGTGGTAGTTGACCGTATTTACAGCTTTATTTACATTTTGTCCCACCTGGAGTTTCCTTCGTGGTGGTTGACCGTATTTACAGTTTTATTTACATTTCTGATCCCCCATGTGTGAGACCCCGAATTTTATGAAATAAAAGTATTCAATTTTTCTATTATGGTAAATAGTTAAATTGATAAAAGTTTAAAGTTAAGGGTGATATGTGAAAATTTTTCAAAGTAGACAAATTGTCATAAAATACCCGGTTACTATTTACTCTAGTATTGTTCACTCGAGTATTTGGGGCACTTTTTATGTCGGAGTACTATTCACGAGTTACTATTTACTAAATTACTATTCACCCAAATATTGTTCACTCAGGTATTTGGGGTATTTTTCGTGTCGGAGTACTTGTAAGACCCCGAATTATTAATAAATAAAATTTATTTTTCTCTATTTATTATTTTGAAATAGTAAGAGTTGATTTGATTAATGTGGTTAGTTATGGGTAAAATGCGCAAATATTTTAAATAAGCAGGTGGTTATAAAATATTCATTGTTGTCGGGGAATATTCGTTTGGTCGTGGAATATTCTTGCTGTCGGGGAATATTCGTACGACGGCGTAGTCTTTTGTGGGCCCCATAACGGAAAGCGATTGGATGAAGAAAATGACAAGTATAAGTTGTTTATAAATAACGGTGTAGTTGTTACCGTTAACACTGTTGGAATACCCGGTGGTTGAAACACAGTAATACGCGTTGTTGCACAGTAGCACACGGTATTGCACCAATTATTGATTCTTACGTAAGAAGGCACTACTCAATAATTGTTACAGTAATTACTGTTCAGTATTTTATTTTATTGATTCAATAATTGCTGCGTTGATATTTTATATTACTGTTATTTCAATAATTGTCACTACACAGTATTTTCCATTATCGAAGCAATAATTCATATTATCTGAATAATATTATTAGAAAACATTATTGGTAATGTCTAGAAAGTTCTGTCTAAGGAGAGGTTTGGTCACCTAATTACGCGCCAGTAAGGAGAAATTCTTATTGGAAAGCCCCCTCTTTCCTTGGAACGGCCTGGTTGCTAGTACTGTGATTCTGTAATATTATTTATGAATAATTAATTATTGATTTATATGATGAGGAAAATATTGATTTTATGTGGATATAGATGGAGAAAATTTTTAAAGTGACAATTGTTGAAAATCGATATTTTATCTTTTCTGATAAAATAATATTTTATTATATTATTATAATATAATAATGATGATATTTTTATAATGAATGTGGGATATATGAGTATATGAGGAGAAAGAGTATTTTTGTTACAAAAGTTGTCTAACACATGTTTTGTGTGTCGGTGGACCCCATTTCTTGACTGAAATTTGATTATAGTCTGTAAAATCGCCCGTTTATGGATTTCAGTCAATTTTTGTTTGGAATTTGGAAAAACTTTCTTCTGTAAAGTTGTAGAGAATTGAATTTCCTATAAAAAATGTGAGATTCAAAATTTCTGATGAAAGAGCTATTTATTATGAATTATTGAAGTTCCGTAATTCCGAAATAATTGATTTTTGGAAGTTTTATTTATATATATTAACAAAAACGTTTTTTACATTTTTGGGCACCATTTGCACATGTTAGTGGCTGAAATCAGATCTAGGAAGGTTGGCGTAGAAGTTTTAATATATATATTATTATTATATTAAATTTTTTACTTTGGTGTTCTAAGCATTTTTCTATAAATAAGGTGCTTAGGTTAGAATTAAAAATCACACCAGAAACTACAGATTTCTCTCTCTTTCTCTCTCTATAATATCGAGCATATTTTGTGAGTATTTTTATACTTTGCGTGTTGCTATATGGTGCAAGTTCCTTCAGCACTATATTTGATATTCCAACTAGAAGTACTATTCTAGCTAAGGTAAGGGATGTTATTTTCTTCTCAAATGATATTATTTCTTCAATATCATTATGCTGAAATATTTGTTAGAATTTTTTATCAAATTTGGAACTTTTTCATGTCGGGGTTACTATTCATGAGTTACTATTCATGAGTTACTATTCATGAGTTACTATTTACGAGTTACTATTTATAAGTACTATTCACGAAGCATGATGATATTTTTTGTGAAATTTCTATCTTTTGGTATCGGAGTTACTATTCACGTATACGGCACTATTCACGAATACGACACTATTCATAGAAAAATTAAATTTTTGTTTTTCGTCTAAAATATCTATTATGGATACTAGCTTTGATTGTATCCATATTTTGATCATTCTTGAATTTTACTCCACTATGATTATTTATGAGATATTTTTGGACATGAAATAGCTGAAATACGAATCCTTAATATTTAATCTTTTGTTTCACTGGATTCGTTTCATTTAAAATATTTTCATCATCCACTGTCCTAAATGATGATATAATTGAATATCTTTGGCCTGTAGTGCAACGATGAATGATTTTTGATGAATATCTTTGGCCCGTAGTGCAAAGATGAATAGGTGTTTAGATGAACATGACCAATTGATGAATATCTTTGGCCTGTAGTGCAAAGATGAATATTTGATTCCATATATATATTGATTGATGTTACAAGGATAAAATATCGACGATGAGCTTTTAAATTCATATATAGAAGATAGTAGTTTGCATTCTCTACTTAACTCTTCTAATGAATTATTATTTCCGCTGCAAATATTGATTTAAAACTTGTTATCTATTATATTCTATTAGATTTTTCCCTGTTGAAGACTAACGATAATTTGTTTTGTATTATCTTAGTCATAATGTTCTTTACTGGGCTAGTTGAGCTCACCATTTTCCTTTTTGTTCTATTTTTCTTCTCAGAAGACGAGAATATAGTGAGTACGAGTCGGGGTATGGAATGATGGTTCTAGAGAGAGTTGTTTAGTAGTCCTCACCATTTTTTTTGTAAAATAATGTATCAATAATTATGATGAGGATTTATTTGCATGTGGATATTGTCTAGATGGCAATATCTGTATTTAAACTCACAGTTTTTAAGTTGTAATAATAAAGTTGTAGTTGTTTCTGTACCATGTATTTGGCGACTCAGAATGGGTGTTGTATACCTAATTTGGGGGCGTCACAGTACTATTCACGAGTTACTATTCACGGGTTATTATTCACCCGATTACTATTCACTCTAGTATTCTTCACTCGGGTATTTGGGACACTTTTTGTGTCAGGATACTATTTACATGGTACTATTCTCGAAGTACTATTCACGAAATACTATTCACCCGAAAAATATATTTATTTTCGGTCCAAATTATTTTTGGGTACAATATTATTCCATGAAGAGATGTACTAATTTTTCAGACCGTTGGTTGAAATTATAACAGAAAAGCTTTTTATATAAAACAGAATACTTTTATAAAGTTATTTTAAAAATAGAATATATTATATTCTATTATGCATAGTATTTTGCATAGTAAAATCTTTTTATATAAAACAGAATACTTTTATAAAGTTATTCTATAAATAGAATATATTATATTCTATTGAGCATAGTGTTTTGCATAGTAAAATCTTTTTATATAAAACAGAATACTTTATTAAAGTTATTCTATAAATAGAATATATTATATTTTATTATGCATAGTATTTCCATAGTGCCTGCATAGTGTTTGTATAGTAAAAATCTTTTTATATAAAATAGAATATATTATATTTTATTTAAAAGATTTTGCTTTAAATATGGACCGTCCGATTAAAGTAAATCAATCTGGTCCGTTCATGGGTTGGTTACTATTCATTCCATTTTTCTATAAATAGAAGCTCATTTTTTCATTATTTCTTACGAATTCATTGAAACTCTAGAGAGAGAAACTATAGAGAGAATTCTTCTTCTATAATCTTGAGCGTATTTCTTTAGAGTTTAAGAAAGCTTTGAACGTAGTAAAAGTTTTCTTCGAGTATATCATCGCTCTACCAATCAGAATACTCTTCTTTCAAAGGTAGGGAATATTATTTGTTGTACTCGTAAGGCGTGTTCTTTCTTTCTTATTCATGAAGAGAACTTCTGTTATTCCATTCTTTATTATTATGTTGGAATAACTTGTCTATGCAAAGTACTGCATACATGGTGAAATTCTTCTAATATTCCATTCTTTATTATTCTGTTGGAATATCATGTCTGTGCTATACGCCGGACCTGGTTCTATTTTTATTATTCTGTCTTTATTATTCTGTCGGAATATCCTGTCTGTGCTATACGCCGGACCTGGTTCCATCATTTATTATTCCGCATTTATTATTCTGTTGGAACATCCTGTCGGTGTGAATTTCACCTGACTTGGTTCCGTTATTATTATTCTGTTGGAATAACATGTCTATGCGAAGTACCGCATGCATGGTGATTTCTTTTGTTATTCCATTCTTTATTATACTCAGTTGGTTAAAGTTTTGACTTCTATACTCCATAAAATTAGTGGAATATCCTTGATATTTGCGCTTCATCCAGTATCTTTTCATGAAAATATTCTTCTGAGCATTCTTGAATTTTACTCTACAAAGCAGTATCATGTTGACAATTTAGATGTTATCAGTTCCTAGATAAATTAATTCTTGAACTTGTTTTATTGAATTCTTATATCATTGTCATCATCCTCATGTTTATATTATGTTGAAAGTCATCTGTGGCCTGTAGTGCATAGATGGACTTGGTGTGATTATGACCAGGGATTATTCGGTACAATCATAACCGTAATGATACAAATGATGTGAAAATTAAAAGTCCTCATTGGCCCGTAGTGCATTGATGGACAGTTTTTGGTATGATTATGGCTATGGATTCTCTTCGCCCAAGGGAGCAAAGATGAATTATTTTATGGCATGATCAGGACCGTTGATGAAAATACGATTATCTTTGGCCCGTAGTGCATGGATATTTCGTGGTCGTGATACTAATAAATATCCTTGGCCTGTAGTGCAGGGATGATTTAATGATGTGGATTATTTATTGAGCTGAGTCTCAGCGATAAAAGTGATGAAAAACTTTTTAAATCATAAAAGATAGTAGATTATATTCTCTACTTGACTCTTTTAATGGATTGCTTGTTCCGCTGCAGTTAAACTTGATGTCTATTGTATTTTATCAGTTTAACATTGTTGGAGGCTACTGATAATTTATTCTGCATTATCTTAGTCATAATATATTTCTTACTGGGCTACTTGAGCTCACCCTTTTTTCACTGTTCTCTTCAAGAAATGAGAATATAGCTGGGACGAGTCGGGGAACGGAGTGATGGTCCAGAGGATAGCATTAGTAGTCCTCACTATTCTGTGAAATAGTGTGATAATAATTGTAATGAGGACTCCTTTTGAGTTTGTATAATCTCTAGTAGATAATATTTGTATTCAAACTCACAGTTTATGTTTTGTCGTATTGTACACGACAGTGGTATTAGTAAGTTGTATTTGGATTCATGTACCATGTATCTGGCGACCCAAGATGGGTGATGTATACCTAATTTTGGGGGCATCACAGTTGGTATCAAAGCTTAGGGATATGATCCCTGGCTAAGATGTGAGACAAGAACTAGGAGGGGAGAGACGGGGAATTCTTTCGCTAGTATGACCTACCTAAGTTTATTTGTTATTTAAATTAGTCGGTCAGAATATAGGGATAATATGTTACTTGTCAATTAACCCTTATTTTGAAACTATATTCTAGAATGATATTTGAAATACAGGAGATGAGAAATAGAAAATCATGATAGAGAGGAAATTACCGGGAAGGTACAATCCGAAAAGAAAGCAAGGTATTCTCATCTCTTCAAATATCAGGTACGTACGTAAATTTCGAGGACGAAATTTCATAAGGAGGGGAGATTGTGAGACCCCGAATTTTATGAAATAAAAGTATTCAATTTTTCTATTATGGTAAATAGTTAAATTGATAAAAGTTTAAAAATAAGGGTGATATGTGAAAATTTTTCAAAGTAGACAAGTTGTCATAAAATACCCGGTTACTATTTACTCTAGTATTGTTCACTCGAGTATTTGGAGCACTTTTTGTGTCGGAGTACTATTCACGAGTTACTGTTTACTAAATTACTATTCACCCAAATATTGTTCACTCGGGTATTTGGGGTATTTTTCTTATCGGAGTACTATTCACGAGTTACTATTCACCCGATTACTATTCACTCTAGTATTCTTCACTCGGGTATTTGGGACACTTTTTGTGTCGGGGTATTATTCACAGGGTATTATTCCCGAAGTACTATTCACGGGGTACTATTCACCCGAAAAATATATTTATTTTTGGTCCAAATTATTTTTGGGTACAATATTATTCCATGAAGAGATGTACTAATTTTTCAGACCGTTGGTCGAAATTATAACAGAAAAGCTTTTTATATAAAACAGAATATTTTTATAAAGTTATTCTATAAATAGAATATATTATATTCTATTATGCATAGTGTTTTGCATAGTAAAATCTTTTTATATAAAACAGACTACTTTTATAAAGTTATTCTATAAATAGAATATATTATATTCTATTGAGCATAGTGTTTTGCATAGTAAAATCTTTTTATATAAAACAGAATACTTTATTAAAGTTATTCTATAAATAGAATATATTATATTTTATTATGCATAGTGTTTGCATAGTGCCTGCATAATGTTCGCTTAGTAAAAATCTTTTTATATAAAATAGAATATATTATATTTTATTTAAAAGATTTTACTTTAAATATGGACCGTCCGATTAAAGTAAATCAATCTGGTCCGTTCATGGATTGGTTACTATTCATTTCATTCTTCTATAAATAGAAGCTCATTCTTTCATTATTTCTTACGAATTCACTGAAACTCTAGAGAGAGAAACTATAGAGAGAATTCTTCTTCTATAATCTTGAGCGTATTTCTTTAGAGTTTAAGAAAGCTTTGAGCGTAGTACAAGTTTTCTTCGAGTATATCATCGCTCTACCAGTCGGAATACTCTTCTATCAAAGGTAGGGAATATTATTTGTTGTACTCGTCAGGGGTGTTCTTTCTTTCTTATTTATGAAGAGAACTTTTGTTATTCCATTCTTTATTATTATGTTGGAATAACCTGTCTATGCAAAGTACTGCATACATGGTGAAATTCTTCTAATACTCCATTTTTTATTATTCTGTTGGAATATCCTGTCTGTGCTATACGCCGGACCTGGTTCCATTTTTATTATTCCGTCTTTATTATTTTGTCGGAATATCCTGTCTATGCTATACGCCGGACCTCGTTCCATCATTTATTATTCCGCATTTATTATTCTGTTGGAACATCCTGTCGGTGTGAATTTCACCTGACCTGGTTCCGTTATTATTATTTCGTTGGAATAACCTGTCTATGCGAAGTACCGCACGCATGGTGATTTCTTTTGTTATTTCATTCTTTATTATACTCAGTTGGTTAAAGTTTTGACTTCTATACTCCATAAAATTAGTGGAATATCCTTGATATTTACGCTTCATCCAGTATCTTTTTATGGAAATATTCTTCTAAGAATTCTTGAATTTTACTCTACAAAGTAGTATCATGTTGACAATTTGGACGTTATCAGTTCCTAGATAAATTAATTCTTGAACTTGTTTTATTGAATTTTTATATCATTGTCATCATCCTCATGTTTATATTATGTTGAAAGTCATCTGTGGCCTGTAGTGCATAGATGGACTTGGTGTGATTATGACCAGGGATTATTCGGTACAATCATAACCGTAATGATACAAATGATGTGAAAATTAAAAGTCCTCATTGGCCCGTAGTGCATTGATGGACAGTTTTTGGTATGATTATGGCTATGGATTCTCTTCGCCCAAGGGAGCAAAGATGAATTATTTTATGGCATGATCAGGACCGTTGATGAAAATACGATTATCTTTGGCCCGTAGTGCATGGATATTTCGTGGTCGTGATACTAATAAATATCCTTGGCCTGTAGTGCAGGGATGATTTAATGATGTGGATTATTTATTGAGCTGAGTCTCAGCGATAAAAGTGATGAAAAACTTTTTAAATCATAAAAGATAGTAGATTATATTCTCTACTTGACTCTTTTAATGGATTGCTTGTTCCGCTGCAGTTAAACTTGATGTCTATTGTATTTTATCAGTTTAACATTGTTGGAGGCTAATGATAATTTATTCTGCATTATCTTAGTCATAATATATTTCTTACTGGGCTACTTGAGCTCACCCTTTTTTCACTGTTCTCTTCAAGAAATGAGAATATAGCTGGGACGAGTCGGGGAACGGAGTGATGGTCCAGAGGATAGCATTAGTAGTCCTCACTATTCTGTGAAATAGTGTGATAATAATTGTAATGAGGACTCCTTTTGAGTTTGTATAATCTCTAGTAGATAATATTTGTATTCAAACTCACAGTTTATGCTTTGTCGTATTGTACACGATAGTGGTATTAGTAAGTTGTATTTGGATTCATGTACCATGTATCTGGCGACCCAAGATGGGTGACGTATACCTAATTTTGGGGGCGTCACACCATGGAGGTGCTTCGTGGTTGGTGATCATGTCTGTATATATATATTTATAGCTTTTATATATATACTTGCTTACTGCTTTCATATAAACTGCAGTATTTTGTGAGCGTAGAAATCATGTGATCACAGATTCATCCCATTGGATCTAGATTCGGTTCCCGTGATGGACATTTACAGCTGTAAGAAGCTTGTAAATTATTCTGCGGTGTCTGAATTTCCTCAGATGGTTTCCATACCCACGAGGAAGTCGGCATTATTTTGTATATTATTTTTCGTACGGATGCTTCGCATCCATCAAATAAAATCAATCAAGCCGATCACTTAATAAAATGGGAGTGTAAAAGGTCTCAATTCCTATTGAGCATCAGGGTTTGAAAAACCTCTTTTATAAAACATCACTGCCATATCTTGCTAAAACTGAATTTTTACATAAATTCAAACCCTGTGTATATAGGTTCGAACGAGGCCTCGCACAACTTCCATATAACAACACATTGACCCACACACACACATTCAGATAATAGTTTCTTGAAAAGAGGCGGTCACCGTGGTAACACGAATGTCGGGGGGTGCCTAACACCTTCCCCCCGCATAACCAAGTCCCCGGACCCTAAACGAATCTCGGTTTCACCGACCCGTATAGCAGTGTCACATCACTGGGTCAATGTGCAAGCCTTTTCTCGGTTGTGTTGGTACAACCATTTAAAAAACCAACTGGCGACTCTTAACAGTCCCATCGTCGACATCATACATGTCGGACCTTTTTCACTTGTTTTTTCAATCAAATTTCACCTAAAATGAGAACACCAAAGAACAAGTAACGGAAAGGGACACCCAAAAATCCCGACGTCGACAGGAACTTTCCACAATAATATGAATTTAAGAACATCCAGACAGACCATAAGCGTCCATTCGCTGAGACGTTCGAAAACATACCATATTATTATGAGTCACGAACTTACCATAAGTATGAGTTTCAAGAACTCGCACCTACCTTATCGTTCTCTACCTATCAAGTATATACATGAGATAAGATTCACCTTCTCGCCATATACATATTGATAGCGCGACCAATCCAAATGATTATCACTACCAGAAGCTAAGTGGTTGTAGAACCAAACACAATTCCCTCCCCATACAGAAAATTGGTCAACTCAGCTACTGACCGATATAAGAAGCTAAGCGGTTGTTACACCAAGAACAATTCCCCGCCCATACAAAGAATTGTTTAACTTAACAACTATATCGCATAAGAAGCTAAGTGGTTCTAAAACCACGTACAATTTCCCCGCCCATACAAGAAATTATACAACTCAGCTGCTTATATGAGTCCTCAATTGAAATTTTACCACTCCTAAATATCTCTTTACTTAATACAAATTTTCTTTAATTCATATACTATCCTTCATAACTCAATCTAAGTTCTTCTTCCCGTACTACTTCATAGTACCTTTCATTCATAGCACTAGCTATAAATTGTGACGCCCCCAAAATTAGGTATACATCACTCATTCTGAATCGTCAGATACATGGTACAAAATTCAAATACAACTTCATTTATACAACTGTTGAACTGTCGTATAGAATACGACCACAGCTAACTGTGAGTTTTAATACAAATGTATGTAACTTTCATGGTGCCTCGACCACAACCTTATAATGGTACTTTACATAAAAGTATAGTCAAAAACTGTTTTACAAATTAAAATCTTTGGGAATTGCTCAAGGAAACCTTCGTACATGGGAGGTCATGCGTCTAGGTTATAATAGATATCATATGGCCACAGAATTATCCTTATTTGACCCAATAGACCCCAAAGAAAAATGAGAAGATTGCTATTATCTTTTTTCCAATGGTGAGTCTTCTCTTGACATATAAATATCTATGTTGTCTCCAAGTGAAAATTATGTTTCAAATAAACTCCAGGATCATACAGGTAGTGCTCGTAGATATATTCAGCTAGTGGATGTGCATAACCATGTCTTATGAAAACACGAGGTTGTATGTCATAAGATATCTTGTATGATAGTGGCAAAACACCCTTCCAAAGTTGGGTTCACCTCACCCTATTTGATTCACCAAATATAACTACTAAATGTTGTATAGAATACAACACATTTTTCTATACTGTTTAGGGAGGACCTCCACAGCTAGAGACCACTGTTCTATTCCCCTGTTATCCCCACTCTTACGGCAACACTCTTATTACTTGAAAAGAATTGTGAAGCAGAAAGGGTGAGCACAACTAGCCCAGTAAAGAATATCATGAATAAAGATAATTAAATTATCAATAGATTTCATCAATAATAAATCAGAGATTTAGAACATATGGTAGATGATAAAACTTTTCAACCATAGTTGCAGTGGAACGAGCAATCCATTAGAAGAGTCAAATTGACCATAAGGTCTATTATCTTCTCTATGTTAAAAGTCCACCAATACTTTTCTATCCATGTAAAATAAATCAACAGTTCCTGTCCACAATCATATGAATAACTCATAATCATAATTGTGGTTCTAAATTCCTCTTCGCAATCAGGACGAAGATAATTTTCATCACCTATCTTCACCTGAAACATCAAAAATCATGGTTATACCAAATCAGAATTCCTGCTCATAATCATACTAATAAATTCATCTTTGCACTACGGCCAAAAATATTCATTAACAATTCATCTTTGCACTACATGCCAAAAACATACAACTGTATTTTAGAAGAGTCAAGTAGAGCATGATATCTACTATCTTCTACGAATTAAAAGTGTATAATAAATATTTTATCGCTGAGACTCAGCTTAATAAATAATCAACATCATTGAATCACCCCTGCACTATGGCCAAGGATATTCGTTAATATCACATCCATGAATTTATATTTCATCGCTGAGACTCAGCTCGATAATCAATCCATATCACTGAATTATCCATGCACTACGGCTAAGGATATTCGTTAATATCACGACCACGAATTATCCATGCACTACGGCTAAAGATAATCGTGTTTTCATCAACGGTCATGATCATGCCATAAAACAAATCATTTTTGCACCCTTGGCCGAAGAGAATCCATAGTCATAATCATACCAAAAACTGTCCATCAATGCACTACGGGCCAATGATGACTTTTTCCACATCATTTGTAACATTACGGTCATGATTATACCGAATAATCCCTGGTCATAATCATACCAAGTCCATCTATGCACTACGGCCAAAGATGACTTTCAACATAATATAAGCATGAGGATGATGACAATGATATAAGAATTAATCAAATGAGATAAAGGATAAATATTAAACATTTATAATACAATTTATCCAGCGTTCAATAATAACCAAATGTTATCAATCACTTAATAATCTCATAATCTAATATCATTAATATTATAATAATATTTTAATTATTTCTTAAACTTATAAATAATTTATTTCAATTGTTTACACTTTATCAAATAATGCATTTAATCATTCAAAAATGACATACTCATAAGATTTCATAATCAATGATCAAATCCCTCATCAAAAATCTGCATATACCCTATATAGGATTCTCAAGCCATAAAATCCTATTTTTCAATTTTATTACTTCACATAACATATTTAATTCATTTACACATAACTAGTTCATTTTCATGAAAAATACCAAATCAGTCCCAAAAATATTTCTTTTCTGGGATTTAGCAGAATATAGTCCCATCTTGAACATATATTTTTCTCAAAATTTTTAAAATTTATTTACTATTTTTCATATGGCTAAAACTGCCGAATATTTAGACATTTATCATAAATTGTACTTTTGTCCAAAAATTCCGAAATTTACAGGGTATACTCCTGTTATATACATGTACTCCCAATAAAAATTTCACCAATTTTGGAGTTAACCACAAGGCGTTATAAGAGTTTACTTTGAAAATAGTCTTTTCCCATAAAATCCATAACTCTTAATCTATACATCCAAAAATCGCCTTTTTGGACACAATCTAAAAAACTCATCAAATTATCATTTCAAATTTTTCCAGAATTTTTGAGGGTCAGAAAAATTATGAAACTGCCCCTGGCAGAAACCCCTTTTTAATGAAAATACGATTCGTATGAATACGAAGGATCATTTACAATGCATGCAGTAATCCACATAGACAGATTATTTCAACAGAATAATAAAGAATGGAACCAGGTCATGCGTAAACGCACAGACAGGATATTCCAACAGAATAATAAATAATAAAATAACAGAAGAATTCACCAGGCATGCGATAGACCGCACAGACAGGTTATTCCAACAGAATAATAAATAATGGAACCAGGTCATGCGTAAAGCATAGACAGGATGTTCCAATAGAATAATAAAGAATGGAATAACAGAAAATTTTCACCATGTATGCAGTACTTCGCATAAACAGGTTATTCCAACATAATAACAAATAATGGAAACAGGTCCGGCGTAAACGCACAAACAGGATATTCCGACAGAATAATAAAGAATGGAATAACAGAAGAATTTCACCAAGTATAGGGTAGCCCGCGTATACAGGTTATTCCAACAGAATAATAAATAATAGAATAACAGAAGTTTTCTTCATGAATACAAAAGAAATAACACCCCTTACTTTAGTAGGAGATTGAATACTGCAGTAGTGTATTAACCGAATACTATTCTTCTTTCTCTCTTATTTTCTCTATACTTTCTCTCTCTATAGCTTGAATGAATTCGTGAAAAATAATGAAGAACTAGGCCTCTATTTATAGAAGATTTCTAGCTTAGCACTTGCAATGTGAAAAGGCAAGCGGCTTGACGACTGGTGATGTGAAAAGAAAAGCGGTTTGACGCCTGTAATGTGAAACACCAAGTGGTTTGACGCCTGTAATGTGAAACGACAATTGGTTTGACGCCTGTAATGTGAAACGACAATTGGTTCGACGCCTGTAATATGAAACGACAAGTGGTTTGACGTCTTGTAAAGGTAATTACTATTGGCGAAAGAGACTCTTAGATGATGACATATGGGCCCACATAGAATAACCAAACTTACCACAAACGTCTCATAATAGACTCTTTATATACATCAAGGATTGAATAAATATTATCACAAATCATTTTATTTTTAATCAACACATTTAATCTTTCAAAAATTATTAATCATTAATAATATAACTTGTCATCTCAATTATTGATTTAATAATATAACATATTATATAGATGATATTGTGACAATAATTGAATCAATAATATAAAAGATATGATGCAACAATTACTGTAGCAATAACTGAGTATAACTGAGTGACTTCTTACGTAAGCATCAATAATCAATACCGTGTGCTACTATACAACCACACGTAATACTGTACCTTTACTACCGAGTAGTTCAATAGTTTTAACGGTAAAACTTCCGCCGTTATTTTCAGAAAATATTTTTGTCATTTTCTCAATCCGACAATAATTTCGTTGCGGGGTCCACCAATGATTGTACCGTCGTACGGATATTCTCCGACAAAAAAGAATATTCCTTGACCAATCGAATATTCCCCGATAAAACGAATATTTTATATCAACTTGCTTACTTTGCAAAAAAAAAATTACATATTACCGTTAACTTTAAACTTTTATCAATTTAACTATTTACTAAAATAAAAAAAAAAATTGAATACTTTTATTTCATAAAATTCGGGGTCTCACAATCACCCCTCCTTATAAAATTTTGCCCTCGAAATTTACGTACGTACCTGATATTCGAAGAGATGAGAATACCTTGCTTTCTTTTCAGATTGTACCTTCCCGGTAATTTCCTCTATATCATGATTTTTTCATTGCTCAACTCCTATATTTCAAATATCATTCTAGAATATATCTTCAAAACAAAGGTTAATTGACATATCACAATTTGTCAACTTATCAAGTAAATAATTTCAGCTTAGGTAAGTCACACACTAGCGAAGTATATAACTCGTCTCTCCCCTCCTAGTTATAGACTCTTATTTCCGCCAGCGACCATATCCCTAAGCTCTGATACCAAATGTGACGCCCCCAAAATTAGGTATACATCACTCATTCTAAGTCGCCAGATACATGGTACAAAATTTAAATACAACTTCATTTATACAACTGTTGAACTGTCGTATAAAATACGACCACAGTTAACTGTGAGTTTTAATACAAATGTATGTAACTTTCATGGTGCCTCGACCACAACCTTATAATGGTACTTTACATAAAAGTATAGTCAAAAACTATTTTAGAAATTAAAATCTTTGGGAAGTGCTCAAGGAAACCTTCGTACATGGGAGGCCATGCGTCTAGGTTATAATAGATATCATATGGCCACAGAATTATCCTTGGTTGACCCAATAGACCACAAAGAAAAATAAGAAGATTACTATCATTTTTTTCTCAATGGTGAGTCTTCTCTCAACATATAAATATCTCTGTTGTCTCTAAGTGAAAATTATGTTTCAACTAAACTCCAAGATCATACAGGTAGTGATCGTAGATATATTCAGCTAGTGGATGTGCACAACCATGTCTTATGAGAACACGAGGTTGTATGTCATTAGACATCTTGTATGATAGTAGCAAAACACCCTTCCAAAGTTGGGTTCACCTCACCCTATTTGATTCACCAAATATAACTACTAAATGTTGTATAGAATATAACACACTTTTTTATACTGTTTAGGGAGGACCTCCACATCTAGAGACCACTGTTCTATTCCCTTGTTATCCCCACTCTTACGGTAACACTCTTATTACCTGAAAGGAATTGTGAAGCAGAAAAGGTGAGCACAACTAGCCCAGTAAAGAATATCATGAATAAAGATAATTAAATTATTAATAGCTTTCATCAATAATAAATCAGAGATTTAGAACATATTATTGGGGTTTCGGCACAGAAACGCACAACGAAAATAAAATTTTTAAAGCAATTTCCGAAACCCTAAAACAGGATCCATGCAAAAAATCAATTAATTCAGAGGTTAGAAATTATACCGATTAAGAAACTGAAATTGATACGATCGAATCTCCAACGCAATCCACAAATTAAGAAACTAGAATTGATACGATCGAATCTCCAACGCAATCCAAACGAGCTGCGTCTCTACGGTATCCACACGAACGCTCCGCAAATCGTCCTACGATCTGTAGAAGAAGGAACCGCGGTACTAGCCACCAAGGATGAGGATTTTCGAAGCTGTGTTCTCTAGTCTCTCTCTAAGAGTGGCTAGGGTTTTGTATTTTGACGTAAAACCTAAAGTGACTGATATATATCATATATATAGCAGTTAGGAGGAATTAATCAAAACCTAATATTATTAAAATCCGAATTTATATATATCTTAATTAAGTCTTACTTAATTAATATACCTATATATAAATTATCCTATTAATTTAAATTCGTAATTTAAAATTCTATCAATCATATTGACATATTTAAATCTTTACAATTTAAATTAATTTCCTTTTAATTACGTTCTTTGTGTGTGACCCTATAGGTTATTATTACGTTGGCAATAATTTTAAAATCATATTATAAAATTATAAAAAGTGAGCGGCATCTAGTAATGCATCACTGCTACCCAAGTAATAATAAGATCGATGATTCGATGTAACCTTTTCGTGACCAATGTTTCAATGTAATTTAATTATTTTAACCTTAATATCCTATATTAAACTCGAGTCATGGAATGTGTCATACTCTTCATAATTTAATCTGAGTTTTCTTGATCAATGAGTAGACTATATGAAACAAATCACTATTTGAGCATGGACATGCATTTCATAGTCCTACTTAATCAAGAGGCCTATGGATATCACTCATAATATATAGGATGGTTAAATTCCATCTAGATCACTCATATTTCTCACACGATTCATGATGAACCCAATAATCACCTTTATAGTCCACCCTATTAAAGGTGACATTTGATGATATCAATGTACATAAATTCTCGTGTAGTAATATAGCGATTTCAGGTCGGAGGACCATTATATCATTGTCACTATGAGAATTTCTAATGACACTTCGCATAATGCTCCATATAGAATTCTCATGGTGGGTCTGTCCAGTACATCGTTCTCTAACATGTACCTATGCATTGACTTAATATCTTATATATTTATGACCAATGAGATTTGATCATCAGTCAATCCACATACTAGTCTCAATGCATCATTGTTGTCCCATCAACAATGATACTCGACTAGGGACATTTAAGAACAATGATACTAATTGTAATTATATAATCTCATGTTCAAGTCACATACTTGAAACTATATAATTTGTATCACTATTCTAAGAAATTTTATTATGTTAACAATTATATTACGCAGTAAATAAAACCATAATAAAATCATATATTTATTCAATCAAATATAATATCAAAACGTTAAGCAATTATATCAAATAATTGGCCTTTAGGGCATAAACTCTAACAGTCTCCCACTTGCACTAGAGCCAATCACTCATGTATCTAATACCCATGGAACTAGTGTGACCGTCGTGCTTCTGCTGCGACAAAGCCTTGGTCAATGGATCTGCAACATTATCATCTGTTGGCACTCTTCCTATATGTACATCTCCTCTATCAATGATTTCACAGATGAGATGGTACCGCCTAAGTATATGCTTAGATCATTGGTGAGATCTGGGTTCCTTAGCCTGTGCAATGGCTCCATTATTATCACAGTATAGAGCAACCGAATCAACAATGGTTGGAACAACACCAAGTTCAGTGATGAACTTTTTAATCCATACAGCCTCCGTGGCTGCACTAAAAGCAACAATATACTCAACCTCTGTTGTAGAATCAGCTACTGTCTCTTGCTTCGAACTTTTCTAGCTAACAGCACCACCATTAAGGCAAAACACAAAACCTGACTGAGACTTATAGTCATCATTGTCAGTCTGGAAACTAGCATCTACGTAACCCTTTACTGCCAGTTCGTCTTCACATCCATATACTAAGAATGAATCCTTAGTCCTTTTCAGGTACTTGAGGATATTCTTGACTGCTGTCCAGTGACCTTCACCTGGATTCGACTGGTATCTGCTCATCATGCTCAAAGCATACGAGACATATGGACGAGTACATATCATTGCATACATGATAGATCCAATTACCGAAGCATAAGGGATCTTTTTCATACGTTCCTCATCATCTTGTGATTTAGGACATTGGGCCTTAGAGATCTTTACACCATGAGTCACGGGTAAGTTTCCTCTTTTCGCCTCTTGCATGCTGAACCGTTTCAACACTTTATCAATATATTTACTTTGACTTTGGCCGAGCATTTTTCTCGATCTATCTCTATAGATTTGGATACCTAAAATATAGGCAGCATTGCCCAAATCTTTCATGGAGAAACATTTTCCTAACCATGTTTTTACAGCCTGTAAGGAAGGAATGTCATTCCCAATAATTAATATGTCATCAACATATAATACTAGGAATACAATGTGACTCCCACTAACCTTCTTATATACACAAGGTTCATCTTCATTTTTAATAAAGCAAATTCTTTGACTGCTTTATCAAATCGAAGATTCCAACTCCGAGAGGCTTGCTTCAATCTATAAATGGATCGCTGCAGCTTACATACCTTTCCAGCATCCTTTGGAGTGACAAAACCCTCAGGTTGTGTCATATACACATCCTCAAGGAGATTTCCGTTAAGGAAAGCAGTTTTGACATCCATCTGCCAGATTTCATAATCATAAAAAGCTGCAATAGCAAGTAAGATCCTGATGGATTTAACCATTTCCACTGGAGAGAAGGTTTCATCATAGTCAACACCTTGAATTTGTTTGAAACCTTTTGCTACCAGTCGGCCTTTATAGGTTTGTACATTACCATCCATGTCGGTTTTCTTCTTGAAAACCCACTTGCACCCGATTGGTTTTACCCCTTCGGGTGGATCAACCAGAGTCCATACTTGGTTAGTATACATGGAGTCCATCTCAGATTTCATGGCTTCAAGCCATTTCTCAGAATCTGGTCCATTCATAGCTTCTTGGTAGGAAGCAGGCTCATCTTAATCTATGAGCATCACATCGCCGTTTTGAGTCACAAGATATCCATAATATCTCTCATGCTCTTGGCGTGTCCTACCAGATCTACGAATGACTTGTGTAATTTGAGCAGGTTCACTTTCCACAATTTCTTGTGGTTCCTGCTCACGTTCCAACTCAGGTTCAATGATATTTTGTGGTTCTCGAATTTCTTCGAGTTCTACTTTCCTCCCACTGTTTCCTTTAGAGACAAATTTTCTTTCTAGAAAAATACCAGTTCGAGCAACAACCACTTTGTTCTCAGAAGGTTTGTAGAAATAATACCCTTTTATTTCCTTTGGGTATCCCACAAAATTACATTTGTCAAATTTGGGTCCGAACTTGTCAGAATCCAGACGTTTTACGAACGCCTCGTAACCCCAAATCTTCATGAACGATATACTAGGACGTTTCCCAATCCACATCTCAAATGGTGTCTTCTGAACCGTCTTTGTAGGAACACGGTTAAGTGTGAATGCAGCTGTCTCTAGGGCATGACCCCAAAAGCTTATTGGAAGATCTGCATGACTCATCATTGATCGTACCATGTCCAACAAGGTTCTATTCCTCCTCTCAGATACACCATTCCATTGCAGTGTTCCAGGTGGAGTGAGCTGTGATATAATACCACACTCCTTTAGAAGGTCATCAAAGTCTTGGCTTAAGTATTCACCTCCTCGATCGGATCGAAGGGCTTTTATGCTTTTGCCAAATTGGTTTTGAACTTCATTCTTGAATTCCTTGAACTTTTCAAAGAATTCGGATTTGTGTCTCATAAGATACACATATCCATATCTACTAAAGTCGTCAGTAAATGTAATGAAGTAATAAAACCTACCTCTTGCTAACGAACTCATGGGTCTACATACATCACTATGTATAAGTCCCAATACATCGCTAGCCCGTTCACTATGTTCAGTGAAAGGGGCTTTAGTCATCTTTCCTAATAAACAAGACTCGCATTTCTCATATGATTCAAAATCAAATGAATCCAAGAACCCATCTTTATGGAGTTTGGATATGCATTTCTCATTTATATGGCCTAAACGACAGTGCCAGAGATATGTCGGATTTGAATCATTTGATTTAAATTGTTTTGTATTTATGTTATAGATAGGCATTTCTAAATCAAGAATTTAGAGACCGTTAAACAATTGTGCAACACTATAACAAATATCATTTAAGTAAAAGAAACGACGATTGTTCTTTATTATAAATGAAAAACCTTTCTTGTCCAAACAAGAAATAGAAATAATATTTTTACTTATAGCAGACACAAAATAAGAATCTTCTAATTCTAAAACTAGCCCAGTGGGCAAAGATAAATGATAAGTTCCTACGGCCAGTGCAGCAACTTTTACTTCATTCCCAACTCGTAGGTCAACCTCTCCTTTCGCCAAAGTCCTACTCCTTCGGAGTCCCTGTACATTAACACAAATGTGAGAACCACATCCATATCTAATACCCATGATGTAGAAGTAGACAATTTAACTTCTATAACATATATACCTGAATCAAAAGTCGTACTTCCTTTCCTTTTCTTCACTTCTTCCAAATAAGCATGACAGTTCCTTTTCCAGTGTCCAGGTTTTCCACAGAAAGTGACATTCACCTTCTTTAGCCACCCCACCTTTAGGTTTTAAAGCATGTTTGGTTTTGGAATTGGGTTTGGCAAAAGATTTAGATCCTATCTTCTTCTTGCCTTTCCAATTTCCCTTAGCATTCCCCTTTTGCACCATCATTATGGGAGCGGGTCCTGCCTTTTTCATGTTATTCTCGACGGTTCTTAACATGCTCAATAACTTAGTAAGGGGTTTCTCAATTTCATTCATAAGATAGTTCATAACAAATTGAGAGTAGCTATTGTTCAAAGATTGCAAAACAAGGTCAGTTTGGGCTTCCGGAGTGATTGGAAAACCCAACCTGTCAAGGTACTCAATATACCCAATCATTTTCAGCACATGTGGACCAACTGGATCACGTTCACCCATTTTGCAGTGATACAACGCCTTGCTTGTATCATACCTCTCCTGTCGAGCATGCCATTCGAACAATTTCTTGAGATGCTCGATCATCTCATAAGCATCCATCAACTCATGTTGCTTCTGAAGCTCAGTGTTCATGGTTGCTAGCATGACACAACTCACGTCCAGAGCATCATCTTGATACTTCTTGTAAGCATTATGCTCCGCACGTGGTGCAGTGACAGCTGGTGCTGCAGGAATGTGCCCATCAAGGACATATAGCTTGCACTCTTGTTTGAGGACAATCCTCAAGTTCCTATGCCAGTCAAGGAAATTAATTCCACTCAGCTTTTCCTTTTCAAGGACTGATCGTAATGAAAGACTATTTGTGTTGTTGTTGTTTGCCATTTGATATCCACAATTTATAAGTGCAAAAATAATAAGTCAAATTGCAGAGTTGATATTATATAATTGATAATAGTACATTCAAAATATACCTCCCACTATTTTATTCAAATTAATAGACCTCGCTATTAATTCGGAAAGCATTTTCTATTAAATCTTTCTAGTGAGCCAAGATCCATATTTCATTATGCCTTAAGTTAGCTTTGGCTAATCTCTTAAAACACAATTATTTAGGTAGACAACCCTTTGTCAATTATATCATATATAACTCCTGGATAGTTTGGTAAACAACAATTATTTCTAGTCCATCTAATGGTACCTACCAAACTCTATGCCTCTTAGTCCACAATCCTATTGAGATAACTTAGTTAAGTCGGGCCCAATGATTTTAACAGTTTGGATATCGCAATTATCCTATCGCATCTTACCTAGATAAATAGGGTACTTTATTTTGGCAAACCTACATCTATTGATCAAGGTCTTGATGAGTGTTATTCATTGGAAGGCATCTGATTTAGACTTAATAATTTAATGAGGGATTTTATTAATTAATTTAGATCTCACCAATTTTAATCTTATTAAGCATGCACATTATTTATCATATCATATCGCATACAAGCATAAATAAAGTGCAAAATTAAATGTGTCACAGTTATGGCCCAATCCACTGTCAATCTTTTCAAGCTAATGAAAGATTGAAGGTCAATCTAAGGTGGTAAAAGATCTTAAGATAAATAGCTTCCTTGGATCTTCCTCAAGCATGTGCCTCCTCTCCATCATCATCTTTCCATTGTGTTCTCCATCTTGACATCTTCATCAATTACAGATTATTACATGACATAAACAAACCTCGAGTTACATTCGAAGGGATTTAGATGAGAAGAGAATATTACATTAGAATTTATAGAAAGGCATGACATGCAAGCCGTATTTCAAAACCAAAACCACTAACCTATGGGTCAAAAGGCCATAACTGTGCACCATGCATATCACAATAAGCACATAACAATTTATATATAATTAAAGAAAACTATATATAACATATAGGGGACACGACCATCGTGCGCTACGACGGGAGGGTTCAAGGGGGGGTCTCCCCCCTGGCGGTGGTCATAATAACAAATAATATATGTCCAGTTTCAATTTAATCATATTAAAACGAATAACAGTACACCCAGAATTTATCATATATGTCAAGTTTCGATTAATCATATTAAAACGATTCTTCATACTTCTAATCCGATTAGAACAGTTATATTGTTATTCCACCGATTAAAGATACGATTAACAGTATCATCATATATATTACCAGAATACACATACAACGGAATATCATATATTCAATTTCATATCGGTAAACATGCATCATCATATATCATATATATCGAATACAATTAAAACACGTAATCTGAATTAATCTTTTCGCAAGTAGCTCTGATACCACTGTTGGGGTTTCAGCATAGAAACGCACAGCGGAAATAAAATTTTTAAAGCAATTTTTGAAACCCTAAAACAGGATCCATGTAAAAAATTAATTAATTCAGAGGTTAGAAATTATACCGATTAAGAAACTGAAATTGATACGATCGAATCTCCAACGCAATCCATGAATTAAGAAACTGGAATTGATACGATCGAATCTCCAACGCAATCCAAACGAGCTGCATCTCTACAGTATCCACACGAACGCTCCGCGAATCGTCCTACGATCTGCAGAAGAAGGAACTGCGGTACTAGCCACCAAGGATGAGGATTTTCGAAGCTGTTTTCTCTAGTCTCTCTCTAAGAGTGGCTAGGGTTTTGTATTTTGACGTAAAACATAAAGTGACTGATATATATCATATATATAGCAGTTAGGAGGAATTAATCAAAACCTAATATTATTAAAATCCGAATTTATATATATCTTAATTAAGTCTTACTTAATTAATATACCTATATATAAATTATCCTATTAATTTAAATTCGTAATTTAAAATTCTATCAATCATATTGACATATTTAAATCTTTACAATTTAAATTAATTTCCTTTTAATTACGTTCTTTGTGTGTGACCCTATAGGTTATTATTACGTTGGCAATAATTTTAAAATCATATTATAAAATTATAAAAAGTGAGCGGCATCTAGTAATGCATCACTGCTACCCAAGTAATAATAAGATCGATGATTCGATGTAACCTTTTCGTGACCAATGTTTCAATGTAATTTAATTATTTTAACCTTAATATCCTATATTAAACTCGAGTCATGGAATGTGTCATACTCTTCATAATTTAATCTGAGTTTTCTTGATCAATGAGTAGACTATATGAAACAAATCACTATTTGAGCATGGCCATGCATTTCATAGTCCTACTCAATCAAGAGGCCTATGGATATCACCCATAATATATAGGATGGTTAAATTCCATCTAGATCACTCATATTTCTCACACGATTCATGATGAACCCAATAATCACCTTTATAGTCCACCCTATTAAAGGTGGCATTTGATGATATCAAAGTACATAAATTCTCGTGTAGTAATATAGCGATTTCAGGTCGGAGGACCATTACATCATTGTCACTATGAGAATTTCTACTGACACTTCGCATAATGCTCCATATAGAATTCTCATGGTGGGTCTGTCCAGTACATCGTTCTCTAACATGTACCTATGCATTGACTTAATATCTCATATATTTATGACCAATGAGATTTGGTCATCAGTCAATCCACATACTAGTCTCAATGCATCATTGTTGTCCCATCAACAATGATACTCGACTAGGGACATTTAAGAACAATGATACTAATTGTAATTATATAATCTCATGTTCAAGTCACATACTTGAAACTATATAATTTGTATCACTATTCTAAGGAATTTTATTATGTTAACAATTATATTACGCAGTAAATAAAACCATAATAAAATCGTATATTTATTCAATCAAATATAATATCAAAACGTTAAGCAATTATATCAAATAATTGGCCTCTAGGGCATAAACTCTAACAGTCTCCCACTTGCACTAGAGTCAATCACTCATGTATCTAATACCTATGGAACTAGTGTTACCGTCGTGCTTCTGCTGCGACAAAGCCTTGGTCAGTGGATCTGCAACATTATCATCTGTTGGCACTCTTCCTATATGTACATCTCCTCTATCAATGATTTCACGGATGAGATGGTACCGCCTAAGTATATGCTTTGATCAAAATAACTAAGGTTATATTACATATTAAACTTTTACATATTACATATCAAAAAAAAATTACATATTACCCTTAATTTTAAACTTTTATCAATATAACTATTTACCAAAATAAAAAAAATTGAATACTTTTATTTAATAAAATTCGGGGTCTCACATAAATCATTCATTGTTAAACAACCCATCGGTTACTATGAGTCACTATGATCACGTGGTGATCTTCTTATCCTTCTCTCTACGATTATAGTCTTAGGTACTCCTACCTAAGGTTTATAACCTATCAGCTCTGATACCAACTTGTAACGCCCCGAAATTCGGTCTATATTCACACCCGAATTCCGTACGTCACGAGTACATCTGTGAAACTCCAGATTTTATGAATAAAAAATTAATTTTCTCAAAATAATCTTTTTTATATTATGGTGTGAATTTGAGATAATGTTATAGTTGTGGGTAATATTTATAAATTTTGTAAAGTACGCAAGTTGTTATATAATATTCGATTGGTCGGGGAATATTCGTTTTAACAGGAAATATTCGTATAACGGCACAATTATTGGTGGACCCCACAACAAAATTATTGTCGGATTGAGAAAACGACAAAAATACTTTATGAAAATAACGGCGGAAGTTTTACCGTTAACTGTTGAAACACCCGGTGTTAAAAGTACAGTAATACGCGTGGTTGCGTAGTAGCACACGGTATTAATTATTGATGCTTACGTGATAAGTCACTCAGTTTTATTGGTATTATTAATGTAATAATACAGAAAATCTTTTTATATAAAACAGAATACTTTATTAAAGTTATTCTATAAATAGAATATATTATATTTTATTATGCATAGTGTTTGCATAGTGCCCGCATAGTGTTTTGCATAGTAAAATTTTTTTATATAAAACAGAATACTTTATTAAAGTTATTCTATAAATAGAATATATTATATTTTATTATACATAGTGTTTGCATAGTGCCTGCATAGTGTTTGTATAGTAAAAATCTTTTTATATAAAAATAGAATATATTATATTTTATTTAAAAAAAATTTCTTTAATTATGGACCGTCAGATTAAAGTAAATCAATCTGGACCGTTCATGGATTAGTTATTATGCATTCCATTTTTCTATAAATAGAAGCTCATTCATTCATTATTTTCTTACGAATTCACTGAAACTTTAGAGAGATAAACTATAGAGAGAAAGAGGAAAGTATTCTGCTACTTCACTACTTATATATCCAGTACTCTTCTTCTTAAGGTATGGAATATTATTTGTTGTACTCGTAAAGGGTGTTATTCTTTCTTATTCATGAAGAAAACTGTTGTTATTCCATTTCTTCTTATTCTGTTGGAATAACATTTATACGCGGTCTACCCTATACTTAGTGACATTCTTCTATTATTCTGTTGGAACATCCTGTCTGTGTATTTTACACCGGACCTGATTCCGTCTTTATTATTATTCCGTTGGAACATCCTGTCTGTGTGTTTTACACCGGACATGGTTCCGTCTTTATTATTATTCTGTTGGAACATCCTGTCTGTGTGTTTTACACCGGACCTGGTTCCGTCTTTATTATTCTGTTGGAACATCCTGTCGGTGCAAATTTTGCCTGACCTGGTTCCGTTATTATTATTCTGTTGGAATAACCTGTCTAAGCGAAGTACCGCATGCATGGTGATTTCTTTTGTTATTCCATTCTTTATTATACTCACTTGGTTAAAGTTTTGACTTCTATACTCCATGAAATTAGTAGAATATCCTTAATATTTGCGCTTCATCTAGTATCTTTTCATGAAAATATTCTTCTGATCATTCTTGAATTTTACTCTACAAAACAGTATCATGTTGACAATTTGGACGTTAATAATTCCTGGATAAAATAATTCTTGAACTTGTTTTATTGAATTCTTATATCATTTTAATCATCATCATGTTTATATTTTGTTGAAAGTCATCTGTGGCCTGTAGTGCATAGATGGACTTGGTATGATTATGACCAGGGATTATTCGGTGTAATCATGACCGTAATGTTACAAATGATGTGGTAAAAGTTCTCATTGGCCCGTAGTAGATTGATGGACAGTTGTTGGCATGATCATGGCCATTAATGAATACACAAATATTCTTGGCCCGTAGTGCATGGATAATTATGGTCGTGATGCTAAAGAATATCCTTGACTGTAATGCAGGGGTGATTCGATGATGTGGAATATTTATTAAGCTGAGTCTCAGCGATAACAGTGATGAAAAACCTTTTTAATCATAAAAGATAGTAGATTTTATTTTCTACTTGACTCTTTTAATGGATTTCTTGTTCCGCTGCTGTTAAACTTGATGTCTATTATATTTTATCAGTTTAACATTGTTGGAGACTAATGATAATTTATTCTGCATTATCTTAGTCATAATATTTCTTACTGGGCTAGTTGAGCTCACCCTTCCTTTCACTGTTCTCTTCAGGAAATGAAAATATAGCTGGGACGAGTCGGGGAACAGAGTGATGGTCCAGAGGATTGCATTAGTAGTCCTCACTATTCTGTGAAATAGTGTGATAATAATTGTAATGAGGACTCCTTTTGAGTTTATATAATCTCTAGTAGATAATATTTGTATTCAAACTCACAGTGTATATTTTGTCGTATTGTACACGACAGTTGTATTAGTAAGTTGTATTTGAAATCTGTACCATGTATCTGGCGACCCAAGATGGGTAATGTATACCTAATTTTGGGGGCGTCACAGTTGGTATCAAAGCTTAAGGTTATGATCCCTGGCTAAGATGTGAGACTAGAACTAGGAGGGGAGAGATGGGGAATTCTTTCGCTAGTATGACCTACTTAAATTTATTTTGTATTTAAATTGGTTGGTCAGAGTTTAGAGATAATATGTTACATGTCAATTAACCTTTGTTTTGTGGCAGTATCTGAAAATGACATCTGAGAATGTTGAGAATAGCAATGGAGGACAAGAGACCGTTGAGTCTCCACATATCAATAATCAGGAGAATGTACATCAAGAAGGCGACAATCCTCATTCAAACAACAACACTGACCAAATGATGAATGATGGATTGTTCAGAGGCTTTATGCAATTCATGCAACAGCAGGCGAGAGTAGCTCCTGTCCAAAATGTAGGTGGAAACACTGCAAACTCTCGGGCGATCACCGCTAAACAGTTCAAGGAGCTGGGACCACCGGAGTTTAAGGGAGAGCCAAAACCACTTATGGCGGAAGCATGGATAAAGCAGATCACCAAGATATTTGATGTCTTGAGATGCTCCGAGGAGAAAAAGTTCCCTTTGCCGCCTTTATGTTGCGCGAAGAGGCAGATTACTGGTGGGAATTGTTAAAGCGTACTCAACCTGCCGTACTGAAGATGTCTTGGGAGAAGTTCCAAGAGCTGTTCAACGACAAATACTTTCCCGAAAGTATTCGTCACATGAAGGAGGTGGAATTTATCAAGTTGGAGAAAAATAACATGACCGTGTCGCAGTACGAAGCCAAGTTTGCGGAGTTATCCCGGTTTGCGTCCCACTTGGTGGAATGAAGAGAGAATGGCGCGAATATTTTTAAGAGGTTTGAAGCCAGAGATACATTAACATCTTATTTCTCATAAACTGTGTGTGTATTCAGATGTTGTAAATAGGGCTCAGTTGGTGGACCGCGATAACGAGTCAACCAAGCCAAAAGAGAGCAGCCGACAAAATGATAATACCGGTGATAACAATCATCAAAGCGGTGATAATACGCATGGAGGGAATCAACATGTCAGAAATGATAACCACTTCGGCAATAATCATGGCCAAAATAATAAGAATGGACATTTCAAGAAGAGAAGGTTCAACAATGACGTAAAGACGTCGGCACCAGCACCCGTTTCAAAGGAAGAAGAACGACCACCGGTCGTATGTTTCAAATGCGGATAGGAGGGACACATCCGTCCAAACTGTGCGCAGCAATCCAAAACATGTTTTAATTGCGGAAGAGAAGGTCACCTAGCTCGATTTTGTCGTATGGTGAAGTCAAGTCCAGCTGGGATAGTGATGCCAAAGGATGTCCCAGACAAGCCAAAGCCGGTAGTTTAAGAGAGAGAGTTTTTTTTCTCGTGACGAGGAACCTGAATAAAATTATCACGGGTAAGTTAATCATATGCTCTTACGAAGTCTATACCGTGTTAGATACCGGTTCTACTCACTCTTTTATTTCACCTAGTTATGTTCAATGTTTGTACTTAACTCCGAAAAAGTTAAACTTTTATTTATCTATTGAAACTCCATTGGGAGAAACATTCGTTACCTCTACTATTTATAAATCTTGTTTGATTCAAATCAACACTTTCACGTTACCTGTCAATCTTATCTCTTTGAAAATACTTGCGTTTGATGTGTTTTTAGGAATCGATTGGTTAACTACTCATCATTCTTTTTGTAAGGTGGTTAGCTTTCATACTCCTAACCAACCTGTTATGCGAATTCAAAGTAACCAAACCACTAAAGTCAATCATTGTCATATCAAGCCATAAGTAAAGAGCCCCGATCCTTTCGTTGTTGACTTCCTTGTGTGGAATGCACTGAAGCCAGACTTTCTATAGGCAACGTCGTGAATGAAGATGGCAAGTTTATAGGTATCATTGTGAGGTGCTATCTAGGTTAAGGGATAGAAGTCACAGTTGGTATCAATGTGACGTACTATCCAAGTCTTGGATGAGAGTCACAGTTTTGAATGATATTTCTATTATTAATAAATTTCCTGGCGTATTCTTGAAGACTTTTTAGCCTACCCTTAGAGCGTGAAATCGAATTTTGTATTGACCCAAGTACAAAACTTATTTCTTAAACCCTTAAATATTTCTTCAGCTAAAACGAACGTATATTGCGCCAAAGACGTTGACTCGAGCTGTTGAAGATTACGATCGTACTATTCAATATCATCGTGGAAGAGCGAACGTGGTAGCTGACGTGTTGAGTAGAAGATCGTATGCGTTTACAAGTGCGATGTTGTTAACACAAAGACTCATTTCGTATAACTTGCAAATGATGAAGATAGAGTTAAAGACTCTAGGGACCCACGTGAAGATAACGAATATACGAGTAAAATCGACTTTAATCGATAAAGTTAAAGACGCTCAAGCTACATACCCGAATCTGATGAATGTGAAGAAGAAGGTTCAAGAGGGCGTTATTCTAGAAACAAGAGTTGCTGAAAAGAGGAAATATCAACCCTCAATTTAATTGGCCCATTTGAAATCCTCGATTGAGTAGGAACTGTGGCTTATAGACTTGTTTTACCGCCAAGTATGTCGCGTGCTCATAACGTTTTTAACGTATTAATGTTACGTAAATATATGGATGACCCGAACCACATTATTAATTTAGAATCGGACGAGATAGCGGATGATTTAACGTATGAGATCTCGTGTTAAAATCTTGGATAAGAAGAATCGTATCCAACACTCAAGGGTTATACCTCAAGAGTTAGAATCTGAGATGAAGTCAAGGTATCCTCACCTGTTCGGCATACCAGGTACATACGTAAATTTTGAGGGCGAAATTCCATAAGGAGGGGAGATTGTGAAACCCCAGATTTTATGAATAAAGAATTAATTTTCTCGAAATAATTTTTTTTATATTATGGTGTGAATTTGAGATAATGTTATAGTTGTGGGTAATATTTATAAATTTTGCAAAGTACGCAAGTTGTTATATAATATTCGATTGGTCGGGGAATATTCATTTTAATAGGAAATATTCGTACAACGGCACAATCATTGGTGGACCCCACAACAGAATTATTGTCGGATTGAGAAAACGACAAAAATACTTTATGAAAATAACAGTAGAAGTTTTACCGTTAACTGTTGAAACACCCGGTGTTAAAAGTACAGTAATACGCGTGGTTGCATAGTAGCACTCGGTATTAATTATTGATGCTTACGTGATAAGTCATTCAGTTTTATTGGTATTATTAATGTAATAATACAGAAAATCTTTTTATATAAAACAGAATACTTTATTAAAGTTATTCTATAAATAGAATATATTATATTTTATTATGCATAGTGTTTGTATAGTGCCCGCATAGTGTTTTGCATAGTAAAATCTTTTTATATAAAATAGAATACTTTATTAAAATTATTCTATAAATAGAATATATTATATTTTATTATGCATAGTGTTTGCATAGTGTTTGCATAGTGCCTGCATAGTGTTTGCATAGTAAAAATCTTTTTATATAAAAATAGAATATATTATATTTTATTTAAAAGATTTTTCTTAAAATATGGACCGTCAGATTAAAGTAAATCAATCTGGACCGTTCATGGATTAGTTACTATGCATTCCATTTTTCTATAAATAGAAGCTCATTTATTCATTATTTTCTTACGAATTCACTGAAACTCTAGAGAGATAAACTATAGAGAGAAAGAGGAAAGTATTCTGCTACTTCACTACTTATATATCCAGTACTCTTCTTCTTAAGGTATGGAATATTATTTGTTGTACTCGTAAAGGGTATTATTCTTTCTTATTCATGAAGAGAACTGTTGTTATTCCATTTCTTCTTATTCTGTTGGAATAACCTGTATATGCGGTTTACCCTATACTTGGTGACATTCTTCTATTATTCTGTTGGAACATCATGTCTGTGTGTTTTACACCGGACCTGGTTCCGTCTTTATTATTATTCCGTTGGAACATCCTGTCTGTGTGTTTTACACTGGACCTGGTTCCGTCTTTATTATTATTCCGTTGGAACATCATGTCTGTGTGTTTTATACCGGACCTGGTTCCGTCTTTATTATTCTGTTGGAACATCTTGTCAGTGCAAATTTTGCCTGACCCGGTTCCGTTATTATCATTCTGTTGGAATAACTTGTCTATGCGAAGTACCGCATGCATGGTAATTTCTTTTGTTATTCCATTCTTTATTATACTCACTTGGTTAAAGTTTTGACTTCTATACTCCATGAAATTAGTAGAATATATTTGATATTTGCGCTTCATCCAGTATCTTTTCATGAAAATATTCTTCTGACCATTCTTGAATTTTACTCTACAAAACAATATCATGTTGACAATTTGGACGTTAATAATTCCTGGATAAAATAATTCTTGAACTTGTTTTATTGAATTCTTATATCATTTTCATCATCCTCATGTTTATATTTTGTTGAAAGTCATCTGTGGCCTGTAGTGCATAGATGGACTTGGTATGATTATGACCAGGGATTATTCGGTGTAATCATGACCGTAATGTTACAAATGATGTGGTAAAAGTTCTCATTGGTCCGTAGTGCATTGATGGACAATTGTTGGCATGATCTTGACCATTAATTAATACACAAATATTCTTGGCACGTAGTGCATGGATAATTGTGGTCGTGATACTAAAGAATATTATTGGTCGTAGTGCAGGGGTGATTCGATGATGTGGAATATTTATTAAGCTGAGTCTCAGCGATAACAGTGATGAAAAACCTTTTTAATCATAAAAGATAGTAGATTTTATTTTTTACTTGACTCTTTTAATGGATTGCTTGATCCGCTGCAGTTAAACTTGATGTCTATTATATTTTATCAGTTTAATATTGTTGGAGACTAATGATAATTTATTCTGCATTATCTTAGTCATAATATTTCTTACTGGGCTACTTGAGCTCACCCTTCCTTTCACTGTTCTCTTCAGGAAATGAAAATATAGCTGGGACGAGTTGGGGAACAGAGTGATAGTCCAGAGGATAGCATTAGTAGTCCTCACTATTCTGTGAAATAGTGTGATAATAATTGTAATGAGGACTCCTTTTGAGTTTGTATAATCTCTAGTAGATAATATTTGTATTCAAACTCACAGTGTATGTTTTGTCGTATTGTACACGACAGTTAAGTTTTATTTGAATATTGTACCATGTATCTGGCGACCCAAGATGGGTGATGTATACCTAATTTTGGGGGCGTCACAACATCCTTCATCCAACATACATCATTATATACCGAAATATAACAACATACACTCTCAAATCCCAGGTTCTGAAAACCTTATAACATTTTTCATTACAAATAATAATAAATACATTATTCATTTCATCTTACAAGAGTAACTTTTATCTGCCACCAAGGATACATAACAGTTTCTTAAACTAGTCTAGAGTTCAATTCATCTTTCTAAATTACAAGTCTTCACTTGATCTTCTCGTTACCTTCGCACTCTGAATGACAATTCATTTGGAGACCGTCAGCTTGATCTTTACGGGATCCTTAAGTTCTTCTAACCTTGTTCGCTGAAAATTGTTTTTCATTTAAAGCAAATGTGAGCATTCAATTGCCCAGCAAGTCATAACAGTTGAACAAACAACTTCAGAATTAAAACATTTCTTTAGAACTTCTATAACCGAACAAAGGTTATGAAGCAACTTGAATAATAGGAATAGTCTCGATTCCTATCATCTTAAAACATCAATCACTTTTACCTTGAAATACTTTCATTCATCTACCTTTTTCATACACATCATGTCTGGCTAGAATCATTAGCACATACTTAACAATAACGGCTCATATATAAACAGAACATACTTTTATTGAACAACTCAATCACAGATCGTGATAAGATAGATGGAGCGTTACAACTTCCAGAGATAGAATTTCAAACTCGTGAAGATTTAATTTGAATGGTTCAAACATATGTCTTAATGCAAGGTTACACAACATCGATAAAAAAACCTATTACAGATCGTCTTGTGATTATTGGTTGTGATAGAGGAGGTACTTATCGGGATAAACAAAAAAATTTGATGGAAAGTCGTAAAAGAAAGACATCGTCCCGTCTAATAGATTGTCCTTTTAAAGTTTGCGGAAGGAAAAGGCTTGGGCAACCTTGGGTGCTTCAAATTATAAATGCATGTCATACCCATGATCTTACAGTAGATATGTCGGGTCATCCTTCTTGTCGTCGCTTTTTAAAAGAAGAGTTTGAACGTGTTAAAGAAATGACTAAGTCTGGAATTGCTCCACGTCAAATTCTTTCTTCACTAAGACAATGTAATCCTAATATCAAGGCCGTTTTCTAGAACAGTGTATAATGCAAAAGTCAAAATCCATAGGGATAATTTGGGCGGTCGTATAATGATTCAAGCTTTAGTTGAAGAACTTAGCGCAAACGGTTTTACTTATGATGTGGAATCAGATTCTACCGGGCACGTGACACGTTTATTTTTCGCTCACCCTATATTAATAGCATTGACTAAAAGGTACTCGCATGTCTTTGTAATGGATTGTACTTACAAGACCAACAAGTATAAAATGTTGTTACTTGACATTGTTGGAGTATCAAGTTTCAATACATCATTCTACTCTTGCTTCACTTTCTTACAAAAAGAAGAAGTGGAAGACTATATTTGGGCTTTGAAGAGATATAAGGATATTCTTGGTGTTAATTTTGAACCTTCGGCTATTGTGATAGATAGAGAGTTGGCATTGATAAAAGTTATTACAATGGTTTTTCCAACAACATTCAATATCCTTTACGTATAGCACATTGAGAAGAACATCTTGGCAAATTGTAAATCTCAGTTTCAAGAAGGTGAGGATTGGGAAGGATTTATGAAAAGTTGGACAGTGGTTATAAATTCTCAAAGTGAAGATGAATACAATAGAGCTTTGGAGTACATTGAAATTCAATACAAAGAAAAGACGAGTGTTCTTAATTACATCAAAAATACTTGGTTGCATCTAAAAGAGCACTTTGTTTGTGCTTGGACAGAAAAACACACTCATTTTGGAACTCGTGTTACCTCAAGGGCAGAAGGTGCACATGCACTTCTTAAAAGGTACTTACAAGTTTCGACCGGGGATCTTAGTGAGGTCAAAAATAAATTATGTCTTGCAATTGAGAATCAATTTCAAGAAATCAAGACACAATTTGAAATAGAAAAAATAAGAATCCCTCACAACCTTCATATTTCTTTGTTTAAAGAGCTTCTTACTCATGTTTCAGTGTTTACTTTAAACGAGCTCCATAAGCAGTACAAATTAGTTATGTCTCATGAAGAATCTCTTACTTGCAAAAATCATTTTATGACAGTCATGGGTATGCCTTGTGCACATAAAATAAAAAATTTGGGAGATGAAGTGTTACATTTAGATGATATACACTCACAATGGAGACTTGACACAAAATCATTTTTAGATAATGATTTTACTCAAAATAGTGGTCTTGCTTCACTTTCTTACAAAAAGAAGAAGTGGAAGACTATATTTGGGCTTTGAAGAGATATAAGGATATTCTTGGTGTTAATTTTGAACCTTCGGCTATTGTGATAGATAGAGAGTTGGCATTGATAAAAGCTATTACAATGGTTTTTCCAACAACATTCAATATCCTTTACGTATAGCACATTGAGAAGAACATCTTGGCAAATTGTAAATCTCAGTTTCAAGAAGGTGAAGATTGGGAAGGATTTATGAAAAGTTGGACAGTGGTTATAAATTCTCAAAGTGAAGATGAATACAATAGAGCTTTGGAGTACATTGAAATTCAATACAAAGAAAAGACGAGTGTTCTTATTTACATCAAAAATACTTGGTTGCATCTAAAAGAGCACTTTGTTTGTGCTTGGACAGAAAAACACACTCATTTTGGAACTCGTGTTACCTCAAGGGCAGAAGGTGCATATGCACTTCTTAAAAGGTACTTACAAGTTTCGACCGGGGATCTTAGTGAGGTCAAAAACAAATTATGTCTTGCAATTGAGAATCAATTTCAAGAAATCAAGACACAATTTGAAATAGAAAAAATAAGAATCCCTCACAACCTTCATATTTCTTTGTTTAAAGAGCTTCTTACTCATGTTTCAGTGTTTACTTTAAACGAGCTCCATAAGCAGTACAAATTAGTTATGTCTCATGAAGAATCTCTTACTTGCAAAAATCATTTTATGACAGTCATGGGTATGCCTTGTGCACATAAAATAAAAAATTTGGGAGATGAAGTGTTACATTTAGATGATATACACTCACAATGGAGACTTGACACAAAATCATTTTTAGACAATGATTTTACTCAAAATAGTGGAGAAAGTGAGATATGTGGGCTGCTTGAAAAGTTGCAGGAAAGATATGTGGAGTGGCCTCTTGCACGACAACAAGTTGTTCAAAAGAGAATTTATGAACTTGTGGATGGAAATGATTCGTTCTTACATGAGCCTCGTATACAACCCCACAAAGGTCGTCCAACGGGGTCAAAGAATAAGAAGACTACATCTACAATACGTGATGTTTCTGCTTTTGAGTTGGTAGAAAAGGTTAGAAAGTGTAGTATATGTAAAGATCCGAGCCACAACAAAAGATATTGCATATTCAAAGATAACTACACTTCACTTTGTACTCAATTCAGGTTTTAATTTTACTAACTTCATATATAAATTTGATTGATTAAGTAATACTAATATTAGTTTACATACAATTGTATTACTATAATATTATTTAGTTTTCTTTAACTCATTTTGATCTTTCAGTATTGATGAAGGTGATGGTCCTGATGAAGTATCCTTACTGTAACTCATTCAAAAAGAAGAAAGGTTTGGTGCTAAAATTTCCTATTTTGATGTATCCTTACTGTAACATATTTTTATTTTTTTATTTTCCTATTCTGTTCATCTATGTTTACAGTTTTGATGTCAAATTTGGACTGATGATCACCTGCAACAAGTTTACAAGAAGCCAGTTTGGACTTTTGAAGAAAGGGAATTTGATTATCCAAGTGATATAATTTAAAGATCAGTAGCAATGCTATGTAACTGTAATATGTTTTTGAAGAATGAGTACTACAGGCTTATTGTAATATGTTCAGACATGTGAGGGCAATTTGGTAAAACGAATTTGGTAGTATTGTTAACTTATTGCAGCTGTTTCAACTGTAGTTAATTAGTGGGTCATCCCGTGCAAAAAAAACAAAAAACAGTATGGATTTAACAGTTACCTATATATATACCCTTCCTCCGCAAATTATTTGCCAATTAGGCTGTCATTATCATTATTACAATACTCAAAGAATTTACACTGTTAAAAAAAAATTCAAACCATACCAGACTAATTTAATTTAGTTCCACTTGATCGTAATTTTCTTTTCTTTTTACAGTCGTCGCTTGTCTCTCTCTTCCCCTCCTCAGTTTGTATAATGAAGTAAGATTAGATTTAATTATATGTTTATTTATTAACAAATTTATTTATTTATTTTAGTTATAATAAGATTTAATATTACTCAAATATAAATTAAATCCAATTAATTTTGGTAAAAAGCACTTTTTGGCCCCTGTGGTTATAGTGATTTAACGAATTAGCAACTGTGTTTTTAAAATATTCAATTAGCCCACTGAACTTTTTAAAAATGTTCAATAAACTCATTCCGTCTAATTTTTCAGACGTACGTTAAAAAATATCATACGTGGCAGTTTAAAAGTAAAATAAAAATAAAAGAAATGACATGTAAATGCTGATGTGGCTCATCTTCTTCCTCAGTCGGGTCAACCCGACCCGTACACATTTAAAAGGGTCAAATGCTGGTTCAGTCCTTGCTGGTGAGCTTTCCCTTGTCTGCACTAGCTACAGGGCAACTTGTGAAGAGCCGCATGAAATTCAATAGATCTAGCAGGGCAGATCTAGTATGAAATTCCTCTACACACATTCATATATACACAAGCAGATCTCGTATCATTGTATTCTCAAATTCTAGGATCGCTCTGTCGCATCTTGTTGGAGGCGTTGATTTAGGGAATCGCCGGCGAAGATATCGACTGTAGATTTTGGCCGGAAAAAATATTTGATTTTGGCCGGAAAAAATGGGAGAAAAGACTGTAGATTCCTATGAAGCAACCTGTGTCTTGTGGATGAATATGAAGATAAATATTTATAATATTAATATTATAATATTAATTTTTATTAATATTATAAATATTAAAAATATTTAGGTAAAGAAAAAGAAATAAAATAAAACATAAAAATATTTTTATTTTTAAAATTTTTATAAGTATTTTAAAATATAAAAGTATTTTTATTTTTATTTTTAAAATAAAACATACATATTAATTATAAATATTATAATATTAATTTTTATAAATATTATAAATATTTGGGTAAAGCAAAAAAAAGAAAATAAAACATAAAAATATTTTTATTTTTAAAAATTTTATAAGTATTTTAAAACATAAAAATATTTTTATTTTTATTTTTCAAAAAAAACATACATATTAATTATAAATATTATACTATTAATTTTTATTAATATTATACATATTATAAATATTTAGGTAAAGCAAAAAAAAGAAAATAAAACATAAAAATATTTTTATTTTTAAAAATTTTATAAGTATTTTAAAAGATAAAAATATTTTTATTTTTATTTTTCAAAAAAAACATACATATTATTATTTTTTGATAAAGAGGGTTAAATGAGATGAATAAAATTATTTTTATTATTATTTTAATAAATATTATAAATATTTAGGTAAAGAAAAAGAAAGAAAAATTCATTATTTCTTTATGTTTATAAATATTAATTTATTTATGTTTGTAATTTGCATTATTTCTTTTTTGTCTAAAAAATTCAAAAAAAAATTTGGTCTTATACAATTAAATATAAAGTCAACATGTATTGTACATGCCACATAATCAATGGTGTTATTTTATTTTTTTATGCTGCCACATCAGAAAATAAAAATTTTTTGTTTTTTTTTTTCAATGCCACGTGTGCAATTTGTTAACGTCCGTCTAAGAAATTGGACGGAATATGCTTATTGAACATTTTAAAAAAGTTCAGTGGGCTAATTGAATATTTAAAAAACACAGTGGCTAATTCGTTAAATCACTATAACCACAGTGGCCAAAAAGTGCTTTTTGCCAATTAATTTTATAGCCTAATTTTACCAAATTAATTTCCATCACTTATTTATTCTTATTAGTCCACATAAATTAAATGACTAGTTTGACCAAAATAAAAGACAAAATTTAATTAAAATATTAATTAAAATATTATTTATTTATTTATTTTTCTTGGTATTACAAAGTACAACTTGCAAAAAAAGACAGTTGAACAACCTCTTTTATTAGATGACAGCTTAAATATTTTCTTGAAGATTAAAGTTTTTATTAAAACATATAGTATTATTTTCATTGAATTTTTTTTTAGCATTGAATTTTAAACATTATAATTTATCAGTATACATTTTTTAATGACAAAAAGTGCCCTACAGAAATCTTATATTAAAATTGTAATATTTCAATGTGACTAAACTAATTACAACAGAAACCCGGCACTGGAATGCAATTTTTAACCTGACTGTTAAGCAACCCTTTCCCCAAATCCCAACCGCTAAGCATCGTTTTCTAAATAAATAAAAATCAATGACAAGGTCAATTTATAAATGAAATTATCGGTGGCAGGTTCTTGAAATAAGTCAGAAACTAAAGGTAATCATCTATATACTTTTGCCTTTTTATTAATGAAATCTGATGACAAGTCCATTCTCAGCATATGGACTTTCTATCCAATGACAGCCTTTAGTTAATTAAGGAAATGGCATCAAGCCCCCCCCCAAAGATAACTCAACGAGAGCAAATCCTCTGTTCTCAAATTTCATGTTCTCCTTGTGTCCCTCCACTTAAATCTTGACACATGTCTTTTTATTTAATATTAGAATTAATTAGTGTTAAGTAAGAGACTATGTGTCAAGATTTAAGTAGAGGGACACAAGGAGACAAAAAATTTGGGGACAGAAAATCTGCTCTCTAACTCAACTGCCTCCACGCTTATAAGACTCCATCCAACCCTCAATCCCTTCCTGTTTCCTCCCTTCCCAAATGGCATCCACTACCACCACTGCCGCGGCAGCCACCAGATCCGCCACCAAAAGGCAAAAGCTGCACCACAACGACCACCGCCATCAGCCTTTGTTACCGGGATTACCTGACCACATAGCTCAAATCTGTCTGTCTATTGTCCACCCTTCAATACTTTACTCCGTTTGCCGATCATGGCGTAGCCTAATTTATGCCCCATCTTTTCCTCCGTTCCTATCAATCTATGCTCTATTATTGTCATCTCAATCACTTGATCAAACCCACCATACAAATTCAAATTCCCTTGAATTCTCCGCCTTTGATCCGATTTCATCCAAATGGTACTTTCTACCTCCTCCAACGCCGGACCCGCCTCTCGGCCTCCTCGTTCGGATCCCGTCTTTCATCTCCCGCAGCCTTCCGATTCAGTCTGTATCCGTCTCCAACACCTTAGTCCTTCTCGCCGCCACCACCCACCACTTTGCCCCTGCCCTCCATTGCCCACTCATTTTCAGCCCATTTTCTAATAAATGGGCTCGTGGTCCACCACTCCCCATACCACGCCGTTGGTGTGCAGCTGGAGCATCCAGCGGTGTTGTATACGTGGCAAGTGGCATTGGGTCCCATTTTAACACCGAAGTTGCTCGGTCGGTTGAGAAGTGGGACCTATACGGACAAAATGGACAACATACTCGGGACCAGAGGAATTGGAAGTGGGAAAAGATGGGGTTGCTTAAAGATGGAAAGTTAAGTAGGGAAGCAATTGATGCTGTTGGTTGGAGGGGAAAATTCTACATGGTAAACGTGAAAGGCGATGCGCGGAAAGAAGGCGCGGTTTACGATTCAAAAATTGATTCGTGGGAGGAAATGCCGGACGGAATGCTCGCCGGATGGAGAGGTCCAGCGGCGGCGATGGCGGAGGAAACTATATTTGTGGCGGAAGAGTCCAAAGGTATTTTGAAAAAATATGACCCTGAAAGTTATTTATGGGAGGAAGTATTGGAATCTGAGAAACTAAGAGGGGGCGGAGCATATTAACTCGCTCGAACTAATTTTTATTTTCAAATTGAGTCATTCCGTTAAAAAAAGTTGACAGACGTTCAAATATTGCTTATGTGGCGCTTACGTGACAAAAAAATAAAAAATATTTCTTATGTGTCAAAAAAAATCAAAAAACAGATTTTAAAAATAAAAAAATTAGCATTTTAAAAATAACAAAAACATAATAAAATAAAACAAAAAATAAAAAAATATTTTCTTCTTCAACTAAAAAGATTTAACCATCTTGATTATTTGGCAAAAAACAGGAATTTTTTTAAAAACATAATTTTAAAAAAAATAGAATTTGTTAAAAAATAGAATTTTTTAAAAAACAATCTTTTTTAAAAAAACAGAATTTTTTTAAAAACAGATTGTTTTAAAAAATAACAGAATTTTTTAAAAAGCAGAATTTTTAAAAAAATAGATTTTTTAAAAAAAACAGATTTTGAAAAAATAGAATTTTTTTTAAAAACAGAATTCTATAAAAAATATAATTTTTTTAAAAACAGATTTGTTTTTTAAAAAGCAAACTTTTTAAAAAAAATAGAATTTTTAAAAAAACGGAACTTTTTAAAAAAATATAATTTTTTTAAAAACAAAATTTTTTTTATAAAATAGAATTCTGTTTTTTTTTTAAAATCCGTTTTTAAAAAAATTATGTTTTTTAAAAAAGTAAATATTTTTTTAAATTCTGTTTTGAAAAAAAAAACTGTTTTTTAAAAACAGATTTTTTTATAAAAAAAATAGTTTTTTTTAAAAGTGTATTTTTGTGACGCCCCCAAAATTAGGTATACATCACTCATCTTGGGTCGTCAGATACATAGTACAAAATACAAATACAACTTACTAATACAACTGTCGTGTACAATACGACAAAACATAAACTGTGAGTTTGAATACAAATATTATCTTCTAGAGAGTATTCATACTCAAAAGGAGTCCTCATTACATTTATTAACACACCATTACATAGAATAGTGAGGACTACTAACTAATACTATCATTCGGACCATCACTCCGTTCCCCGACTTGCCCCAGCTACGTTCTCATTTCCTGAAGAGAACAGTGAAAGAAAGGGTGAGCTCAACTAGCCCAGTAAGAAATATTATGACTAAGATAATGCAGAATAAATTATCATTAGCCTTCAACAATGTTAAACTGATAAAATATAATAGACATCAAGTTTAACTGCAGCGGAACAAGCAATCCATTAAAAGAGTCAAGTAGAAGATAAACTCTACTATCTTTTATGATTTAAAAGATTTTTCAACACTGTGATCGCTGAGACTCTGCTTAATAAAATAATCCACATCATCGAATCACCCCTGCACTACGGCCAATGATATTCGTATATTCATTAATGGTAATGATCATGCCAACAACTGTCCATCAATGCACTACGGGCCAATGAGGACTTTTACCACATCATTCGTAACATTACGGTCATGATTACACCGAATAATCCCTGGTCATAATCATACCAAGTTCATCTATGCACTACAGGCCACAGATGACTTTCAACAGAATATAAACATGAGGATGATGACAATGATATAAGAATTCAATAAAACAAGTTCAAGAATTAATTTATCCAAGAATTAACAACGTCCAAATTGTCAACATGATACTACTTTGTGGAGTAAAATTCAAGAATGATCAGGAGAATATTTTCATGAATAGATACTAGATGAAGCGCAAATGTCAAGGATATTCCACAAATTTCATGGAGTGTAGAAGTCAAAACTTAATCAACTGAGTATAATAAAGAATGGAATAACAAAAGAAATCACCATGCATGCGATAGACCGCACAGACAGGTTATTCCAACAGAATAATAAATAATGGAACCAGGTCCGGCGTAAACGCATAGACAGGATATTCCGACAGAATAATAAATAATGGAACCAGGTCCGGCGTAAACGCACAGACAGGATATTCCGACAGAATAATAACAAGACGGAACCAGGTCCGGTGTAAAACACACAGACAGGATGTTCCAACAGAATAATAATAAAAACGGAACCATGTCCGGTGTAAAACACACAGACATGATGTTCCAACAGAATAATAGAAGAATGTCACCAAGTATAGGGTATATCCGCGTATACAGGTTATTCCAACAGAATAATAAGAAATGGAATAACAACAGTTCTCTTCATGAATAAGAAAGAATAACACCCCTTACCGTTTTAAAGACGAGCTGAAATAAGGAAGTAGTTAAGTAGCAGAATACTCTTCTTCTCTCTCTCTATAGTTTCTCTCTCTAGAGTTCAGTGAATTCGTAAGAAATAATGAAGGAATGAGCTGCTATTTATAGAAAAATAGAATGCATAGTAACTAATCCATGAACGGTCCAGATTGATTACTTTAATCTGACGGTCCATATTTAAAGAAAAATCTTTTAAATAAAATATAATATATTCTATTTATAGAATGACTTTAATAAAGTATTCTGTTTTATATAAAAAGATGTTTCTGTTTTATTACGTTAATAATACGAATAAAACAAAACGTTATTATCGCTAAATAATTCATATTATTAACTGACAATAATTGAATCAAACTGAGTGACTTCTCACATAAGCATTAATAATCAATACCGTGTGCTACTATGCAACCACACGTATTACTGTACTTTTACTACCGAGTAGTTCAACAGTAACAATGGTAAAATTTCCGCCGTTATTTTTAATAAAATATTTTTGTCGTTTCTTTCAATCCGACAATAATGCCGTTGTGGGGTCCACAAATGATTGTGTCGTTGTACGAATATTCCCTGTTAAAACGAATATTCTCCAACCAATCGAATATTATATAACAACTTGCGTACTTTGCAAAATTTATAAATATTACCTACAACTATAACATTATATCAAATTAACTCCATAATATTCAAAAATGATATTTATAGAAAATTCATCTTTATTTATAAAATTTGGGGTCTTACAACCTCCCCTTCTTATTAAATTTCGCCCTCGAAATTAGGGTACGTACCTGGTATGTCGAAGAGGTAAGGATACCTTGATTTCATTTCAGATTCTAACTCCCAAGTCATTTTCTCACCATCGTGGTTTCTCCACAAAACTTTGACTTGAGGTATAACCTTGGAGCGTAGAATATGTTCTTTCTTATCCAAGATTTGAACATGAACTTCTTCATACGTCAAATCTTCCGCTATTTCGTCCGGTTCTAACTCAATAATGTGGTTCGGGTCTTCAACATATTTGCGTAACATGGATATGTGAAAAACGTTATGAACACGAGACATACTTGGCGGTAAAGCGAGTCTATAAGCCACAGTTCCTACTCGATCGAGGATTAAAAATGGACCGATGAATCGAGGATTGAGCTTTCCTCTCTTTCCAAATCTCGTAACTCCTTTCCATGGAGCAACACGTAAGAACACATGATCTCCTACATCAAATTTCACGTCCTTCCGATGAAGATCAGCATAACTCTTTTGTCGATCTTGTGAGGTTTTTATACGTTGTCGGATCGTTTGAATCTTTTCTGTAGTCATACGTACCAACTTCAGTCCCAATAACGTTGCTTCACCCACCTCATCTCAGCATACTGGAGAACGACATTATCTTCCATACAATGCTTCGAATGGAGCCATGCCAATACTTGCTTGATAACTGTTGTTGTAGGAAAACTCCACCAATGGTAAGAACTTGTCCCAACTTCCTTTGAAGTCAAAGACACAGAGTCTTAAATAGATCTTCAAGAGTTTGAATAGTCCTCTCTGATTGTCCGTCCGTCTGAGGATGATATGCTGAACTAAATCGTAACTCCGTGCCCATAGCTTTTTATAAACTAACCCAAAATCGTGAAGTGAATCTTGGGTCTCGGTCAGAAACTATGGATACTGGCATACCATGCAGTCTTACAATCTCGTTTATGTACATACGAGCAAGACGTTCAAGTGTATAAGTTTCTCGTATCGGTAAGAAATGAGCAGACTTGGTCAATCTATCAACAATGACCCAAATCGCATCAATACCTTGAGAAACCCTAGGAAGACCGGTAACGAAATCCATGGTAATGTGCTCCCACTTCCATTCTGGAATTTCAAGTGGTTGCAATGGACCTTTTGGTACTTGATGCTCCGCTTTGACTCGTTGACAAGTTAGACACCTTGAGATAAACAACGCTATCTCTCTCTTCATATTGCTCCACCAAAATGTATGACGAAGATCATGATACATTTTGGTACTTCTAGGATGGATTGCAAACGGTGTGTTGTGCGCCTCCATCATGATTTCATACTTTAAATCAGGGTTGTTAGGAACACAAAGTCTGGAGTTGACTCGAAGTATTCCTTCTTCGTCGATTCTTGCTTCCGGTATAGCACCTTCTTGCACTTTCTTCTTCATACGCATCAGCTCCAGGTCTGTAGCTTGAGCAGCTTTAACTTTATCGATTAAAGTCGGTTCTACTCGTATATTCGCCATCATCGCATGGGTCCCTGGAGTCTTTAACTCTATCTCCATCCTTTGCAAATCACACAAAATGGGTCTTTGTGTTGACAATATCGCACTCGTACTTGCATATGATCTTCTACTCAATGCGTCAGCTACCACGTTCGCTTTTCTAGGATGATATTGAATGGTATGATCATAATCTTTCAACAGTTCAAGCCAACGTCGTTGTCGCATGTTGAGTTCCTTTTGAGTGAAGAAATATTTGAGACTTTTATGATCCGTAAAGATCTCCACCTTCTCCCCATACAAGTAATGCCTCCAAATTTTAAGTGCAAAGACAACAGCTGCCAACTCTAGATCATGAGTAGGATAATTCCTCTCATATTCCTTGAGTTGTCTTGATGCATAGGCTATGACTTTTCCATGTTGCATGAGAACACATCCCAACCCTTTGCTCGAAGCATCACTGTAGATGACAAATCCCTCCGAGCCAGATGGTATTGTTAGAACAGGTGCTGAAATGAGTCTCCTCTTGAGTTCTTGAAAACTCTGCTCACATTCTTCGCTCCAACCGAACTTTGTATCTTTTCGAGTCAGCTGAGTTAACGGAGTAGCGATTCGAGAAAATCCTTCCACGAATCTCCGATAATAACCAGCTAGACCGAGAAAGCTACGTACTTCGGTTACTGATTTAGGTTGCTCCCAGCTTTGAATAGCTTCAATCTTTGCCGGGTCAACCGATATTCCACGACTTGATACTACGTGCCCAAGGAATGCTACCTCTTCCAGCCAGAACTCGCATTTCTTCAACTTGGCATAAAGTTTGTATTCACGAAGCTTTTGGAGTACCAGCCTCAAGTGTTGCTCATGATCGTCACGGCTTTTGGAATAAACAAGGATGTCATCGATAAAGACGACCACAAAGTGATCCAAATATTTCTTAAATACCCTGTTCATCATATCCATGAAGGCAGCAGGAGCATTAGTCAATCCAAAAGACATAACTAAGAATTCATAATGCCCATACCGAGTTCTGAAGGCAGTCTTTGGAATATCCTCAGTTCTAACCTTCAGCTGATGATATCCAGAACGAAGATCGATCTTTGAAAAGAATTGTGCTCCTTGCAACTTGTCAAACAGGTCATCAATACGTGGCAATGGGTACCTATTTTTGATGGTGACATGATTCAACTCCCGATAATCAATACAAAGTCGCATACTCCCATCTTTCTTCTTCACGAACAGAACAGGAGCACCCCAAGGAGAAGTACTAGGACGAATAAAACCAATGTCTAACAATTCCTGCAGTTGGGTCTTTAACTCCTGAAGTTCAATAGGAGCCATTCGATATGGAGCTTTGGAAATGGGTTTTGTACCGGGTTCAAGGTCGATACAAAATTTAATTTCACGCTCTGGGGGTAGGCCAGGAAGTTCTTCGGGAAATACGTCAGGAAATTTATTAACAACAGAAATATCATTCAAAGCTGACGTATTTTTGTTTAGATCTGTGACATGAGCTAAGAAAGCTTGACATCCGTTTTTCAATAAACGAATAGCTTTATGGCTTGAGATGACAGCGATTGATTTTAATGGTTTGGTTGCTTGAATTCGCATAATAGGTCGATTAGGAATATGAAAGCTAACAACCTTACGAAAACAATTAATTTTTGCATGATGAGTAGTTAACCAATCAATCCCTAGAATCACGTCAAATGCAAGTATTTTTAATGAAATAAGATTGACAGGAAATGTATGGGTACCAACTTGAACCAAACAAGACTTATAAACCGTGGATGTAATGAAGGTTTCTCCCAATGGAGTTTCAACAGCTAGGTCAAAGTCTAATTTCCCCGGAATCAAATTTAATCGATGAGCGCAAGTAGGAGAAATAAAAGAATGGGTAGAACCGGTATCAAATAAAGTATAGACTTCGTTAGAGTTTATGATAAGCTTACCCGTGATGACCTCATTCGGGTTTCTTGCTTTCTGGGAGTTCACAACAAACGCTCTCCCTTGCACAACCGGTTTGACTTTTCTGGGACGGCCTTTGGTGCCTCCATCCTAGCTGAATTTGTCTTCGGTAAACGACAAAATCGGGCTAAATGACCTTCTCTTCCACAATTATAACATGCTTTGGACAGCATCGCGCAGTTTGGACTGATGTGCCCCTCCCCTCCGCATTTGAAACATATGATAGGTGGTCGTTCTCCTTCCTTAACGACAGGTGCTGGTGCTGACGTTTTTCCATCATTGTTGAATCTCCTCTTCTTGAAATGTCCAGTCTTATTGTTTTGGCCCTGATTACCACCGAAGTGGTTACCATTTCTGGCCTGTTGATTCCCTCCACGCTTGTTGTCACCGCTTCGATGACTGCTTTCACTGGTATTATCATTTTGTCGGCTGCTCTCTTTTGGTTGTGTTGTCTCATTATCGCGCTCCACCAACTGAGCCCTATTTACAACATCTGAATACAAACACAGTTTATAAGAAACAAGATGTTGACGTATCTCCGGCTTCAAACCTCTTAAAAACATCCGCGTCATTCTTTCTTCATTATCCACCAGGTGGGACGCAAACCGGGATAACTCCGCAAATTTTGCCTCGTACTGCGACACGGTCATATTATTCTGCTCCAATTTGATGAACTCCACCTCCTTCATGTGACGAATACTCTCGGGAAAGTATTTGTCGTTAAACAGCTCTTGGAACTTCTCCCAAGACATCGTCAGTGCGGCAGGTTGAGTACGCTTTATCGATTCCCACCAGTAATCTGCCTCTCCTCGCAACATAAAGGCGGCAAAGGGAACCTTTTGCTCCTCGGAGCAACCCAAGACATCAAATATCTTGGTGATCTGCTTTATCCATGTTTCAGCTACAAGTGGTTTGGGTTCTCCCTTAAACTCCGGTGGTCCCAACTCCTTAAACTGTTTAGCGGTGACCGCCAGAGAGTTTCCAGTATTTCCACCTACGTTGTGGACAGGAGCCGCTTTCACCTGTTGTTGCATGAATTGCATAAAGCCTCTGAACATTTGATCATTCATCATTTGGTCAGTGTTGTTGTTTGCATGAGGATTGTCACCTTCCTGATGCACATTATCCTGATTATTGATATGAGGTGAATCAACAGTCGCCTGTGCTCCATTGCTAATCTCAACATTCTCAGATGCCATTTTCAGATACTGCCACAAAATAAAAATTAATTGATATGTCATATTTTATCCTTATATTATGACCGACCAATTAAATACCATGCAAATAAACTTAGGTAGGTCATACTAGCGAAAGAATTCCCCGTCTCTCCCCTCCTAGTTCTATTCTCACATCTTAGCCAGGGATCATATCCCTAAGCTCTGATACCAACTGTGACGCCCCCAAAATTAGGTATACATCACCCATCTTGGGTCGTCAGATACATAGTACAAAATACAAATACAACTTACTAATACAACTGTCGTGTACAATACGACAAAACATAAACTGTGAGTTTGAATACAAATATTATCTTCTAGAGAGTATTCATACTCAAAAGGAGTCCTCATTACATTTATTAACACACCATTACATAGAATAGTGAGGACTACTAACTAATACTATCATTCGGACCATCACTCCGTCCCCGACTTGCCCCAGCTACGTTCTCATTTCCTGAAGAGAACAGTGAAAGAAAGGGTGAGCTCAACTAGCCCAGTAAGAAATATTATGACTAAGATAATGCAGAATAAATTATCATTAGCCTTCAACAATGTTAAACTGATAAAATATAATAGACATCAAGTTTAACTGCAGCGGAACAAGCAATCCATTAAAAGAGTCAAGTAGAAGATAAACTCTACTATCTTTTATGATTTAAAAGATTTTTCAACACTGTGATCGCTGAGACTCAGCTTAATAAAATAATCCACATCATCGAATCACCCCTGCACTACGGCCAAGGATATTCGTATATTCATTAATGGTCATGATCATGCCAACAACTGTCCATCAATGCACTACGGGCCAATGAGAACTTTTACCACATCATTCGTAACATTACGGTCATGATTACACCGAATAATCCCTGGTCATAATCATACCAAGTTCATCTATGCACTACAGGCCACAGATGACTTTCAACAGAATATAAACATGAGGATGATGACAATGATATAAGAATTCAATAAAACAAGTTCAAGAATTAATTTATCCAAGAATTAACAACGTCCAAATTGTCAACATGATACTACTTTGTGGAGTAAAATTCAAGAATGATCAGGAGAATATTTTCATGAATAGATACTAGATGAAGCGCAAATGTCAAGGATATTCCACAAATTTCATGGAGTGTAGAAGTCAAAACTTAACCAACTGAGTATAATAAAGAATGGAATAACAAAAGAAATCACCATGCATGCGATAGACCGCACAGACAGGTTATTCCAACAGAATAATAAATAATGGAACCAGGTCCGGCGTAAACGCATAGACATGATATTCCGACAGAATAATAAATAATGGAACCAGGTCCGGCGTAAACGCACAGACAGGATATTCCGACAGAATAATAACAAGACGGAACCAGGTCCGGTGTAAAACACACAGACAGGATGTTCCAACAGAATAATAATAAAAACGGAACCAGGTCCGGTGTAAAACACACAGACAGGATGTTCCAACAGAATAATAGAAGAATGTCACCAAGTATAGGGTATATCCGCGTATACAGGTTATTCCAACAGAATAATAAGAAATGGAATAACAACAGTTCTCTTCATGAATAAGAAAGAATAACACCCCTTACCGTTTTAAAGACGAGCTGAAATAAGGAAGTGGTTAAGTAGTAGAATACTCTTCTTCTTCTCTCTCTCTATAGTTTCTCTCTCTAGAGTTCAGTGAATTCGTAAGAAATAATGAAGGAATGAGCTGCTATTTATAGAAAAATAGAATGCATAGTAACTAATCCATGAACGGTCCAGATTGATTACTTTAATCTGACGGTCCATATTTAAAGAAAAATCTTTTAAATAAAATATAATATATTCTATTTATAGAATGACTTTAATAAAGTATTCTGTTTTATATAAAAAGATGTTTCTGTTTTATTACGTTAATAATACGAATAAAACAAAACGTTATTATCGCTAAATAATTCATATTATTAACTGACAATAATTGAATCAAACTGAGTGACTTCTCACATAAGCATTAATAATCAATACCGTGTGCTACTATGCAACCACACGTATTACTGTACTTTTACTACCGAGTAGTTCAACAGTAACAATGGTAAAATTTCCGCCGTTATTTTTAATAAAATATTTTTGTCGTTTCTTTCAATCCGACAATAATGCCGTTGTGGGGTCCACAAATGATTGTGTCGTTGTACGAATATTCCCTGTTAAAACGAATATTCCCCGACCAATCGAATATTATATAACAACTTGCGTACTTTGCAAAATTTATAAATATTACCCACAACTATAACATTATATCAAATTAACTCCATAATATTCAAAAATGATATTTATAGAAAATTCATCTTTATTTATAAAATTTGGGGTCTTACAATTTTTTTAAAAATTATGTTTTTTTTTAAAATCTATTTTTTAAAAAAGTCGATTTTTTTTTAAAAAGCTGGTTTTAAAAAAATTCTATTTTTAAAAAAAATTGGATTTTTAAAAAATATAATTTTTAAATTTTTTTTTAAAAAACAACATTTTTTTAAAAATATAAATTTTTTAAAAATATAAATTTTTTAAAAAATGGAATTTTTTTCAAAAACATAATTATTTTTAAAAAAGATTTATTTAAAAAAGCAGAATTATTTTTAAAAATAGAATTCTGTTTTTTTAAAAAAATCTATTTTTTAAAAAAGTATATTTTTTAAAAAAAAATCAGTTTTTTAAAAATTTATATTTTTTTAAAAAATCTGTTTTTTTAAAAATTCTGTTTTTTTAAAAAAGCTGCTTTTAAAAAAATTATACTTTTTTATAGAATTCTATTTTTTAAAAAATTCTATTTTTTTAAAAATTATGTTTTTTAAAAAAAGTCTGTTTTTTTAAAAAAATCTTATTTATTTAAAAAATCTATTTTTAACAAAATTATGTTTTTTATAAAATTATGTTTTTTTAAAAAAGTCTATTTTTAAAAAAAATCTATTTGTTTAACAAATTCTGTTTTAAAAAAAATCTATTTTTTTAAAAATTTATGTTTTTTTAAAAAAATTCTGTTTTTTGCCAAATAATCAAGATGGTTAAATCTTTTTAGTTGAAGAAGAAAAGATATTTTTATTTTTTTATTTTTTGTTTTATTTTATTATGTTTTTGTTATTTTTAAAACTTTAAAATGATAATTTTTTGTTTTTAAAATCTGTTTTTGATTTTTTTTGCCACATAAGCAATATTTTTTATTTTTTTTGCCACGTCAACGCCACATAAGCAATATTTTATCGTCTGTCAACTTTTTTTTAACGGAATGACCCAATTTGAAAATAAAAATTAGTTCAGTGAGTTAATTTGAAAAATTAAAAGTTCAATCGGGTATTCAATAAAACGTGTCAACTTCGGTGGCCAAATCAATAGTTTTGCCGTTTAATTTTTGAAGTGTAGCACAATAAAAAGTCATGTAGCAGTGCACCCTAAGAGTTGAGAGATGATGTGAGTGAGTTTTGTGTTTGTGTGGGAGAGAGGGATTTTCGCAGCTTTTATAGTCCATTGTATTGTGGGTGGAAGGTGTGTGGGAGAGAGGGATTTTCGCAGCTTTTATAGTCCATTGTATTGTGGGTGGAAGGGTTTTTGCAGCTTTAAATTCGTGCAAAAAGTTTTATTATGGTATTGTGAAATCTCAAGTTTTAGGGCGTAAAACTTGAGATGATTATTGTAAGCCCATTATATTGATATAGTTGAGATTCAAAGTTTGACTTGTAGTTTTTTCTTTTAAGGGTTTTTCATATTAAATCTTGTGTTTTATCTTTTTATTTTATTGTGTAGTTTGCATTGACTTAATTCCCAACAAGTGGTATCAATGTTAGGTTGATTGATTCGAGTTAGATAATTATTTTGCGTAATATGATGGTGGCAAATTTGGGCAAAATTGAGTTTCCAATCTTCGATGGGAAAAAAAATTCACACTGTGGCAGAGTAACGTGCAAGATCTTTTGGTATTACAAAGACTTGATCAAGCTTTGGAGGATAAAAAACCAGACGATGTGAAAGATACAAATTAGCAGACAATTCACAAGAAGGCGGTAACCACAATACATTCATCGTTAGCACCTGAGATAAAGTTTGATGTGTTGAATGAGACTGATTCGAAAAAATTATGGAAAAAGCTCGATGTTGAAGATAATGGAGATGCTAATGAAGATGAAGACAACAATGTTGATATGATGATGCTATTAAAGAAGATGATAATGTTTAAAAAAGATGATGATAATGGTAACTATAATATAGGTAATGCCAATGACGTGGATGATGCAGATAGTGCAGGTAATACGGATGATGCGGATCATACAGATGATGCGGATATCGTGTTTGACAACCCGAGAATTTAGAAAATTTAGAAAATTTTAATTAATTGATTTAAGGTTCAATATTAGAACCTACACAGAAAATAAGTGTATGCGTTTGATATTTTTGAGAAGGAATTTTGAGGATTTCAAAATTCTGTGAAGGATTTTGGTGAGTTATTCAGGATTAAGGGTATATGTGAATAATTCTATGAGTATGGTCATTTATGTGTTCAGAATGTGGTTAAGGGTCAAGGTTTGACCAGATAAAATTTTATCAGTGTCAAACCCTAAGTATATATTAGGAACATCAACGTTCAGTTAGAAAATTCTTACGATTTATAAGAAACCCAAAAACCAGTTCTGCAAACCCTAATTTCAGTTTCGAGAATTCGAAACCCTATTTCGGATGTTGAAAACCCTAAAGTGGTAATGCAAACGATATTATAAAGTTTAAACGTTATTTATAATAACCTAATTAGGGATAACCCTAATTGATTTAGAAAACCCTAATTTTTGGATTAGAAACCCTAATTTATAATTAAGAAAACCTAATTATTGATTTAATAATTTTAATGTTAATTAGGAAATATAAATCCTAATTTTCAAGTTATAAGTAATTAGAAAACCCTAATCTAATTACGAAATCTAATTTCTAAATTAGAAAATTATTTTTCTATTAGAAACCCTAATTTTTGGGTTGTAAACCCTAATGCATGATTTTGACCATAATTACTAAATTAGTAATTTTAATTAGGAAATACTAATCCTAATTAGCAAGTTTGATTTATGATTAGGAAATCTTAATATAATTATAGAATTCTAATTATAATTTAGAAATATTAATTTTATTTTGAAAACCTAATTTGGAAATTCTAGAATTTATTTTTTTAAAACGTAAGGGTTCTGTAACGCCCCGAAATCCGGTCTATCTTCACACCCGGATTTCGTACGTCACGAGTACATCCTTCATCCAATATACATCATTATATACCGAAATATAATAACATACACTCTCAAATCCCAGGTTCTGGAAACCTTATAACCTTTTTCATTACAAATAATAATAAATACATTATTCATTTCATCTTACAAGAGTGACTTTTATCCGCCACCAAGGATACATAATAGTTCATTAAACTATTCTATAGTTCAATTTCATCTTTCTATATTACAAGTCTTCACTTGATCTTCTCGCTCATTCACATTCTGAATGAAACATCATCTGGATACCGTCAGCTTGATCTTTACGAGATCCTTAAGTTCTTTTCACCTTGTTTGCTGAAAATTATTTTTCATTTAAAGCAAGTGTGAGCATTCAATTGCCCAACAAGTCATAACAGTTGAACAAACAACTTCAGAATTTAAAACATTTCTTTAGAACTTCTATAACCGAACAATGGTTATGAAGCAGCTTGAATAATATGAATAGTCTCGATTCCTATCATCTTAAAACATCAATCATTTTCACTTTGAAATACTTTCATGCTTCTACCTTTTTCATACACATCCTATCTGGCTAGAATCATTAGCACAGACTTAACAATAACGGTTCATGTATAAACAGAACATACTTGTATTGAACAGCTTAATCACAGAATAATGCATATCATAGAAACACCGAAGTGTTCAAATTGTGGCTCAAGGCCTCATACGTTCTACCACATTGTACAAATATCGCACATTCGCACATAGACATAACTTCTCAAGTACAACATCTGAGAAGTTTAATAAACTAGCATTCATATAATATGAATGAAGTTAGGAAACTTGCCTTACGCCCAGCTACAGCTTACGCTGAACTGCTCATTTCAATTCCTATATAACACATAAGGAGAAAACATAAACACCAATTAGTCATATATTGAACTTACTCATTGGTTTAGTTAACTTTACTTCTTAAGGTTCACGTTCTTGCAATATAAGTTTACGCGACTAACTTCCTTAACCAGTTTACGACTTTATGACATACGGAGATGTCTTACTCAAAACGTTCATCATCTTGGATGATTTATTTTCTTATTTTACTCACATTCGGCTTTCATTAATCTTATTATCGTTCATTACGGCTTTCTTGATAATTCATATCCTATTAATACTTTCGTTATCCTTTACATGAACCCCATGTTCATTACTCGTTCTTAGTGTCGAAGCCATACTGATCGTTGTATGCTAAGACCGCTCGTCCATTGCAACAACGTTGCGTTCACAGCGTCTATACGCTACACACTTATCTCTCACTATCATGTCATAACATCGAAATGTTATTCATTACCCTCATCACTCAACGTCTAAGGAATCACAACCATAGCAATCCCTCACGTTTGTTCATCCCGACTACGGTCCCCGGACATCGGTTACGTAATCTCGCGTTTATATTCTTTGTTATTTAATCTCGCTTAATCTATACGATCAACCTTTAATAAAGGTTTACATCACTTGATTAAGTGTTACATTAGTTGAATATTATATTCTTTATCTTCCCTTACATTTCCCCCAAGAGCTGAGCAGCTAAAAGCTCATCTCTGGCTTTTTCTCAACACCGGCGCTGCGGCGCCACTCCCTTCTTTATTTCTCGCTTGTCTTTTACGAAATTTTCGCCATAACTTCGTTATAGCTAAGTTTTAATCCGTTCTTCATGAACGTTTCTACCATTCCTAACCAAGCAATAGCAACTAACTTATACGCGATGGTTTTAAACTTGTCCATCAACAACAATTATCCTACGATGGTTTTAAATTTGTCCATCAACAATGTTCTTCGTGTTCTTCACGTGTTCTTCGTTTGTTCTTCATTTTAATCGATATTTTGGATTATGATTTCACTTTTTATTGGAATTTGATGTTATAGAACATTATTCCTTACTTATTTAACCTACTTATTCATATAATCCACTCGGATCATTCAAATTCGCTACGAATCTTATACTTCCTTAAGAAATTTATTTACTAAACTTTTAAGTTCTTATTTCTTCTTTTCTCATGATTTCAACCATATGAAATCATCTCTAACCTTATCTACTTCTTATCTTCATTAAGTTATGTTTTAACATAGAAAACTTAAAGAAAAATCTATTAGAAGCTAGGTTTTAGATTACCTCTTCTTATTATTTTTCTCCCGCTAGACAAAGCCGGCGATTTGCAAACTTTTCTATTTCACGAACACTTTCGATCCGATCATTCATGATCATGCTCTTCCTTCTCCCTCCCATCCGAGTTCTCTCTCTCTCTCTCTCTCTTAAATGTTTAGGATTTTCGAAATCACAAAACAATGAAATGAGCTTACTATTTATAGATTTTCAAAGCTAGGGGTATTTTAGTCATTTCGCCCCCTTAACCTCCTTACTATTCCACCTCCTCCAACACTTAGCCACCAAGTAAACTTGGCCTCCATCCTTACTTGGTGGCCAAGTGGCCGCCCCTCTTGCCCCATGGGTCACCCCATGGGTTGCCCCATTGGTTTTACCCATCCGTTTACCCATCGGTTCGATCTGCGGTTTTTTTTCTTGGTTTGGGCCTTAACCCTAATTCTTATTGGGCCTATCTTGGGCTTGATTTCACAAAGCGTTGGGCTTGACATAATCCAAGTCCAATTAAATTCTACAAAGTCCATGAACTCAAAGTTCATTAAGACTTATCGTATTCTACGCATCTTATTCTCGTATTTTCTTCGTATATAGTTCTTACGATATTCGTATTATATGTCGTAATAATCTTCGTACTATCCTCGTATAATACTTCATATCATACTCATATCTCTCACGCATAATAACCCTAATTATTATACGTGATCATAAAATTCTCGGAACTCACTTTTCCTAACCCTTAAGTTTTGAGTCTGTAGGCGAAAACTTTGTTTTTGCCATAACTGAAATATTGTTGAATATTCCATCACGTCTCAAAATTAAACGTAATCTATAACTTCTCGGAATTTCAAAATAAATCTTCGAGCAGAAACGGATGAATAGTGCCTATTTCGTCTTTTTCCCCGAAAATATTTTGTTCCCGAAAAACTTCTATTTTCGTCTTGAAAATTCTTATTCGCTCAATCTAGCTCGTAGCCAGAATACTCTCGATTTATAATCATCCTAGGTTATAGAACGATTAATAAACACATATCACATAATAAAATTAATAAAAATTCCTTTTATTAATAATTAATTCTTTACACCTAAATTCTGGACAATCCGAATTTCCGGGTTGTCACAGGTTCAAACCCTAGACCCTAAGGGTTAGGGCAAAAAACATGTATGACATTAAAATTGCATGCTAAATGTCAAAAGTGCCCTTTTCTGCATTATTGGAGGAAACTTGCATATCTTTCCACATAATTGGTGGGTGACCAACCTTAGCCTAGCATGTGCTCTAAAACACAACCATCAGCCATTCCACAGCCACCAAGTGCATTGTATCATCATATATATAGATTTAGAAAGAGAAAACCACTTACTTTATTTTTAATTTTGTCCAAGACCTTCTCTCTCTAGAATTTCGGGAATATAGAGTGAGAAAATGAGATAAGATAAGCCAATATCATCCCTTATCTCTCCTAAATCAGATCATCAAAGTCAGAAATCAAATATCAAAGCAAGAAATGTATAAACCCTAAAAATTTTGAAATCAGTGATTTTATGTTATTTGTTGAAATTGGTTTGTTAGAGTTGTGTATAAGGGTGTCTTTGAGTGATCTGGGTTGGTAGATCAAGGATCTATAATATCTAGATGCTTGAAATAGAAGTTTTAGAAAATCTGGAAAAAATATTGGAAAGTGGCATTGTAGACACTCGAAATTTTCTGTACTACTGTCACTAGCATTGCAGGAGGACAGATTCGTCTTTTAAGAAGGAACCCTGAAAGACAATCCATATCCATTCCGGATACTACCGGAAGTTCAGCATCAACCCCAGAGCACACACTGGGAGTAATAATTCCAACCTCAGATATAACCCTGAGGCGTGCCGATCCAATACCGGAACACACACCGGAGAAGATCGATTAATCTCGGAAATAACCCCAAGGTATTCAGTCTCAGTCCCAATCATGGGAACAGCCACCAACCTTGGTGATTACCCCAAGGAATGCAGTTTCGACGATAACCCCGGAAATACTTGTTTCAAATGCAACCAGCTTTAATCTCGGCTCTCACAACGAGATTCTCCGTACCAACCCAGAGATAACACCGGGAGGACAGGCACACCTCAGAGATGACATTGAGGACCTTCAACAATTCCAGCAGTCCAATCTCAGCGAAGCCCTGAACAACGTCTGCTTTATCAGCCTAAACCGGCGATTACACCGGTGAGTGGCAACATCATCATCTCGCCAATGCGATGCCACGCCATGTCGTCTCAACATTTCATACACATCTCTACACAACGATGTCCCACAAGAATCAAGGAGAACAACTCCCGAGTGACTATTGTGCGGGGTAACGGATGGAATTTGAAGCTTGAAGACCGGAGGGCATCGTCCCATCTTCAATGACTTCGTACAAACTCTAATCCCATGCCATTGTACAACTCTCGACAACGGCGGTCTGAAATAGGTCCTGTATACCTCAATCGGATGCCCGGATTGCACTTTTGAAAGTTCGAGTGCACATTACAGTGCTCGAGTGCACGTATTACGAGACGACCCGACCCGAGAAACCTGGGCCAACCCGGGTTGCCTCTGGTACACCTGTGGCTCCACCCTCTATAAATAGAGGGATTGGGGTGGCCATTTTACAAGAGAAAACGGCGAGGAAGCCCTGCCCAATTTGCTCTGTACTCACCCCATACGGAGTACTTTCTCATTTTAAACACTTGTGAGCTCATATATAACTACTTTTGTGCCTACAAAAGCCAATGTTTACCCACTTTAAAGATATAGAAGTCTTCTTTGACAGTCCACTGTAAGCCTTCTCACACACTTTAAAGCCTTTCTCTTCATCTTTGCACACACCCTTCTTCACGTTGAGAGTCGTGTTGCATGCGTTTGCCCGGACTTCAGTCCGTGGTTTTATTTTAGTTTGTATATATATATATATATATATATATATATATATATATATATATATATATTAAAGCAAATAAACGCTCCAGACCGAAGTCTAGGCTCAATCGAGGCATAACTCGATAATGTTCGTCAATATATATATATATATATATATATATATATATATATATGTGTGTGTGTGTGTGTGTGTGTGTGTGTGTGTGTGTGTGTGTGTGTGTGTGTCGAACTCTGTTCGATGAGCCTGAATTTTACATCCGGAGCGTTTACTTGCTTATATATATATATATATATATATAAAATTATGTCCGACAACAGTTCATATATATATATATATATATATATATATATATATATATATATATATATATATATATATTCGTCCCACCTGGAGTTAACTTCGTGGTGGTTGATCGCTTTTACAGCTTTCTTTACGTTTCGTCCTGCCTAGAGTTCACTTCGTGGCAGTTGATTGCTTTTTACAGATTTCTTTGCGTTTCGTCCTGCCTAGAGTTCACTTCGTGGCAGTTGATTGCTTTGTACATCTTTATTTACGTTTCGTCCCGCCTGGAGTTTCCTAAATGGCGGTTGATAGCTTTTATAGCTTTATTTACATTTCTGATCCCCCATGGAGGTGCTTCGTGGTTGGTGATCATGTTTGTATATATATATTTACAACTTTTATATATATATACCTGCTTACTGCTTTCATACAAATTGCGGTATCTTGTGCGCCTAGGAATCATGTGATCACAGATTCAGCCTATTGGATCTAGATTCGGTTCCCGTGATGGACATTTTCAGCTGTAAGCACCTTGTAAATTATTCTGCAGTGTCTGAATTTCCTCAGATGGTTTCCATACCCATGTGGAAGTCGGCATTATTTTGTACATTATTTTCGTACGGATGCCTCGCATCTGTAAAATAAAATCAATCAAGCCGAACACTTAATAAAATGAGAGTGTAAAAGGTCTCAATTTCTATTGTGCATCAGGATTTGAAAAACCTCTTTTATAAAACATCACTGCCATATCTTGTTAAAACTGAATTTTTACATAAATTCAAACCATGTGTATATAGGTACGAATGAGGCCTCACACTACTACCAAATAACAGCACATTGACCCATACACACACATTCAGATAATAGTTTCTTGAAAAGAGGCGGTCACCGTGGTAACACAGATGTCAGGGGATGCCTAATACCTTCCCTTCGCATAACCAAGTTCCCGGACCCTAATGAATCTCGGTTTCACCGACCCGTTTAGCAGTGTCACATCGATTACTGGGTCAATGTGAAATCCAGGCTCATCGAACAGAGTTCGACAACAGTTCATATATATATATATATATATATATATATATATATATATATATATATATATATATATATATATATATACTGTTGTCGAACTCTGTTCGATGAGCCTGGATTTCACATCCGGTGCGTTTATCGCTTATATATATATATATATATATATTCGTCCCACCTGGAGTTTACTTCGTGGTGGTTGATCGCTTTTACAGCTTTCTTTACGTTTCGTCCTGCCTAGAGTTCACTTCGTGGCAGTTGATTGCTTTTTACAGCTTTCTTTACGTTTCGTCCTGCCTAGAGTTCACTTCGTGGCAGTTGATTGCTTTGTACATCTTTATTTACGTTTCGTCCCGCCTGGAGTTTCTTACATGGCGGTTGATAGCTTTTATAGCTTTATTTACATTTTTGATCCCCCATGGAGGTGCTTCGTGGTTGGTGATCATGTCAGTATATATATATTTAAAACTTTTATATATATACATGCTTACTGCTTTCATACAAATTGCGGTATCTTGTGCGCCTAGGAATCATGTGATCACAGATTCAGCTTATTGGATCTAGATTCGGCTCCCGTGATGGACATTTTCAGCTGTAAGCACCTTGTAAATTATTCTGCGGTGTCTGAATTTCGTCAGATGGTTTTCATACCCATGTGGAAGTCGGCATTATTTTGTACATTATTTTCGTACGGATGCCTCGCATCTATAAAATAAAATCAATCAAGCCGAACACTTAATAAAATGAGAGTGTAAAAGGTCTCAATTACTATTGTGCATCAGGATTTGAAAAACCTCTTTTATAAAAAATCACTGCCATATCTTGTTAAAACTGAATTTTTACATAAATTCAAACCATGTGTATATAGGTACGAATGAGGCCTCACACTACTTCCAAATAACAGCACATTGACCCATACACACACACACACATTCAGATAATAGTTTCTTGAAAAGAGGCGGTCACCGTGGTAACACAGATGTCAGGGGATGCCTAATACCTTCCCTTCGCATAACCAAGTTCCCGGACCCTAATGAATCTCAGTTTTACCGACCCGTTTAGCAGTGTCACATCGATTACTGGGTCAATATGAAATCCAGGCTCATCGAAACAGTTCATATATATATATATATATATATATATATATATATATATATATATATATATATATATATATATTCGTCCCACCTGGAGTTTACTTCGTGGTGGTTGATCGCTTTTACAGCTTTCTTTACGTTTCGTCCTGCCTAGAGTTCACTTCGTGGCAGTTGATTGCTTTTTACAGCTTTCTTTACGTTTCGTCCTGCCTAGAGTTCACTTCGTGGCAGTTGATTGCTTTGTACATCTTTATTTACGTTTCGTCCCGCCTGGAGTTTCTTACATGGCGGTTGATAGCTTTTATAACTTTATTTACATTTCTGATCCCCCATGGAGGTGCTTCGTGGTTGGTGATCATGTCTGTATATATATATTTACAACTTTTGTATATATACCTGCTTACTGCTTTCATACAAATTGCGGTATCTTGTGCGCCTAGGAATCATGTGATCACAGATTCAGCCTATTGGATCTAGATTCGGTTCCAGTGATGGACATTTTCAGCTGTAAGCACCTTGTAAATTATTCTGCGGTGTCTGAATTTCCTCAGATGGTTTCCATACCCATGTGGAAGTCGGCATTATTTTGTACATTATTTTCGTACGGATGCCTCGCATCTGTAAAATAAAATCAATCAAGCCGAACACTTAATAAAATGAGAGTGTAAAAGGTCTCAATTACTATGGTGCATCAGGGTTTGAAAAACATCTTTTATAAAACATCACTACCGTATCTTGTTAAAACTGAATTTTTACATAAATTCAAACCATGTGTATATAGGTACGAATGAGGCCTCACACTACTTCCAAATAACAGCACATTGACCCATACACACACATATTCAGATAATAGTTTCTTGAAAAGAGGCGGTCACCGTGGTAACACAGATGTCAGGGGATGCCTAATACCTTCCCTTCGCATAACCAAGTTCCCGGACCCTAATGAATGTCGGTTTCACCGACCCGTTTAGCAGTGTCGCATCGATTACTGGGTCAATGTGAAATCCAGGCTCATCAAACAGAGTTCGATAACAGTTCATATATATATATATATATATATATATATATATATATATATATATATATATATATATATATATATATATATATGAACTGTTGTCGAACTCTGTTCGATGAGCCTGGATTTCACATCCGGTGCGTTTATCGCTTATATATATATATATATATATATATATATATATATATATATATATATATATATATTCGTCCCACCTGGAGTTTACTTCGTGGTTGTTGATCGCTTTTACAGCTTTCTTTACGTTTCGTCCTGCCTAGAGTTCACTTAGTGGCAGTTGATTGCTTTTTACAGCTTTTTTTACGTTTCGTCCTGCCTAGAGTTCACTTCGTGGCAGTTGATTGCTTTGTACATCTTTATTTACGTTTCGTCCCGCCTGGAGTTTCTTACATGGCGGTTTATAGCTTTTATAACTTTATTTACATTTCTGATCCCCCATGGAGGTGCTTCGTGGTTGGTGATCATGTCTGTATATATATATTTACAACTTTTATATATATAATGCTTACTGCTTTCATACAAATTGCGGTATCTTGTGCGCCTAGGAATCATGTGATCACAGATTCAGCCTATTGGATCTAGATTCGGTTCCCGTGATGGACATTTTCAGCTGTAAGCACCTTGTAAATTATTCTGCGGTGTCTGAATTTCCTCAGATAGTTTCCATACCCATGTGGAAGTCGGCATTATTTTGTACATTATTTTCGTACGGATGCCTTGCATCTGTAAAATAAAATCAATCAAGCCGAACACTTAATAAAATGAGAGTGTAAAAGGTCTCAATTACTATGGTGCATCAGGGTTTGAAAAACCTCTTTTATAAAACATCACTACCATATCTTGTTAAAACTGAATTTTTACATAAATTCAAACCATGTGTATATATAGGTACGAATGAGGCCTCACACTACTTCCAAATAACAGCACATTGACCCATACACACACATTCAAATAATAGTTTCTTGAAAAGAGGCGGTCACCGTGGTAACACAGATGTCAGGGGATGCCTAATACCTTCCCTTCGCATAACTAAGTTCCCGGACCCTAATGAATCTCAGTTTTACCGACCCGTTTAGCAGTGTCACATCGATTACTGGGTCAATGTGAAATCCAGGCTCATCGAACAGAGTTCGACAACAGTTCATATATATATATATATATATATGAACTGTTGTCGAACTCTGTTCGATGAGCCTGGATTTCACATACGGTGCGTTTATCGCTTATATATATATATATATATATATATATATATATATTGGTCCCACCTGGAGTTTACTTCGTGGTGGTTGATCGCTTTTACAGCTCTCTTTACGTTTCGTCCTGCCTAGAGTTTACTTCGTGGCAGTTGATTGCTTTTTACAGCTTTCTTTATGTTTCGTCCTGCCTAGAGTCCACTTCGTGGCAGTTGATTGCTTTGTACATCTTTATTTACGTTTCGTCCCACCTGGAGTTTCCTACATGGTGGTTGATAGCTTTTATAGCTTAATTTACATTTCTGATCCCCCATGGAGGTGCTTCGTGGTTTGTGATCATGTCTGTATATATATATATTTACAACTTTTATATATATACCTGCTTACTGCTTTCATACAAATTGCGGTATCTTGTGCGCCTAGGAATCATGTGATCACAGATTCAGCCTATTGTATCTAGATTCGGTTCCCGTGATGGACATTTTCAGCTGTAAGCACCTTGTAAATTATTCTGTGATGTCTGAATTTTCTCAGATGGTTTCCATACCCATGTGGAAGTCGGCATTATTTTGAACATTATTTTCGTACGGATGCCTCGTATCTGTAAAATAAAATCAATCAAGCCGAATACTTAATAAAATGAGAGTGTAAAAGGTCTCAATTACTATTGTGCATCAAGGTTTGAAAAACCTCTTTTATAAAATATCACCGCCATATCTTATTAAAACTGAATTTTTACATAAATTCAAACCATGTGTATATAGGTACGAATGAGGCCTCACACTACTTCCAAATAACAGCACATTGACCCACACACACACACATTCAGATAATAGTTTCTTGAAAAGAGGCCGTCATCGTGGTAACACAGATGTCAGGGGATGCCTAATACCTTCCATTCGCATAACCAAGTTCCCGGACCCTAATGAATCTCGGTTTCATCGACCCGTTTAGCAGTGTCACATCGATTACTGGGTCAATGTGAAATCCAGGCTCATCGAACAGAGTTCGACAACAGTTCATATATATATATATATATATATATATGAACTGTTGTCGAACTTTGTTCGATGAGCCTAGATTTCACATCCGGTGCGTTTATCGCTTTTATATATATATATATATATATATATATATATATATATATATATATATATATATATATATATATATATATATTCGTCCCACCTGGAGTTTACTTCGTGGTGGTTGATCGTTTTTACAGCTTTCTTTACGTTTCGTCCTGCCTAGAGTTAACTTCGTGGCAGTTGATTGCTTTTTACAGCTTTCTTTACGTTTCGTCCTTCCTAGAGTTCACTTCGTGGCAGTTGATTGTTTTGTACATCTTTATTTACGTTTCGTCCCGCCTGGAGTTTCCTACATGACGGTTGATAGCTTTATAGCTTTATTTACATTTCTGATCCCCCATGGAGGGGCTTCGTGGTTTGTGATCATGTATGTATATATATATTTACAACTTTTATATATATACCTGCTTACTGCTTTCATACAAATTGTGGTATCTTGTGCGCCTAGGAATCATGTGATCACAGATTCAGCCTATTGGATCTAGATTCGGTTCCCGTGATGGACATTTTCAGCTGTAAGCACCTTGTAAATTATTCTGCAGTGTCTGAATTTTCTCAGATGGTTTCCATACCCATGTGGAATTCGGCATTATTTTGTACATTATTTTCGTACGGATGCCTCGCATCTGTAAAATAAAATCAATCAAGCCGAACACTTAATAAAATGAGAGTGTAAAAGGTCTCAATTACTATTGTGTATCAGGTTTTGAAAAACCTCTTTTATAAAACATCACTGCCATATCTTGTTAAAACTGAATTTTTACATAAATTCAAACCATGTGTATATAGGTACGAATGAGGCCTCACACTACTTCCAAATAATAACACATTGACCCACACACACACACACATTCAGATAATAGTTTCTTGAAAAGAGACGGTCACCCTGGTAACACAGATGTCAGGGGATGCCTAATACCTTCCCTTCGCATAACCAAGTTCCCGGACCCTAATGAATCTCGATTTCACTGACCCGTTAGCCAGTGTCACATCGATTACTGGGTCAATGTGAAATCCAGGCTCATCGAACAGAGTTCGACAATAGTTCATATATATATATATATATATATATATATATATATATATATATATATATATATATATATATATAAACTGTTGTAGAACTCTGTTCAATGAGTCTGGATTTCACATCCGGTGCGTTTATCGCTATATATATATATACATATATTCGTCCCACCTGGAGTTTACTTCGTGGTGTTTGATCGCTTTTACAGCTTTCTTTACGTTTCGTCCTGCCTAGAGTTCACTTCGTGGCAGTTGATTGCTTTTTACAGCTTTCTTTATGTTTCGTCCTGCCTAGAGTTAACTTCGTGGCAGTTGATTGCTTTGTACATCTTTATTTACGTTTCGTCCGCCCTGGAGTTTCCTACATGGTGGTTGATAGCTTTTATAGCTTTATTTACATTTCTGAACCCCCATGGAGGTGCTTCGTGGTTTGTGATCATGTCTGTATATATATATATTTACAACTTTTATATATATACCTGTTTACTGTTTTTATACAAATTACGGTATCTTGTGCGCCTAGGAATCATGTGATCACAGATTCAGCCTATTGGATCTAGATTCGGTTCCCGTGATGGACATTTTCTGCTGTAAGCACCTTGTAAATTATTCTGCGGTGTTTGAATTTCCTCAGATGGTTTCCATACCCATGTGGAAGTCGGCATTATTTTGTACATTATTTTCGTACGGATGCCTCGCATCTATAAAATAAAATCAATCAAGCCGAACACTTAATAAAATGAGAGTGTAAAAGGTCTCAATTACAATTGTGCATCAGGATTTGAAAAACCTCTTTTATAAAACATCACTGCCATATCTTGTTAAAACTGAGTTTTTACAAAAATTCAAACCGTGTGTATATAGGTACGATTGAGGCCTCACACTACTTCCAAATAACAGCACATTGACCCATACACACACACATTCAGATATTAGTTTCCTAAAAGGAGGCGGTCACCGTGGTAACACATATGTCAGGGGATGCCTAATACCTTCCGTTCGCATAACCAAGTTCCCGGACCCTAATGAATCTCGATTTCACCGACCCGTTTAGCAGTGTCACATCGATTACTGGGTCAATGTGAAATCCAGGCTCATCGAACAGAGTTCGACAACAGTTCATATATATATATATATGAACTGTTGTCGAACTCTGTTCGATGAGTCTGGATTTCACATCCGGTGCGTTTATCGCTTTAATATATATATATATATATATATATATATATATTCGTCCCACCTAGAGTTTACATCGTGGTGGTTGATCGCTTTTACAGCTTTCTTTACGTTTCGTCCTGCCTAGAGTTCACTTCGTGGCAGTTGATTGCTTTTTACAGCTTTCTTTACGTTTCGTCCTGCCTAGAGTTCACTTCGTGGAAGTTGACTGCTTTGTACATCTTTATTTACGTTTCGTCCCGCCTGGAGTTTACTACATGGCAGTTGATAGCTTTTATAGCTTTATTTACATTTCTGATCCCCATGGAGGTGCTTCGTGGTTTGTGATCATGTCTATATATATATATTTACAACTTTTATATATATACCTGCTTATTGCTTTCATACAAATTGTGGTATCTTGTGCGCCTTGGAATCATGTGATCACAGATTCAGCCTATTGGATCTAGATTCGGTTCCCGTGATGGACATTTTCAGCTGTAAGCACCTTGTAAATTATTCTGCGGTGTCTGAATTTCCTCAGATGGTTTCCATACCCATGTGGAAGTCGGCATTATTTTGTACATTATTTTCGTACGGATGCCTCGCATCTGTAAAATAAAATCAATCAAGCCGAACACTTAATAAAATGAGAGTGTAAAAGGTCTCAATTACAATTGTGCATCAGGGTTTGAAAAACCTCTTTTATAAAACATCACTGCCATATCTTGTTAAAACTGAATTTTTACATAAATTCAAACGATGTGTATATAGGTACGATTGAGGCCTCACACTACTTCCAAATAACAGCACATTGACCCATACACACACACATTCAGATAATAGTTTCTTGAAAAGAGGCGGTCACCGTGGTAACACAGATGTCAGGGGATGCCTAATACCTTCCCTTCGCATAACCAAGTTCCCGGACCCTAATGAATCTCGGTTTCACCGACCCGTTTAGCAGTGTCGCATCGATTACTGGGTCAATGTGAAATCCAGGCTCATCGAACAGAGTTCGACAACAGTTCATATATATATATATATATGAACTGTTGTCGAACTCTGTTCGATGAGCCTGGATTTCACATCCGGTGCGTTTATCGCTTTTATATATATATATATATATATATATATATATATATATATATTCGTCCCACCTGGAGTTTACTTCGTGGTGGTTGATCACTTTTACAGCTTTCTTTACGTTTCGTCCTGCCTAGAGTTCACTTCGTGGCAGTTGATTGCTTTTTACAGCTTTCTTTACGTTTCGTCCTGTCTAGAGTTCACTTCGTGGCAGTTGATTGCTTTGTCTATCTTTATTTACGTTTCGTCCCGCCTGGAGTTTCCTACATGGCGGTTGATAGCTTTTATAGCTTTATTTACATTTCTGATCCCTCATGAAGGTGCTTCGTGGTTGGTGATCATGTTTGTATATATATATATTTCAACTTATATATATATATATATATATATATATATATATATATATATATATCTACTTACTACTTTCATACAAATTGCGGTATCTTGTGCGCCTAGGAATCATGTGATCACAGATTCAGCCTATTGGATCTAGATTCGGTTCCCGTGATGGACATTTTCAGCTGTAAGCACCTTGTAAATTATTCTGCGATGTCTGAATTTCCTCAGATGGTTTCCATACCCATGTGGAAGTCGGCATTATTTTGTATATTATTTTCGTACAGATGCCTCGCATCTGTAAAATAAAATCAATCAAGCCGAACACTTAATAAAATGAGAGTGTAAAAGGTCTCAATTACTATTGTGCATCAGGGTTTGAAAAACCTCTTTTATAAAACATCACTGCCATATCTTGTTAAAACTGAATTTTTACATAAATTCAAACCATGTGTATATAGGTACGAATGAGGCCTCACACTACTTTCAAATAACAGCACATTGACCCATACACACACATTCAGATAATAGTTTCTTGAAAAGAGGCGGTCACCGTGGTAACACAGATGTCAGGGGATGCCTAATACCTTCCCTTCGCATAACCAAGTTCCCGGACCCTAATGAATCTCGGTTTCACCGACCCGTTTAGCAGTGTCACATCGATTATTGGGTCGATGTGAAATCCAGGCTCATCGAACAGAGTTCGACAACAGTTCATATATATATATATATATATGTATGAACTGTTGTCGAACTCTGTTCGATGAGCCTGGATTTCACATCCGGTGCGTTTATCGCTTATATATATATATATATATATATATATATATATATATATATATATATATATTCGTCCCACCTGGAGTTTACATCGTGGTGGTTGATCGCTTTTACAGATTTCTTTACGTTTCGTCCTGCCTAGAGTTAACTTCGTGGCAGTTGATTGCTTTTTATAGCTTTCTTTACGTTTCGTCCTGCCTAGAGTTCACTTCGTGGAAGTTGACTGCTTTGTACATCTTTATTTACGTTTCGTCCCGCCTGGAGTTTCCTACATGGCGGTTGATAGCTTTTATAGCTTTATTTACATTTCTGATCCCCCATGGAGGTGCTTCGTGGTTTGTGATCATGTCTGTATATATATATATATATATTTACAACTTTTATATATATACCTGCTTATTGCTTTCATACATATTGCGGTAACTTGTGCGCCTTGGAATCATGTGATCACAGATTCAGCCTATTGAATCTAGATTCGGTTCCCGTGATGGACATTTTCAGCTGTAAGCACCTTGTAAATTATTCTGCGGTGTCTGAATTTCCTCAGATGGTTTCCATACCCATGTGGAAGTCGGCATTATTTTGTACATTATTTTCGTACGGATGCCTCGCATCTGTAAAATAAAATCAATCAAGCCGAACACTTAATAAAATGAGAGTGTAAAAGGTCTCAATTACTATTGTGCATCAGGGTTTGAAAAACCTCTTTTATAAAACATCGCTGCCATATCTTGTTAAAACTGATTTTTTACATAAATTCAAACGATGTGTATATAGGTACGATTGAGGCCTCACACTACTTCCAAATAACAGCACATTGACCCATATACACACACATTCAGATAATAGTTTCTTGAAAAGAGGCGGTCACCGTGGTAACACAGATGTCAGGGGATGCCTAATACCTTCCCTTCGCATAACCAAGTTCCCGGACCCTAATGAATCTCGGTTTCACCGACCCGTTTAGCAGTGTCGCATCGATTACTGGGTCAATGTGAAATCCAGGCTCATCGAACAGAGTTCGACAACAGTTCATATATATATATATATATATATGAACTGTTGTCGAACTCTGTTCGATGAGCCTGGATTTCACATCCGGTGCGTTTATCGCTTTTATATATATATATATATATATATATATATATATATATATATATATATATATATATATATATATATATATTCGTCCCACCTGGAGTTTACTTCGTGGTGGTTGATCACTTTTACAGCTTTCTTTACGTTTCGTCCTGCCTAGAGTTCACTTCGTGGCAGTTGATTGCTTTTTACAGCTTTCTTTACGTTTCGTCCTGTCTAGAGTTCACTTCGTGGCAGTTGATTGCTTTGTCTATCTTTATTTACGTTTCGTCCCGCCTGGAGTTTCCTACATGGCGGTTGATAGCTTTTATAGCTTTATTTACATTTCTGATCCCCCATGGAGGTGCTTCGTGGTTGGTGATCATGTTTGTATATATATATTTCAACTTTTATATATATATATATATATATATATACCTACTTACTACTTTCATACAAATTGCGGTATCTTGTGCGCCTAGGAATCATGTGATCACAGATTCAGCCTATTGGATCTAGATTCGGTTCCCGTGATGGACATTTTCAGCTGTAAGCACCTTGTAAATTATTCTGCGATGTCTGAATTTCCTCAGATGGTTTCCATACCCATGTGGAAGTCGGCATTATTTTGTATATTATTTTCGTACGGATGCCTCGCATCTGTAAAATAAAATCAATCAAGCCGAACACTTAATAAAATGAGAGTGTAAAAGGTCTCAATTACTATTGTGCATCAGGGTTTGAAAAACCCCTTTTATAAAACATCACTGCCATATCTTGTTAAAACTGAATTTTTACATAAATTCAAACCATGTGTATATAGGTACGAATGAGGCCTCACACTACTTTCAAATAACAGCACATTGACCCATACACACACATTCAGATAATAGTTTCTTGAAAAGAGGCGGTCACCGTGGTAACACAGATGTCAGGGGATGCCTAATACCTTCCCTTCGCATAACCAAGTTCCCGGACCCTAATGAATCTCGGTTTCACCGACCCGTTTAGCAGTGTCACATCGATTATTGGGTCGATGTGAAATCCAGGCTCATCGAACAGAGTTCGACAACAGTTCATATATATATATATATATATATATATATATATATATATATATATATATATATATATATATATATATATGAACTGTTGTCGAATTCTGTTCGATGAGCCTGGATTTCACATCCGGTGCGTTTATCGCTTTTATATATATATATATATATATATATATATATATATATATATATATATATATATATATATATATATATATATATATTCGTCCCACCTGGAGTTTACATCGTGGTGGTTGATCGCTTTTACAGATTTCTTTACGTTTCGTCCTGCCTAGAGTTAACTTCGTGGCAGTTGATTGCTTTTTATAGCTTTCTTTACGTTTCGTCCTGCCTAGAGTTCACTTCGTGGAAGTTGACTGCTTTGTACATCTTTATTTACGTTTCGTCCCGCCTGGAGTTTCCTACATGGCGGTTGATAGCTTTTATAGCTTTATTTACATTTCTGATCCCCCATGGAGGTGCTTCGTGGTTTGTGATCATGTCTGTATATATATATTTACAACTTTTATATATATACCTGCTTATTGCTTTCATACATATTGCGGTATCTTGTGCGCCTTGGAATCATGTGATCACAGATTCAGCCTATTGGATCTAGATTCGGTTCCCGTGATGGACATTTTCAGCTGTAAGCACCTTGTAAATTATTCTGCGGTGTCTGAATTTCCTCAGATGGTTTCCATACCCATGTGGAAGTCGGCATTATTTTGTACATTATTTTTGTACGGATGCCTCGCATCTGTAAAATAAAATCAATCAAGCCGAACACTTAATAAAATGAGAGTGTAAAAGGTCTCAATTACTATTGTGCATCAGGGTTTGAAAAACCTCTTTTATAAAACATCGCTGCCATATCTTGTTAAAACTGAATTTTTACATAAATTCAAACCATGTGTATATAGGTACGAATGAGGCCTCACACTACTTCCAAATAACAACACATTGACCCATACACACACATTCAGATAATAGTTTCTTGAAAAGAGGCGGTCACCGTGGTAACACAGATGTCAGGGGATGCCTAATACCTTCCCTTCGCATAACCAAGCTCCAGGACCCTAATGAATCTCAGTTTCACTGACCTGTTTAGCAGTGTCACATTGATTACTAGGTCAATGTGCAAACCTTTTCTCGGTTGTGTTGGTACAACCATTTAAAAAACCAACTGGCGACTCTTAACAGTCCATCGTTGACATTATACATGTCAGACATTTTTTACTTGTTTTTTCAAACAAATCTCACCTAAAATGAGAACACCAAAGAACAAGTAACGGAAAGGGACAACTAAAAATCCCGACATCGACAGGTGGCGACTCTGTTGGGGACTCCAGTAAGAGGACTTAAGCCGCTATTACAATCTTTTCAAAACTGTTATCTGCTTGTGTGTGGATGTTGCATTTACATTTATGATGAATGCATACGAATGCATTTACTTATTGCACTTAGTGCCTCGCACCATAACTTCTTTTGATATTAGTGCTTTGCACATGTCATCATTTTTATACGGTGAGACGCGATGTATGTGAATGTATGTTGTGTGGTCCCTCCACCAGGAGGCTACCCCGTCGGTGTTTGATTATTGGACTCGTGGGAAGACTAATTCCCTGAGGCTCAGGAAAAGCACCACCCAAATTCGCTCCAGTTGAAAGACTGGATTAATTTCCCGTTGAGTAAATTGCGATGATTTGGGAACCTTCATGCCAAAAAGTCGCGAGAGTAACCTAAGATAAGTCAGCCTCTGATAAACCCAAAACGGAGGAAAGTCTCTTCATGCTATCTCATTTCAATTACTTGTAAAAACAATTACTTGTAATTTCATTCCATATCTATCTCCATGTAATGAGAAATATGAAGAAATGTGTACATATACATATTTTAATTAACATGCTACAAACAGTTGACATCCGTTTTGCAGGATAAAAATCCTAAAATGGACACATCACATAGCATGTTATTCTACACATTCCCTAAAGACTAAACTATGCAAGTCTTTCACAGGGAACCAATCGGACCTACTACCCGGTCAAAATCCAAAAAGGCTACAGGCCTACAATCAATCATGTCGTCATCTGACCAGACTGACCTTAATCCAGTTTCTCGCAAAGAATTCGACGGATTAAGCAAAAAAATTACAAATTTGGCTGTTCTACTCAAAGAACTACACCAGTCTACTCAGGGTCCAAAAATACCCGTACATGCTGAATCCTCCACACAAGGGGGAACCTAGGTCATAAAAATACTTGAACTGCAGTTGGATACGACCAATAAAACTCATATTGATGCCCATCCCACTGGAGATCCAGACACTGGTGACATCAAAAAGAAAGTCCTCCAAATAGAAGAGACCCTTCGTGCTATCAAAGGAATTGGAAAACACGGGAGTGTTTCATATGCTGATCTTTGCATTTTCCCTGGTGTTCATTATCCAGAAAAGTTTAAAACTCCTGACTTCGAAAAATATGACGGGTTAGGAGATCCTTACACACATTTAAAGGTGTTTATTGGAGAACTTGGATCTTATGCAGAGGACGAAAAGCTCAGAATGCAATTGTTCCAAAAGAGTCTAACTGGAGAAGCCCGTTCGTGGTACACAAGATTAGACAACTCAAAGATCCATAGCTGGGAAGAGCTAGCACATGCTTTCCTCACTCAATACAACTTTCAATCTCAGATGGCTACTGATCGATATCAAATTACCAAGATCAAGAAACAGTCTAACGAGTCGTTTAGAGAGTATGCTCAAAGGTGGAGACGCCTGGCTGCCCAAGTTAGTCCTTCCATGACAGAATCAGAGATGGTCATGACTTTCATAGACATACAAGAAGCTCCTTTCTATGAAAGAGTTTTAGCCGGCATCGATAAACCATTTTCTGAAATGGTCAAACACGGGGAGATGGCTGAGATGGGTTTGAAGTTCGGAAAGATTTAAGACCTAGCTGCCCTTAAAGCTGTTGCTGATCACATCCAGTCTAGAAATTATGAAAACAACCCAGTAGGGTCCATAAAAAGAAAGAGGAAGATGTTTCCCTGATACTACAGGGTCAAAAGGCAGTCAGAACATGGCTATTCAAAGGAGAAACTACACTCCCTTTCAAGCACAGTCTGCGAACCCTCAAATACCAAAAGGTGGATAAGTCAAACGCCCTCGAGTGTTCACACCCTTAGGGGACACCCTCGAGAACATTCTCAATTTTCTGACAACACAGAAGAAAATTACGCATCTTTTTCCACTAGCCAGCCCTAATGGACGGGGTTTCAATGCTGCTCGGAAATGTGCTTATCATGTCGGGGCACCTGGACATGATACTCAGGATTTTTGGGCCTTAAAACACAAGATCCAAGACTTGATAGACAACTGTGAGATCATGGTCACAAAACCAGATCTATCACACATTCAAGACAACCCTCTTCCTCAACACAAAGAAGATGAAGTCAACATGATCAATTGGAGCAATGGACAGAGTTCCAATTTCAACTGTGAATCCTCCCAGACCCTTAAAGACGGTGTTGACAAATGGGATTATGCCAAGTTCCAGTTCACAATGGAGCGAAAGATGAAAGCTCTATGCAAGCAAATTGAGCAATTGGCAGAATTGGTGACTTATCAGCATCAAGTGACACATCAATTAATCAGCCAGGAGCATGTCAGTCTCCTACCTCTTGTCATGAATATTCCTTTGTCACTTTTAGAAAATGAAATGCTGGAAGACAAAGCGGCAAAGAGAGGAAATGTCAAAGCCCGTAGGGATTTTGCCAACAAAAGAGAATTCACATATCTAGGCCAACCTATGGAGGAAATCCTTCAGATGTTAATCAATGAAGGAAGGATCAGTTCCCTTCTACCTCCAATCAACCCCCGTTTAGGACGGTACAACTCTGATGGAGTATGTCAATATCACTCCCATTCTCGCGGTCACAGCACAGAAGAATGCTGGGCACTCTGCCACCTTATCCAAAATCTAATTGACAGTGGTGTCCTGCACCTAGCGGACGATGATACTGTGTTACGTGCAAGTGAGAATACAGGTCCTACTAAGTGGAAGAGTGTGGTAGCAGTCATATCCACTGAAACTGATGGGGCTAACAAATTACTCACAATGCCAACAATTCAACTCAGAGGAAGTAACAATCCTTTGAAAGTGGCCGCTCCCGACCCAATCAACTTGCCGTACAGAGCACAATATCCTATTGTTAGCTTGCACAAAGTTCCGTGGAATTATGGAGAAGGTGAAGGATCCACCTCACATACAACTGCTACAGTGTTGAAGGAAAATCCACTGTATCTTCCCCAACGGGTGATGAAGTCTACCATCAAATCAAAGGGGAAAATACCCATGGAGAAGATTGAAAAATTCATCCGCACTATGGGTCATAACGAAGCCAAGGTGGTTTTAAGCTTAAAAGAAGCTCCACAACAAATATCAAATTTTGGACTTGGTCCTAACTTCTGAGAATCACCGGAAGATCTTACTGAAGGTTTTAGAAGAAGCCTATCTACCAACATCAGTTGATACAGGAAAAATTTCAACATTTGGTTGATCATATTTTCAACAACAATGTGATATCATTTACTGATGATGACATACCGCCCGAGGGGACCGGTCATTGCAAGACATTGCACATTGCGGTCTTGTCCTCCGGATACATGCTAGCTGGAGTCTTGATAGATGGAGGTTCATCTTTAAATATCTGTCCATACGCAAACTTGGTGAAGATGAATATTAATCTCAACCAACTCCGGAGTAGCCATACCGTCATCAAAGTTTTTGATGGAGCCGCCGGAATTCGGTTGGAGTAATTGAACTGCCAATCAAAATTGGTCCCCATACATTTTACGTATCTTTTCACGTTCTCAAGATAGATTCGGGATACAACCTGCTCTTGGGACGACCTTGGATTCATATGGCAGAGCAGTCCCCTCCACTCTTCATCAACAGTTGAAATACATTACCAGCAATAGCCTGGTCACGGTCAACGCTGAACCAGAATGTCCTCAACACGGGGACATGCCATTCATCAATGCCAATGCATATGTTGATCCGATTAGTATTCATGCTTTGGAAGTAAGCAATACCCAATACCATGCTATTGGAATGCCATTTCCCGAACCCAAACTTTCTGCCGAGGTAATGTCGGTTACTCAAGAAATGATGTCATTGGGTCATAAACCGGGACAAGGGCTGGGTGGGTAAAGATCGCCAGGGTATCAAGTACCCAATTCAATTAACCAATCAAACTGGAACAGCTGGGCTAGGCTATTCTGCCAGTTCTAGTCATAGGAATCCTCATAAGCATCAGCAGATTCCTTCAGCTTCAACCATGCGGCGTTTATCTTCGCCTTCAAACTCTGAGTCCATACAACCTCCTGTAAAGGTGCCGACCAATGTAATGGCTATGTTATTTCCCAAGCCAGTACCGGTGAAGGAGAAAGAAGTCTTTATTCCAAATCCCACAGTGGAAGAGGAGGAACGAAGAATCAAGCAAGACGTCATCCGAATGATGTCAGGCATACGCATCATCGTTCATGATGAACATACCAACAAATACACCCCAGACGATGATTGCCCAGACATAATGGCCATCATTCGGGACAGGGAGGATGATGACAATCCCTTCATCACTGCGGTCCACCCGGACTTTGCCCTTGCCAATTGGAACAACATTCCTTGCATTGGTCGACAAGGGTAAAACGGGCAGAAAATCTTTCTGCCATGTAGATATAATAACTGCTTACTTTTCTGTACAATATTCGCAGTTTATTTTGTCAATATATGCTAACATTATGTATGATCAAAACGTTACATATATACTAAGTGAAAGCATATTTTGTTTTAGGACCCTAAATTTAGATGTGCCTGTACTTGCTAATATGGTGCCTTTTCTCCACAAGGATTGTACCTTTGATGTAGAGATGAATTCAACCTTGATGAAAATACATGATGACATTGAGGTGCCTCCAGAAATTCAAGAATGGGTCAAAGGTAAACCTAAACCCAACCTTGACCAAACCACTTCTTTCAATCTCGGAACCTTAGAAAGCCCTAAGTTAATTCAGATTGGTTCAGACCTTACCCCAAACAAAAGGAATGACATGGTTACGTTATTAACCCAATTCCAGGATCTATTTACATGGTCTCATGAAGACATGGTGGGTTTGTCCACTGACATTGTCCTTCATCGCCTTCCCATTAAAGAGGGATTTAAGCCAGTCAAGCAAAAGCTCGGGCGATTGAAACCTGAGTGGAGTTTAAAGGTAAAAGAAGAAATTGTGAAACAATTTCAAGCTGGCATCATCATAGTGTCCACATATCCTAAGTGGATATCCAACATTGTTACCGTGCCTAAACCCAGAGGGAAGGTGCGAGTTTGCGTGGATTACCGGGACTTGAACAAAGCTAGCTTAAAAGATAGCTTTCCCGTGTCATTTATCCACATTCTTATTGACAAAACTGCGCAATACGACATGTACTCCTTTTCTGATTGTTTTGCAGGGTACCATCAGATCATGGTTCCTGAGGAAGATCGTGAGAAAACTGCTTTATCATGCCTTGGGTAACCTTTTGCTATAGACGATTATCATTCGGCCTCATCAATGCCGGAGCCACCTATCAACGAGCTATGATGGCTCTTTTCCACGACTTAATGCACAAAGAGATCGAGATCTACATGGATGACATCATTGTCAAGTCCCGAAAAAAGGATGACCATATAGACCATCTCAGAAAGTTACTCAACAGGTTGCGTAAGTATAACTTGAAGTTGAATCCAGCTAAATGCGCCTTTGGAGTTAAATCATGCAGGTTGCTAGGATTTCTAGCCAGCCACAAAGGGATTGAGCTGGATCCTGCCAAAATCCAGGCCATCACGGAAATGCCCATTCCTCAGACAGAAAAGAAAATACGGGGATTTTTGGGAAGAATCAACTTCATTAGCAGGTTTATCTCTCAACTCACAGCAACCTGTGAGCCAATCTTCAAGCTATTAAGGAAGAACTCCTCCATGAAATGGAATGATGAGTGTCAAAATGCCTTCCTTATAATCAAAAAACAGCTAGTCAAAGCTCCCGTGTTAGTAACACCCAGGGATGATGTTCCCCTGTTCATGTACCTGTCCATAAGTGACAATGCCATGGGCTGCATGCTGGGACAGAAAGATGATAGAGGCCAAGAACGAGTTATCTATTATCTCAGCAAAAGATTCAGCAGCAGTGAACACAAGTACACTCTGATTGAGAAGACTTGTTGTGCTTTAGCATGGGCTTCCATGAGGTTACAATATTACCTCCATGGTCACACAACCCATCTCATATCCCGCGTGGATCCTCTCAAATACGTGTTCAATAAACCCATGTTAAATTGTCGGCTGTCCAGATGGCAGTTGATCCTACAACAATTTGACATCGTATATGTGACTCAAAAGTCCATCAAAGGTCAAGGAATTGCGGATCAACTGGTCGCCGCACCTTCAGGGGTTTTCAAACCCTTGGAAACATATTTCCCCGATGAAGGAGTAATAACAGTTCAGCAACACCATCAGTACGATACACGCCAATCATGGAAGATTTATTTTGATAGAGCTGTTAATCTGGAAGGTTCTAGAGCTAGAGCAGTTCTAGTATCTGGTAGGGGGAGCAGTATCCTGTTGCCGTCAAATTGTAGTTTGTCAGCACCAACAACACAGCTGAGTATGAAGGTTGTCTCATGGGGCTAAAACTTGCCCGTTCAATGGGCATCAGGCGGTTAACTGTCTTTGGAGATTTAGAGTTGGTAACTAGACAATCCACCGGAATCTATCAAACCAAGGAACTACATTTGCTGCCCTACCATTGAAAAGTTTTACAGATAGTTGTGGAGTTCGAAGAAATCTCCTTTCTACACATTCCTCGTAATAAGAATGACTTTGCGGACGCGTTAGCAACCTTGACCTCCTTGATTCGCATATCAGATAAGGAACATTTGTCAAGCGTCACAATTTCCCTACATAAGGCCCAAGCCTACGGGAATTACGTTGGAGAAGTATTGGATGAGCTACCTCCCATCCAGCATCCTTGGTATCAGCACATCAAGGAATATCTACGAGATGGATCTACACCCGCGGAAGCAAGCCTGACTGAGAAAAGGCGGATCCATCGACTTGCTATGAAATTCTACCTGAGTGGAGATGCGCTCTACAAAAGAGATGCATGACTAGGTCTCCTCAGATGTTTAGACAAAGATCAAGCCCAAAAGCTTATGGATGAAATCCATGGTGGAGTCTGTGGCCCCCACATGAGTGGCCCCCTCCTTGTCAAGAAGGTCCTCAAGACAGGACATTATTGACTATCTCTCAAAGCTGATTGCAACGACCACGTTAGATGATGTTATCAGTGCCAGATTCATGGGAATGCTATACACGCCCCTCCACGGGAACTCCACAATATGAGTTCACCTTGGCCCTTCTCAATGTGGGGAATGGACGTTATCGGGCCCATTGAGCCTAAAGCCAGTAATGGACATCAATTTATCTTCACCATGATCGACTACTTCACCAAGTGGGTAGAGGCAACCTCTTTCCCAAGGGTTACTAAAGAAGTCATCATTGCTTTCATCAGAAACAATGTCGTTTGTCGATATGGACAACCAGAGGTGATTGTGTCAGACAATGCTAAGAACCTTAACAACAAAATGATGGAAGAATTATGCAGTAAATTCCACATCAAACATCTTAACTCCGTCATCTATCGTCCAAAGGTGAATGGTGCTGTTGAAGCGACTAACAAAAATATCAAGAAGATTATGCAAAAGATGTCCGCCAACCACAAAGATTGGCCTGACCTATTGCCTCTTACTATGTTAGCCTACAGAACCTCAATGCGTACTTCCACTGGGGCAACCCCCTACGCATTAACCTATGGGATGGAAGCAGTGCTACCCATAGAAGTTGAAATAGAATCCCTCAGAGTGTTGATAGACGCTCAGCTGGATGAAGACCAATGGGTACAAGACAGGTATCACCAATTGTCTCTAATAGATGAAAGGCGAACCTCGACTATCTTCCATGGTCAGTTATATCAGCAAAGGATCGCCAGATCCTACAACAAAAAAGTCTGGCTACGGCAGTTTAAACAACATGACTTGGTTTTGAAGAAGATCATTGACAACCAAGATCAATCTAAGGGAAAATTCGCTCCTAACTGGGAAGGCCCATTTGTTGTCAAGGAAGTATTGATAGGAGGCGCTCTCAGATTGTAAGAAATGGACGACGATGAATTTCCACTACTCATCAATTCGGATGCCGTAAAACGGTACTATGTCAGAAGTGACCATCAAGCAAACATCATAGTGTTGGACAATCATATCACTAGTCATTCCGGTTCTTTAACGCTTTACCACAAACAACTCTTCCACACTTTGCCCCTTAGGAAAACATATTTTTCAAGCCAGCAGCCTGGCTTCTCTGTGTTCCTACAACTTAGGTCATCCCACTACGGATTGAACCTCTTGCGTTTGCAGTTTGGCTACCCATACATGGGATCAAACTTCTCCTACCTGCAGTTTATCCTCAATCTAGGATTAAACTTTCTCCTCCCCGCAATCTGACCTGCACATGAGATCACGCTTTTCATCTCGCCCTGAGGGGCGAACTACGCTGACCTGATCTCCTCTTCAATAGGAGTACGTAGGCAACCATTTCATATGGCCCGGTCGTAATAAAACAAAAATAACAAAAAAATTTCTACCCTCTTCTCCTTACAAAAACAAAAACAACAAAAACATTCCTACGCCATTTCTGTAATCCACAACGTTGAACCTCTTACACCAGGTTCGAACTACGTAAACCTGATCTCCTCTTCAATAGGAGTACGTAGGCAGCCATTTATGGTTCGGTCTCACCCCCTTACCAAAACACAAACCCTTGTCAGTTGGTACTGGGATCACCTTTCAATCCACTACATTTCATTGGCTTCAGACTAAAGGGATGGAATTACATAAACTCCTCCCAAATAGGAGATTCGGCGACCATCTAAGCCGCGGTCATACCTTGAAGAGCAACACCAATCCATAAGAGATGGAATTAACTAGGCTTCTCCTAAATAGAAGTACTGTCGACCATCTGTGGTGCGGTCAATCTCAGAGAGGAAAGCCACACTCCTCTCCACATTTCCATACAGAAACCAGTCCCAAGACACCAAAGATGGTAGGGATACATACAGATTGATGATCCATTTTAAACTATCCAGAGACAACTCAATGTCCATCCACCCAGGAGGAATTCAGAATACATCAAGACCACAAGCCCTGAAGCAGCATGCAAAATATCAAGAAAATAGCATGGCATATCTAAAAGGGAAGTGATCCAAAAATATATTTTCCTGTCATATATATAATGATGTTTGATATATACAATGTAAACTGTACATGACAAAATGGCTAAGCTAGTCTGTGCAGGTAAATACAAGCTCATCTACGAGTCAGTGGTCAAGAAGGAAATTATGAAATTATTGGATGTCGGTGTCATATACCCAATTTTCGACAGTAAATGGGTAAGTCCGATTCATTGTGTGCCTAAGAAAGGGGGAATGACGGTAATTCAGAATGAGGACAACGAGTTAATTCCAACAAGGACAGTAACAGGTTGGAGGGTGTGCATTGATTATAGGAGATTGAATAAGGCAACCCGAAAGGATGATTTCCCGCTACCTTTTATCGATCAAATGTTAGACAGGTTAGCAGGACATGAGTTTTACTGCTTATCGGATGGATATTCGGGATATAATCAGATTGCTATCGCTCTTGAGGATCAAGAAAAGACAACATTCACTTGCCCTTACGGCACCTTTGCATTCATGAGGATGTCATTCGGACTGTGCAATGCACCTGAAACTTTCCAGAGGTGTATGATGGCTATTTTTTCGGATATGGTGGAGAAGAACGTTGAAATCTTCATGGACGATTTCTCGGTCTATGGGGACAATTTTGACACTTGCTTAGAGAATCTGGTCATGGTATTGCAGCGGTGTAAGGACACCAACCTTATACTAAATTGGGAGAAATACTATTTCATGGTTGAAGAGGCATAATTTTGGGACATAAGGTGTCGGCTCTAGGATTGGAGGTGGACAAGGCAAAGTTGGACACGATCGAGAAACTACCTCCACCGAGCTCAGTTAAGGGTATTCGCAGTTTTCTGGGGCATGCTGGGTTCTACCGGAGGTTCATAAAAGACTTCTCTAAGATTGCAAAACCTCTATGCAGTCTTTTAGAGAAGGATGCGACTTTTAGCTTTACTGCGGAATGCAAGTCCGCGTTTGAATTATTAAAGAAGAAATTAACTACAGCCCCCGTGATAGTCGCACTGGACTGGAAAATGCCATTCAAACTTATGTGTGATGCAAGCGACTATGCGGTTGGGGCTGTTTTGGGCCAAAGACGAGACAAGGTGTTTCACGCCATTTACTATGCAAGCAAAACACTCACAGAGACTCAAATGAACTACACTACAACGGAGAAGGATTTGCTTGCAGTGGTATACGCGTTCGACAAATTCCGGGCATATTTGATCGGGACTAAGGTAATAGTCTACATGGACCATTCAGTACTTAATAGCAAAAAAAGATGCTAAGCCACGCCTTATCCGATGGATTCTCCTACTTCAAGAATTTGATTTAGAAATTAAAGATAGAAAGGGGACGGAGAATCAAGTTGCCGATCATTTATTAAGACTGGAAAATCCGGAGAAAAAGGATGATGATAGATGCGTGATCAACGAGACATTCCCGGATGAGCAGTTATTTGGGTTGACTGCAGAATTTTTGTGGTATGCAGACTTAGCGAATTATGTGGTAAGCAAGATTCTTCCCCCGGATCTTACACGACAACAGAAAAAGAAGTTTCTTCACGACGTCAAGTGGTACATGTGGGATGAGCCATATCTGTTTAAACAATGTGCCGATAAGATGATTCGACGATGTATCCCATACAGTGAAGTCCACAACATATTACAAGAATGCCATTCATCGGCATACGGTGAACATTATGGAAGTGAGCGCACCGCGGTGAAAGTTCTTCAATCCAGGTTTTATTGGCCTACGGTGTTCAAAGACGCCCACCAATTTGTGAAAATATGTGATAGATGCCAAAGGGTGAGATGATAGATTATCATGACGATTGCAAATCGAGGCTACATGAAGGGGTTTTCCATAATTCCTCTTTTCTTTCATCTATTTGTAATTGGGATGATGATTTCAACAAATTATTCAGTTTTTAATTCATTCGTTGTGAACTAATTTACTTATTAGACTTGTGATGGATTTTTGGGCGTAACGATGATTCTATAACTTTGATTTTCAATTAAATAAGATATTTTTAGTTTATCTATGATTAATTTGTGCGTGCCTAATCAACAGTTCTTTGTGGATTTGAAAGGAATCGAGAGAGGAGATTCGAATCTAGACCTAGTTAATATAGCATGTGTCATAAATTTTGTCGATAGCAGATTTGTGATTATTGTTAAGGTAGAGATACGCTTGACATCGCATGTAATCGTATAGAGAGCTTAAACTTCAACCTTTTTGATTGCAATTCACATAGAGATATAGTGAGTTGGTTAATTTAGGTGTTTAACGGATTTCTATCTTTATTGTGGATTGATGTTAATATGGTATTAGTGCATCGAGAGGTGGCTCTTACTACGTTCGTGTTCTTGATTAATAAACTGGGATATTGAATTGAGTTGGAATAAAGGTTTAAAATTAGAGTGAAGCTCAGGGTGAAATCATAAGTCTAATTCTCCATTAATTGTTTGAAATTTCGGATTTCGTTATTGGTGATTGTTTTGTGATAGTTTAATTATTTATTATTTTAGTCTCTTTTGTTTATTTTAAAAACCATCGAATTGATTAGTTTAATAAAATTAGGGTTAATACAAAATTGATAATTGTGAAGTTAAGATTCTTAATATTTTGTCCTCGTGGGAACGATACTTTACTCACTACTATATTACTTGTTGACCACGTGCACTTGCGTGTTTTTAAGCGTATTGATTTTACCCAACAGGCATAACCGCTCAACAACTACCTGCGACACCTCTATGTGGGCCCCATCCATCCGACTCGGTCCAGTTCGAGTTGCAAAGGAGTTCTTACGGACTGGAAAAGTCAAATCGGGAATAAAAATGCCACGCGATTGAGCAAAACATCATACAATCCTGGTCTTCTTAGATGAAACTTTGAGTCTGTACATCACTCATTGGTAGTCACCCAAATACGAGGTATACCCTGCCAATGATCTCATTTTGTTACAAATTACATCCGGTAATACCTTGTACAGGTCCAATGCCGCCAACTCCGGGTCATTACCCTAAAGATCAACGTGATCCCCGACGGGGGTTACAACGTAGATCCCCGACGGGGGTTACAACGTGGATCCCCGACGGGGGTTACAACGTGAAGACCTGGCAGGGGATTAAAATGCACATTCAGTCGTTGACACACATATCAACGAAGGTCAAGCAGCCTTAACGTTATCTCATCCAATGGCGATTAAACCTATCAGAGCTCTAGAGCTATTCAAGGATTTCATGCTCGATTACTCATATTCCCCAGCGGATCCCCCGCGGGGGTCACAACACAATGTTTTGTTGATTCACACGTCAGCGAAGGTCAAGCAGCCTTGACAATCTACCCACAGAGTATCAGCCGTTGATTCACACGTCAGCGAAGGTCAAGCAACCTTGATAGTCTATCCTACAGGGTTTTTCATCCATTGATTCACATGTCGGTGAAGTACACGTCAACGAAGGTCAGACATCCTTGACAGCATTTGCTGTTGGCAATAAATCCAACAGAATCTTGACATGTCCTGGCAATACCAACCGGGAAAGGTCAATGTTATCAAAGAGGATCGATAATGGAATATGTTATACACATCCTCAAACAGACCAAGCTTTATCCCCACAGATCTCTTACACATAAGAGGTACATCTTCAGGATCAAGTCGTTACCAAGGACCAAGGAATTTGGTGATAACCCCAACATCAACATCCAAACAGATTCAGATTACACATCAAATCTGGTCATCATTGCCAATCCCCAGTTGAAGCAACAGGGAGCCAGCAATCATCCCCAGCATATTGGGCTACAACCCCGTACACATGCATCATACATTTGCATCATGTTGCTACATAGAGTACCATGTTTGTCTTGTTGCATTTCAAGTGTCTAGGATTCTTTATCCTACCCATGCATCGCCATACATGAGTTTGATAAAGAGGGGCATATGTAGACACTCAAAATTTTCTGTACTACTGTCACTAACATTGCAGGAGGATAGATTTGTCTTTTAAGAGGGAAACCTGAAAGACAATCCATATCCATTTCGGATACTACCGGAAGTTCAGCATCAACCCCAGAGCACACACTGAGAGTAACAATTCCAACCTCGGATATAACCCTGAGGCATGCAGATCCAATATCGGAACACACACCGGAGAAGACCGATTAATCTCGAAGATAACCCCAAGGTATCTAGTCTCAGTCCCAATCATGGGAACATCCACCAACCTTGGTGATTACCCCAAGGAATGCAGTTTCGGCGATAACCCCGGAAATGCTTGTTTCAAATACAACCAGCTTCAATCTCGGCTTTCACAACGAGATACTCCGTACCAACCCGGAGATAACACCGGGAGGACAGGCACACCTTAGAGATGACATTGAGGACCTTCAATAATTGCAGTAGTCCAATATCAGCGAAGGCCAGCGAAGCCCTGAGCAACGTCTACTTTATCAGCCCAAACTGGCGATAACACCAGTGAGGGGAAACATCGTCATCTCACCAAAGCGATGCCACGCCACGTCGTCTCAACATTTCATACACATCTCTACACAACGATATCCCACAAGAATCAAGGAGAACCAATCCCGAGTGACTATTGTGCGGGGTAACGGATAGAATTTGAAGCTTGAAGACCGGAGGGCATCGTCCCATCTTCAATGACTTCGTACAAACTCTAATCCCATACCATTGTACAACTCTCGACAACGGCGGTCTAAAATAGGTCTTGTATACCTCAATCAGATGCCCGGATTGCACTTTTGAAAGTTCGAGTGGACATTACAGTGCCCGAGTGCACGTACTACGAGATAACCCGACTCAAGAAACCCGGGTTGCCTCTGGTACACCTGCGGCCCAGCCGCAGGTACACCTGCGACTCCACCCTCTATAAATAGAAAGCTTGGGGTGGCCATTTTGTAAGAGAAAACGGCGAGGAGGCCCTGCCCAATTTGCTCTGTACTCACCCCATACGGAGTACTTTCTCATTTTAAACACTTGTGAGCTCATATATAGCTACTTTTGTACCTACAAAAGCCAGTGTTTACCCACTTTAAAGATATAGAAGTCTTTTTTGGCAGTCCACTGTAAGCCTTCTCACACACTTTAAAGCCTTTCTCTTCATCTTTGCACACACCCTTCTTCACGTTGAGAGTCGTGTTGCGTGCGTTTGCCCGAACTTCGGTCCGTGATTTTATTTCAGTTTGTATATATATATATATATATATATATATATATATATATATATATATATATATATGAACTGTGTGTCGAACTTTGTTCGATGAGCCTAGACTTTAGTCTGGAGCGTTTACTGATTTAATATATATATATATATATATATATATATATATATATATATATATATATATATATATACACTTATATATATTAACTATGTGTCGAACTCTGTTCGATGAGCTTGGATTTTACATCTGGAGCGTTTACTTACTTATATATATATATACACTTATATATATGAACTGTTGTCGGACTCTGTTCGATGAGCTTGAATTTTACTTCCGGAGCGTTTATTTGCTTATATATATATATATATATATATATATATATATATATATATATATATATATTCGTCCCACCTGGAGTTTACTTCGTGATGGTTGATCGCTTTTACAACTTTCTTTACGTTTCGTCCTGCCTGTAGTTCACTTCGTGGCAGTTGATTGCTTTTTAAAGCTTTCTTTATGTTTCGTCCTGCCTGGAGTTCACTTCGTGGCATTTGATTGCTTTGTACAACTTTATTTACGTTTCGTCCCGCCTGGAGTTTCCTCCGTGGCAGTTGATAGTTTTTACAGCTTTATTTATATTTCTGATCCCCCATGGAGGTGCTTCGTGGTTGGTGATCATGTCTGTATATATATATTTACAGCTTTTATATATATACCTGCTTACTGCTTTCATACAAATTGTGGTATCTTGTGCGCCTAGGAATCATGTGGTCACATATTCTGCCTATTGGATCTAGATTCGGTTCCCGTGATGGACATTTTCAACTGTAAGCACCTTGTAAATTATTCTGCGGTGTCTGAATTTCCTCAGATGATTTCCATACCCATGAGGAAGTCAGCATTATTTTGAACATTATTTTTATACGGATGCTTCGCTTCTGTAAAAAAAATCAATTAAGCCGAACACTTAATAAAATGGGAGTGTAAAAGGTCTCAATTACTATTGAGCATCAGGGTTTGAAAAACCTCTTTTATAAAACATCACTGCCATATCTTGTTAAAACTGAATTTTTACATAAATTCAAACCCTGTGTATATAGGTGCGAACGAGGCCTCGCACTACTTTCAAATAACAGCACATTGACCCCCACACACATACATTCAGATAATAGTTTCTTGAAAAGAGGCGGTCACCGTGGTAACACGGATGTAGGGGGGTGCCTAACACCTTCCCTTCGCATAACCAAGTCCCCGGACCCTAATAAATCTTGGTTTCACCGACCCGTTTAGCAGTGTCACATCACTAGGTCAATGTGCAAACCTTTTCTCGGTTGTGTTGGTACAACCATTTAAAAAACTAACTGGCGACTCTTAACAATCCATCGTCGACATTATACATGTCGGACCTTTTTAACTTATTTTTTCAAACAAATCTCACCTAAAATGAGAACACCGAAGAACAAGTAACGGAAAGGGACAACTAAAAATCCTGACGTCGATAGGCATGACAGTCGAATGTCAGGCCCTCTAGATCGGTGTGTGTTAAGATTTATGTTTGTTTTGTGTTAGAAATCTGTTCTTTGTCTTGTATATTGTGATATGGAATTGGAAACAGGGTCATAGCATGCCTAGATCGTAATTTATAAGCAGTCAATCTGCGTTGACCGACTACGAAATCTAGAAATCTGGGCAGCCCAGAATTTCCAGAAAGCTCTGACAAGGTTTTTAAGGCCATGAATCTTGCTGTTGTTTGCTTGTTTGGTCATGTTGTTAGTTTGTTGTTATAGACTGGTATATGAACTACTCATGTATGGTATTAGATCTCCTAGATTAACAACAGAATCAAAAATAATAACGGTCAAAGTAAGTTGACCAAACTGCCTCATGAAGGTTTCTGGGAAACCTAGATCATCAAGAACGTGTTTTTTTGTCAGAGTTTGACTGGCCATGATCTCTTAGCATTAGTTGTTGTTATGATGATATGTTGTTATAACATTGTATACTGACATCTATTCTGCATCCTTGAACCTTCATATCACATAAGACCAACTCAGGACGCGTGTTACAAGTATCAAAATATAGCACCTTGTGTTGTTCTTCATTTTCTGAAAAAATCCAGAAATGAAGAACAGTCTTGTCAGACTTTTTGATTGCTCATATCTCTCTGTTATGATGCTGTATGACCTTGGAATCAGTTTGTTTGTGTAGTATGACATACATACTACATGTGTAACACTTTAGATAACCCAGAATCATGAAAATCCTTAATCTAGAACCGGTCAAACGTGGCACATTGTAACTGCCTATGAGTTTCTGGGTTCTTGCTCAAGAACACCTATAACGACGGTTCTGTCGCTATAGGGCCATTTTTGTAATATTAATTTCTAATAATTAATTATTTCAATTCATAAATAGATAAAAATGGTTTTTAATTTTAAAAAATACAAAATAAATTCTTAAAAATTATTTTAAAGTCTGAAAAATAGTTTTTAAATATTTTGAGTATATTTCATAAATATTTAATATTTTTGAAATATAAATGGTATTTAATTTATTTAATTAAAATTTTAAATAAATTATTTAAAAATGATTTTAATACATAAAAAATAATAAAAAATTATATTATGGTAAAAGAAAATATTTTAAGTTATTTTTAGTGACTTTTAATATTTTGTGATAAATTTCATTAATTAATTAATATTAATTATAATTAATTAATTTAATAAATATATTAAATAAATTATGAAAAAATAGAATTAATGTTTTAAAAATCATATAAAAATGATTTAAGTGTTATAAAAATATTTTAAGTTATAACATATAACTTTTGATATTTTTTCATTAATATTTTAATATTAAAAATAATTATCGGATAATGAATTTAACTGTTTAAAAATTATATAAATATGATTTTAAAGTATTAAAAATACTTTATGATAGTATAAATATATTATAATATTATGTGACGATTTTCATTAGTATTTGATATTAAATAAATATTAATGATAAAGAAATTATGTGGTATTAAATTCATTTAAATACGATTTTAATGATTGAAAACATTGCAGATTAAGATGAATACGTCGGATACAAGGAAAGGTCCAAGACAGTTCCAACTTTAGTAGACGTGTGCAGTTAGATTTGTAACAATATTATATATTAATGTTATTGTAAGTCAAATAAGTTATGAATTGTGTATTAAGTTAAGGTTACTCGACCTTGGGAAAATAGTGTGTAAAGTTTATTGTATAAATAATTTATGTTTATATCTTTCGCAAATAGTAATAGTTGTATAGTGATTGAACCAGATCCGCGGTGATTCGAGGCCCTCACAATTGGTATCAAAGCTGTAGGTTATGAACCTTAGGTATGAATACCTGAGACTAATAACCGCAGTGATTAGGATAAGTACTAACTCAAATAGAGTTACTTGGTCGGTAAGATTCAAAGACGAATCTAGGCGAGTTATAAGATACAGAGTTTCCTAACTCTGATAATAAAGTTGAACAGTACTGATAAATAGATAGAGTCTAAAAGACTAAAAGTATAGTGATAGGAGATCGTAAAACAAAACGATCAAGATATAGAAATGAATCGTAATATATACGATGAGATCACCCCGTGATCCGATAAGGTGATAGCAGGGAGAAGAATCAAGCGAATGATTGAACAATTTACAACAAGATTGATGAGTGTCAGTTGTACTATGAATTGGTACAGATTTATGAAAGAATTATGAATACGAGTTGAATGAAATTCGTATTGAGAAGGGAGTTAGAATTAAGTGGGGAGTTCAATTGAGTACTCATGTCAGCAGCTGAGTTGTATGATTCCTTGTATGGGTGGGGAATTGTACTTGGTGTAAAAACCACTTAGTTTCTGGCAATGATAATCATTGAAATGTTTGTGTCGCGCTATTTTCTATATGAATGTTAAGAGGGTGATTCATTTCTCATGTGTATAACAGATAGATAGGTTATCGGTAGAGGGTATAAGGTTAAGTACGAGTTCTTAAAACTCATACTTATGTTACATTCTTGATTCATAGTTATATGAAATGTTTATGAATCCCTCAGCGAATGGACGCTAAAGGTCTGACTAGGACAAGTTCTTAAACTCATATGATTGTGACAAGTTCATGAACTCATAAGTGTGGTTTGACGAACTGGGTATAGTTGTGTGTAAATGGAGTATTAAGGATAATAGGAATAGAAAGATTACGAAGCAAATGATTATTAGTGGAGACATAAGTTTTCCAAAACTCCTAGCTATGCTAGACTTCGAAATTTTGACATCAAGCTAAATACGCACTATGTGCTTTTGAAAAAAAAATAAAAAAATGTAGACTCGTAATCATTTTTGGAATGGTTTAAAGTATAGTCTATGCTACTTGTTTCAGCTAGACGAAGATGATTTGAAATATCAAAATATATTTTTATTTATCACTCATGTACCATGTAACTTGGTGCAGAGATGATAAAAGTTGATAGAGTTATAAATGCAGGAATACTTAGTGTGAATTTGATCTAAAATCATTGTTCCACTATTGTCTGATGTGTTATGACAAAGCCATGCAATGACGACATCCTCAAACGGACTGTTAATATAATACGGCATCATGACGTCATTCTCAAAAATATTTTCAAAAATTTTAATTTGCCAACGGGCTTTGGCTACACTTAAATAATTCGATTGAATTGAATTATTGATATGAGTCTATGCTATTTGATTCAGCTAGACAAACATTTATAAAACTCTAAGAGTTCTTTGAGAAATTTCCCGAACCAAATTGTTTTGGTGCGGAATCTAATAAGACTGAGGTAATTTTTTTTCCTATGACAGTGACGAGCAACAGATTTGACCAACAGTACTTAATAAGTACAGGGTATACTGGGCTAATTACCCACTATGCTCGTAAGTTATGACAATTTGCGAATAAATTTCCATAAAACCTTTGCGAAAATGACAGACAATAGTCTGTATAACCCCTCAGCACAATTTCAAAATTTTAACTCTTGTGAGGAATGTATTGGGTAGCATGTGATGAAGAGAAGGAACGGTGTATGGTGTAAGGCATAAGGAAAATTTCAGGGAAGAAATTTTTAGAAGAAGGGATGAATGTGACAACCCGAGAATTTAGAAAATTTTAATTAATTGATTTAAGGTTCAATATTAAAATCTAGACAGAAAATAAGTATATGCGTTTGATATTTTTGAGAATGAATTTTGAGGATTTCAAAATTCTGTGAAGGATTTTGGTGAGTTATTCAGGATTAAGGGTATATATGAATATGTTCTATGAGTATGGTCATTTATGTGTACAGAATGTGGTTAAAGGTCAAGGTTTGACCATATAAAATTTTATCAGTGTCAAACCCTAAGTATATATTAAGAACGTCAACTTTCGGTTAGAAAATTCTTACGATTTATAAGAAACCCTAAAACCGGTTCTGGAAACACTAATTTCAGTTCTGGGAATTTGAAACCCTAATTCGGATGTTGAAAACCCTAAAGTGGTAATGCAAACGATAGTATAAGGTTTAAACGTTATTTATAATAACATAATTAGGGATAACCCTAATTGATTTAGAAAACCCTAATTTTTGGATTAAAAACCCTAATTTATAATTAGGGAAAACCTAATTGATGATTTAATAATTTTATTGTTAATTAGGAAATATTAATCATAATTTTCAAGTTATAAGTAATTAGAAAATCCTAATCTAATTACTAAATCTAATTTCTAAATTAGAAAATTATTTTTCTATTAGAAACCCTAATTTTTGGGTTGTAAACCCTAATGCATGATTTTGACCCTAATTACTAAATTATCAATTTTAATTAGGAAATACAAATCCTAATTAGCAAGTTTGATTTATGATTAGGAAATCTTAATATAATTATAGAATCCTAATTATAATTTAGAAATATTATTTTTATTTTGAAAACCTAATTTGGAAATTCTAGAATTTATTTTTTTAAAACCTAAGGGTTCAAATCTTAAACTCTAAGGGTTCAAACCCTAAACCCTAAGGGTTCAAACACTAGACCCTAAGGGTTAGGACAAAAGACATGTATGCAATTAAAATTGTATGCTAAATGTCCAAAGTGCCTTTTTGTGCATTATTGGAGGAAACTTACATATCTTGCCAACATAATTGGTGGGTGACCAACCCTAGCCTAACATATGCTCTAAAACACAACCATCAGCCATTCCACAGCCACCAAGTGCATTGTATCAAGTCATATACATAGATTTAGAAAGAGAAAACCACATACTTTATTTTTCATTTTGTCCAAGACCTTCTTTCTCTAGAATTTCGGGAATATAGAGCGAGAAAGTGAGATAAGATAAGCCACTATCATCCCTTATCTCTCCTAGATCAGATCATCAAAGTCAGAAATCAAAGATCAAAGCAAGAAAGATATAAACCCTAAAATTTTTGAAATCAGTGATCTTATGTTATTTGTTGAAATTGGTTGGTTAGAGTTGTGTATGAGGGTGTCTTTGAGTGAACTGGGTTGGTAGATCAAGGATCTATAACATCTAGATGCTCGAAATAGGAGTTTTTGAAAATCTGGAAAAATATTAGAAAGTGGCCTGACAGTCGAATGTCAGGCCCTCTAGATCGGTACTGTGTGTTAAGCTTTATGTGTGTTTTATGTTAGAAATATGTTCTTTGTCATGTATACTGTGATCTGGAATTGGAAACAGGGTCGTAGCATGCCTAGATCGTAATTTATAAGTAGTCATACTGCGTTTACCGGCCACGAAATTTGGAAATCTGGGCATCCCAGAATTTCCAGAAAGCTCTGACAAGGTTTTTAAGGCCATGAATCTTGCTGTTGTTTGCTTGTTTGGTCATGTTGTTAGTTTGTTGTTATAGACTGGTATATGAACTACTCATGTATGCTATTAGATCGCCTAAATTAACAACAGAATCGAAAATAATAACGGTCAAATTAAGTTGACCAAACTGCCTCATGAAGGTTTCTGGGAAACCCAAATATTCAAGAACGTGTTTTTTTGTCAGAGTTTGACCGACCATGATCTCTTAGCATTAGTTGTTGTTATGATGATATGTTGTTATAAAATTTTATACTGACATCTATACTGCATCCTTGAACCTTCATATCACATTAGACCAGCTCAGAACGCGTGTTACAAGGATCTAAATATAGCACCTTGTGTTGTTCTTCATTTTCTGGAAAACCCAGAAATGAAGAACATCCTTGTCAGACTTTTTGATTGCTCATATCTCTATGTTATGTTGTTGTATGACCCTGGAATTAGTTTATTTGTATAGTATGACATACATACTACATGTGTAGCACTTTAGATAACCCAGAATCATGAACATCCTTAATCTAGAACCAGTCAAACGTGGCAGTTTGTAAGTGCCTATGAGTTTATGGGTTCTTGCTCAAGAACACAAAGAACACCTATAGCGACGGTTCTGTCGCTATATAGCCATTTTTGTAATATAAATATCCGAAAATTAATTATTTCAATTAATATATAGATAAAATGATTTTTAATTATTAAAAATACAAAATAAATGCCGAAAAATTATTTTAAAGTCTGAAAAATAGTTTTTAATTATTTTGAGTATATTTCATAAATATTTAATATTTTTGGAATATAAATGGTATTTAATTTATTTAATTAAAATTTTAAATAAATTATTTAAAAATAATTTTAATACATGAAAAATCATAAAAAATTATATTATGGCAAAAGAAAATATTTTAAGTTATTTTTAGTGACTTTTAATATTTTGTGATAAATTTCATTAATTAATTAATATTAATGATAATTAATTAATTTAATAAATATATTAAATAAATTATGAAAAAAAAGAATTAATGTTTTAAAAATCATATAAAAATGATTTAAGTGTTATAAAAATATTTTAACTTATAACATATAACTTTTGATATTTTGTCATTAATATTTTAATATTAAAAGCAATTATCAGATACTGAATTTAACTGTTTAAAAATCATATAAATATGATTTTACAGTATTAAAAATACTTTATGATATTATAAATATATTATAATATAATGTGATGATTTTTATTAGTATTTGATATTAAATAAATATTAATGATAAATGAAATATGTGGTATTTAATTCATTTAAATACGATTTTAATGATTGAAATTTTTTGAAAAATAGTAATAATTATTTAAAAATTATTACGAGCTTACGAAAAATATTTTTACTGTTAATAAATTATCTTAGATAATGGTTATGTGTTTATACAGAGTTTAATTGAACTTAAACTCAAAATTTTATCCGACTAGACCGTCAGGATGGTAGAATGTTTCCGAATTCAATTCAGACTGAAATAATTTGACTTGAGGATTAGTTTTATGTGTGTTATAGATTGATAGGGTTATGTGATAATATGTTTAGGTTATTTTAAATATTGTGATGATATTATTCTAATTTGTATATCAAAATTATTTATATATTAGGTTCAGACAAAGCTTATCAATTGCATAGCGGTAATCAACGGTTCATGCAAGTTTTACTTAATTCTACTTAGAGTTGTTTCATTCAAATATGCTTATGGATAATCATTGCTGATTGCCATTGTAGAATTGTACTCTGTACATATTGCATGTATAAGTCATGTATGAAAGGCTGATCACCTTCATTACCATTCGGTCCAGATATATTTGTTCATGTTTAATACTTGTTCAGTCAAAAGTTTGTTCGTGCTAATTCATAACTATATTGTTGAATTATAGCCAGCTTATTATTCATATTCTTTCAATCATGATATATCGTTAAATTATTGAACTTAAACTTGTTGGGCAAACTTATGCTCACCCTTGCTATATCATGATAAAATATTGCAGATTAAGACGAATACGTCGGATACAAGGAAATGTCCAAGACAGTTCCAGCTTTAGTAGACGTGTGCAATTAGATTTGTAACAGTATTATATATTAATGTTATTGTAAGTCAAATAAGTTATGAATTGTGTATTAAGTTAAGGTTGCTCGAGCTTGGGGAAATAGTGTGTAAAGTTTATTGTATAAACAATTTATGTTTATATCTTCCACAAATAGTAATAGTTTTATAGTGATTGAACCGGATCCGCGATGATTCGGGACCCGGATTCAAGGCCCTCACAGCGTGGGTGATGCAGATAATGGTTGCGACTACGAAAACGGTGACAATGATGAAGTTGAAGTGTTTGTGGATTCAATTCGAGAGAGAAATTGTTGGAAAACTCCTCGAATCCTACTCAGATATGAAGTTGAAGTATTCGGGAATTCGAGTCGAGGTGTTGGATTACTCCTCGAATTCTATTTAGAAAAAAATTGTTAATCTGGAAATAAAGAACTCTTATTTTTAATTGGAGTATTATTTTATTAAGAAATTAATTTAAAGTATAAATTTTATTTTATAAGTGTCCTATTTTAAATAGGAAGAGGAGATATGTAGATACTCTATAAATAGAGTCTTATGTTTAGTTGTTGAAGTGTAGTACAATCAAAAGTCATGTAGCACCCTAAGAGTTGATAGATGATGTGAGTGAGTTTTGTGTTTGTGTGGGGGAGAGGGTTTTTTGCAACTTTTATATTCCGTTCAAAAAAGTTGTATTGTGGGTGGGAGAGTTTTGGCAGCTTTTAATACCTGCAAAAATTTATATCGCGGTATTGTGGAACCTCAAGTTTTAGGGCGTTAAACTTGAGGGGATTATTGTAAGCCAATTATTTTTATATAGTGGAGATTCAGAGTTTAATCTGTGATTTTTTGTTGCAAGGGTTTTCCATATTAAATCTTGTGTTGTTTTATCTCTTTATTTTATTGTGTGGTTTGCGTTGACTTAATTCCCAACAAGTTGTATCAGAGCTAGGTTGATAGGATCCGAGTTAGAGAGAATTATTTCGCGTAATATGATGGCGGCAAATTTGGGGAAATTTGAGTTTCCAATATAAATGGGAAAACAAATTTCACACTATGGCAGAGTAGTGTGCAAGATCTTTTGGTGTTGAAAGGACTTGATCAAGCTTTGGAGGAGAAAAAACAAGACGATGTGAAAGATGCAAATTGGCAAACAATTCGCAATAAGGCGGTAAGCACAATATGTTCATTGTTAGCACATGAGATAAAGTATGATGTCTTGAAAGAGACTGATCTGAAAAAATTATGAGAAAAGCTCGATGATAAGGATAATGGAGATGCTGATGATGATACTATTGCAGAAGATGATAATGTTAAAAAAAAGATGATGATGATGATGATGGTAACTATAATGCAAGTAATGTCAATGACGTGGATAATGTGGATGGTGTAGATTACGAGAATGATGCGGAGAGTGCATGTGACACCCCCAAATTTAGATACATGTACCTCAAATCTGGTGCTCACGTTCTAATTTTAATAACAAACTAAAGTTTCACACAACGGAAATAATATAATAATTTACATTGATTTAATATAAATATTCTCGTCCCAAAGTCTCGTAATCGTTACTACAACATTACATAATTAAGTCTAAGACATAACTTAAAGCATAACATTAATCACTTCTTAATACAACATAATAATAATAATAATAATAACTTTTCTAACTTAAAGGACTAAAGCTATTTGTAGACACTCAAAATTTTCTGTATACATGTCACTAACATTGCCAGAGGACAGATTCATCTTTTAAGAGGGAACCCTGAAAGACAATCCATATCCATACCGGATACTACCGGAAGCTCAACATCAACCCCGAAGCCCACTCTGGGAGTAACAATTCCAACCTCGGATATAACCCCGAGGCATGCAGATCCAATACCGAAACACACATCGGAGAAGACCGATTAATCTCGGAGATAACCCCGAGGTATCCCGTCTCAGTCCCAACCATGGGAATAGCCACCAACCTTGGTGATAACCCCAAGGAAGGTAGTTTCGGCGATAACCCCAGAAATGCTTGTTTCAAATACGACCAGCTTCAATCTCGACACTCACAAAAAGATACACTGTACCAACCCGGCGATAACATCGGGAAGACATGCACACCTCAAAGATGACAATGAGGACCTTCGACAAATGCAGCAGTCCAATCTCAGCGATGCTCTGAGCAACGTTTGCATTATCAGCACAATCCGGCGATAACACTGGTGAGGGGCAACACCGTCATATTGCCAACGCGATGCTATGCCACGTCGTCTCAACATCGCTACGCAACGATGTCCCACAAGACTAACCAATCTCGAGTGACTATTGTGCGGGGTAACGGATGAAAGTTGAAGCTTGAAGACCGGAGGGCATCATCTCATCTTCAATGACTTCGTACAAACTCTAATCCCATGCCTTCGTACAACTCTCGATAACGGCAGTCTGAAATAGGTCTTGTATACCTCAAACGGATGCCCGGATTGCACTTTTGAAAGTTTGAGTGGACATTATAGTTTCTGAGTGCACGTACTTTGAGACGACCCGGCCCGAAAAACCCAGACCCACACGGGTTGCCTCTGGTACACCTGCGGCTAAATCGTCTATAAATAGAGGGCTTGGGCTGCCCATTTTGAAAGAGAAGACGGCGAGGAAGCCCTGCCTAATTTGCTCTGCACTCACCCTGTGACGCCCCCAAAATTAGGTATACATCACCCATCTTGGGTCGTCAGATACGTGGTACAAAATTCAAATACAACTTACTAATACAACTATCGTGTACAATACGACAAAATATAACTGTGAGTTTGAATACAATTATTATCTACTAGAGATTATACAAACTCAAAAGGAGTCCTCATTACAATTATTAGCACACTATTTCACAGAATAATGAGGACTACTAATGCTATCCTCTGGACCGTCACTCCGTTCCCCGACTAGTCCCTGCAATGTTCTCATTTCTTGAAGAGAACAGTGAAAGAAAGGGTGAGCTCAACTAGCCTAATAAGAAATATTATGAATAAGATAATGCAGGATAAATTATCGTTAGCCTTCAACAGTGTTAAACTGATAAAATATAACAACATCAAGTTTAACTGCAGCGGAACAAGCAATCCATTAAAAGAGTTAAGTAGAGAATAAAATCTACTATCTTTTATGATTTAAAAGGTTTTTCATGACTTTTATCGCTGGGACTCAGCTTAATAAATAATCCACATCATCGAATCACCCCTGCACTACGGCTAAGGATATTCTTTAGTATCAGGACCACAAATTATCCATGCACTACAGCCAAGGACATACGTGTATTTATTAATGGTCATGATCATGCCAATAACTGTCCATCAATGCACTACGGGCCAATGATAACTTTTACCACATCATTTGTAACATTATGGTCATGATTACACCGAATAATCCCTGGTCATAATCATACCAAGTCCATCTATGCACTACAGGCCATAGATGACTTTCAACATAATATAAACATGAGGATGATGACAATGATATAAGAATTCAATAAAACAAGTTCAAGAATTAATTTATCCAGGAACTAATAATGTCCAAATTGTCAACATGATACTGCTTGGTAGAGTAAAATTCAAGAATGCTCAGAAGAATATTTCCATGAAAAGATAGTAGATAAAGTGTAAATATCAAAGATATTCCACTAATTTCATGGAGTATAGAAGTCAAAGTTTTAACCAACTGAGTATAATAAAGAAGGGAATAACAAAAGAAATCACCATGCATGCGATAGACCGCACAGACAGGTTATTCCAACAGAATAATAAATAACGGAACTAGCTCTGGCGTAAAACGCACAGACATGATATTCTAACAGAATAATAAAGAATGGAACCAGGTCCGGCGTAAAACACACAGACAGGATGTTCCAACAGAATAATAATAAAGACGGAACCAGGTCCAGTGTAAAACACACAGACATGATGTTCCAACAGAATAATAATAAAGACGGAACCAGGTCCGGTGTAAAACACACAGACATGATGTTCCAACAGAATAATAGAAGAATGTCACCAAGTATAGGGTAAACCGCGTATACAGGTTATTCCAACAGAATAATAAGCAATGGAATAACAACAGTTCTCTTCATGAATAAGAAAGAATAACACCCCTTACATTAGTAAATTGAATACTGCAGTAGTGTAGTAATAGAATACTTTTCTTCTTTCTCTCTTATTCTCTCTATACTTTCTCTCTCTATAGCTTGAATGAATTCATGAAAAATAATGAAGCAATAGGCCTCTATTTATAGAAGATTTCTAGCTTAGCACTTGAAATGTGAAAAGGCAAGTGGCTTGATGACTGGTGATGTGAAAAGAAAAGTGGTTTGACGCCTGTAATGTGAAACGACAATTGGTTTGACGCCTGTAATATGAAACAGCAAGTGGTTCGTTGCCTGTAATATGAAACGACAAGTGGTTTGACGTCTGGTAAAGGTAATTACTATTGACGAAGGTAATTACTATTGACGAAGAGACTCTTAGATGATGACATATGGGCCCTCCCATAAAATAACCAAATTTACCACAAACGTATCATAATAGACTCTTTATATACATCAAGGATTGAATAAATATTACCACAAATCATTTTATTTCTAATCAACACATATTTAATCTTTCAACAATTATTAATCATTTATAACTTGTCGTCTCAATTATTGATTTAATAATATAACATATTATACAGATGATACTGTGACAATAATTGAATCAATAATATAAGAGATATGATGCAGCATTTACTGTAGCAATAATTGAGTATAGATGAGTGATTTCTCACATAAGCATCAATAATCAATACCGTGTGCTACTGTGCAACCACGCGTATTACTGTACTTTTACTACCGGGTAGTTCAACAGTTTTAACGGTAACACCTCTGCCGTTATTTTCATAAAGTATTTTTGTCGTTTTCTCAATCTGACAATAATTCCGTTGTGGGGTCCACCAATGATTGTGCCGTCGTACGAATATTCTCCGACAAAAAGAATATTCCCCGACCAAAAGAATATTTTATAACAACTTGCTTACTTTGCAAAATTTATAAATATTACCCACAACTATAGCATTATATCAAATTTACTCCATAATATTCAAAAATAATATTTATAGAAAATTCATCTTTATTTATAAGAGTTGGGGTCTTACAACCTCCCATTCTTATGAAATTTCGCCCTCGAAATTAGGGTACGTACCTGGTATGTCGAAGAGGTAAGGATACCTTGATTTTATTTTAGATTCTAACTCCCAAGTCATTTCCTCAACATCGTAGTTTCTCCACAAAACTTTGACTTGAGGTATAACCTTGGAGCGTAGAATATATTCCTTCTTATCCAAGATTTGAACAGGAACCTCTTCATACGTCAAATCTTCCGTTACTTCATCCGGTTCTAACTCAATAATGTGGTTCGGGTCTTTTACATATTTACGTAACATGGATATGTGAAAAACGTTATGAACACGAGACATACTTGGCGGTAAAGCGAGTCTATAGGCCATTATTCCTACTCGATCGAGGATTAAAAATGGGTCGATGAATCGAGGATTGAGTTTTCCTCTCTTTCCAAATCTCGTAACTCCTTTCCATGGAGCAATACGCAACAACACATGATCTCCTATATCGAATTCCACGTCCTTTCGATGAAGATCCGTATAACTCTTTTGTCGATCTTGTGAGGTTTTTATACGTTGTCGGATCGTTTAAATCTTTTTCGTAGTCATACATACCAACTCCGGTCCCAACAACGTTGCTTCACCCACCTCATCCCAGCATACTGGAGAACGACACTTTCTTCCATACAACGCTTTGAATGGAGCCATGCCAATACTTGCTTGATAACTATTGTTGTAGGAAAACTCTACCAATGGTAAGAACTTTTCCCAACTTCCCTTGGAATAAAGGACACAAAGTCTTAATAGATCTTTAAGAGTTTGAATAGTCCTCTCTGACTGTCCGTCCGTCTGAGGATGATATGCCGAGCTAAATCGTAAGTCTGTGCCCATAGCTTTTTGCAAACTAACCCAAAATCGTGAAGTGAATCTTGGGTCTCGATCAAAAACTATGGATACCGGCATACCATGCAGTCTTACAATCTCGTTTATGTACATACGATCAAGACGTTCAAGTGTATAAGTTTCTCGTATCGATAAGAAATGAGCAGACTTGGTCAATCTATCAATAATGACCCAAATCGCATCTATGCCTTGAGAAACATTAGGAAGACCGGTAACGAAATCCATGGTAATGTGCTCCCACTTCCATTCTAGAATTTCAAGTGGTTGCAATAGACCTTTTGGTACTTGATGCTCCGCTTTAACTCGTTGACAAGTTAGACACCTTGAGATAAACAACGCTATCTCTCTCTTCATATTGCTCCACCAAAATGTATGACGAATATCATGATACATTTTGGTACTCCCAGGATGGATTGCAAACGGTGTGTTGTGCGCCTCCATCATGATTTTATACTTTAAATCAGGGTCGTTAGGAACACAAAGTCTGGAGTTGACTCGAAGTATTCCTTCTTCATCGATTCTTGCTTCCGGCATAGCACCTTCTTGCACTTTCTTCCTCATACGCATCAGCTCCAGGTCTGTAACTTGAGCAGCTTTAACTTTATCGATTAAAGTCAGTTCTACTCGTATATTCGCCATCATCACATTGGTCCCTAGAGTCTTTAACTCTATCTCCATCCTTTGCAAGTCACACAAAATGGACCTTTGCGTTGACAATATCGCACTCGTACTTGGATATGATCTTCTACTCAATGCGTCAGCTACCACGTTCGCTTTTCCAGGATGATATTGGATGGTATGATCATAATCTTTCAACAGTTCAAGCCAACGTCGTTGTTGCATGTTGAGTTCCTTTTGAGTAAAGAAATATTTGAGGCTTTTATGATCCGTAAAGATCTCCACCTTCTCCCCCATACAAGTAATGCCTCCAAATCTTTAGTGCGAAGAGAACAGCTGCCAACTCTAGATCATGAGTAGGATAATTCCTCTCATATTCTTTGAGTTGTCTTGAGGTATAGGCTATAACTTTTCTATGTTGCATGAGAACACATCCCAACCCTTTGCCTGAAGCATCACTGTAGATGACAAATCCCTCCGAGCCAGATGGTATTGTCAGAATAGGTGCCGAAATGAGTCTTCTCTTGAGTTCTTGAAAACTCTTCGCACATTCTTCTCTCCAACCGAACTTTGTATCTTTCTAAGTCAGCTGAGTCAATGCAGTAGCTATTCGAGAAAATCCTTCCACGAATCTCTGATAATAACCAGCTAAACCGAGAAAGCTACGTACTTCGATCACTGATTTAGGTTGCTCCCAGCTTTGAATTGCTTCAATCTTTGCTGGGTCAATAGATATTTCATGACTTGACACTACGTGCCCAAGGAATGCTACTTCCTCAAGCCAGAATTCACATTTCTTCAACTTGGCATAAAGCTTGTATTCACGAAGCTTTTGGAGTGTCAGCCTCAAGTGTTTCTCATGATCTTCACGGCTTTTGGAATAAATAAGGATGTCATTAATAAAGACGACCACAGAGTGATCCAAATATTCCTTGAATACTCGGTTCATCATATCCATGAAGGTAGCAGGAGCATTAGTCAATCCAAAGGACATGACTAGGAATTCATAATGCCCGTACCGAGTTCTGAAAGTCGTCTTTGGAATGTCCTCGGTTCTAATCTTCAATTGGTGATATCCGAAACGAAGATCAATCTTTGAAAATAATTTGGCTCCTTGCAACTGGTCAAACAAGTCATCAATACGTGGCAATGGATACCTATTTTTGATGGTGACATGATTCAACTCTCGATAATCAATACAAAGTCGCATACTCCTATCTTTCTTTTTCACGAATAGAACAGGAGCACCCCAAGGAGAAGTACTAGGACGAATAAAGCCAATGTCTAACAATTCCTGCAGTTGGGTCTTTAACTCCTGAAGTTCAATAGGAGCCATTCGATATGGGGCTTTGGAAATGGGTTTTGTACCGGGTTCAAGGTCGATACAAAATTCAATTTTACGCTCAGGGGGTAGGCCAGGAAGTTCTTCGGGGAATATGTCAGGAAATTAATTAACAATTGAAATATCGTTCAAAACTGACGTATTTTTGTTTAAATCTGTGACATGAGCTAAGAAAGCTTGACATCCGTTTTTAATAAACGAATAGCTTTATGGCTTGAGATGACCGTGATTGATTTTAATGGTTTGGTCGCTTGAATTCGCATAATAGATTGATTAGGAATATGAAAGCTAACAACCTTACTGAAACAATCAATTTTTGCATGATGAGTAGTTAACCAATCAATCCCTAGAATCACGTCAAATGCAAGTATTTTCAATGAAATAAGATCTACAGGTAATGTGAGGGTACCGATTTGAACCAAACAAGACTTATAAACAGTGGATGTAATGAAGGTTTCTCCCAATGGAGTTTCCATAGATAAGTCAAAGTCTAATTTCTCCGGAGTCAAATTTAATCGATGAGCGCAAGTAGGAGAAATAAAAGAATGGGTAGAACTAGTATCAAATAAAGTATAGATTTCGTTAGAGTTTATGATAAGCTTACCCGTGATGACCTCATTTGGGTTCCTTGCTTTCTGGGAGGTCATAACAAACGCTCTCCCTTGCACTACCGATTTTGACTTTTCTGGGACGGCCTTTGGTGCCTCCATCCTAGCTGAATTTGTCTTCAGTGAACGACAAAATCTGGCTAAGTGACCTTTTCTTCCACAATTATAACATGCTTTGGATGGCATCGCGCAGTTTGGACTGATGTGCCCTTCCCCTCCGCATTTGAAACATATGATAGGTGGTCGTTCTCCTTCCTTAACGACAGGTGCTGGTGCTGACGTCTTTCCATCATTGTTGAATCTCCTCTTCTTGAAATATCTATTCTTATTATCTTGGCCCTGATTACCACCGAAGTGGTTACCATTTCTGGCCTATTGATTCGCTCCACGCTTGTTGTCACCGCTTCGATGACTGCTCTCGCTGGTATTATCATTTTGCCGGCTGCTCTCTTTTAGTTGCGTTGACTCGTTATCGCGCTCCACTAACTGAGCCCTATTTACAACATCTGAATATAAACACAGTTTATGAGAAAAAAGATGTTGACGTATCTCTGGCTTCAACCTCTTAAAAACATCCGTGTCATTCTCTCTTCATTATCCACCAAGTGGGACGCAAACCGGGATAACTCCGCAAATTTAGCCTCGTATTGCGACACGGTCATATTATTTTGTTCCAACTTGATAAACTCCACCTCCTTCATGTGACGAATACTTTCGGGAAAGTATTTGTCGTTAAACAGCTCTTGGAACTTCTCCCAAGACATCTTCAGTACGGCAGGTTGAGTACGTTTTACCGATTTTCACCAGTAATTTGCCTCTCCACACAACATAAAGGCGGCAAAAGGAACCTTTTTCTCCTCGGAGCATCCCAAGACATCAAATATCTTGGTGATCTGCTTTATCCATGCTTCCGCCATAAGTTGTTTTGGCTCTCCCTTAAACTCCGGTGGTCCCAGCTCCTTGAACTGTTTAGCGATGACCGCTCGAGAGTTTTCAGTGTTTCTACCTGCATTTTGGACAGGAGCCTCTCTCGCCTGCTGTTGCATGAATTGCATAAAGCCCCTGAACATTTGATCATTCATCATTTGGTCAGTGTTGTTGTTTGTATGAGGATTATCGCCTTCCTGATGCACATTATCCTGATTATTGATATGTGGTGAATCAATGGTCGCCTGTGCTCCATTTCTATTCTCAACATTCTCGGATGTCATTTTCAGATACTGCCACAAAACAAAAGTTAATTGACATATAACATATTATCCCTAAATTCTAATCGACCAATTAAATACCACATAAATTTAGGTAGGTCATACTAGCGAAGGAATTCCCCGTCTCTCCCCTCCTAGTACTATTCTCACATCTTAGCCAGGGATCATATCCCTAAGCTTTGATACCAACTGTGACGCCCCCAAAATTAGGTATACATCACCCATCTTGGGTCGTCAGATACATGGTACAAAATTTAAATATAACTTACTAATACAACTGTCGTGTACAATACGACAAAATATAATTGTGAGTTTGAATATAATTATTGTCTACTAGAGATTATACAAACTCAAAAGGAGTCCTCATTACAATTATTAACACACTATTTCACAGAATAGTGAGGACTACTAATGCTATCCTCTGGACCGTCACTCCGTTCCCCGACTAGTCCCTGCTATGTTCTCATTTCCTGAAGAGAACAGTGAAAGAAAGGGTGAGCCCAACTAGCCCAGTAAGAAATATTATGACTAAGATAATGCAGAATAAATTATCATTAGCCTTCAACAGTGTTAAACTGATAAAATATAACAACATCAAGTTTAACTGCAGCGGAACAAGCAATCCATTAAAAGAGTCAAGTAGAGAATAAAATCTACTATCTTTTATGATTTAAAAGGTTTTTCATGACTTTTATCGCTGGGACTCAGCTTAATAAATAATCCACATCATCGAATCACCCCTACACTACGGCCAATGATATTCTTTAGTATCACGACCACAAATTATCCATGCACTACAACCAAGGACATTTGTGTATTCATTAATGGTCATGATCATGCCAACAACTGTCCATCAATGCACTACGGGCCAATGGCAACTTTTACCACATCATTTGTAATATTACGGTCATGATTACACCGAATAATCCCTGGTCATAATCATACCAAGTCCATCTATGCACTACAGGCCACAAATGACTTTCAACATAATATAAACATGAGGATGATGACAATGATATAAGAATTCAATAAAACAAGTTTAAGAATTAATTTATCCAGGAACTAATAATGTCCAAATTGTCAACATGATACTATTTTGTAGAGTAAAATTCAAAAATGCTCAGAAGAATATTTCCACGAAAAGATACTAGATGAAGCACAAATATCAAAGATATTCCACTAATTTCATGGAGTATAGAAGTCAAAGTTTTAACCAACTTAGTATAATAAAGAATGGAATAACAAAAGAAATTACCATACATGCGATAGACCGCACAGACAGGTTATTCCAATAGAATAATAAATAACGGAACCAGGTCTGGCGTAAAACGCACAGACAGGATATTCCAACAGAATAATAAAGAATGGAACCAGGTCCGGTGTAAAACACACAGACATGATGTTTCAATAGAATAATAATAAAGACGGAACCAGGTCCGGTGTAAAACACATAGACAGGATGTTCCAACAGAATAATAATAAAGACGGAACCAGGTCCATTGTAAAACACACAGACAGGATGTTCCAACAGAATAATAATAAAGACGGAACCAGGTTCGGTGTAAAACACACAGACAGGATGTTCCAACAGAATAATAGAAGAATGTCACCAAGTATAGGGTAAACCGCGTATACAGGTTATTCCAACAGAATAATAAGCAATGGAATAACAACAGTTCTCTTCATGAATAAGAAAGAATAACACCCTTTACATTAGTAGATTGTATACTGCAGTAGTGTAGTAACAGAATACTCTTATTCTTTCTCTCTTATTCTCTCTATACTTTCTCTCTCTATAGCTTGAATGAATTCGTGAAAAATAATGAAGCACTAGGCCTCTATTTATAGAAGATTTCTAGCTTAGCATTTGAAATGTGAAAAGGCAAGTGGCTTGACGACTGGTGATGTGAAAAGAAAAGTGGTTTGACGCCTGTAATGTGAAACGACAATTGGTTTGACTCCTGTAATATGAAACGACAAGTGGTTCGACGCCTGGAATATGAAACGGCAAGTGGTTTGACGTCTGGTAAAGGTAATTACTATTGACGAAGGTAATTACTATTGACGAAGAGACTCTTAGATGATGACATATGGACCCCCCCCATAAAATAACCAAACTTACCATAAACGTCTCATAATAGACTCTTTATATACATCAAGGATTGAATAAATATTACCACAAATCATTTTTTTTCTAATCAACACATATTTAATCTTTCAACAATTATTAATCATTTATAACTTGTCGTCTCAATTATTGATTTAATAATATAACATATTATATAGATGATACTGTGACAATAATTAAATCAATAATATAAGAGATATGATGCAGCAATTACTGTAGTAATAATTGAGTATAGCTGAGTGATTTCTCACGTAAGCATCAATAATCAATACCGTGTGCTACTGTGCAACCACGCGTATTACTGTAATTTTACTACCGGGTAGTTCAACAGTTTTAACGGTAACACCTCCGCCGTTATTTTCATAAAGTATTTTTGTCATTTTCTCAATCCGACAATAATTCCGTTGTGGGGTCCACCAATGATTGTGCCGTCGTACGAATATTTCCCGATAAAAAGAATATTCCCCGACCAAACGAATATTTTATAACAACTTACTTACTTTGCAAAATTTATAAATATTACCCACAACTATAACATTATATCAAATTTACTCCATAATATTCAAAAATAATATTTATAGAAAATTCATCTTTATTTATAAAAGTTGGTGTCTTACACACCCCATGCAGTGTACTTTCTCATTTTAAACATATGTGAGCTCAAATATAGCCTCTTTTGTACCTACATAAGCTAGTGTTTATCTACTCTAAAGATATAGAAGTCTTCTTTGGCAATCAACTGTAAGCCTTCTCACACACTTTAGAGTCTTTCTCTTCATCTCTGCATACACCCTTCTTCATGTTGAGAGTCGTGTTACACACATTTGCCCGGACTTTGGTCCGCGGTTTTGTTTCAGCTTGTATATATATATATATATATATATATATATATATATATATATATATATATATATATATATATATATATATATATATGAACTATGTGTCGAACTTTGTTCGATGAGCCTAGACTTTGGTCTGAAGCGTTTACTGCATATATATATATACATTTATATATATTAACTGTGTGTCAAACTTTGTTCGATGAGCCTAGACTTCAATCTGGAGCGTTTACTCTCTTATATATATATATATATATATATATATATATATATATATATATATATATATATATATATATATATATGAACTGTTGTCGGACTCTGTTCGATGAGCCTAAATTTTATATCCGGTGCGTTTACTCTACTTTTATATATATATATTTCGTCCCACCTGGAGTTTACTTCGTGGTGGTTGATCGTTTTTACATCTTTATTTACGTTACGTCCTGCCTGGAGTTTACTTCGTGGCAGTTGATCTCTTTGTACATCTTTATTTACATTTTGATCGCTTTTACAGCTTTATTTACGTTACGTCCTGCCTGGAGTTTACTTTGTGGCAGTTGATCGCTTTGTACAGCTTTATTTACATTTTGTCCCGCCTGGAGTTCCCTTCGTGGCGGTTGACCGTAATTACAGCTTTATTTATGTTTTATTCCACCTGGAGTTTACTCCGTGGCAGTTGATAGCTTTTACAGCTTTATTTACATTTCTGATCCCCCGTGGAGGTGCTTCGTGGTTGGTGATCATGTCTGTATATATATATATTTACAGCTTTTATATATATACCTGCTTACTGCTTTCATACAAATTGCGATATCTTGTGCGCCTAGGAATCATGTGATCACAGATTCAGCCCAATGGATCTAGATTCGGTTCCCGTGATGAACATTTTCAGCTGTAAGCAGCTTGTAAATTATTCTGTGGTGTCTGAATTTCCTCAGATGGTTTCCATACCCACGAGGAAGTCGACATTATTTTGTACATTATTTTCGTACTGATGCCTCGCATTCGTAAAAATAAAATCAATCAAGCCGAACACTTAATAAAATGGGAGTGTAAAAGGTCTCAATTACTATTGAGCATCAGGGTTTGAAAAACCTCTTTTATAAAACATCACTGCCATATCTTGCTTAGAATTGAATTTTTACATAAATTCAAACCCTGTGTATATAGGTGCGAACGAGGCCTCGCACTACTTCCAAAAAAATAGCACATTGACCCACACACACACACATATTCAGATAATAGTTTCTTGAAAAGAGGCGGTCACCGTGGAAACACGGATGTTGGGGGGTGCCTAACACCTTCCCTCCGCATAACCAAGTCCCCGGACCCTAATGAATCTCGGTTTCACCGACCCGTTTAGCAGTGCCACATCACTGGGTCAATGTGAAAATCTTTTCTCGGTTGTGTTGGTACAACCATTTAAAAAATAAACGGGCGACTCTTAACAGTCCATCGTCTACATTATACATGTCGTACCTTTTTCACTTGTTTTTTCAAACAAAGCTCACTTAAAATGAGAACACCAAAGAACAAGTAACGGAAAGGGACATCTAAAAATTCTGACGTCGACAGGTGGCGACTCTGCTGGGGACACCAGTAAGAGGACTTAAGCCGATATTACAATATTTTCAAAATTGTTATCTGCTTGTGTGTGGATGTTGCATTTACATTTTATGATGAATGTTTACGAATGCATTTCCTTATTGCACTTAGTGCTTCGCACCATATCTGCTTGTGATATTAGTGCTTCGCACCATATCTGCTTGTGATATTAGTGCTTCGCACATGTCATCATTTTCATACGGTGAGATGCGATGTATGTGAATGTATGTTGTGTGGTCCCTCCACTAGGAGGCTATCCCGTCGGTGTTTGATTATTGGACTTGTGAGAAGACTAATTCTCTGAGGCTCAGGAAAGGCACCACCCAAATTTGCTCCAGTTGAAAGACCGGATTAACTTCCCATCAAGTAGATTGCGATGATTTGGGAACCTTTATGCCAAAAAACCACGAGAGTAACCTAAGATAGGTCAGCCTCTGATAAACCCAAAACGGAGGAAACTCTCTTCATGCTCTCGTTTCAAATTACTTGTAAACACAATTACCTGTAATTATATTCCATATATATATATATCCATGTAATGAGAAATATGAAGAAATGTGTACACATACATATTTTAATGCTACAAACAACTGACATCCGTTTTGCAGGATAAAATTCCTAAAATGGACACATCACATATCATGTTATTATACACATTCCCTAAAGACTAAACTATGCAAGTCTTTCGCAGGGAACCAATCGGACCTACTACCCGGTCAAAGTCCAAAAAGGCAACAGGCCTACAGTCAATCATGTTGTCATCCGACCAAACTGAACTTAATCTAGTTTCTCGCAAAGAATTCGACGGATTAAGCAAACAAATTACAGATTTGGCTGTTTTACTCAAAGAATTACACCAGTCTAAACAAGGTCCCAAAATACCCGTACATGCTGAATCCTCCACACAAGGAGGAATCCCGATCATTACAATACCTGAACTACAGTTGGATACGACCAACAAAACTCATGATGCTGCCTATCCCACTGGAGACCCAGACACTGGTGACATCAAAAAGAAAGTCCTCCAAATGGAAGAGACTATTCGTGCTATCAAATGAATTGGAACACACGGGAGTGTTTCATATGCTGATCTGTGTATTTTCCCTGGTGTTCATTATCCAGAAAAGTTTAAAACTCCTGACTTTGAAAAATATGACGGGTTAGGAGATCCTTACACATATTTAAAGGTGTTTATTGGAGAACTTGGATCTTATGCAGAGGACGAAAAGCTTAGAATGCAATTATTCCAGAAAAGTCTAACTAGAGAAGCCCGGTCGTGGTACACAAGATTAGACAATTCAAAGATCCATAGCTGGGAAGAGCTAGCACATGCTTTCCTCACTCAATACAGTTTTCAATCTCAAATGGCTCCTGATCGGTATCAAATTACCAAGATCAAGAAACAGTCTAACGAGTCTTTCAGAGAGTATGCTTAGAGGTGGAGACGCCTGGCTGCCCAAGTTTGTCCTTCCATGACAGAATCAGAGATGGTCATGACTTTTATAGACATACATGAAGCGCCTTTCTATGAAAGAGTTTTAGGCGGTATCGGCAAACCATTTTTTGAAATGGTCAAACATGGGGTGATGGCTGAGATGGGATTGAAGTCCAGAAAGATTCAAGACCTAGCTACACTCAAAGCAGTTGCTGATCACATCCAATCCGGAAATTATTGAAACAACCCCCGAAGGGTCCATAAAAAGAAAGAGGAAGATGTTTCCCTGATACTTCAGGGTCAAAAAGGTAATCAAAACATGTCTATTCAAAGGAGAAACTACACTCCCTTTTAAGCACAGTCTGCAAACCCTCCAATACCAAAAGGTGGAGAAGTCAAACGCCCTCGAGTGTTTACACCCTTAGGGGATACCCTCGAGAACATTCTCAATCTTCTGACAACACAGAAGAAAATTACGCATCTTCTTCCAGCAGCCAACCCTAATGGACGGGGTTTCAATGCTGCTCAAAAATGTGCTTATCATGCCGGGGCACCTGGACATGATACTCAGGATTGTTGGGCCTTGAAACACAAGATCCAGGACCTGATAGATAACGGAGAGATCGTGGTCACCAAACCAGATCAGCCTGATGTGCAAGCCAACCCTCTTCCTCAACACAAAGAAGAAGAGGTCAACATGATAAATTGGAGTAGCGGACAAAATTCCAATTTCAGCTGTGAATCCTCCCAGACCCTCAAAGACGGTGATGACAAATGGGATTATGCCAAGTTCCAGTTCACAATGGAACGAAAGATGAAAGCTCTATGCAAGCAAATTGAGCAATTGGCGAAACTGGTGAGTTATCAGCATCAAGTGACACATCAGTTAATCAGTAAGGAGCATGCCAGTCTCCTACCTCTTGTTATGAATATTCCCTCGTCACTTTTAGAAAATGAAATGCTAGAAGACAAAGTGACAAAGAGAGCAAATGACAAGGCCCATCGGGATTTTGCCAACAAAAGGGAATTCACCTATTTAGGCCAACCTATGGAGGAAATTCTTCATATGTTAATCAATGAAGGAAGGATCAGTTCCCTTCTACCTCCAATCAACCCCCGTTCAGGACGGTACAACTCTGATGGAGTATGCCAATATCACTCCCAGTCTCGCGGTCACATCACAGAAGAATGCTGGGCACTCCGCCACCTTATCCAAAACCTCATTGACAGTGGTGTCCTGCACTTAGCAGACAACGATATTGTGTTACGTGCAAGTGAGAATTCAGGTCCCACTAAGTGGAAGAGTGTAGTAGCAGTCATATCCACTGAAACTGATGGGATTAACACATTACTCATAACGCCAACAATTCAAATCAAGGGAAGCAATAATCCTTTGAAAGTGGCCGCTCCCGAGCCAATCAACTTGCCGTACAGAGCACAATATCCCATTGTTAGCTTGAGCAAAGTTCCATGGAATTATGGAGAAGGTGAAGGATCCACCTCACATACAACTGCTACAGTGTCGAAGGAAAATCCACTGTATATTCCCCAACGGGTGATGAAGCCTACCATCAAATCAAATGGGAAAATACCCATGGAGAAAATTGAAAAATTCCTCCACACTATGGGTCATCACGAAGCTAAGGTGGTTTTAAGCTTGAAAGAAGCTCCACAACAGATATCAATTCTGGACTTGGTCCTAACTTCCGAGAATCACCGGAAGGTCTTGTTGAAGGTTTTAGAAGAAGCCTATCTACTGACATCAGTTGATACGAAAAAATTTCAACATTTGGTTGATCACATTTTCAACAACAATGTGATATCCTTCACTGATGATGACGTACCGCCCGAGGGGACCGGTCATTGCAAGCCGTTGCACATTGCGGTCTTATCCTCTTGATACATGCTAGCTGAAGTCTTGATAGATGGAGGTTTCTCTCTAAATATCTGTCCATACGCTACCTTGGTGAAGATGAATATCAATCTCAACCGAATTAGGAGTAGCCATACTATCATCAAAGCTTTTGATGGAGCCCGTCGAAATTCGGTCGGAGTAATTGAGTTGCCAATCGAAATTGGTCCTCACACATTCTGCGTATCTTTTCATGTGCTCAAGATAGATTCGGGATACAACCTGCTCTTAGGGCGACCATGGATTCATATGGCTGGGGCAGTCCCCTCCACTCTTCACCAACAGTTGAAATACATTATCAACAATAGCTTGGTCACGGTCAACGCTGAACCATAATATCCTCAACACGGGGATATGCCATTTATCAACGCTAATGCAGATGTTGAACCGGTCAGTTTTCATGCCTTGGAAATAAGCAATACCCAATACCATGCTATTGGAATGCCATTACCCAAACCTAAGATTTCTTCTAAGGTAATGTCGGCTACTTAAGAAATGATGTCGTTGGGTCATAAGCTGGGACAAGGGTTGGGTAAAGATTGCCAGGGTATCAAGTACCCTATTCGATTAACCAAGCAAACTGGAACAGCTGGACTAGGCTATTCTGCCAGTTCTAGTCACAAGAATCCTCATAAGCATCAGCAGATTCCTTCAGCTTCAACCATGCGGCGTTTATCTTCGCCTTCAAACTTTGAGTCCGCACAACCTTCTGTAAAGCTGCCAGCCAATGTAATGGCTATGTTATTTCCCAAGCCGGTACCGGTGAAGGAGAAATAAGTCTTTGTTCCAAATCCCGCAGTGGAAGAAGAGGAGCAAAGAATCAAGCAAGATGTCAGCCGAATGATGTCAGGCATACGCATCATCGTTCATTATGAGCATACCAACAGATATACCCCTGACGATGATTGCCCAGACATAATGGCCATCATTCGGGAGAAGGAGGATGATGACAATCCCTCCATCACTACAGTCCACCCGGACTTTGCTCTTTCCAATTGGAACAACATTCCTTGCATTGGTCGTCAAGAGTAAAGCGGGCAGAAACTCTTTTTGCCCTGTAGATATAATAACTGCTTACTTTTCTGTACAGTACTAGCAATTTATTTTGCCAGTATATGCTAACACTGTGTATGATCAACACATTTCATATATACTAAGTGAAAGCATATTTTGTTTCAGAACTCTGAATTTAGATGTGCATGTACTTGCTGATACGGTGCCTCTTCTCCACAAGGATTGTACCTTTGATGTAGAGATGAATTCAGCCTTGATGGATATACAGGATGACATTGAGGTGCCTCCAGAAATTCAAGAATGGGTCAAAGACAAACCCAAACCCAACCTTAATCAAACCACTTCTTTCAATCTCGGAACCTTAGAAACCCCTAAGTTAATCCAGATTGGTTCAAACCTTACCCTAGACCAACGGAATGACATGGTTACGCAATTAACCTAATTTCAGGATGTATTTGCATGGTCTCATGAAGACATGGTGGGTTTGTCCACTGACATTGTCCTTCATCGCCTTCCCATCAAAGAGGGATTCAAGCTAGTCAAGCAAAAGTTCAGGCGATTGAAACCTGAGTGGAGTTTAAAGGTGAAAGAAGAAATTGTGAAACAATTTCAATCTGGCATCATCATGGTGTCCATATATCCTGAGTGGATATCCAACATTGTGCCCGTACCTAAACCTAGAGGGAAGGTGCGAGTTTGCGTGGATTACCGGGACTTGAACAAAGCTTGCTTAAAAGATAGCTTTTCCGTGCCATTTATCCACATTCTCATTGACAATACTGCGCAATACGACATGTAGTCCTTTGCTGATTGCTTTGCGGGGTATCATCAGATCATGGTTGCTGAAGAAGATCATGAGAAAACTGCTTTCATCACGCCTTGGGGAACCTTTTGCTATAGACGGTTGTCATTCGGCCTCATCAATGCCAGAGCCATCTATCAGCGAGCTATAATGGCTCTTTTCCACGACTTAATGCACAAAGAGATCGAGATCTACGTGGATGACATCATTGTCAAGTCCCTGAAGGAGGATGACCATATAGACCATCTCAGAAAGTTGTTCAACAGGTTGCGTAAGTATAACTTGAAGTTGAATCCAGCTAAGTGTGCCTTTGGTGTTAAATCAGGCAAGTTGCTAGGATTTCTAGTCAGCCACAAGGGGATTGAGCTGGATCCTGCCAAAATCCAAGCCATCACGGAAATGCCCATTCCTCAGACAGAGAAGGAAATACGGGAATTTTTGGGAAGAATCAACTTCATTAGCAGGTTTATCTCCCAACTCACAGCAACCTGTGAGCTAATCTTCAAGCTATTAAGGAAGAACTCCTCCATGAAATGGAATGATGAGTGTCAAAAGGCCTTCCTTACAATCAAGAAACAGCTAGTCAAAGCTCCCGTGTTGGTACCACCCAGGGATGATGTTCCCCTTTTCATGTACCTGTCCATAAGTGACAATACCATGGGCTGCATGCTGGGATAGAAGGACGATAGAGGCCAAGAACGAGCTATCTATTACCTCAGCAAAAGGTTCAGCAGCAGTGAACACAAGTACACTCTGATCGAAAAGACGTGTTGTGCTTTAACGTGGGCTTCCATGAGATTACAGCATTATCTCCATGGTCACACAACCCATCTCATATCCCACGTGGATCCTCTCAAGTACGTGTTCAACAAACCCATGTTAAATTGCTGGCTGTCCAGATGGCAGTTGATCCTACAACAATTTGACATCGTATATGTGACTCAAAAGTCCATCAAAGGTCAAGGAATTGCGGATCAACTAGTCGCCGCACCTTCAAGGGATTTCAAACCCTTGGAAACATATTTCCCTAATGAAGGAGTAATGACAGTTCAGCAACACCATCAGTCCAATACGCGCCAGTCATAGAAGAAGTATTTTGATGGAGATATTAATCTGGAAGGTTCTGGAGCTGGAGCAGTTCTAGAATCTGATACGGGGGAGCAGTATCCCGTTGCCGTCAAATTACAGTTTATCAGCACCAACAATACGGCTGAGTATGAAGGCTGTCTCATGGGGCTAAAACTTGCCCGTTCTATGGGCATCAGGCGGTTAACTGTCTTTGGAGATTCAGAGTTGGTAATTAGACAATCTACCAGAATTTATCAAACCAAAGAGCTACATTTGATACCTTACCATCGGCAGGTTTTGAAGATGGTTTTGGAGTTTGAAGAAATCTCCTTTCTACACATTCCTTGTAATAGGAATGACTTTGTCGATGCATTAGCAACTTTGGTCTCCTTTATTCACATATCAGATAAGGAACACTTATCCAGCGTCACAATTTCCCTGCACAAGGCCCCTGCCTATGGGAATTACGTTGGAGAAGTATCTGTGACACTCCCAAATCCTGGTACTTCATTTTTTCAAGATTTGGTGTTCACGTAATCAAAACATTCATTTTTAACTACCCAATTATAATAGAATTGAATAACAAAAGAAAACCTGCCCATACAGGATTAAATTTAAATAAAAATCTCTTAGGTTATCTAACCTTTACAAACAATCATTCATGCGAAAATTTAAAATAAACTTCATTACAATCTTTAAACCAAGGTCTAATAATATCACTATCAAAACTATTACAAGTCTTCAGCATTTGTTCATCTTTCCTTTTCCCTTACTGGTGCTAGGTACGTCACCAGTTTCAACTTTAGCTGTAAGAAATTTTACAGGCAAGAGTGAGCAAACAAGGCCCACTTGAAATAACAATAAGTAAATCATTAAACTTTTACATCAATTACCAATATTAGGCTTAATAGAACTAAACAATATATTCTATTAACTTTCTAAAAATTTCAACATTTACTGAGGGTCTAATGACCACGAATCATGTCCACAGTTATAAGTAATCTTTCAACTTTAACTTTAACAGTCATAAGACTATAAGGACTCCACGTACTTAGGGGGATCAACCCTTCGTACAATGTATTGTGCACAATCATTTCAACGCTAAGCGTAACCTCTATTAAAAGAGTTGTTCATCTCAGTATTTAGAATACAAGTCCGCACCAAAGTAAGTTTGGTTTGGATAAGCTTTCAAGGAAATTTGGAGTTTAACGAACATCAACTAAGGAGTAGTTGAATAAAACCAATAACATTATACTATAGAATAATAATGATTGAATCAATCATAGTAAACTAAAGTCATGCATTAGGGATAATCTAATAGCATACAATTTGAATAACTATAACATACCTTGCTTGAACAATACTAAGACAAGGTTAATTAAAATTGAATAATAAACATGCATGGAAATTCAGTTATGCATGTTATTCAACAATTGAAGTACATAAATAACTTGTTCATCCTCAAACCAAAGTTTAGACAGTTTGCATCATTATAAGGTAACCGAATTGAAAATAATAATGTACCAACTGAAATTAAACTCGCACAATGAAGTTTCGAGTTAGAGAACTTGCTCAATTATAAAAATAGATTTAGAAAACTTCCACAATAAAGTTTGGAGTTAGAGAACTTGCACAATAAAGTTTGGAGTTAGAAAACTTGCCTTGCTCGTAGGCTAAACCGAATCAATACGAATCACAATATCCTATAAACATATGTCATCGTGACATAGTTAGCCATTAACACTTTACAAACATAACTAAGTACGTTCATCATTTAGGTTTGATTATATAATCACATAATCAAATTATAACACAAGTTACTATGTAATAACATTATTATTAATAGTATAGAACTACTAACATCAATATTTTACAGTCCTACTATCATCACATAGGGTTTTTCTTAAAATTTCGTGTACAAACAGTACACTGTCAGACCATTCTGCTAACTCGCGCTGCGGCGCCACAGTTTACACTGTGGTTCGCGCTGCGGCGCTAAGTTGGCGCTGCGGCGTGGTGAATGAACTACGAAGCCGCACTGCGGCGTGAAGATGGCGCTGCGGCACCACTAATATACTGCTGGGGTCGCGCCGCGGCGCGAAGCTTCAGCGTCGACTGACAGCTTCGACAACAGCATAAGAAAAAGCTAAATTGACCAACAAGCTCGAATCTAATAGACTGATTATCATGTAATTTACATATAAACTTCATATAAACATATAGTGAAGACTCCTAACATTTTTCTACCCATCAAATAGCATAAACATCAATTATACAACACCCAATTTTAATGTTTTTGGCAAAAACTCCATTTTTGATATTTTCAATGAAAATCAACACTGTGATTTTGTTATTCAATCAAAACAGAAATTTCAAAACATCATAGTTATGATTATACATACTCTATCAATTTTCATAATCAATTTATCAATCTATCAACTAATTAAACCTTAATTTCTATTTTAAATTAAGCCATACTCGTATATTTTTCATATGAACACTCTGTAATATATTTTCTTCACAAAACACATACATACATGAATTAATTTCTCTATAACCATGCATAAACTCATGAAATAACCTTATAATCAATAATCATGCAAAACTATATACATAACAACAATTTATCTTTTATATATAAAAAAAATCACAGTGAACTTTTTGGAAGAAGAAAAACTAAACTTTTTGAAGAAAAAGATTGAGCTCCTACCTTTGATTATGAAGATGATAGTTCTCCTTTTGATTATCAAGCTTTTCTCCAATTCCTTTCTCAAACTTGTTAGAATTTCTCACTTTTTCTCTTTATAGTTTTCTTCTTCTCTCCCTTTTTCTTCTTCTGAGCTTTCTTTCTTCCTAACTCTAACATACGTAAAATAATATAACGTATATAGATATAATGTATTTATTAATTATATAATAAAACTCTAACTTAACTGACATCAGTTATTTTTATTTTGAAAAGCAAAAGCCATAAGGCTTGTTTGGCTAAGTGTGACGCCCCCAAAATAGGTATACAACACCCATTCTGAGTCGCCAAATACATGGTACAGAAACAACTACAACTTTATTATTACAACATAAAAATTGTGAGTTTAAATACAGATATTCCTATCTAGACAATATCCACATGCAAATAAATCCTCATCATAATTATTGATACATTATTTTATAAAAAAAATGGTGAGGACTACTAAACAACTCTCTCTAGAACCATCATTCCATACCCCGACTCGTACTCGCTACATTCTTGCCTCCTGAGAAGAAAAATGGAACAAAAAGGAAAAAGGTGAGCTCAACTAGCCCAGTAAAGAATATTATGACTAAGATAATATAGAACAAATTATCGTTAGTCATCAACAGGGAAAAATCTAATAGAATACAATAGACAACAAGTTTTAAATCAATATTCGCAGCGAAAATAATAATTCATTAGAAGAATTTAGTAGAGAATGCAAACTACTATCTTCTATATATGAATTTAAAAGCTCATCGTCGATATTTTATCCCTGTAACATCAATCAATATATATCTGGAATCAAATATTCATCTTTGCACTACAGGCCAAAGATATTCATCAGTTGGTCATGTTCATCTAAACACCTGTTCATCTTTGCACTACGGGCCAAAGATATTCATCAGAAATCATTCATCTTTGCACTACAGGCCAAAGATATTCAATTATATCATCATTTAGGTCGGAGGACGATGAAAAATATTTTAAATGAAACGAATCCAGTGAAACAAAAGAATAAATATTAAGGATTCGTATTTCAGCTATTTCATGTCCAAAAATATCTCATAAATAATCATAGTGGAGTAAAATTCAAGAATGATCAAAACATGGATACAATCAAAGCTAGTATCCATTATAGATATTTTGGACGAAAAACGAAAATTTAATTTTTCTGTGAATAGTGTCGTATTCGTGAATAGTGCCGTATACGTGAATAGTGCCGTATACGTGAATAGTAACTCCGACACCAAAAGATAAAAATTTCACAAAAAACATCATCATGCTTCGTGAATAGTATTCATGAATAGTAACTCGTGAATAGTAACTCATGAATAGTAACACCGACATGAAAAAGTTTCAAATTTGATAAAAAGTTCCAACCAATATTTCAGCATAATGATATTGAAGAAATAATATCATTTGAGAAGAAAATAACATCCCTTACCTTGTAAAGATAGTACTTCTAGTTGAAACACCGAATATTAGCTATGACTTGAACTTACACCGTATAGCAACACTCAAAGTATAAAAATACTTACAAAATACGCTCGATATTATAGAGAGAGAAAGAGAGAAAAATCTGTAGTTTTTGGTGTGATTTTCAATTATAACCTAAGCACCCTATTTATAGAAAAATGCTTAGAACACCAAAGCAAAAAATTTTAATAAATTAATAATATTAATTAAACAACTTCCTACGCCCACCTCTAGACATTTGAAATCAGCCACTAACATGTGCAAGTGGAGCCAACCAAATAGAAAACGTTTTTCTTTTAAAAACATAAAATTAATATTTTTCTCATCATATAAATCAATAATTAATTATTCACAAATAATATTACAGAATCACAGTACTAGCAACCAGACCGTTCCCAGGAAAGATGGGGCTTTCCAATAAGAATTTCTCCTTACTGGCACGCAATTAGGTGACCAAATATCTCCTTAGACAGAACTTTCTAGACATTGCCAATATGAATTATTGCTCCGATAATGGAAAATACTGTGTAGTGACAATTATTGAAATAACTGTAATATAAAATATCAACGCAACAATTATTGAATCAACAAAGTAATTACTATAACAATTATTGAGTAGTGCCTTCTTACGTAAGAATCAATAATGGGTGCAATACCGTGTGCTACTGTGCAACAACGCGTATTACTGTGTTTCAACCACCGGGTATTCCAACAGTGTTAACGGTAACAACTACGCCGTTATTTATAAACAACTTATACTTGTCATTTTCTTCATCCAATCGCTTTCCGTTATGGGCCCACAAAAGACTGCGCCGTCGTACAAATATTCCCCGACAATAAGAATATTCCACGACCAAACGAATATTCCCCGACAACAATGAATATTTTATAACCACCTACTTATTTAAAATATTTGCGCATTTTACCCATAACTAACCACATTAATCAATTCAACCCTTACTATTTCAAAATAATAAATAGAGAAAATTAAATTTCATTTATTAATAATTTGGGGTCTTACAACCTCCCCATCTTATGAAATTTCGCCCTCGAAATTGATGTACGTACCTGGTATTTTGAAAAGATGAGGATACCTCACTTTCATTTTTGTTTCTAACTCCCAAGTCATTTCCTTAGTAGCATGGTTTCTCCACAAAACTTTAACTTGTGGTATGACCTTCGTGCGTAAGACATGCTCCTTCCTATCCAAGATCTTGACAGGTACCTCCTCGTACGTTAAATCTTCGGCTATCTCGTCTGGTTCTAACTCAATAATGTGGTTCGGGTCTTTCACATATTTACGAAGCATGGATACATGAAAAACATTATGAACACGAGACATACTTGGAGGTAACGCGAGTCTATAGGCCACATTTCCTACTCGTTCAAGAATCTGAAATGGACCAATAAATCGTGGATTGAGCTTTTCTCTCTTCCCAAATCTTGTAACTCCCTTCCATGGAGCCACACGCAACAATACATGATCCCCAATACTAAATTCCACGTCTTTTCGATGAAGATCCGCATAACTCTTTTGTCGATCCTGTGCCGTTTGTATACGTTGTCGAATTATTTGGATCTTTTCCGTAGTCATACGTACCAACTTGGGTCCCAACAATGTTGCTTCACCCACCTCATCCCAACATATTAGAGAGCGACACTTTCGCCCATACAATGCTTAAAATGGAGCCACACCTATACTTGCCTGATAACTGTTGTTGTAGGAGAATTCCACCAATGGTAGGTACTTATCCCAACTCCCTTTGAAGTCTAGGACACAGAGTCTTAGTAGATCTTCAAGAGTTTGAATAGTCCTCTCTGATTGTCCGTCCGTTTGAGGATGGTATGCCGAACTAAATCGTAAATTCATCCCCATAGCTTTTTGTAAGCTAACCCAAAATCTTGAAGTGAATCTTGGGTCACGATCCGAAACTATGGATACTGGCATGCCATGTAATCTCACAATCTCATCTATGTACATACGAGCAAGACGTTCAAGGGAATAAGTCTCCCGTATCGGTAAGAAATGGGCAGACTTGGTTAATCTATCAACAATAACCCAAATCGCATTTATGCCTTGAGAAACCGTGGGAAGACCCGTAACGAAATCCATGGTAATGTGTTCCCACTTCTCTTTCGGAATCTCAAGTGGTTGCAATGGCCCCTTAGGCACTTGATGCTCGACCTTTACACGTTTACAAGTTAAACACATAGAGATAAACTTTGCAATCTCTCTCTTCATATTGTTCCACCAAAATGTATGTCGAAGATCACGATACATTTTGGTACTTCCAGGATGGATTACAAACGGTGTGTTGTGTGCCTCCATCATGATTCTATGCTTCAAGTCAGAATTGTTAGGAACACAAAGTCTGGAGTGGACTCGAAGTATTCCTTCTTCATCGATTCTTTCTTCTGGAATAGCACCTTCTTGCACTTTCTTCTTCATACGCATTAGCTCCGGGTCTGTGGCTTGAGCAACTTTAACTTTCTCGATTAAAGTTGGTTCTATACGTATATTTGACATCATCGCACTCGTTCCTGCATATGATCTTCTACTCAATGCGTCAGCTACTATGTTTGCTTTTCCAGGATGGTATTGAATAGTGTGGTCGTAATCTTTCAACAGCTCGAGCCAACGTCGTTGACGCATGTTGAGTTCTTTTTGAGTGAAGAAATATTTGAGGCTTTTATGGTCTGAATATATCTCCACTTTCTCCCCATATAGATAATGCCTCCAGATCTTTAGCGCGAAAACGACTGCTGCCAACTCTAGATCACGAGTAGGATAATTCCTCTCATATTCTTTAAGTTGTCGCGAGGCATAGGCTACGACTTTCCCACGTTGCATGAGAACACACCCTAACCCTTTACCTGAAGCATCACTGTAGATAACAAATCCATCCGAACCAGATGGTATTGTTAAAACAGGTGCCGAAATGAGTCTCCTCTTGAGATCTTGGAAACTCTTCTCGCATTCCTCGCTCCATACGAATTTTGTATCTTTACGAGTCAGCTGAGTTAACGGAGTAGCGATTCGAGAAAACTCTTCCACGAATCTCTGATAATAACCAGCTAAGCCCAAAAAGCTACGTACTTCGGTCACTGTCTTTGGTTTCTCCCAACTTTGTATTGCTTCAATCTTCGCCAGGTCAATAGACACTCCATGTTTTGACACCATGTGCCCAAGGAATGTTACTTCCGCAAGCCAGAACTCGCATTTCTTCAGCTTGGCATATAGCTTATTTTCACGAAGCCTTTGCAGTACCAGCTTCAAATGACTCTCATGATCTTCACGACTTTTGGAATAGATGAGGATGTCATCAATAAAGACAACAACGAACTGATCCAAATATTCCTTAAATACTCGGTTCATCATATCCATGAAAGCAGCAGGAGCATTAGTCAATCCAAAAGACATGACTAAGAATTCATAATGCCCTTATCGAGTTCTGAAAGCAGTCTTTAGAATATCCTCAGTTTTAACCTTCAACTGATGATATCCAGAACGAAGATCGATTTTTGAAAAGAATTATGCTCCTTGCAACTGGTCAAACAGGTCATCAATACGAGGTAGCGGATACCTATTCTTGATAGTGACAAGGTTCAATTCCCGATAGTCAATACAAAGTCGCATACTCTCGTATTTGTTCTTTACAAATAAAACAGGAGCACCCCAAGGAGATGCACTAGGATGAATGAAACCGATGTCCAACAACTCCTGTAGTTGGACCTTTAACTCCTGGAGTTCAATAGGAGCCATTCGATATGGGGTTTTAGAGAAATGGGCTTTGTACCAGGTTCAAGGTCAATAAAGAATTCAACTTCACGTTCTGGGGGTAGACCGGGAAGTTCTTCAGGAAATACGTCAGGAAAGTCAATAACAACAGGAATATTATTCAAAGCTGACGTGTCTTTATTCAAATCCATAACATGGGCTAAGAAAGCTTGACATCCGTTTTTTAATAAACGAATAGCTTTATGACTTGATATGACAGTGATTGATTTTAATGGTTTAGTTGCTTGAATTCGTACAACAGGTTGATTAGGAATATGAAAACTGACAACATTACGAAAACAATCAATTTTGGCATGATGAGTAGTTAACCAAGCAATCCCTAAAATCACATCAAAAGTAAGTATCTTTAAAGAGATAAGGTCAACGGGTAATGTGAAGGTGCCAACTTGGATCAAACAAGATTTATAAACAGTGGATGTGATGAAAGTTTCTCCTAACGGAGTTTCCACAAATAGGTCAAAGTCTAATTTCTCCGGAGTCAAATTTAAACGTTGAGCACAAGCAGGAGAGATAAATGAATGGGTAGCACCGGTATCAAGTAATGTATAAACTTCGCATGAATTTATGATTAGCTTACCCGTAATCACCTTGTTTGGGTTCCTCGCATGTTGACCAGTCACGACAAACTCTCTTGCAGGAATCGTTGACTTTAACTTTTCTGGGACAGCCTTTTGAGTCACCATCCCCGCTGGACTTGGTTTCGCTACAGTGCAATCTCGAGAGATATGTCCTTCCTTTCCATAGTTATAACATACCTTAAACTATTGTGGGCAGTTAGGGCTGATATGTCCTTCTTTTTCGCACTTATAGCATATGACTGGTGGTCGTTCTCCTTCCTTGGAGCCAGTTGCTGTTGATGCTGACGTATTCACATTATCATTGTTGAATCTCCTCTTTTTAAAATCTCCCCCCGAGTCGCTTCTTCTATTTTCATGGCCACGATTACCACCAGAGTGGTTACCGTTTTTGTTTGAATGTTTTCCTCCCCGCTGGCTTTCATTGCTCCGATGACTGCTGCCACCGGTATGACCCTGGTTGCGGTCCCTTAGTTGAACGTACTCGCTATCTCGCTCTAATAATTGAGCCCTGTTGACAACATCTGAATATAAAGCAAATTTATGAGAGATAAGATATTGCCGAATCTCGGGTTTTAAACCTCTCAGAAACATCCTCGTCATTCGTTCCTCATTCTCTACCAAATGAGGTGCAAACCTGGATAACTCTGCGAACTTCGCCTCGTATTGGGACACCGTCATGTTATTTTGTTCTAGTCTAATAAACTCTACCTCCTTCATATGGCGAATACTTTCAGGAAAGTATTTTTCGTTGAAAAGTTTCTGAAACGTTTTCCAAGACATGCTAAGTGCGGCAGGATGTTCACAGACTCCCACCAGTAGTTTGCCTCGCCACGGAACCTAAAGGTGGCAAATGGAGCCTTCTGTTCCTCCGTGCATCCCAAGATATCGAATATCTTGGTAATTTGCTTGACCCATGTTTCCGCCATGATCGGATCCGGCTTTCCCTTAAATTCTGGTGGTCCCAACTCTTTGAACTGCTTGGCCGTGACAAGCCGCGCGTTGCTATCATTTCCATTCGTATTCTGTATACGAGTCTCCCTCGTCTAGTTTTGCATAAACTACAAAAAGCTCCTAAACATCCCGTCGTTCATCGTCTGCTCAGTGGTGTTGTTTACAGGAGGAATATTGTCTTCCTGTTGCACGTTCTCTTGGGTGGTGATTAAAGGTGTTTCCACGGTTTCATTAACTCCACTGTTAATATTCTCAGCTGCCATTCTTAAATACTGCCATAAAATAAGGGTTAATTAAACAATTTAACAAATCACATAATACCCCTATATTATGACCGACCAACAAATAAGCTTAGGTAGGACATACTAGCGAAGGATTTACTCGTCTCTCCCCTCCTAGTTCTATTCCCCGATCTCCGCCAGAGATCATATCCCTAAGCTCTGATACCAACTGTGACGCCCCCAAAATAGGTATACAACGCCCATTCTGAGTCGCCAAATACATAGTACAGAAACAACTACAACTTTATTATTACAACATAAAAACTGTGAGTTTAAATACAGATATTGCCATCTAGACAATATCCACATGCAAATAAATCCTCATCATAATTATTGATACATTATTTTACAAAAAAAATGGTGATGACTACTAAACAACTCTCTCTAGAACCATCATTCCATATCTCGACTCGTACTCGCTACATTCTCGCCTCCTGAGAAGAAAAATGGAACAAAAAGGAAAAGGGTGAGCTCAACTAGCCCAGTAAAGAACATTATAACTAAGATAATACAGAACAAATTATCGTTAGTCTTCAACAGGGAAAAATCTAATAGAATACAATATACAACAAGTTTTAAATCAATATTCGCAGCGGAAATAATAATTCATTAGAAGAGTTAAGTAGAGAATGCAAACTACTATCTTCTATATATGAATTTAAAAGCTCATCGTCGATATTTTATCCTTGTAACATCAATCAATATATATCTGGAATCAAATATTCATCTTTGCAATACAGGCCAAAGATATTCATCAGTTGGTCATGTTCATCTAAACACCTGTTCATCTTTGCACTACGGGCCAAAGATATTCATCAGAAATCATTCATCTTTGCACTACAGGCCAAAGATATTCAATTATATCATCATTTAGGTCGGAGGATGGTGAAAAATATTTTAAATGAAACGAATCCAGTGAAACAAAAGAATAAATATTAAGGATTCGTATTTCAGCTATTTCATGTCCAAAAATATCTCATAAATAATCATAGTGGAGTAAAATTCAAGAATGATCAAAACATGGATACAATCAAAGCTAGTATCCATAATAGATATTTTGGACGAAAAACGAAAATTTAATTTTTCTGTGAATAGTGTCGTATTCGTGAATAGTGCCGTATACGTGAATAGTAAATCCGACACCAAAAGATAAAAATTTCACAAAAAACATCATCATGCTTCGTGAATAGTACTCGTGAATAGTAACTCGTGAATAGTAACTCATGAATAGTAACCTCGACATAAAAAAGTTTTAAATTTGATAAAAAGTTCCAACCAATATTTCAGCATAATGATATTGAAGAAATAATATCATTTAAGAAGAAAATAACATCCCTTACCTTGTAAAGACAGTACTTCTAGTTGAAACACCGGATATAAGCTATGACTTGAACTTACACCGTATAGCAACACTCAAAGTATAAAAATACTCACAAAATATGCTCGATATTATAGAGAGAGAAAGATAGAGAAATCTGTAGTTTTTGGTGTGATTTTCAATTCTAACCTAAGCACCCTATTTATAGGAAAATGCTTAGAACACCAAAGCAGAAAATTTAATAAATTAATAATATTTATTAAACAACTTCCTACGCCCACCTCTAGACATTTGAAATCAGCTACAAACATGTACAAGTGGAGCCAACCAAATAAAAAATGTTTTTCTTTTAAAAACAATTTAAAACTTCCAAAAATCAATTATTTCAGAAATTCGGAACTTCAATAATTCATAATAAATAGTCTTTTTATCAGAAAATTCGAATTTTGTGAGTTTTTATAGGAAATTCAATTCTCTACAACTTTGCAGAAGAAAGTTTTTCCAAATTCCAAACAGAAATTGACCGAAATCCATAAACGGACGATTTTACAGGCTATAATCAAATTTCAGTCAAGAAATGGGGTCCAACGACACACAGAACATGTGTTAAACACCTTTTGCAACAAAAATACTCTTCCTCCTCATATACTCATATATCCCATATTCATTGTAAAAATATCACCATTATTATATTATTAAAATATAATAATAAATTATTTTATCAGAAAAGATAAAATATCATTTTTTAACAATTGTCACTTTAAAAATTTTCTCCATCTATATCCACATAAAATTAATATTTTTCTCATCATATAAATCAATAATTAACTATTCACAAATAATATTACAGAATCACAGTACTAGCAACCAGGCTGTTCCCAGGAAAGAAGGGCTTTCCAATAAGAATTTCTCCTTACTGGCGCGCAATTAGGTGACCAAACCTCTCCTTAGACAGAACTTTCTAGACATTGCCAATAATGTTTTCTAATAATATTATTCAGATAATATGAATTATTACTTCGATAATAGAAAATACTGTGTAGTGACAATTATTGAAACAACAGTAATATAAAATATCAACGCAGCAATTATTGAATCAACAAAGTAATTACTGTAACAATTATTGAGTAGTGTCTTCTTACGTAAGAATCAATAATTGGTGCAATACCGTGTGCTACTGTGCAACAACGCGTATTACTGTGTTTCAACCATCGGGTATTCCAACAGTGTTAACGGTAACAACTACGTAGTTATTTATAAACAACTTATACTTGTCGTTTTCTTCATCCAATCGCTTTCCGTTATGGGCCCACAAAAGGCTGCGCCGTCGTACGAATATTCCTCCACAGCAAGAATATTCCACGACCAAACGAATATTCCCCGACAACAATGAATATTTTATAACCACCTGATTATTTAAAATATTTGCGCATTTTACCCATAACTAACCACATTAATCAATTCAACCCTTACTATTTCAAAATAATAAATAGAGGAAATTAAATTTTATTTATTAATAATTTGGGGTCTTACACTAAGCTTAATAAAATAACTCATTAACCCTTACACCTTGTTTGGTAAACTTAATTAAAATAAATGGATTAATCCTTATACCTTGTTTGCTAAAACACTATTAGATTAAAGGCTTATTATGCAATAAGACATGTTTGGCCAAACTACATTAAACTTCCTTAATTTATTTTCGTAACTCCTTTATAGCAAGGTTATTAGTCACACTTTTATTTAATTAAATAATCAACTTAATCAATTAAAATATTACTCTATTAAATTATTTTAACACATAAATCATTATCACATAATTATAATTTCCTTTATAATTATAAATTTATTCAACCAACTAACACTTTATTTTAATCACAATTCCAATTAAAATATTAAAATTCATTTAATCCTTATAAGCTCTCTAGCTTACTTATTAAATTCAATTATTATAAAATCTCATAACAATTAATTAACTAAACCACATCAACTTAAATTACCACATAATTCAATAAATATTTAATATTGCCAATAAATATTTAATATGTAATATTTAATTATTTATTCAACAAATAATTAACTCAATCACATCAACCCAAATTAAACAATTATTATTTAATAATAACATATCCATTAAATATTTATATAAATCAATAAATATTTAATATTACACTTTAAAATTCTGGAATGTTACAGTATCAGATGAGCTACCTCCCATCCAACATCCTTGGTATCAGTATATCAAGGAATATCTACGGGATGGATCTACACCCGCGGAAGCGAGCCCGATTGAGAAAAGGTGGATCCATCGACTTGCTATGAAATTCTACCTGAGTAGAGATGCGCTCTACAAAAGAGATGCAGGACTAGGTCTCCTCAGATGTTTAGACAAAGATCAAGCCCAAAGGCTTATGGATGAAATCCATGGCGGAGTCTGTGGCCCCCACATGAGTAGCCCCCTCCTTGTCAAGAAAGTCCTCAGGATGGGACATTATTGGCTATCTCTCAAAGCTGATTGCAATGACCACGTCAAGAGATGCTATCAGTGCCAGATTCATGAGAATGCTATACACGCTCCTCCAAAGGAACTCCACAATATGAGTTCACCTTGGCCCTTCTCAATGTGGGGAATAGACGTTATCAGACCCATTGAGCCTAAAGCCAATAATGGACATCGGTTTATCTTCACCATGATCGACTACTTCACCAAGTTGGTAGAAGCAGCCTCCTTCCCCAGGGTTACTAAAGAAGTCATCATTGCTTTCATCAGAAATAATGTCCTTTGTCGATATGGACAACCAGAGGTGATTGTGTCAGACAATGCTAAGAACCTCAACCACAAAATGATGGAGGAATTATACAGTAAATTCCACATCAAACATCTTAACTCCGTCATCTATCGTCCGACGATGAATGGTGCTGTTGAAGCTGCTAACAAAAATATCAAGAAAATTATGCAAAAGATGTCCGCCAACCACAAAGATTGGCCTGACCTATTGCCTCTTACTCTGTTAGCCTACAGAATCTCAATGTGTACTTCCATTGGGGCAACCCCCTACGCATTAACCTATGGGATGGAAGCAGTACTCCCCATAGAAGTTGAAATGGAATCCCTCAGAGTTTTGATAGACGCTCAGCTGGATGAAGATTAATGGGTACAAGACAGGTATCACCAATTGTCTCTAATAGACAAAAGTCGAACCACGACTATCTTCCATGGTCAGTTATATCATCAAAGGATCGCCAAATCCTACAACATAAAAGTTCGGCTACGGCAGTTTAAACAACATGACTTGGTTTTGAAGAAAATCTTTGACAACCAAGATCAGTCTAAGGGAAGGCCCTTTTATTGTCAAGGAAGCATTGACATGAGGCGCTCTCAGATTGCAAGAAATGGATGGCGATGAATTTCCACAACTCATCAACTCAGACACCGTGAAACGGTACTATGTTTGAAGTAATTCGCAAACACCCTGGTGCGGAACCATCAGATCACCAGTCATTCCAGTTCTTTAACCCTTTACCACCTACAACTCTTTTACACTTTGCCCCTCAGGGAAACATACTTTTTCAAGCCAGCAGCCTGGCTCTCCTTTACGTTCCTACGACTTAGGTTATCCCACCGCGGATTGAACCTCTTGCGTTTGCAGTTTGGCTACCCATACATGGGATCAAACTTCCCATATCTACAGTTTATCCTCAACCTAGGATTAAACTTTCTCCTCCCCGCACTCTGACCTGCACATGGGATTACGTTTTTCATCTCGCCCTGAGGGGCGAACTACGTTGACTTAATCTCCTCTTCAATAGGAGTACGTAGGCAACCATTTCATATGGCCCGGTTGCAATAAAATAAAAACAACAAAAACATTTCTACCCTTATAAAAACAAAAACAAATAAAAACATTCCTACACCATTTCTACCATATACAGCGTTGAACCTATTACACCAGGTTCAAACTACGCAGACCTGATCTCCTCTTTAATACGAGTACGTAGGCAGCCATTCATGGTGCGGTCTCACCCCCTACCAAAACACAAACCCTTGTCAGTTGGTACTGGGATCATCCTTCAATCCATTACATTCCATTGACTTCAGACCAAAGGGATGGAATTACCTAAACTCCTCCCAAATAGGAGATTCGGTGACCATCTAAGCCGTGGTCATACCTTGAAGAGCAACACCAATCCATAAGAGATGGAATTAACTAGGCTTCTCTTAAATAGAAGTACTGGTGACCATCTGTGGTGCAGTCAATCTCAGAGAGGAAAGCCACACTCTTCTCCATATTTCCATACAGAAACCAGTTCCAAGACACCAAAGATGGTAGGGATACATACAGATTGATGATCCATTCTAAACTATCCAGAGACAACTCAATGTCCATCCACCCAGGAGGAATTCAGAATACATCAAGACCACAAGCCCTAAAGCAGCAGGCAAAATATCAAGAAAATAGCATGGCATATCTAAAAGGGAAGTGATCCAAAAATATATTTCCCTGTCATATATATAATGATGTTTGATATATACAATGTAAACTGTACATGACAAAATGGCTAAGCTAGTTTGTGCAGGTAAATACAAGCTCATCTACGAGTCAGGGTATATGTGAGCTAACAAGCCCAACATGGCGTCCCTCTCGGAAGATGGAGGTGAAGCTGTGGTCTCCTGAATGAGAATATCCACACGACCCAACAGATCTGCAGCCATCTGCATGGTGCCCATATGCTCGTCAATATATGCGTTCATCTGTGCGATCATGCCAGTGGTGAGGGACCTCACGACAGTCTATCTGTGACGGCTACATCTCGGGCAGATATAGCACTATCCCGCTCAACTATCACTGCGTCTCTGGTTAATCTGGCCTCATCACGCTCAACAACAGCGACACCTCTGTGAGCTAATGCCTCGTCTCTCTCTAATAGAGCTGTGTCCCTCCCATCAAGGGTGTATTTAAAGTCTTTAAAGGATGTATTTTGAGTTATAGGTCTGTTTATTACTCCTAACATCATATCTACTAACTGTTGAGTTGGATTATCCTCATTATTCATTTCTCTTTGGGGTCTTTTGGTTGGTGGCATGATTCTATAAAACAACAACAAAGATTCACATAATATTCCTAGATAACCAAAACATATTGTTTATTTATATTTCATAGTCTTACAACAACTTTAAACATACTAGTATATTACACAGTACTTATCACAATACAAACTTTGAATGCTTCTTTATTGTACTAATATAAAGCATCCAACCTCCTATACTACTCTCTAGAATTCATTGATATCATCAAAGGAATCTTGGATTATGTGACAAACCACAGATCGATCGATAAGATAAGCAGTTTTCTTCTCTTCTACTGGATATCGAGTTACACGACACTGTAAATTATTAAAAGTATCTCGAACTCCCAGAGATGTTTTAAGAAGTCTTGACTGAATTTCCCTCCTGCTCCTATGTGCATGGTGCAGTTGTCCTTTCAGTTGATGGCTACGACTCCTTTCATCCATTAGCATACACTCAGCTAAATATGCCCTAAACTTCATCTTATTGTTCTCACATTCTGTTGTCTGCAGTAGTGATGCCATTGCCTCATCATGCTCATCTATTCTCATTAATTGTCCAGCCACTGGATCTTCTTCTTCTTCTTCAGCATCAAGTAGTTGTTGATCATGAAGCAATTCTTCTTCTTCTGCATCACTACCTATAAAAGACTCTATTTGTGGTGGATTGATCATTCTTTCTTCAGCATTAGAGTTGGCCATCTATAAAAGAAAACTCCATAAATACTGGTATAAAGATTTACACAACATAATAGTTTTAATGTTTATATTTTATATGTCTTTTACAAATTTTTTACGGACTCGAAGACTATATACTAAGAAAACTCTTCCTTATATCTATAGCCTTAACAGCTCTGATACCAAAATTGTAACACCCCCATACCTATACTCCCGTGGTATCCAGTATGGTGTTCACAGAGAATTAACATAATGCATCTAAATCTATACACCCATGGTATCTGATTCAGAATATTACATTAGATAGAGGGACTATCAGATATAATTCCCATAGATTCAATATTCACAGTATCCCATAACAGATGGTAATTCCCAAGAGAAATATTACTGTGTTTGGATACCCTCACTTGAATATATAAACTATATCTGTGACTAGATTCTATCTATCTGAAATTTAGAGTATCAGTAATAACATGAACAATCCATATTACCAATACCCTCACCCAGATGTATAGTCTATGTCATGCGATTATATACTATTGTATCGATAGTAACCATTTATCTGAAATTCAGAGTATTAATAACAACATGAACAGTCCATGCTATTAATACTCTCACTCAGATAAATAGTTCCCAAGGATCTCAACTAGAATAGAAGACATCTTACTTTACATCTATATATGTAAGAAAACACGGTTGCGGAAATAAAAGATGTTATATATATCATGATATTATGATTCGATTATAAAGTTCTCATAACGAGTTCTTATTTCAAGGTATTCATACATACAAGAATATAATCTAATCTATGTAGGGACGCTTCCCTTTATCTACTCCAGATGTTCCAGAATTACCATCTAATACTGCAAAGGAAATAATTTGCAAGGGTGAGCTATGACATGCTCAGCAAGTTGTATATTTATAACAATATAGGATTTGAAGAATTATAACAATTCAAATTTCGACTGATAGTTGTTACCATTTCTGGATTTCTAATTCCAACTAGTTCTAGAATTTTTATCATTTCTGTCAGTCACAAAGACTTAGAAATTCTATTCAGATATGAGATAGGGGATCAGCCTATTCAACATCCTAGGAGTATGCATATCACCTACAGTGCTCAATTACACTTACAATTTACTGTCAATATATTCATTGACTACACTTTGTTCCCTTACGGGATACTCAACTTCAATATAAGATTATCTTACCAATACAATTTGGCTTGACACAACAGTTTATGCTTAAAAAACAATATCATATGAATAAATAATTCATTTCTTAGTCATGCTGGAACTATAGCAATAACTTCTCAATAATAGGTAATTCAACATAGGTGTATTATATCAACAGTATAGCAAGATAGAATCTCGTTCAGCGAATAAACAAGGTTGATAAATTTTGCATAAGTAATAATTTGGGTATAGAAGACTTGCCTGAGCGTAGATCAGTCAAGTTACAATATTCGAATGCTATTAAGTACCTATGACGTTGAAGAATATAAATCTAACACGTTAGTATTGATAACAATACTCAAATAAAATATTTATTTAATACCAGGTTAAATTTAATAAGGTTTGACTTTTAATACCTTTGATAAATGAACTAAATTTTATTTATAAAATTTGGTTATATTTTTAAATAATTTAATTATCCTTATAATATTTTTTCAGAAGGTTTAAAGTATTTTAAAAATATTTATTTATACTTTAAATGATTTTTAAACCATTTCTTTCTATTTTTAAATAATTTATATTTACTAAAATTTTATAAAAAATATTATTTAATATTATTAAATAATTTATAATCATTTATTATGATTTTTATTTCAATAATATTATTTTTACATAATTATTTAGTATTTAAATGTAATTATTCTAATTACTTTATTAATAAGTTAATTATAAATAATATCAAAATAAAATAAAATAATTTTTACATTTTTGTAGAAATATCAGAAATAATTTATAATAATTTAATATAATTTATAAAACTGTTTTTATTAGTTATTTCTAATGTTTTATAATTTATTTCTAAAAAATTTAATTTCTGTCCGTCGCTAAAGCTCTATAGTGACAGAAAGTGTCGATGTAGGTGTTCTTGAGTTTCTGGGCAGCCGTTGCTCGTGGTCGAGTGACTAGTTTGACCATTAAATAACTTGGTTTTGGTAATGATTTTCGGTCAGAGCAAGTATTGGTGTTGTAGTACTCATGTAATAGTACAAGATCAAGCAATAATCAGGCTTTAATGTACATCTAGCAAGAAATTATAAAGATTCAAAGTTACTGTCAGAGCTATTCTTGGGTTTCTGGGTAACCCAGAACAGTGGTCAAGGCCGGTCAACGGTTTTGTGGCTTGAATAACTTTGATTTGGTGTATTAGATGTATGTTTTGTTTGTTGTAACATGTACTCTATATACAAGGGTACATATATATATCATTAACATGAACAAAGCGTAATTCTAAGATCTCTATTTATGATGGTCAAAGTACAGCTAACAACTGTTCTTCGTGTTCTTCAGTTTTCTGGAAAACCCAGAAAACTTGGTCATGCTCGGTCAACTACTTTTGACCAATAATTCCGGTAATCCTATGAGTTGTTTGTTCGATTGAAGATCATAGATATGTAGTATGTATACTAGAGTACTAATTTATAACAAAAACATAAACAATTAAAAATCAGAAGATGATTAAACAGGTCGGTAAAAGTAGCCGGTTCAACTGTTCTTGAGCTTTCTGGGTAACCCAGAAAATCAGCTTCCGTGAACGGTCAACCTACTTTGACTGATTATATCTTGGAATCTATGGTTCATCTGAACCTGTTTTCTTTTTCAGATTAAAGACCTACTTACAGGCTACAAATATCAATCGATTAATAGACCAAAACATAAACACACATGAATCAAAAAGCCCTGACATTCGGCTGTCAGACCATTTTTTTTCAAAATTCCCAAATTTCATAAAACGCTTAATTAAGGCATCTAGATGTTATGAAAACGTGTTCTACCATTCTAGCATACTTTCTAACATCCTAATACAATATTCTAAACATCTAAACAACAAATCTAACATAAGATCAAAGAGAAATTTATGAACTAGGGTTTGCACCTTTTCTTGAGAAATTTGTGCTTCTAGCTTCTGATTTTGTTGCTGATAACACCTAGGCTTGATATGGTAGGTTTATAAGTGTATCTAGGCTTTGAGAATTCATAGGTTTGCTCAGCCTTAAGGTTCCTATTTATAGAAATTTCCAACTTGGCTTTTTGGTCATTTTTTCACCTTCTTGCCTCCATAAAGATCTGATATGTGACTCTTCTGATGCTTGGGAGTTTGGAAGCATGTCATGTGATGTTTTGAAACTTATATTGGTGACTCCCAACCTACTTGTGAGCTAGTTAATTAAGTTAGTAGCTTAATTAGGCTTAAATCTTCACTAATCTTGATTAGGGTTTTGTTTCTAATGATTAGGAATGTTAAGTAATGTTAATTAGTACCTAATAGAAGTTTACTAACCATGATTAAGTGTTAACATAAGCTAATTTTAGTTAGATTAGCTAATAAGGGCTAATTAGGGTTAGGTTTTGCTAATTAGGGTTAGGGTTTTGCTAATTAGGGTTAGGGTTTTGCTAATTAGGGTTAGCTCACTAATCCTGACAAGCACGACAAAGCGTTTTGTCAGTGTAAGCACGACAAAGCAACTTGTCAAAATAATTTTACCGAAAAGTCCGATTATGGAAAAAAATTTAAGCACGAGGTGTCAAGCACGACGTTTTTTGGATAAAAATTCATTTGGTCAATTTTGTCAAACAAAGTATATAATAACACGTAACACATTCAGAACAGAGAAATTTTATTTATATAACGAGATTTATACATACGAGTCCTATTAGGGTTTTGGGTTTTTACATTCACCCCCACTAATAAGAATTTCGTCCTCGAAATTACAGTACATGTTTAAGTAAAAAGATGAGGATAATTCTCGTTCATTTTATCTTCAAGCTCCCATGTAGCTTCTTCAACGTTCTGATTTCGCCATATTACTTTAACCGATGCTATCACTTTATTCCGGAGGACCTGCTCTTTACGGTCGATGATCTGCACAGGTTCTTCTACATAAGAAAGATTTTTTTCGATTTGGGTCGGCTCATAATTTATAACGTGTTTATAATCAGGTTTGTATGGTCGTAAAACGGACACATGAAACACATTATGAATATGGTTTAACTCAGGTGGTAGTGCTATTTCATAAGCAACTTCACCAATTCTTCTCAAAATTTCAAAAGGTCCAATGATCCTCGGACTTAGTTTTCCTTTCTTGCCAAAACGTATCTTGCCCTTCCAAGGGGATACATTCAAGAATACATGGCTTCCTACGCTAAAATTTCGTTGTTGACGATGTGGATCAGCGTATTTTCTTTGTCGATCTTGAGATGCTTGTAATCGTTGACGTATGATTCTGATAGTTTCAGCGGTTTGTTGAATTATTTTAGGTCCTAACATTTGTCTTTCCCCGACTTCATCCCAACACATAGGCATTCTACATTTTCTTCCATATAAGGCTTCATAGGGTGGCATACCTATGCTAGCATGATAACTATTGTTGTAGGCAAATTCGACTAAAGGTAATTGATCTTCCCAACTTCCTTTGATGTCTATGACACATGTTCTCAACATATTCTCTAATGTTTGTATGGTTCTCTCACTCTGTCCATCATTTTGAGGGTGATAAGCTGTACTTAGTTTTAACTGTGTTCCTAAATTTTTTCTGAAGACTCTTCCAAAAATTTGAAGTAAAACGTGGATCTCGGTCTGATACTATGGAAACAGGTACTCCATGCCTAGAGATAATTTCATGATAATATAATTTGGCAAGGTGATCTAGGTTATGAGTAATTTTAATAGGTAAAAAGTGAGCGAATTTAGTTAAACGGTCAACTATTACCCAAATGGCGTTATGGCCTTTTTGTGTAGTTGGAAGACCCACTACAAAGTCCATGGTTATATGTTCCCACTTTCACTCAGGAATTGGTAAGGGTTGAAGTAAACCACTTGTCTTCTGATGTTCTGCCTTAACCCTTTGACATGTGAGACATTTACTTACCCATTCAGCTATTTCCCTTTTCATATTCGACCACCAAAAGTGTCGACTCAAATCTTTGAACATTTTAGTACTGCCAGGATGTATGGTAAATTTAGAGTTATGTGCTTCGTTCAAAATTTCATCTTTTAAAGCTTGATCTAACGGAATCCAGATTCTATTTTCATATCTTATTATTCCATCCGTATCTATTCAAAATTTATTATACTTATCATGTGTAGAATTAGATTTAAACTTCTGACACCCTTCATCCTTCTCCTGTATCTCTTTAATTTTATCGAGCAGAGATGAAACTCCTTCTAAAATATATAATTTTTGGGTAGAGGTAGTTGGACATTCCACCACAATTTTTAATTTTTCAAAGTCTTTTATTAATCTATCATTGGTGGTTAATACATTCAATTTTTCTTAATTCTTTCTACTTAACGCATCAGCTACAACATTAGCTTTACCGGGATGATATAAGATTTCACAGTCAAAATCCTTTATCAGTTCTAACCATCGCCTCTGTCTTAAATTTAATTCTCGTTGTGTAAAAATATATTTCAAACTTTTATGATCTGTATATATCTCGCATTTCTCCCCGTATAAATAATGTCTCCAAATTTTTAGAGCAAAAACTACTGCGGCTAACTCTAAATCATGAGTAGGATACCTCTTCTCATAATCTTTGAGTTGTCGTGATGCATAAGCTATCACTTTCCCATGTTGCATTAACACACACCCTAATCCTCTGTGTGATGCGTAACTATATACTACAAGGCCTCCTGTATCATCTGGTAAGGATAACACTAGAGGCATGCTCAGTCGCTTCTTCAACTCTTGGAAGCTTTCTTCACATTTATCTGTCCAGACGTATTTCACTATCTTTCGAGTTAAATTGGTTAATGGGGTTGCTATTTTTGAAAAATCTTTTATAAATCGTCGGTAATAACCCGTTAATCCGAGGAAACTTTGTACTTCTGTTGGAGTTGTTGGTTTTCCCAGTTTACAACCGTTTCGATCTTAGTTGGATCTACAGATATTCCATCTTTGTCAATTACATGACCTAAAAATTGAACTCTCTTCAACCAGAATTCACACTTGGAAAACTTTGCATAAAGTTGTTCCTTTCATAATATCTCCAATACGACTCTCAAGAGATTAGTATGCTCTTCCCGTGTTTTCGAGTATACCAGAATATCGTCGATAAACACTACAACAAATTTGTCCAAGCATGGTTTAAACACTCGATTCATTAAATCCATAAATGCTGCCGGTGCATTTGTTAATCCAAAAGACATTACAAGAAATTCATAATGTCCATAGCGTGTCCTAAACGCTGTTTTCGGCACATCCTCCTTTCTTACCTTTAATTGATGATAACCTGTTCTAAGGTCAATTTTTGAAAAATGTTCGGCCCCCTTTAATTGGTCAAACAAATCATCAATCCTTGGCAAATGATATTTATTCTTAATAGTTAACTTATTTAGCTCCCTATAATCTATACAAAGTCTCATAGTTCCATCCTTCTTCTTTACAAATAACACTGGTGCGCCCTAAGGTGACACACTAGGTTGTATGTACTTTTTATCTAAAAGTTCCTGTAATTGAATAAGTAACTCTTTCAGTTCTATAGGTGCCATTCTGTACGGTGCCTTAGAAACTGGAGCCGTTCCTGGTGCAAGATCAATGATGAACTCAATCTCCCTATCTGGAGGCAAACCGGGTAAATCATCTGGAAATACATCAGGAAATTCCTTAACTATAGGTATTTGATCTAGTTTTACTCCTTCCTGACGAGTATCAACTATATAGGCCAAATATCTTAAACAACCCTTTTTAAGTAATCTTTCTGCCTGAACTATAGTCAAATATCGAGATTGCTTAGGTGAACAACTACCATTGAACACTACTTTTGACTTCGAAGCAGTCAAAAGGTTAATACGTTTCTGATGACAACCAATCATCGCGTTATGATTAACTAACCAATCCATTCCTAGAATTACATCAAATTCTCCCAACTGAATTGGAATCAAATCTACCTTAAAATTATGTCCTTTTATTACCACACTACAGTTTCTATATATGGTTTTAACAGGAATTCTTTCATTATTAGCAATTTCTACACAAAATGGTTTGTCAAAATTTTCAAAAGGCATATTCAAGGTTGTAGAGAAATTTCTAGACACAAATGAACAAGTAGCACCAGAATCGAATAACACATATGCATTTAAAGTGTTGATAGGGATGATACCTGTCACTACGTCCTATGAAGCAACAGCATCCCTCACCGACATATTAAATGTTCTCGCGGTAGGTCGATTCTGAACCCCAACTGCAGCTATTGTTGATTTATTATTCTCTGGTATTCTAACTCCTTTTCCTCCTTGGTTTATGGGACAGTTCTTAGAAAAATGATCCATTGAACCACAATTAAAACATTTATTTTTCTTTGGAAGAGGACACTGTAAAATATAATGTCCTGACTGTCCACAATTAAAGCATTTGTTAAGAAGACACTCTCCTCTATGTTTCTTATTACATTTAGGACAACGTTTAATATTATTATTACTAAAATTGTTATTAATATTTCCTATCTTTTTCCCTGAATTGTTAGAAAAAGAATTATTCCATTTACGCTTGTTATTAAACCCACCTGAACTGGGTTCTGTCTTATTTTTCCCTTTCTCATTCTGAATCTTTTTTTCCTGATGAAACTTAGCAAGATTTTCATTTTCACCTTCAATTATAGTGGCCTTCTCTAGTATTTTAGAGAAAGTTTTGATTTGAAGCACTGATAATTTACTCTGAATCTGAGGTTTTAAACCTTCTTGGTACCTACGAGTCTTTCTAAGTTCAGTAGTTACTTGATGAGGAGCAAACCTGGATAGTTCATTAAACTTAGCTGTATATTAGGTTACAGTAAGATCTCCTTGTTTTAAGTCCAGAAATTTTATTTCCATTCGGTCTTTCAGGGATTGAGAAAAATAGTTTTCAAAGAACAACTCTTTAAATCTATCCCAAGGAACAATTTCAGTTTCTACTCGACCTTTGGTTGATTCCCACCAATAATTAGCTTCACCTTTCAAGAAGAAAGTTGCAAAAGTTGTCTTCTGGTTATTACTAACATTGGTTACCAGGAAGAATTTTTCTATCTCAGAAATCCAAATCTGTGCATCTACAGGTTCTAATGTACCTTTAAATTCAGGTGGTCCAACTAATTTAAAGTCTTTAAAGGATGTATTTTGATTTATAGGTCTGTTTATTACTCCTAACATCATATCTACTACCTGTTGAGTTGGATTATCCTCATTATTCATTTCTCTTTGGGGTCTTCTGGTTGGTGGCATGATTCTATAAAACAACAACAAAGATTCACATAAGATTCTTAGATAACCAAAACATATTGTTTATTTATATTTCACAGTCTTACAACAACTTTAAACATACTAGTATATTACACAGTACTTATCACAATACAAACTTTGAATGCTTCTTTATTGTACTAATATAAAGCATCCAACCTCCTATACTACTCTCTAGAATTCATTGATATCATCAAAGGAATCCTGGATCATGTGACAAACCACAGATTGATCGATAAGATAAGCAGTTTTCTTCTCTTCTACTGGATATCGAGTTACACGACGCTGCAAATCATTAAAAGTATCTCGAACTCCCAGAGATGTTTTAAGAAGTCTTGACTGAATTTCCCTCCTGCTCCTATGTGCATGGTGCAGTTTCCCTTTCAGTTGATGGCTATGACTCCTTTCATCCATTAGCATACACTCAGCTAAATCTGCCTTAAACTTCATCTTATTGTTCTCACATTCTGTTGTCTGCAGTAGTGATGCCATTGCCTCATCATGCTCATCTATTCTCATTAATTGTCCAGCCACTGGATCTTCTTCTTCTTCTTCAGCATCAAGCAGTTGTTGATCATGAAGCAATTCTTCTTCTTCTGCATCACTACCTATAAAAGACTCTATTTGCGGTGGATTGATCATTCTTTCTTCAGCATTAGAGTTGGCCATCTATAAAAGAAAACTCCATAAATACTGGTATAAAGGTTTACACAACATAATAGTTTTAATGTTTATATTTTATATGTCTTTTACAAATTTTTACGGACTCGAAGACTATATACTAGGAAAACTCTTCCTTATATCTATAGCCTTAACAGCTCTGATACCAAAATTGTAACACCCCCATACCTATACTCCTGTGGTATCCGGTATGGTGTTCACAGAGAATTAACATAATGCATCTAAATCTATACACCCATGGTATCTGATTCAGAATATTACATTAGATAGAGGGACTATCAGATATAATTCCCATAGATTCAAGATTCACAGTATCCCATAACAGATGGTAATTCCCAAGAGAAATATTACTGTGTTTGGATACCCTCACTTGAATATATGAACTTTATCTGTGACTAGAGTCTATCTATTTAAAATTCAGAGTATCAGTAATAACATGAACAGTCCATATTACCAATACCCTCACCCAGATGTATAGTCTATGTCATGTGATTATATACTATCGTATCGATAGTAACCATTTATCTAAAATTCAGAGTATTAATAACAACATGAACAATCCATGCTATTAATACCCTCACTCAGATAAATAGTTCCCAAGGATCTCAACTAGAATAGAAGACATCTTACTTTACATCTATATATGTAAGAAAACACGGCTGCGGAAATAAAAGATGTTATATATATCATGATATTATGATTCGATTACAAAGTTCTCATAACGAGTTCTTATTACAAGGTATTCATACAGACAAGAATATAATCTAATCTATGTAGAGACGCTTCCAGGATTACCATCTAATACTGCAAAGAAAATAATTTACAAGGGTGAGCTATGACATGCTCAACAAGTTGTATATTTATAACAATATAGGATTTGAAGAATTATAACAATTCAAATTTCGACTGATAGTTGTTACCATTTCTGGATTTCTAATTCCAACTAGTTCTGGAATTTTTATCATTTCTGTCAGTCACAAAGACTTAGAAATTCTGTTCAGATATGAGATAGGGGATCAACCTATTCAACATCCTAGGAGTATGCATATCACCTACAGTGCTCAATTACACTTACAATTTACTATCAATATATTCATTGACTACACTTTGTTCCCTTACGGGACACTAAACTTCAGTATAAGATTGTCTTACCAATACAATTTGGCTTGACACAACAGTTTATGCTCAATAAACAATATCATATGAATAAATAATTCATTTCTTAGTCATGCTAAAACTATAGCAATAACTTCTCAATAATAGGTAATTCAACATAGGTGTATTATATCAACAGTATAGCAAGATAGAATCTCGTTCAGCGAATAAACAAGGTTGATATATTTTGCATAAGTAATAATTTGGGTATAGAAGACTTGCCTGAGCGTAGATCAGTCAAGTTACAATATTCGAACGCTATTAAGTACCTATGACGTTCAAGAATATAAATCTACCACGTTAGTATTGATAACAATACTCAAATAAAATATTTATTTAATACCGGGTTAAATTTAATAAGGTTTGACTTTTAATACCATTGATAAATGAACTAAATTTTATTTATAAAATTTGGTTATATTTTTAAATAATTTAATTATCCTTTAAATGATTTTTAAACCATTTATTTCTATTTTTAAATAATTTATATTTACTAAAATTTTATAAAAAAACATTATTTAATATTATTAAATAATTTATTATGATTTATTATGATTTTTATTTCAATAATATTATTTTTACATAATTATTTAGTATTTAAAAGTAATTATTCTAATTACTTTATTAATAAGTTAATTATAAATAATATCTAAATAAAATAAAATAATTTTTACATTTTTGTAGAAATATCATAAATAATTTATAATAATTTAATATAATTTTTAAAACTGTTTTTATTAATTATTTCTAATGTTTTATAATTTATTTCTAAAAAATTTAATTTCTTTCCGTCGCTAAAGCTCTATAGTGACAGAAAGTGTCGCTGTAGGTGTTCTTGAGTTTCTGGGCAGCCGTTGCTCGTGGTCGAGTGGCTAGTTTGACCATTAAATAACTTGGTTTTGGTAATGATTTTCGGTCAGAGCAAGTATTGGTGTTGTAGTACTCATGTAATAGTACAAGATCAAGCAATAATCAGGCTTTAATCTACATCTAGCAAGAAATTATAAAGATTCAAAGTTACTGTCAGAGCTGTTCTTGGGTTTCTGGGTAACCCAGAACAGTGGTCAAGGCCGGTCAACGGTTTTGTGGCTTGAATAACTTTGATTCGGTGTATTAGATGTATGTTTTGTTTGTTGTAACATGTAGTCTATATACAAAGGGTACATATATATATCATTAACATGAACAAAGCGTAATTCTAAGATCTCTATTTATGATGGTCAAAGTACAGCTAACAACTATTCTTCTTGTTCTTCAATTTTCTGGAAAACCCAGAAAACTTGGTCATGCTCGGTCAACTACTTTTGACCAATAATTCCGGTAATCCTATGAGTTGTTTGTTCGATTGAAGATCATAGATATGTAGTATGTATACTAGAGTACTAATTTATAACAAAAACATAAACAATTAAAAATCAGAAGATGATTAAACAGGTCGGTAAAAGTAGCCGGTTCAACTGTTCTTGAGCTTTCTGGGTAACCCAGAAAATCAGCTTCCGTGAACGGTCAACCTACTTTGACTGATTATATCTTGGAATCTATGGTTCATCTGAACCTGTTTTCTTTTCCAGATTAAAGACCTACTTACAGGCTACAAATATTAATCGATTAACAGACCAAAATATAAACACACATGAATCAAAAAGCCCTGACATTCGGCTGTCAGACCATTTTTTTTAAAATTCCCAGATTTCATAAAACGCTTAATTAAGGCATCTAGATGTTATGAAAACGTGTTCTACCACTCTAGCATACTTTCTAACATCCTAATACAATATTCTAAACATCTAAACAATAAATCTAACATAAGATCAAAGAGAAATTTATGAACTAGGGTTTGCACCTTTTCTTGAGAAATTTGTGCTTCTAGCTTCTGATTTTGTTGTTGATAACACCTAGGCTTGATATGGTAGGTTTATAAGTGTATCTAGGCTTTGAGAATTCGTAGGTTTGCTCAGCCTTAAGGTTTCTATTTATAGAATTTTCCAACTTGGCTTTTTGGTCATTTTTTCACCTTCTTGCCTCCACAAAGATCTGATCTGTGACTCTTCTGATGCTTGGGAGTTTGGAAGCATGTCATGTGATGTTTTGAAACTTGTATTGGTGACTCCCAACCTACTTGTGTGCTAGTTAATTAAGTTAATAGCTTAATCAGGCTTAAATCTTCACTAATCTTGATTAGGGTTTTGTTTCTAATGATTAGGAATGATAAGTAATGTTAATTAGTACCTAATAGAAGTTTACTAACCATGATTAAGTGTTAACATAAGCTAATTTGAGTTAGATTAGCTAATTAGGGCTAATTAGGGTTAGGTTTTGCTAATTAGGGTTAGAGTTTTGCTAATTAGGGTTAGCTCACTAATCCTGACAAGCACGACAAAGCGTTTTGTCAGTGTAAACACGACAAAGCAACTTGTCAAAATAATTTTACCGAAAAGTCCGATTATGGAAAAAAATTTAAGCACGAGGTGTCAAGCACGACGTTTTTCGGATAAAAATTCATTTGGTCAATTTTGTCAAACCAAGTATATAATAACACGTAACACATTCAGAACAGAGAAATTTTATTTATATAACGGGATTTATACATACGAGTCCTATTAGGGTTTTGGGTTTTTACAAGGACAGAGCATCTATACACTCTGATGGCTGAAAGGAGTATGACAAAGCTACATCATGGGTGAAGCAATATCCATGTCGTCTAAAGGTACCAATCGGTCTCAAGTATGACATAAACCATACATACAGCATGACCGAACTCCCAATGAACACTCATGTCAGATAAGTGTAACAGTAGGATGCTGACCGCAGGGTCTCTACTACAATCATAGGTACAATGGTACGACCCTCTCTAAGAGCTCTCACAGCCACGATGACACCAATGTCTATCTCGTCTATGTATCGTGGCATATAGACATACGACAGTACGCAAAGCAGTAGTACATCAACCCTGACCAAACGCCAGTGATCCTCCGGTGCGGTGAAATCCCTAGAATATCGTGAATAGCTATCCTCCGAGCCAAATCTGTCATACAAAAAATGTTGGGATATCACATGGCTAGATGTCAGCTCATCATGTACTACTCTGAGCCACAATCCAGTGAGAGTTATGAATCGTCTACTCATGTCTCCCAAAGCCAGGTGCACGCAAGGTCTGTCTAAAGGAAGCATCATCAATCGTGCATACTCCTCCATAGTAGGAGTTAACTCATGGGTCCTGAATCGGAAAACCTGCCTATCCGGTATCCAATGCTCTAGCATCCCGTCTACAAACCCTGCGGGAACGTGAAACATCAATAAAGTCATGGTATGCTGCATCAAATGATCTACAGTCATCCTGTCTGGTGGTGACATGCTATCATACCACGATCGCATACCCAATACCACCACTGACGGTGGGGTATGATCTATACGGCTAACTATCGAAGAAGACATCTGTGCGGGCCGTGTCATAAGACCCTCCAGGGGTCAATGCCGAATATCTCTGGACATACATACATATGCATAACATGATCCATGCATAGCAGATAATAGATGGCAATATGATATAGGGAATGGAAAAACTGTGCATACATTCCTAAGTATATCATCATCTAATACATCATCTCTGTACAGCTACAAATACAGGGAAATGGGGCACAGACGCCCTACTACTAACAGAGACCTATCAAAAGATATAGCGAGAATGGGGTACATGCACCTAATATCTAACAGAGGCCTATCAAAAGATATAACGAGAATACACATCAAAAGAAGACAATGGTGTCGATATCCATATCATCAATCCTGTCCACCTGATATCGATGTAACTCCTCCTAAGTCACTAGATCTCTATCAACAGGGATGTCAGGCCTATATAGAGGAGGATCTGCGCTGGCAAAATCGAATGGGTCATCTGAGGGGCCAGCGCCTAAGCTGGAAGGAACAAATGAATCTGCCTCTGCTGAATCTGTGCCCAAATGCCGGATAAATATATGTGCCTAGTCCAACTGCCGGGTCAAACTATCAATCTGGGTCATATGAGTCGAATCTCGGACACAAGCTATCCAATCCGTCATCATCAAGGATTCTGGAACCATATCCCCCATAAACTGTGTGGCGCGGGACTGGGCTCCAATAGTGCGAGGGGACCACAATCGCTGGAACGTCTCCTGGGTACATGGACACTCTGACAATGTAAAATCGTCAACCCCCAACAATGGGATATTAGTGACGGGTGACTGCGATACATGCCAATGACGCCTGGCAGGAGGCAAGATCAGCATACGGATCTCCCCTGAGGTGCTTCTAATAGAACGCTCTCCTAAATAGAGCTCCCAGCCTCCATCTGTGAAGAGAGGAACTCTCCTGGTGGAAATCACGTACTCGACTCCAGTCGGGTATCCATTCTCAAAGCCGATGGTCAAGTGTTCTCCTGAATAGGGAATCCATGTGATGGTATCAGCTGTCAGCAACTCCAGCTGCATACGGCAGTGAGTGAAGCCCTCAGTTACAGGGACCTCCGGCAAAATAGAATGATGCCATCGTCGTCCTCGTGGATAGGTATCTAATCCTAACACACTCACAGGACGCAAGCATAGGAGCCTCTCATAGGCCCAAAACTGCCAACACAATGGCAAAATATCTGCTATCAGTAAACACTCTTAACCTATAAATGGGAAAAGACAAGAGAAATACTCACCAGCAGAAACGAGTAAAAGCCTAGCCAAGTCTCGGTCAAACCCTGTGAGTGCATCCACATGCCCTGGAGGAAATAGGCAAAGGTGTAGGAGCCCCAATCATACTCTCCAATACAATCCACGTCACATGTGGCGTTAATCAAGGCGAAGGACACCGTAGAAGAGTTATCTGCTATGAAGCAGCCTCTAATGATCATCAGGAATAATCACCGCAGAATGCGATCCGTGATTCTGACATCATCAGGCATGGGCTCACTCAAAAGCCCGCTCATAGCATCTACGCTCAAAGGACCTGAACGGACAGTCCTGTCTTTGAGCTCCTCCGCCGGAACTCCTAACAAGGATCTAACGGCGGTAGGGGTAATATTTGCCATGCAAGGCACTGGCTCCCCTCCAAATTCCATACCTATGATAAATCGCCAATCCATCGACGTCATCATCACCTCGTAATCCAACAAATGGAGTGACTGAGTCTGATGAAACCAACGCTCAGACAATGCCCTGAGGTAACCCCAGGGACAACGACGGGGAATGATGGAGAAGAATGCCCCAAATCCCCACTCATGCACTACCGCTCTATAGTCAGGATGAAGCGCCTGGTACATAGAGTGAATGCTGAACCAATTCCCTCGAGGTTGTGTGAAGCCGGGAACCTGCATAAAATGTAGATCAACATCAAAACCCTTTAATCCTCATCAATAGGAAAGAAGGAAGATCAAAGTCTAACGCCATACCTCGTTAGCATGCAAGTACATCGATGGATGTCTGCTCAAATCACCCAGCAGCTCTGGGTTTGCCACCTGAATACAAGGTAGCTCCCTACGAGGAACATGTGCAGCAGGAGCGAGATCCTCAATAGGAATATCCGCCTCCTCCTCAACGTCTGACACATTTTCCCAGACAGAACGAATCACAGCCTCCACCAACCGACGAGACTGTCTAACAGAATGGGGACGAGGCACTTCAGAAGCCCTCCGTCGTATACTAGAAGTGGTCCTATGGGAACTGCTCGGCTGATCTGGATCTATAAATATCTGGACAACAAGTCTCCAAATCACCTCAGAAAGGGTGTGGTATTTCCTTACCTGGAGCTTTCTAAAAAGCATTTATGACTATATGCATGCGTGCATTTACTTTAACATACAATAGAGTTAAAATGTATGACTACCCAATGCCTACATTTGGAAAATTTTTGTTATAGTCCCCTTTGAAAATAGGACTATCCACATGCACATAGGCATGTCTAGGTGGCCATTCAGTAGCACACCTGCCCCAAAGTCATATACATAATATATGCATTAAAAATCAAAATCATACATGTATAAGGTTAACCTCAATATTAGGAGTACTTTGCCTTTCTACCTTTGCTCATTGGACCTCAAATAGGACAAAAAATAGCAGAAAAAGGTGCCAATTTGACTGTCTCCAAAGTTAAATTTTTTCACATCATTATGTTCAACATGGTTTAATACTAACATTTACTATGTTGAATATTTTTTATCAAGTCATTTGTGCATACATAATCACTACTATGTGTTTAGATGTATTTCATGCTATAACTCGAAATCCAACGGATAAAAACTGGAAATAATACATGCATACGTTACCAGGATAGTGTAGAACACTTGTACAGTGATAGAATTTACAGAAAATAGCTTGAACTCAGCAGATCTGAAGAAGGCTCACGGATTTCTCTTCGCGTGACAAGCTGAAAATGACTTGTGTTGCCAACCTGCTGGAATTTATCATCCGTGATTGGCCGCAGGCTCACCTACAACTGCAGCAGGTGTACCTGCGGCACTCCTATGTGGGTCCCACCCCTCCGACTCGGTCCAGTTCGAGTTGCACATGAGTTTTTACGGACAAGAAAGGTCAAATCGGGAATAAAAATGCCACGCGATTGAGCAAAATAGTATACAATCCTGGTCTTCTCATATGAAACTTTGAATCTGTACATCGCTCATTGGTAGTCACCCGAACACGAGGTATACTCTGCCAATGATCTCATTTGTTACAAATCACATCCGGCAACACCTTGTGCATGTCTGATGCCGCCAATTCCGGGTCGTTACCCTAAGTATGTCCCCAATGGGGGTTACAACGTATGTCCCCGGCGGGGGTAACAACGCATGCTCATCCGTTGACACACAAATAAGCGAAGGTCAAGCAACCTTGACATCATAATAACCGTTGGAAAAAACCCAACAGAGCATTGGAAACCATCCGATGACCAGCCGCTGCTACACACATCAGCGATGGTTACAACGTATGTCCCCGATGGGGGTTACAACATGAAGCCCCAGCAGGAGATTATAACGTACATTTAAGCCGCTGACACGCATATCAACGAAGCTCAAGCAGCCTTGACGTTATCTCAGCCAATAGCGATTAAACCTATCAGAGCTCTAGAGCTATTCAAGGATTTCATGCTCGATTGCTCATATTTCCCCAGCGGATCTCCGACGGGGGTCACAACGCAATGCTTCGTTGATCTATACGATAACGGAGGTCAAATAACCTTGACAATCTACCCATAGAGTATCAGTCGTTGATTCACTCGCCAGCGAAGTTCAAGCAGTCTTGACAATATATCCCACAAGATTTTTCAGCCATTGATTCACATGTCAGTGAAGTACACGTTAACGAAGGTTAGACGTCCCTGACAGCATTCACTGTTGGCAGTAAATCCAACAGAATCTTGACATATTCTCGCGATACTAACCAGGAAAGGTCAATCTTATCAAAGAGGATAGATGATGGAATATGTTATACACATTCTCAAATATACCCAGCTTTATCCCCACAGATCTCTTACACATAAGAGATACATCTTCAGGATCAAGTCATAATCGAAGACACAGGGATTTGGTGATAACTCCAACATCAACATCCTAATAGATTCTGATTACACATCAAATCTGGTCATCATTGTCAATCCCCAGTTGAAGTAACAGGGAGCCAACAATCATCCCCAGCATGTTGGGTTACAACCCCGTACACATGCATCATACAGTTGCATCATGTTGCTACCCATACTACCATGTTTGTCTTATTGCGTTTTAAGTGTCTAGGATTTTTTATCCTACCCATGCATTGCCATGCATGAGTATGTTAAAGAGGGGCATCTGTAGACACCCAAAATTTTCTGTATACCTGTCACTAACATTGCAGGAGGACAAATTCGTGTTTTAAGAGGGAACCCTGAAAGACAATCCATATCCATACCGGATACTACCGGAAGCTCATCATCAACCCCGGAGCCCACTCTGGGAGTAACAATTCCAACCTCGGATATAACCCCAAGGCATGCAGATCCAATACCGAAACACACATCGGAGAAGACCGATTAATCTCGAAGATAATCCCGAGGTATCCCGTCTCAGTCCCAACCATGAGAATAGCCACCAACCTTGGTGATAACCCCAAGGAAGGCAGTTTCGGCGATAACCCCGGAAATGCTTGTTTGAAATGCGACCAGCTTCAATCTCGACGCTCACAAAAAGATACACTGTACCAACCCGGCGATAACATCGGGAAGACAGGCACACCTCAAAGATAACAATGAGGACCTTCGACAAATGTAGCAGTCCAATCTCAGCGAAGCTCTGAGCAACGTCTACTTTATCAGCCGAATTCGGCGATAACACTTGTGAGGGGCAACATCGTCATCTCACAAACGCGATGCCATGCCACGTCGTCTCAACATCTCTACGCAACGATGTCCCACAAGACTAACCAATCCCGAGTGACTATTGTGTGTGGTAACAGATGAAAGTTGAAGCTTGAAGACCGGAGGGCATCGTCCCATCTTCAATGACTTCATACAAACTCTAATCCCATGCCATCGTACAATTGTCGACAACGGCGGTCCGAAATAGGTCTTGTATACCTCAAACGGATGCCCGAATTGCACTTCTAAAAGTTCGAGTGGACATTAAAGTTCTCGAGTGCACGTACTTCGAGACGACCCAACCCAAAAAACCCGGGCCTACCCGGGTTGCCTCTGGTACACCTGCAACTCAGCCGCAGGTACACCTGCGGCTAAATCATCTATAAATAGAGGGCTTGGGCTTCCCATTTTGAAAGAGAAGACGGTGAGGAAGCCCTGCCCAATTTTCTCTGTACTCACCCCATGCAGTGTACTTTCTCATTTTAAACACCTGTGAGCTCATATATAGCCTCTTTTGTACCTACAAAAACCAGTGTTTACCCACTCTAAAGATATAGAAGTCTTCTTTGGCAATCAACTGTAAGCCTTCTCACACACTTTAGAGTCTTTCTCTTCATCTCTGAATACACCCTTCTTCATGTTGAGAGTCGTGTTGCACACATTTGGCCGGACTTTGGTCCGCGGTTTTGTTTCAGCTTGTACACACACACAGATATATATATATATATATATATATATATATATATATATTTATATTTATATATATTGACTAACATTATCGAGTAATGCCTCGATTGAGCCTAGACTTTGGTCTGGAGCGTTTATTTGCTTATATATATATATATATATATATATATATATATATATATATATATATATATATATGAACTGTGTGTCGAACTTTATTCAATGAGCACATATATATATTCATATATATATATATATATATATATATATATATATATTTCGTCCCACCTGGAGTTTACTTCGTGGTGGTTGATCGCTTTTACAGCTTGATTTACGTTACGTTCTGCCTGGAGTTTACTTCGTGGCAGTTGATCGCTTTGTATAGCTTTATTTACATTTTGTCTCGCCTGGAGTTCCCTTCGTGGCGGTTGACTGTATTTACAGCTTTATTTACGTTTTGTCCCGCCTGGAGTTACTCCGTGGCGGTTGATAGCTTTTACAGCTTTATTTACATTTTTGATCCCTCATGGAGGTGCGTCGTGGTTGGTGATCATGTCTGTATATATATATTTACAGCTTTTATATATATGCCTGCTTACTACTTTCATACAAATTACGGTATCTTGTGCGCCTAGGAATCATGTGATCACAGATTCAGCCCATTGGATCTAGATTCGATTCCCGTGATGGACCTTTTCAACTGTAAGCAGCTTGTAAATTATTCTGCGGTGTCTGAATTTCCTCATATGGTTTCCATACCCACGAGGAAGTCGGCATTATTTTGTACATTATTTTCGTACGGATGCCTCGCATTCGTAAAAATAAAATCAATCAAGCCGAACACTTAATAAAATGGGAGTGTAAAAGGTCTCAATTACTATTGAGCATCAGGGTTTGAAAAACCTCTTTTATAAAACATCACTGCCATATCTTTCTTAGAATTGAATTTTTACATAAATTCAAACCCTGTGTATATAGGTGTGAACGAGGCCTCGTACTACTTCCAAAAAAATAGCACATTGACCCACACACACACACATTCAGATAATAATTTCTTGAAAAGAGGCGGTCACCGTGGTAACACGGATGTGGGGGGGGTACCTAACACCATCCCTACGCATAACCAAGTCCTCGGACCCTAATGAATCTCGGTTTCACCGACCCGTTTAGCAGTGCCACATCATTGGGTCAATGTGCAAACCTTTTCTCGGTTGTGTTGGTATAACCATTTAAAAAACCAACTGGCGACTCTTAACAGTCCATCGTCGACATTATACATGTCGGACCTTTGTCACTTATTTTTTCAAACAAATCTCACTTAAAATGAGAACACCAAAGAATAAGTAACGAAAAGGGACATCTAAAAATCCCGACGTCGACACTATTACGTGGCCTTGCTCTTGCCTTTTCCCTTTCCTGAGGTACTGCCTTGCTCTGCCTTAACTGAAATATTTGAAGGAAGCAAGAATTAGCAACAAATTTGCCCAACAATTAATATAACAATAAGGGTGAACATGCATAATATAGAGTTAATAATCTCCAAGGTATAATGACCAAAGATAGCTCAAGAAATAAGGAATAAAGCTATAAACAAAGAGATATCAATAGTTCCAAAAATGTCCTTTGAATTTTAAATGATGAGTCATTATAAATAGAAATATTTTTAAAGAATTCAAAGGTTTCAACACTGAGTAGTCACTATGGACCAAGAAATACTACTGGAATCAACAGTATTAAACTGATAATCCAATAAAACAAGTATATTAGGTGATCAGCCCAAAATACCATACGTTTTGCATAACATTTAAACATGTTGTTTTAGCGCACGTCGGTTCCCCGAATATATATAATTTCCCCTTCAATGAGGGTTGTTCATCTCAGTAGATTTTTAAGAGTCCGCACTAAGACAATTGGTTTAGATAGCTTCCTAACACATGATATTAGTCTAGCCGAGTCAAATAGCTTAGACAACTTTTACAATACGTTTTAGAATAATAAATTCAATGTTCGCAACATGAATAAAGATATACAATTAATCTTTGAATATTAATAATGATTCATAGGAATATAAAAATTTAGTCAATATGAATATAGTTGGCGTAATAACGATTTGAAGTTTGCACAATACGAGACAATGTTTAGATATTTGCATTCAATATAAGAATGAAGTTAAGGAACTTGTCTTTAGCGAAGTTTATGAATCTTAAAGCTTAACGTCACTGCAAAGTCTTATAGTATCCTATTTATGTATGTATATATACACATTAGTTATACAAGCTCAATTCATAAACCGACGATTCTACACATACTCCATTATGTTTCTTAAGCACATACATTAATTTCTATCTTATTTACATAATTAGGATACGTCACTGCAATAATTAAACTGTATCGTTCTGCAATCATTGTTGACTTTACTTTTGAAAACACGTATCAAATCTTGGTTTCCTATAGTACACATATGCTTGAACACTTAAAACATTTGTTTAGTCATGTATTAAAGTTTAGGACATTAATGTAAACATGCCTCAAGTTTCAGATTACAAATAAAATAGTCAAATTGTACTGCCATGTGGCGCGATCGCACTGGAACATATCTAGGGAGTGGCGCGGCCGCGCTGCTACCTGTTACATCTAGAACTGAGTTTTCTGCAACACAGATTAATGCCTACCATACATGATATTAACATACTTCATATACACATAAAATAGATTTTGAACTAGGTTTAATTCCTTTTCTACTTACTTTAAGCTTTCTTTCAAATTATAAAATTTTATTTCGAAATCTTTGGTTATTCAAGGCCCAAAGAGCTATTTCATGAAGGATCACATATATAAGTTTTTTAAAAACCTATATTGTTATCAATAAACGCTTAATACACATGCTCATATGTAAACCATTCATTTACATCTAGGTTGACTAATTTAACACTTGAAATCTCATTTTACAACATGCTTGAAAAGTATAAATCATGCTTCGTTAGATGGTGAACTTACCCTTCATGTCTAGAGATATATAATGTCCTAGCATACATTATGTTAGACTCATTTACATAGATATCTAGGTTATTTACACATGCTCACAAGGTCAGAATACAAGTAACGTCGTTTGTAACAAGGTTTGTTTTCCAAACTTATAAGTTTTCTTGAAAAACTCTAACTAAAACAAGCTAAAGTGAGTGACTACAAATAAGGCAACCTATGTTAGCATGTCAGGGACATTTATATCTAGAATCAAGTCAAACTAACATGCTCAACATAACAGAAAGTAACAAAATTGGATTTCATGACTGATAGGCGGCACAGCCACGCTGTGTTTGTACTGGGAAGTGGCGCGCTGAGCCAATTTGGTACAGGCACAGACCATCCACTACTTCAGCAGAACTCAAAAACTCAACTTATATACTCATAATGTAGAATGCTCTAAACAACCATAATGACTTCATACAACTCAAATAGCATGTTGACATCAATTCTTTGAACAATTAACAGTAGTTTCAAGAAATTTTAAAAATTTGTAAAACTTGAACTCAAGAACATAGTTAATGGAAAGTTACCTCATGAAGCTTGAAATTGCTAAAATTGCTCCTAAACTTCTGATTGCTCTCTAACTTCAGAACTCACTCTCAAATTTTAGCTTAACAACAAATCTGGCAAAGTGAATTTGAGAAGAGGTGTAAGACCCCAACTTTTTATGAATAAAAATTTAATTTTCTCTAAATATTTTTTTGAATAATAATGTGTTGATTTGATATAATGATATAGTTATGGGTGATATGTGAAAATTTTGCAAAGTGAGCAAGTTATCATAAAATATTCTCTTGGTCGGGGAATATTCTTTTTGTCGGGGATTATTCGTACGACGACGCAATCATTGGTGGCATGGACCCTACAACGGAATAACTGTCGGATATAAAAAGCGACAAAAATAACTTTTTCATATAATAACGATAAAACTTTTACCGTTAAACTATTGAAATACCTTGTGATAAAAGTACAATAATACACGTTGTTGCACAGTAGCACACAGTATTGCACAATATCTCTGATTATTGATGCTTACGTAAGAAGTCACTAAATTTTATTTAATAATTGGTACAGTAGTTGCTGCATAGTATCTCATATTATTGATTCAATTATTGTCACAGTATCGTCTGCACAATATTTTATATTATTAAATCAATAATTGAGATGACACAGTTATTCATATTATTATTTTCATTATTAACAATGTCTAGAAAGTTCTGTCGAGGAAATGGGTTATGTTATTTAATTGCACGCCAATAAGAAAAAATCTTTATCGGAAAGCCCCCTCTTTTCTAGGAATGATGTTGTTGTAAATATTGCGAGTTATAATATTATTGATGAAGAATTGTTGAAAGATTAAAAATGTGTTGATTGAAGATAAAGTAATTTGTAGTAAATGTTTATTCAATTTTTGATATAAATAAGAGGTTTGTTATGAGACGTTTATTGTAAGTTTGGTCAATTCTATGGGACCCATATGTCATCATCTGAGAGTCACTTTTTCTAATAGTACTTGCCTTTACCAGACGTCAAACCACTGGTCGTTTCACATTACAGGCGTCAAACCACTTGTCTTTTCACATTACCAGTCGTCAAGCCACTTGACTCTTCACATTGCAAGGGCTAAACTAGAAATCTTCTATAAATAGAAGCTTATTTCTTCTTTCATTCTCACCAATTCACTAAGACTCACAAGAGAAAACAATAGAGAGAGAAAAAGAGAGAAAGAAGAAGAGTATTCTGCTACTACATTATTGCAGTATCCAATCTCCTAATAAGGTAATGGATATTATTTTTCATATTCGTAAATGATATTATTTCTTTCGTATTCGTAAAGGATGTTATTTTCTTTATACTCATAAGGGTTGTCATTCTATTCCTTATTAATCTGTGGGAATAACATGTCTACGTGGATTACCGAATGCATGGTGAATAACCCTTCATATTCATTCTTTATTAATCTGTGAGAATAACCTGTCTACGCGGATTACCGCATGCATGGTGAAAAACCCTTTATATTCATTCTTTATTAAGTTGTGAAAATGATATGTTTACGCGGATTACCGCATGACGGGTGAAAATCCTTTGGCAGTTTTATATATTATTTTATTTCATATTCCTGAATCTAAACTTACTATGGTAAGTATTGCTTCTATAATTGTAAGAACTGTGAATTTCTTGAATAAATATTATTTTGACATAATAAGAAAATGAATATTTATTTGAATATAATTATAGATGTGTTGTGAGATGAGTAATTCTATTAATTCAAATTGAATTTATAAGAATTGAGAAATGTGGAATTGATGATGAGAATTTTGAAATGCCTTATGTGGCATGAGAATGAAAATTTAAATGTTTAAGTTAGTGAATAAATTTAAGTAGTGAATGATTAATTGTGACGCCCCCAAATTCGGGTTCCTTCGAACCTCGGATACGGTCCGCCACGATACTACTATCGTCAAACTATTTATATCTTTTATTCATAACTTAATGAATGTAACTTTGCTTATTACAATTTAGAATATAAATTATTTCTATTTTCAAGATCTATATAATGACCTCAAACTTTTATCAGTTTCAAATCTTGGTTATTTACCATTCTTGTCTTACATCATATTCAATGTAATAAAAATATGCAAAATAACTTAAACTTTTTCAATCTCTTTTGAAAAATAATCTTTTATTGATTTCTGAACTTGAATCAATTACATATCCTTGAATCAATTTATGTTATGATTCATTCTATTCGAATTACTATATAAATTTCTACATCCCGATTCGAATTTCCTCTATGCATCACATAGTACAACTTTACAACTCAACATGTATTACACATCGTAAACTAGTATCATGTATATCTCCTAGAACCTAAACATGGTTCAAGAGCCTATATTTAAATAAATCAATCAATCTCATTCGATACTATTGAACTTTATCAATCAAGTAGCATGTAATCTTTACCGTGAGTCCTTAGCCTGCAAAAGTGGTTATTTTCAAGGGTGAGCTCGACAGCCCAGCAATTCTAATATTTTTCATGCAACACATAGCATATAATAGCATACTCAATTCATGCATTCATAATCAATTAATAATTTACTACGCATGTTGCTTCTCACAGAACAGACATAGAGATTTACTCCACAAGCATATCATCAAAGATCAACTATCATATTTCATACATGTAAGACCCCAACTTTTATGAATAAAGATTAGTTTTTCTCGAAATATATTTTTGAATATTATGGTGTGGATTTGTTATATTATTATAGTTGTGGGTATTATTTATAAATTTTGCTACGACAGCTCAATCATTGGTGGACCCCACAACAGAAGTTTTATCGTAGTTAGAAAACGACAGAAATAACTTTTTATAAAAATAACAGCGAAAGTTTTACCGTTAAACTGTTGAACTACCCAGTGGTTAAAGTACAGTAATACGCGTGTTTGCATAGTAGCACACGGTATTGATTATTGATGCTTACGTGAGAAGTCACTCAGTTATACTCAATTATTGTCACAATATCATTTCCATAATATTTATTATTATTAAATCAATAATTGAGATGTCAAAGTTATTCATATTATTATTTTCAATATTGACGATGTCTAGAAAGTCCTGTCGAGGAGAGGTTTGGTCACCTAATTGCGCGTCAATAGGGAGAAATCCTTATCGGAAAGAACCCTCTTTCCTATGAATGATCTGTTTGTTAAATATTGTGAGTTATAATATTAATAATGAATATGTTCAATTTGATTAAAGATTAAATTAATATTTCCATTGTGTTGGAATTATTAGTGTTAGTGGAAATTGACATTTATTTCAATAATAATTGATATCTGGAGGTTATATTGACCAATCGGGTAATTAATCAGATAAATGAGAAATTAATTGCTATTAATTCACATGCTTATAACTATTTGTTCACATGAATGTACTATTGATCCACATGATGTACTATTAGGGGAGGTGGTGCAAGTTTTATAATACTTGTAGGACTAAATTAAAAATGAAGGAAAAGATGAAGGTATTATACTGTAATATTTCGATCCCCAAAACATGCAATTATCGAAACTATATTTTCCTATAAATAGAAGCTCATTCTTCTTTCATTCTCATCAATTCACTTAGACTCACAAGAGCAATTATAGAGAGAGAAGATATAGAGAGAAAGAAGAAGAGAAGTCTGCTACTTCACTATTCCAGTATCCAGTCTTTTTCTGAGGTAAGAGATATTATTTTTTCAGTATTCATAAGGAATAATATTTTTTTCCATACTTTGTAGTATGTGAGTAATATTATTTCGTCTCGTATTCCTAATTATACCCTCATTTTGTTAAAATATTGCTTCTATACTCCGTGAAATTAGTAGAATATCCTTGAAATTTGCGCTTCATCTAGTATCGTTTCACAAGGATATTTTCTGCACATTCTTGTTAAATTTTAAGCTTTTCATATCGGAGTACTGTCCATGAGTAGTATTGAATTTTACGGTACTATTCACAAAGTACTATTCACGGGGTACTATTCATAAAGTACTATTCACGAGTACTATTTATAAAGTACTATTCATGGGTACTATTCACGAGTACTATTCACAAAGTACTATTAACGGGGTACTATTCCTGAAGTACTATTCATGGGGTACTATTCACTCGGGTACTATTCACCCGGGAAATTATTCATGACAAAAATTGATTTCTTTAATGTCCAAATCATATTTGATACAATATTATTCTTGAATTTTACTCCACAAAGCAGTATCATGTTTACAATTTGAACATTATTGAATTATGGATAAATTAAGTTATAAATCTTTAAAAATTTATCATTTGCTTTCTTTTAATTGAATTTTTATATCATTGTTATTATCCTCATGCTTATATTGTGATAAAGGTCATCATTGGCTTACGTGCATAGATGTACTATTGATTGGTATGATTATGTCCAGGGATTATTTGGTATAATCATGACCGTAATGCTATAAATGATGTGGTAAAAATCCTCATTGGCCCGTAGTGCATTGATGGATAGTTGTTGGTATGATCATGACCATTGATGATTGCATGAATATCCTTGGCCCGTAGTGCAGGGATGATTCGATGATGTGGTTTATTTATTAAGTTGAGTCTCAGTGATAAAGTTGATGAAAAACTTTTTAAATCATAGAAGATAGTAGATATCATGCTCTACTTGACTCTTCTAATGGATTGCTTGTTCCGCTGTAGTTAAACTTGATGTTTATTGTATTTTATCAGTTTAACACTGTTGAAGGCTAACGATAATTTATTCTGCATTATCTTAGTCATAATATTTCTTACTGGGCTAGTTGAGCTCACCCTTTTGCTCTCATTGTTCTCTTCAGGAAATGAGAACGTAGCTGGGACTAGTCGGGGAACAGAGTGACGGTCCGAGATGGTGGCTTTAGTAGTCCTCACTATTTTATGAAATAGTATGATAATAAATGTATTGAAGACTTCATTTGAGTTTGAATACTATCTATGAGACAATATTCGTGTAAAAACTCTAAGTTACGATGTTGTCATATTGTATAAAAGAAGTTTGTATTTGATTTATGTACCATGTATTTGGCAACTCAGAATGGGTGATGTATACCTATTTTGGGGGCATCACAATACATATCTCAAATGCATTTCATATATATACATAAACATTCTTATAGCATAATGCAGCTCAACTAACAGTTATAGAATTCATATATCAAATAGGAACTGAAAGACTTACTTGATTCATAGTTTATCAACTGTGACACCCCCAACTCCAGGTACTTGAATTCCACGGGATTTGGTGTTCACTGTACAAATATCATCTATCTATCTACCCATAATAAATGCAAACCATGCAATAGATAGAAATAAATCTTCCCCTTATGGGGTTACAACATCTGAATAATAAATATAATCCCAGGTCATACTAACCTTAAACATCTGTGCAGAAACATAAACAAATAAGTCTTAACAACATCATTAACTTAAGTCTTAAACAGAAATACATCATCATATAAAACAACAAGTCTTCGTCACTTGTTAATCTTGCCCTTGCCTTTGCTAGTAGAAGGCTCGTCGGACCTTTCGTTCTTAACTGCAATGTTATTATTACGCAAGAGTGAGCACTATTGCCCATAAGTAAAATAATAAAATAACAATGTATAATAACATGCGAGTGAATCAAAGACTTCTGAAATAAAAGCTCAACTTTTGAATCAAGAATCAAAAGATTTCTGAGGGTCATAAGACCTTGAACTATGTCCTAGGTTAACAAGGGTTATACTTGAAACCTTTAACAGTCATAAGACTATGGACTCTTCTTCTCGTACTTAGGGGGATCAGCCCATAGTACCATACTGTGCACAATATCTTAATGCTAACGCATAAGTAATCCCCTATATAAGGTTGTTTATCTCAGTTTGACATTCGAGTCCGCACCAAAGGAAGTTTGGTTTGGATAATTCATCAAGGGTTCTGAAATTTAGAATGCTCATCAACTATGGACTAGTCGAATCATAAAGGGTTTCCTAGTCTAACAAGGTTTAACAATAATTGATAACTTAACTTGAATAGAATCTCAAAAGGTATACAATAGAATGAGTATTGTATAACAACATCATGCTTGAAAGGTTAATAACTTTAATATACAAGAAAAATGAATAGAAAAAGAATACGTATAATAAAGGAAAAGAGAACTTACGCGCATAATGGTCAGTTAACCCAGTCATGAGTAACTGCTAATAACTCCCACTAAGGCCATGGTTGGCTAGTTTTAAAAACTCATTTTTATTTAAATTAATAAATCTCTTATACTATAGTTTAAATCATGTCACACCCCTTTACGAAATAAATCAAATATCTTATTTAATTTATTTTAAATAAATATAATAATTTCTCATTAATTCACATAGTCACATAATTCAAACTCTCATTGATTAATAATGTCAAATTCTTAAATCTCTAATTAATAATTAAATTAATTAAAATAACATTAGGTTTATTAAATATTTCTTTTAATACAATAAGATCACATAATGACATACTTCGAATAACAAAAATTCTCCACATTAATTTAATAAATATAACACATATAATTAAATTAATCTACCACAATTTCATCAATTAATTATTTAATCTAATAATTAATTCATCAAAAAATATTTATTCAATCTAATAAATATTAAAATTAATTACAAAATCTCGGTTGTCACATCTTTCCCCTCTTAAAAGGATTCTGTCCACAGAATCACGACTCAATAAATTTGACCCGTTACATTCTCCCACCTTACAAAGATTATGTCCCCAGAATCGGATACACATAAGTTAAGTAAATAAATGAGGGTAATTCTTCATCATATTCTCTTCAAGTTCCCACGTAGCTTCTTCAGCGTTGTGGTTCCTCCAAATTACCTTAACAGAAGGTATTACTTTATTTCTGAGAACTTGTCCTTTTTCTGTCGACAATTTGAACAGGAATTTCCTCGTAAGATAAGTTTTTTTCAAAATGTAAGGGTTCATATTCAATTACATGCTTGTAATCGGCTTTGTAGGGTCGTAACACAGAAACATGGAAGACGTTGTGGACATTCTCGAGTGATGGAGGTAAGGCCACCTCATACGCAACGTCTCCGATTCTTCGTAGTACTTCAAAGGGTCCAATGGATCTTGGGCTTAATTTCCCTTTCTTTCCGAACCTGATCTTCCCTTTCCAGGGAGAGACCTTCAAGAAAACATAACTACCTGATTCAAATTCGATATTTTTACGATGTGGATCAGCGTATTTCTTCTGTCTATCTTGAGCTGCTACCAGTCATGCTCGAATCACTTTGACTATTTCTGCTGTCTACTGTACCAATTCTCGGCCTAGCAATTGTCTTTCGCCGACTTCATCCCAATAAAGTGGATTTCTGCACTTTCTGCCGTATAACGCTTCGTAAGGCAGCATGCCTATACTAGCATGGTAACTGTTGTTGTAGCCGAACTCTACTAACGGTAGGTGATCGTCCCAATTTCTTTTAAAGTCCATTATACAGGGTCTTAACATATCTTCTAATGTCTGAATCGTTCTCTCACTCTGTCCGTCTGTTTAGGGTGGTATGCTGTACTCATTCGCAATTGCGTTCCCATGCATTCTTGTAGACGTTTTTAGAAATTCGATGTGAAGCGCGGATCCCTATCGGAAACAATTGACACCGGCACTCCGTGTCTCGAAACAACCTCTTTTACATATAACCTCGCCAACTGATCTAAATTGAATCTGATTTTGATCAGAAGGAAGTGTGCGGATTTCGTCAGTCGGTCAACGATAACCCATACTGCGTCGTAGCCTTTCTGAGTCGTCGGAAGGCCAACCACGAAGTCCATTATAATATGTTCCCATTTCCATTCTGGGATCTCTAACGGTTGTAGCAATCCACTTGGTCTCTGATGTTCTGCTTTCATTTTCTGACAGGTCAGACACTTGGCAACACATTCTGCAACATCACGTTTCAAATTCGGCCACCAAAAATGTTGTCGAAGATCTTGAAACATCTTGGTACTACCAGGGTGAATCGAATATCGTGAGCTATGAGCCTCGCACAAAATGTCTTCCTTAATTTTTGTGACTGGCGGTACCCAAATTCTGCTCTCGAATATCAGTATTCCTTCCTTATCCATCTTAAATCTTTGTTCGGTTCCTTCAGATATCTTCCTTATCACCTTTTTACATTCCTCGTCCTGAAGTTAAGCCTCCTTAACTTTATCCAGTAGGGTTGTACCAGATTGCATCTGAAATAACTTCTCATTAATTTCCATAGGATACTTCACTTCCAACTCCATTTTCTCCATTTCTAAAATTAGCTCCTCCTGAGCAGTCAACATCATTAATTTCTCCCGACCCTTTCTACTTAAGGCGTCGGTAACCACATTTGCTTTACCCGGATGGTATAAAATCTCACAGTCGTAATCCTTAATTAATTTCAACCACCTTCTTTGACGCATATTCAAGTTCTTCTGTGTAAAAATATATTTCAGACTCTTGTGGTCTGTATATATTTCACACTTCTCCCCGTAGAGATAGTGCCTCCAAATTTTCAAAAGCAAAAACTTCTGCAGCTAACTCCAAGTCGTGGGTTGGATATCCCTTCTCGTAATCCTTCAATTGTCGTGATGCATATGCAATGACTTTGCCGTTTTACATCAACACACAGCCAAGTCCTTTATGCGACGCATCACTATAAACAACAAAATTTCTTGTATCGTCCGGAAGAGATAACACAGGTGCCGTACTCAACCTCTTCTTCAATTCTTGAAAACTTTTCTCACACTAATCCGTCCAAACAAATTTCACAGCTTTTCGAGTTAAATTCGTTAGCGAAGTTGCGATCTTGGAAAAGTCTTGAATGAATCTTCTATAATATCCTGCTAATTCAAGAAAACTTCTTACTTCCGACGGCGTTCTCGACTGATCCCAGTTAATCACGGCTTCGACTTTTGATGGATCTACCGAAATTCTGTTTTTATCGATCACGTGACCAAGAAATTGTACTCGCTCGATCCAAAATTCACATTTCGAAAACTTAGCATACAACTTCTCCCTTCTCAATACCTCCAACGTTAATCTCAAATGCTCTTTGTGTTCTTCCTTGGTTTTCGAATAAACCAAAATGTCATCTATAAATACCACCACGAACTTGTCCAAAAACGGCTTGAACACACCATTCATTAGTCCCATAAATGCTGCATGAGCATTCGTAAGACCAAACGACATTACTAAAAATTCGTGGTGACCATATCGCGTTCTGAACGCTGTCTTCGGTACATCCTCTGGCCTCACCTTCAGTTGATGATAACCGCTTCTTAAGTCTACCTTGGAAAAGTATTTCGCTCCCTTCAATTGATCAAACAGGTCGTCGATCCTCGGTAATGGATATCTATTCTTAATCATGACCTTATTCAGTTCTCTGTAGTCAATACAGAGCCGCATCGATACATCCTTCTTTTTCACAAATAACACTGGCGCTCCCCACGACGATACGCTCGGTTGAATGTACTTCTTGTCCAACAATTCTTGTAGTTGTACCATTAGTTCTTTCATCTCTACTGGTGCCATTCGGTATGGTGCCTTCGATATTGGAGCGGTTCCGGGCGCCAAATCGATCACGAAATCTACCTCTCTATCTGGTGGAAGTCCTGGCAAATCGTCTGAAAATACGTCGACGAAGTCCCTCACAATCGGTATTTCTTCTACCTTCGGATTCTCTTTTCGACTGTCGACTATGTAAGCTAAGTATCCTACACAGCCTTGTCTTAATAACTTCCTGGCCTGCATCATCGTCAGATAACTCGCTTGTCTAGGTGACTTGCTATCATAAAACACAACCTTTGACGGAGTCATAAGGTTAATACGCTTCTTTTGGCAATCAATTACGGCCCCGTAATTGAATAACCAGTCCATTCCCAATATAACATCATATTTCCCAAGTCGAATAGGGATAAGATCTAAGTTCATGATATTACCCTTAATATCCACTCTACAGTTCTTATGTACGTACTTAACATGGATTATTTCTCTATTCGCAATTTCTATGTTCATGGGGTAATCCAATTCATCCTTAGGCAAATCTAAATTCTTAGCAAAGCCATCGAATATAAAGGAACAAGTAGCACCCGAATCAAATAAAACATAAGCATTAATTTTATTGATCCGAATGATACCTGACACCACATCACAAGACTGAACTGCATCCTGCACCGTCATATTGAAAGTCCTAGCTATGACGCCCCCAAAATTAGGTATACATCACCCATCTTGGGTCGCCAGATACATGGTACAGAGTTCAAAAATAACTTACTAATACAACTGTCGTGTACAATACGACAAAACATAAACTGTGAGGTTGAATACAAATATTGTCTACTAGAGATTATACAAACTCAAAAGGAGTCCTCATTACAATTATTATCACACTATTTCACAGAATAGTGAGGACTACTAATGCAACATCTAGGACCATCACTCTGTTCCCCGACTAGTCCCTGGTACGTTCTCATTTCCTGAAGAGAACAGTGAAAGAAAGGGTGAGCTCAACTAACCCAGTAAGAAATATTATGACTAAGATAATGCAGAATAAATTATCATTAGTCTTCAACAATGTTAAACTGATAAAATATAATAGACATCAAGTTTAACTGCAGCGGAACCAGCAATCCATTAAAAGAGTCAAGTAGAAAATAAAATCTACTGTCTTTTATGTTTTAAAAGGCTTTTCATGACTTTTATCGCTGGGACTCAGCTTAATAAATAATCCACATCATCGAATCACCCCTGCATTACGACCAAGGATATTCTTTAGTATCACGACCACGAATTATCCATGCACTACAACTTAAGATAATCATGTTTTCATCAACGATCCTGATCATGCCATAAAACAATTCATCTTTGCACTACGGTCAAAGAGAATCCATAGCCATAATCATACCAAAAACTGTCCATCAATGCACTACGGGCCAATGAGGACTTTTTCCACATCATTTGTAACATTACGGTTATGATTACACCGAATAATCCCTGGTCATAATCATACCAAGTCCATCTATGCACTCCAGGCCACAGATGACTTTCAACAAAATATAAACATGATGATGATGACAATGATATAAGAATTCAATAAAACAAGTTCAAGAATTAATTTATCTAGGAACTAATAACGTCCAAATTGTCAACACGATACTGCTTTGTAGAGTAAAATTCAAGAATGCTTAGAAGAATATTTCCATAAAAAGATACTGGATGAAGTGCAAATATCAATGATATTCCACTAATTTCATGGAGTATAGAAGTCAAAACTTTAACCAACTGAGTATACTAAAGAATGAAATAACAAAAGAAATCACCATGCATGCGGTACTTCGCATAGACAGGTTATTCCAACATAATACTAAATAACGGAAACAGGTCAGGCGAAATTCGCACTGACAGGATGTTCCAACAGAATTATAAAGACTGGAATAACAACAGAAATCACCATGTATGCGGTACTTCGCATAGACAGGTTAATTTTATGGATAGTTTGGTATATTTTGTGGATGTAGTTAAATTCACAATTCAATATAGCAGTAATTAAATTGAAAAGTGAATTTGAGATGTAGGGATAGTTTGGTATTATTCAGATGTAAACGTATTGTACTATGGTATTAATATTCTTTGTAATTGGCATTACAAAGAATTATTGGGATGTAAACGTTTTGTATGGTATTAATATTCTTTGTAATTTTAGCTATATATCGTGGCATTAGCATATTATAGGTGCATTGGTAATATAGGTGAACAACAATATTTTTTTTTCTTTTTTTTTAATCTACAACATTTTAAAAACGTTGTGTAAATATGCATAAACGTTGTCTGATATACTAAACAACAACGTTTTTATCCAGAAAACGTTGTGAAATCATACATTCTACAACGTTTTTAAGCATCTGCTAATTTTTGGAAAACAAATCTACTAAAAAACGTTGTATATTGTACTTAACTACAACGTTTTAAAAACGTTGTGTAAGGGTGTCAAATAGACGACACCCTTAACCACAACGTTTTTTCCGCGTTGTCTATTTACTGTTTTGTAGTAGTGTACCTAAGGTTGTTCCCCCACCTAAGGTTCATAACCTAATGCTCTGATACCAACCTGTAACACCCCCAAATCCAGGTACATGAATTCCACGGGATTTGGTGTTCACTGTACAAATATCATCTATCTATCTACCCATAATAAATGCAAACCATGCAAAAGATAGAAATAAATCTTCCCATTATGGGGTTACAACATCTGAATAATAAATATAATCCCAGGTCATACTAACCTTAAACATCTGTGCGGAAACATAAACAAATAAGTCTTAACAACATCATTAACTTAAGTCTTAAATATAAATACATCATCATATAAAACAACAAGTCTTCATCACTTGTTAATCTTTCCCTTGCCTTTGCTAGTAGAAGGCTCGTCGGACCTTTCGTTCTTAACTGCAATGTTATTATTATGCAAGAGTGAGCACTATTGTCCACAAGTAAAATAATGAAATAACAATGTATAATAACATGCGAGTGAATCAAAGACTTCTGAAATAAAAGCTCAACTTTCGAATCAAGAATCAAAAGATTTCTGAGGGTCATAAGACCTTGAACTATGTCCTAGGTTAACAAGGGTTATACTTGAAACCTTTAACAGTCATAAGACTATGGACTCTTCTTCTCGTACTTAGGGGGATCAGCCCTTAGTACCATACTATGCACAATATCTTAATGCTAACGCATAAGTAATCCCCTATACAGGGTTGTTCATCTCAGTTTGACATTCGAGTCCGCACCGAAGGAACTTTGGTTTGGATAATTCATCAAGGGTGTTGAAATTTAGAACGCTCATCAACTATGGACTAGTCGAATCATAAAGGGTTTGCTAATCTAACAAGGTTTAACAATAATTGATAACTTAAGTTGAATAGAATCTCAAAAGGTATACAATAGAATAAGTATTGTATAACAGCATCATGCTTGAAAGATTAATAACTTTAATACACAAGACAGACTTGATCAATAATAATGAGAACTTGCTCAATGTAGAAAGGTGAATTAATCAACTTATATAACGATAACAAGTAGGGTTAGGAAACTTGCCTCGTGCGTAGATTACACTTTAACTAAACTCGTTCCTTGATTAAAATCCTACATATCATTTACGTTCACAATACCAATTAATTACAACGTACTAAACATCATAAGCTTATTCTTTGTCTAACTTAAATTCATAACTATACTTAGTCATATTACCATACTTGTTTTCACATAATATTACACTATACGAACAACAAGCTAAGTATGTAATCAACAGTTCAATCAACATGTAATTGTCTTCTTGACTTAGTAAAAACTCATTTTAATATCTCATTATATGTCTAACAAGTTTTTATATTCATTAGACTAGGTTACTAACACATTTCTATACTTGAACATTAAAAAAATGCATTTTCTGGACATTCTGCTAAGTGGCGCTACGACGCCACTTTTGTACTGGGTCATGGAGCTGCGGCCTAGTACTTAGCGCTGCGGCGCTGCAGCGCGGTGGCGCTACGACGCGGGAAATGAACTAGGAGTTGGCGCCGCGGCGCGACACTCAAGACTCTGAATTCCCAGTTCGCGAAGAACACAGAATTTAGCGAAATAAACACTACATAATCATTAATTCTCCAAATTAAACATACCCACATGTTAGAATTCATATATAATCAATACCCAACATTTATAGAGTGATTTTAACCCATTAAAACACATAATCACATAATTAAATTATGCAAATTGTACTGTTCTTGATGTTCTTGAAGGTTTTTGAACAAAAACATAAAATTAATACTACGGATTCGTTATAAGACCAAATCTAACCATTCAAGTTTCGTTTTGTTCGTTTTAGCATGCATAATCACATATAAGTGGAAATTTTATAGAAAAATTTATGGTTGGCATATTAAAGTTACGTATAAGGGTCATATGGCCAAAACCCATACTCTGTAAGTTTTGATCAACATATACGACGTATTATCATGAAACTGGTGACATGATTTATAAAATATATGTCGACGTCGGGATTTTTGGGTGTCCCTTTCCATTACTTGTTCTTTGGTGTTCCCATTTTAAGTGAGATTTGTCTGAAAAAACAAGTGAAAAAGGTCCGACATGTATAATGTCGACGATGGGACTGTTAAGAGTCGCCAGTTGGTTTTTTAAATGGTTGTACCAACACAACCGAGAAAAGGCTTGCACATTGACCTAGTGATGTGACACTGATATACGGGTCGACGAAACCGAGATTCATTTTAGGGTCCGGGGACTTGGTTATGCGGGGGGAAGGTGTTAGGCACCCCCCGACATCCGTGTTACCACGGTGACCGCCTCTTTTCAAGAAACTGTTATTTGAATGTGTATGTGTGTGTGTGTGGGTCAATGTGCTGTTATATGAAAGATGTACGAGGCCTGGTTGAACCTATATACACAGGATTTGAATTTATGTAAAAATTCAGTTTTAGCAAGATATAGCAATGATGTTTTATAAAAGAGGTTTTTCAAACCCTGATGCTCAATAGGAATTGAGGCCTTTTACATTTCCATTTTTATTAAATGGGCGGCTGGATTGATTTTATTTGACGAATGTAAGGCATCCGTATAAAAATAATGTACAATAATAATGCCGACTTCCTCGTGGGTATGAAAATCATCTGAGAAAAATCAGACATCGCAGAATAATTTACAAGCTGCTTACCGCTGAAAATGTCCATCACGGGAACCGAATCTAGATCTAATGGGATGAATCTGTGATCACATGATTCCTAGGCGCACAAGATATTGCAGTTTGTATGAAAGCAATAAGCATGTATATATATATATATATATATATATATATATATATATATATATATATACAAACGAGATCACCAACCACGAAGTATATCCATGGGGGATCAGAAATATAAATAAAGCTGTAAATATGGTCAACCGCCACGAAGGTAACTCCAGGCGGGACAGAATGTAAATAAAGCTGTAAATGCGGTCAACTGCCACGAAGTAAACTCCAGGAAGGACGGAATGTAAATAAAGCTGTAAATGCAATCAACTGCCACGAAGTAAACTCCAGGCAGGACAAAATGTAAAAAAAGCTGTAAATGCGGTCAACTGCCACGAAGTAAACTCCAGGCAGGACGAAATTTATAAATATATATATATATATATATATATATATATTAAAGCAGTAAACGCTCCAGACCGAAGTCTAGGCTCATCGAACAAAGTCCGACACACAGTTGATATATATAAGTATATATATACTTATATACTTATATATATATATATATATATATATATATATATATATATATATATACTTATATATATCAACTGTGTGTCGGACTTTGTTCGATGAGCCTAGACTTCGGTCTGGAGCGTTTATATATATATATATATATATATATATATATATATATATATATATATATATATATATATATATATATATATATATATATATATAAACGCTCCAGACCGAAGTCTAGGCTCATCGAACAAAGTCCGACAGACAGTTGATATATATATAAGTATATATATATATATAAAAGCAAGTAAACGCTCCAGACTGAAGTCTAGGCTCAATCGAGGCATAACTCGATAATGTTAGTCAATATATATATAAATATATAGATATTATATATATATATATATATATATATATATATATATATACAGACTGGAAATAAATCGCGGACCGAAGTCCGGGCAAAAGCAAGCAACACGACTCTCAACGTGTAGAAGGGTGTGTGCAAAGATGAAGAGAAAGACTCTAAAGTGTGTGAGAAGGCTTACAGCTGACTGATAAAAGGGCTTCTATATCTTTAGAGTGGATAAACACTGGGCTTTTGTGGGTACAAAAGGGGCTATATATGAGCTCACAAGTGTTTGAAAGTGGGAAAATACACTGTATAGCGAGTGCAGAGCAAATTGTACAAGGTTTCCCCGTCTTTTTTCTCTTAAAAATCAGCACCCCAAGCCTCTTATTTATAGGCAAAGGGTGCCGCAGGTGTACCTGCGGCTCAGTCGCAAGTGTACCAGAGGCGGGTCGGGTCGACTCGGTCCCGTCGGGTCGGGTTGTCTCGAAGTACATGCACTCAGGCAATGTAATGTCCACTAGGATTTTGAGAAGTGCAATTCGGGCATCCGTTCGGAGGTATTCTGTACCTATTTCGGACTGCCGTTGTCGAGAGTTGTACGGTGGTATGGGATTAGAGTTTGTACGAAGTCTTTGAAGATGGGACGATGCCCTCCGGTCTTTAAGCTTCCACTTTCATCCATTACCTCGCACAATAGTCGCTCGGGATTGGTTATCCTTGTGGGACATCGTTGTGTAGAGACAGACGTGGCATCGTGTTGGACGAGATGGCGATGTTTCCCCTCACCGGTGTTACTGTCGGCTTGGGCGGGTAAGCAGTTGTTGCTCAGGCTTCACTGAGGTTGGACTGCTGCATTTGTTGAAGGTCCTTATTGTCATCTTTGAGGTGTGCCTGTCTTCCCGATGTTATTGCCGGGTTGGTACAGTGTATCTCGTTGTGAGCGCCGAGATTGAAGCTGATCGCACTTGTAACAAGCATTTCCGAAGTTAGTGCCGAAATTGCATTCCTTGGGGTTATTGCCAAGGTTGGTGGCTATTCTCATGGTTGGGGCTGAGACTGGATACCTCGGGGGTTACTTTCCGAGATCAATCGGTCTTCTCCGGTGTATGTTCCGGTATTGTATCTGTAGGTCTCGGGGTTAGATCCGAGGTTGAAATTGTTACTCCCAGATTGCGATCCGGGGTTGATGCTGAACTTCCAGTAGTATCCGGTGTGGATTTTGATTGTCTTTCAGGGTTCTCTCATAAAAGACGAATCTGTCCTCCTGCAATGTTAGTAACAGTGGTACAGAAAATTTCGAGTGTCTACAATATATATAATCAAATAAGATATGGTAACATTTAACACATATATAAACTCATAATCATACCCTTTCCCAATTACAGAGACTTTACAAAAGCTTGAAAGCCATTTTCATAAAAACTAAATGACGTGAAATAGAAATTGGTTTTGGAGAAATTACCCAGAGTATAATTTAGAAGAGATGATCACAGATGACTTTTTCACAAAAACTTGTTGATTACACACTCACAATTTCTCTAAATCTCATAATTTTTATCTGACAATTTCTCAAACTCTCTCTCCCTCTCTGTTCTCAGACTTAGAAAAATGAATAGAAAAAGAATACGTATAATAAAGGAAAAGAGAACTGACGCGCATAATGGTCAGTTAACCCAGTCATGGGTAACTGCTAATAACTCCCACTAAGGCCATACTTGGCTAGTTTTAAAAACTCATTTTTATTTAAATTAATAAATCTCGTATACTATAGTTTAAATCATGTCACACCCCTTTACGAAATAAATCAAATATCTTATTTAATTTATTTTAAATAAAATATAATAATTTCTCATTAATTCACATAGTCACATAATTCAAACTCTCATTGATTAATAATGTCAAATTCTTAAATCTCTAATTAATAATTAAATTAATTAAAATAACATTAGGCTTATTAAATATTTCTTTTAATACAATAAGCTCACATAATGACATACTTCGAATAACAAAAATTCTCCACATTAATTTAATAAATATAACACATATAATTAAATTAATCTACCACAATTTTATCAATTAAATATTTAATCTAATAATTAATTCATCGAAAAATATTTATTCAATCCAATAAATATTAAAATTAATTACAAAATCTTGGTTGTCACATCAACTACGACTTAACTGCTTAAAGCTTATCTGCACTGCGTGTATTCATACACATTTATATAATCATGGATTCATACTCATCAGTCATATATTTCATAAGCTCTTAATATAAAAATAAATATTGTTTCCTAACTTGGTTTTATTTTTACTTGAACTTAGGATAACCATGAGACTAGCTCATTCTACTATCATATTTATTTAAACAATCTTGTTTCCTATCTTGTACTCCTTAAGGACATCATATAACCATAACTTAAGGTCATGCAGTTAACAACTGCTCTTGGTCACTCTGCAGAACGGCACGGCCGCGCTGTATTTAAGCTTGGAAGTGGTGCGGCCGCGCTACTCCCTGCCAAAACTAGACTTGAGCTTTTCATTGCTCAATTAGTCCTAACCTGCTATGCATTCTGATACATACTATAAACATACATCAACTAGGTTCTGATATTTCTTCAAGTTCACATTTCAAATCATTTAGTTTTGAATTACATAGCTTTATGTTGAATTATTTACATCAACAAGGCTTAACAATTTCTTTTAACAAATGTTCAATGTTTATAAACTTTTAAACCTTATATTGATACTAACAAGCCTTTAATACACATGCTTACATGTATCTATCTCATTTACATAGACATTGTAACAACCCGATATTTTCTATGTAAATAAATAAGAAATTTTGCGAATAATTTTTTTTTTTTTTGTATATTAAGGATGAGGATTTTTACAAGATTATGTGTATATGTATTTATGTGGTAAGTAAAAATATATTTATTACATAATTATTTACAAATGAATTTATTTTAAAATTATTGATTATTAAAAAGTATATAATTATAATAATTAATTTATGGTAGAAATATTTTAATAATTATTTTCCATGAAAATATATAATCATATATTATTTAAATAATATATGGAGTGATTTTTAGAATAAATATAATAATTATTTTATTATATGAATTTTAGTACAGGTTATTAAGTTAATTATTTTACCTTAATTATTAAGGGTAAATTTGGCAGATAAATCAGATATGGAATCCAAACCCTAATTTTGGATTATTGTCAAGGTATGAGAATAATAATATAATATTAATTATATTTTTGATTTTTCAGTGCTATGAATATGTACTGTATGTATGTATTATTAATGATTGGTCAATTATGGTATTTAATTTCAAAACCCTAGTATTAATTGGTTAAACCCTAATTTTACTTAGGGAAACTCTAAATTGAAAATCAATTGTGAGCTTAAGACTGTTATATAACTATGTTATATGTTTTATGTTGTGTATTAAGTGATTAATTAGGTAAACCCTAATTAAAGTTTTAGAAACCCTAATAAATTTATTAAAAACTCTATTTTAAGTGTTAAACCCTAGTTTGAAACTCAATTATGAGTTCGAGATTATTATGTAGCGATGTTATGTGATTTTATGCATAATTAGGTAAACCCTAGTTAACATTTTAAAATAATAATTTTTAGAAACCCTAATTTCTATAATTAGTAACCCTAATTAGAAATTATAAAACTTAATTACCATTTGTAAACCCTGATTGCTATTTTAGCAAAGTTAATGATAATTATATGATTTAAACCCTAATGTTCCTGTATAAGGTAATTATAAAATTAATCACAATTAGAAAATCCTAATTTCAAAATTTTAGGAAACTAAAATTTTATTTAATTTTTTTATTTGATTTTATTTATTTTTGTGTAAACCCTAAAATGTAATTCTAAAAAAATAAATGTTGGAAAACCTTAGGGTTAAACCCTAAGGGTTAAACCCTAAGGATTTGCCAAGTTCCAAGTATGCCATTTAATGAATTACCAATTGACCATATTGCCCCTAGTTACATTATTTTGGCTAATATGTAGATTTTGACATTAGGTTTAGTTGGTGAACCAAACCCAACAACTCCATGTGCTGAAAATGACAGCCACAAGCTACTTTCATCAGCCATTCATGCATCTAACAATTGTATAAATAGATTGGAGAGAGAGAAAATGTATTTGTTAACTTATATTTTGCACCACACTCAAACATTTTCTCTCAAGCCCCAAACCCACGAATTTATCTAGCATATCAGTTCCCAAGACCAGCCCCACGATCAACCATAACAAACAGAAGCCAGAGAATCAGAAATTTTTCTCAAGAAGGTATAAACGAACCCTAGAAAAATCTGTCCAAAATTCTGTGTTAGATGTTAGGATTTTATGTTAAAACTTGTTGTTTGTAGTATATTTAAGTGATCTGGGTCGGTATCTTGCAGATCCATAACATCTAGATACTTAAAATAAGAGTTTTCAAAAATCTGGAAAAGTTCATTTTGTGTTCTGACAACCAAATGTCAGGCATTGTAGATCTCTGTATGTGTTTGATTTTTGTGTTTTAAGTGTTGGATATTGTAGTCTGATATGTGGTCTTTGATCTGGATAAAGAATCAGGCTCAGATACGGTCTAGATTGAACGTTATTCGTGGTCAAATAGCATTGACCGGCATTGACCGGAAGAAATCTGGGCAGCCCAGAAACTGCCCAGAACGCTCTGACAGCAGGTTCATCCGCTTAGATCTTGCTTGTTGTTATTGTTTTGTTCTTGTTGTTGTATTCATGTTTTAGTATGGTAGTTATACTATAGTTTAATGCTTTTGGATCGCTTATATTACAAAAATTATGGATCTAGAGGATGGTCAAACCAAGCCGGAAGTTCACGGGTTGAGTTTTCTGGGTAACCCAGAAAACTCAAGTCAGTGGCTTCTGACATGGTTTAACCGGACAGTTTATGGCTCTTATGTTGTTGTTATAGTGACGTTATGTACTGGATCTCTTCATATACATGTTGTATACACACTTCAGGTTTTATATCACAAAAACATTACAAGCTCAACAAGTTGTGCAAGCCCAAATATGGCTACACGAACTGTTCTTCATTTCTGGGTAGCCCAGAAAATGAAGAATAGCTCTGACAGCTACTTTGGACAATCAGATCTTGTAGGTTATACACGTTATGATGTGTTTTATTATTGTATCATGTAGTCGTGTATGTTTACTACATGATCTGTCGAACAACAGACCCAAAAACACAATACACTCGGTTTTAATCTTGGTCAAACTAAGCAACTCGGTAACTGGCAAGGTTTTCTGGGTTTGTATCAAGAACATGAAGAACACCTATAGCGACGGTTCTGTCGCTATAGGTGGTCTTTAGCGACAGATTATTTAATATTTTTCGGAAATTAATTATTAAATAGAAAAAATTAGTTTTTAATTATTAAAAATACAAAATAAATTATTAAAAATTATTAAAAATTCCGAAAATTAGTTTTTAATTATTTTTAATATATTTCATAAATATTTAATATTTTTGAAATACTAAAAGTATTTAATTTATTTAATTATAATATTAAATAAATTATTTAAAAATGATTTTAATATTAGAAAAATCATTAAAAATTATATTATGATATAAAAAAATATTTTAAGTTATTTTTAATGACTTTTAATATTTTATGATAAATTTTATTAATAAATTAATATTAATGGTAATTAATTTATTTAATAAATGAATTAAGTAAATTAATTAAAAAAGATTTTATTATATTAAAAATCATATTAAATGAAAATAAAGTGTTTAAAAATATTTTAAGTTATAAAATATAACTTTTAATATTTAAAGGATAATTTCATTAATAATTTAATATTAATGATTATTAAGTTATTATTAATGATATTAAATTTATTTAATAATTATATTAAATAAAGAGTTTAAAAATGGTTTTATTAATTTAAAAATTATTTAAAAAGGATATAAATGAATTAAAAATATTTTAAGTTATGAATAATGACTTTTAATATTTTGATAAATAGAACATTAATACTTTAATATTAATGATAATTATTTAAAAATAATTTTAAATGTTTTAAAAATCATTTAAGGGTAATATTAATACTTTAAAAGTATTTTGAGTTATTATACATAACTTTAATATTTTGGAAATGATTTCATTAATAGTTTAATACTAATTAAATATTTATTATAATAGAATTGATTGGTATTTAAATCATTTAAATATGATTCCAATGTTTGAAAATTCATGATAAATTATAATAAATGTTTTAAAATTATACTGAGTCATTTAAAAATAATATGACTGATACGTACTGATGTTAAGTTATAAAATAGAGTCTTAGACTCGATAATTACCCAATAAAGTTGTCGGTAGACCGACATGTTTCAGAAATTGATCTGGACTTAGATATTTTGATTGTATAAGTGATTATTTGTGATTCAATGGTTATTAAACATAGGTGCTAATGTGATTAGGTTATGTGTTGACTGCAATAAGCAGTGTTATGTGTTATAGTATGTTGTTCTAATCGAACGAACTATCTTATTAATGATAGGTCGTGAGATAAGCGATAGATCTTAATTACAAGTTGTAAGCATCGTTTCAGACAAGTATCTAACATTTACATTTTCTTTATGCAATGGATGTGAGTAAAAATGTTTCTAAACTATATTATTATTGTACAGATTATGAACTTTATATTATATAAGCTCATTGAATATCAACATGTTAGTATACGATAATTCGGATATATATTATGTTCGTTAATTTCTAGAAATGGTTAAACAAGTGTCTCCACTTGGATAATCATTGTATTTAATCACATGTTGATATACCTTTGTCAATTACCCGTATACAGATATATTGAATTATAGATTATTGTTGAACAAGATAAAACCTTTGATTTAGAACCCAGACAGGTATGAACATCCCTACACGGGAAAATTTTTATGCGCTCCGGCGGACAAAGGATGAACGATAATATCATTCTAGCAATGTAGTATTGATCAATGCAGGGCATAACGGGCTGATCACCCCCGTGCCCGTAAGTTATAACGGTTTACAGATGAATTTCTGTTTAACCTTTTCGAAAATGAAAACAATGTTCATGGCATGTCACCATAACCCCAGTTATAGTCATTATGTAGTTTCAAAAATTTGAAAGAGAGTTGTTATGATATTATCATCGGTTCAGAATACTTCACAACTATTGACTGGTTGTAGAAGAATAGTACAAAGAAAACATTTAAATCCTTTCAGCTTATATATATATATATATATATATATATATATATATATATATATATATATATATATATATATATATATATATATATAATTGCTATTGCTTGCTGGGCACTCAAATGCTCATCCTTGCTTAAATTTAAATGTTTTCTGCTAAGTGCGAACGACTAGAGAACTCTGCTAAGAACAAAGGAAAAGGGAAGGTTGCTGAATGAACAAATTACTATGTTATGTAATAGTTTAATGTTATTAAGACAATTATGATATATATTATCTATTATGGGTTGTAATGAATGTTTAAAGGTTACGTACTTGGGAGCTAGACTCTGATAATTATGTAAATTAAGTTGATCTTTTATATTATTGTTATTATTATTAGTATTATTCCGCTCATAGAAATGGTATCGTGAAGAACCGAGTTCGGGTTTCAAGTACCCGAGTTTGGGGTCCTCACAGGTTGGTATCAGAGCTATAGGGTTAGAAACCTTAGGTGGGCTAGACCTTAGGCTATAACCTTAGAACAGAGGGAAACGTTGAAAATATAAATAACTCATATAGAGTTTAAAAAGAGATGAATTGACTAAATTCATCATCAAACTAAATAAAAGATAACTTGTATAAAACTCTTATTTGTTGTGTGTATATACTATATGCTAATTAGGATAATTTATGTGTGTAGATGTCAGGTGAAAAAGGATTCGATTACCCTCGGATCGTAAAGAAGGAGCCAATATCGAAGCCGATAGCTGAAATAGAGGCTCACGATGAAAACAACTCAGACGATGTGGTTATTGTGGAAAATATAGTACCAGATTCGGAGATGGTGGAGCTGACAGATAGTGATTCGGACACTAAAATTGAAGCTGATCAAGTATCAACGGAAGTGCAGGATCTGAAGAACAAGGTGTCTTCTTTGGAAAGGCTGTGGGAGATAGAAAAGCTGTTGAATAGTCAGTTGCATCAAGCGTTAATAGAAACATTGGAAGAACAAGATAAGCTTAAAATCCAAATTGGTCAGATAGAAGCTACAAGCAACACATCGTGTGCAGCTCCGGATAAGAAGGGGAAAAGAAAGATAGAAGACCATGATTTAGGAAAATCCAATAAGAAGAAATGGAAAGGAATTTGTTATCTTTGTGGCTATGAAGGACATACCACCCCGTACTGTCCTGACTATAAAAAAGGAGCATGTTATGTCTGTGGTATAGAAGGTCATCAGGCGAGAGAATGTCCAAGGAAAAGGTGTAATAAATAGGTAGTATAGGTTCTGTTGTGTAGGAGTGTTTAATATAATACATATGATAAGTATGTTTGTGTAATGTAATGTTTCCAACTTTGTATTAAGTCAAGACTGTAAATCCCGATCTTTGTGGTCATAAAGGGATAGCTGAAGTTCAAAGCATTTTGTGCTATGTAAAATATTCGTTAAATGAATATGAATCTATGTTTGAGAAATGGTGAAATAAGTTTAAAATATTAAACTTATGTGATAACGTTTAGAATGTAAGTTAAATTATGATTTTTTTTTCAATCAGATAATGCCGCCAAGACGTCGAACTCGCAATCAAAGGGCAGAGGAATCTGTCAACAACGTTGAGGGACAACAACAACCAGATCCAATGCAGCAATTTGCGAACATGTTAGCTCAGGCTATGCAACAGGGAATACCGGTCGCTGGAAACCAGCCGGGCAATCGCTTAGCGAACTTCAAAGACTTTAAGGCTGTAGGACCACCAGAATTTAGAGGTACAACCGACCCTGTAGAAGCTCAAACTTGGGTTAAGGAAATTGAAAAAGCGTTTATGGTAGCTAGGGTAGATGAGGGGCAGAAAACTGCTTTTGCCACTTACATGATGAAGGGGGAAGCAAATTTTTGGTGGGAAGCGAATCAGGCTAGGGCAGGAGAAGGTGTAGTCACATGGGATAGATTTAAAACTTTGTTTTTCGAAAATTATTTTTCACCAAGTATGCAGGCGAGGATGGAGGTTAAATTTTTAGAGTTGAAGCAGGAGAATATTACGGTGTCTGAATACGCCGCCAAATTTAATGAGTTAGCTAGGTTTGCTCCGCATCAAGTTGATACGGAGGCTAGGAAAGCTAGAAGGTTTGAGCTGGGATTGAAACCCTGGCTCTATAACAAAGTGGCAGTGTTGCAAATTCCTACATTTGCAGCACTCATGGAGAAAGCGATCATAGCTGAGGAGGGAAGTGAGGCCATGAGCCTTTACAATAAGGAGAGGAAGAATAAGGGTAAGATAGAAGGAGCTAGGAAGGTGGAAATTAATAGTGGGAGCAGGAGTGGAGATAGTAAGAGGAAGATGAGCAGTTTTGCAAGTGTACAAGTGAAACAGAAAGGTGTTAAGAAACAGATAGTGCCATATAAGACATGTTGGAAGAATCACTCGGGGGAGTGTTTGCAAGGAAAATTTGTTTGCTATAAGTGCGGGCAGGAGGGCCATATTTCTCCCAACTGCCCCAATCCTAGGATGAATAGTGGATGTTTTATATGCGGATCGACAGAGCACAGGGTGAAAGATTGTCCAAAAAGGAGGGTGGAGACAGGAAGTGTGAACATGGGCACTGGCAGCGGAACGTTAGCAATCACGGGACCGACTTCGTCAAGCAAGCCAACAAAATCTACGGCAAGGGTCTACAACATGACAGTTCAGGATACGGCAGCAGCTGGCACTGGAACTCCAGGTATTATTCGTATGCCTTTTTATTTTCTTATGCATGATTTTCCTATATATAGTAAAATTATTTTATAAAGAAATTTTGAGGAGGAATTTGAGTTTTGTTAGAAACCAATTTTTCTGTGTAATCAGAAAGACAAGCTTCATGTGAATAGTTAAAAAAAAACAGTTCGATCAAAGTTGATCGAGATTTACTTACAATGATTATGTACGCTATGTGACCGTGTATGTATAGGTTTTAAAACGGTGATTCCGGGGACGGAATCTTTATAAGGGAGGGTGAATGTAACAACCCGATATTTTCTATGTAAATAAATAAGAAATTTTGCGAATAATTTTTTTTTTTTTTTTGTATATTAAGGATGAGGATTTGTACAAGATTATGTGTATATGTATTTATGTGGTAAGTAAAAATATATTTATTACATAATTATTTACAAATGAATTTATTTTAAAATTATTGATTATTAAAAAGTATATAATTATAATAATTAATTTATGGTAGAAATATTTTAATAATTATTTTCCATGAAAATATATAATCATATATTATTTAAATAATATATGGAGTAATTTTTAGAATAAATATAATAATTATTTTATTATATGAATTTTAGTACAGGTTATTAAGTTAATTATTTTACCTTAATTATTAAGGGTAAATTTGGCAGATAAATCAGATATGGAAACCAAACCCTAATTTTAGATTATTGTCAAGGTATGAGAATAATAATATAATATTAATTATATTTTGATTTTTCAGTGCTATGAATATGTACTGTATGTATGTATTATTAATGATTGGTCAATTATGGTATTTAATTTCAAAACCCTAGTATTAATTGGTTAAACCCTAATTTTACTTAGGGAAACTCTAAATTGAAAATCAATTGTGAGCTTAAGACTGTTATATAACTATGTTATATGTTTTATGTTGTGTATTAAGTGATTAATTAGGTAAACCCTAATTAAAGTTTTAGAAAACCTAATAAATTTATTAAAAACCCTATTTTAAGTGTTAAACCCTAGTTTGAAACTCAATTATGAGTTCGAGATTATTATGTAGCGATGTTATGTGATTTTATGCATAATTAGGTAAACTCTAGTTAACATTTTGAAATATTAATTTCTAGAAACCCTAATTTCTATAATTAGTAACCCTAATTAGAAATTATAAAACTTAATTACCATTTGTAAACCTTGATTGCTATTTTAGCAAAGTTAATGATAATTATATGATTTAAACCCTAATGTTCATGTATAAGGTAATTATAAAATTAATCACAATTAGAAAATCCTAATTTCAAAATTTTAGGAAACTAAAATTTTATTTAATTTTTTTATTTGATTTTATTTATTTTTGTGTAAACCCTAAAATGTAATTCTAGAAAAATAAATGTTGGAAAACCTTAGGGTTAAATCCTAAGGGTTAAACCCTAAGGATTTGCCAAGTTCCAAGTATGCCATTTAATGAATTACCAATTGACCATATTGCCCCTAGTTACATTATTTTGGCTAATATGTAGGTTTTGACATTAGGTTTAGTTGGTGAACCAAACCCAACAACTCCATGTGCTGAAAATGACAGCCACAAGCTACTTTCATCAGCCATTCATGCATCTAACAATTGTATAAATAGATTGGAGAGAGAGAAAATGTATTTGTTAACTTATATTTTGCACCGCACTCAAACATTTTCTCTCAAGCCCCAAACCCACGAATTTATCTAGCATATCAGTTCTCAAGACCAGCCCCACGATCAACCATAACAAACAGAAGCCAGAGAATCAGAATTTTTTCTCAAGAAGGTATAAACGAACCCTAGAAAAATCTGTCCAAAATTCTGTGTTAGATGTTAGGATTTTATGTTAAAACTTGTTGTTTGTAGTATATTTAAGTGATCTGGGTCGGTATCTTGTAGATCCATAACATCTAGATACTTAAAATAAGAGTTTTCAAAAATCTGGAAAAGTTCATTTTGTGTTCTGACAACCAAATGTCAGGCATTGTAGATCTCTGTATGTGTTTGATTTTTGTGTTTTAAGTGTTGGATATTGTAGTCTGATATGTGGTCTTTGATCTGGATAAAGAATCAGGCTCAGATACGGTCTAGATTGAACGTTATTCGTGGTCAAATAGCATTGACCGGCATTGACCGGAAGAAATCTGGGCAGCCCAGAAACTGCCCAGAACGCTCTGACAGCAGGTTCATCCGCTTAGATCTTGCTTGTTGTTATTGTTTTGTTCTTGTTGTTGTATTCATGTTTTAGTATGGTAGTTATACTATAGTTTAATGCTTTTGGATCGCTTATATTACAAAAATTATGGATCTAGAGGATGGTCAAACCAAGCCGGAAGTTCACGGGTTGAGTTTTCTGGGTAACCCAGAAAACTCAAGTCAGTGGCTTCTGACATGGTTTGACCGGACAATTTATGGCTCTTATGTTGTTGTTATAGTGACGTTATGTACTGGATCTCTTCATATACATGTTGTATACACACTTCAGGTTTTAGATCACAAAAACATTACAAGCTCAACTAGTTGTGCAAGCCCAAATATGGCTACACGAACTGTTCCTCATTTCTGGGTAGCCCAGAAAATGAAGAACAGCTCTGACAACTACTTTGGACAATCAGATATTGTAGGTTATGCACGTTATGATGTGTTTTATTATTGTATCATGTAGTCGTGTATGTTTACTACATGATCTGTCGAACAACAGACCCAAAAACACAATACACTCGGTTTTAATCTTGGTCAAACTAAGCAACTCGGTAACTGGCAAGGTTTTCTGGGTTTGTATCAAGAACATGAAGAACACCTATAGCGACGGTTCTGTCGCTATAGGTGGTCTTTAGCGACAGATTATTTAATATTTTTCAGAAATTAATTATTAAATAGAAAAAATTAGTTTTTAATTATTAAAAATACAAAATAAATTATTAAAAATTATTAAAAATTCTGAAAATTAGTTTTTAATTATTTTTAATATATTTCATAAATATTTAATATTTTTTAAATATTAAAAGTATTTAATTTATTTAATTATAATATTAAATAAATTATTTAAAAATGATTTTAATATTAGAAAAATCATTAAAAATTATATTATGAAATAAGAAAATATTTTAAGTTATTTTTAATGACTTTTAATATTTTATGATAAATTTCATTAATAAATTAATATTAATGGTAATTAATTTATTTACTAAATGAATTAAGTAAATTAATTAAAAAAGATTTTATTATATTAAAAATCATATTAAATGAAAATAAAGTGTTTAAAAATATTTTAAGTTATAAAATATAACTTTTAATATTTAAAGGATAATTTCATTAATAATTTAATATTAATGATTATTAAGTTATTATTATTGATATTAAATTTATTTAATAATTATATTAAATAAATAGTTTAAAAATGGTTTTATTAATTTAAAAATTATTTAAAAAGGATATAAATGAATTAAAAGTATTTTAAGTTATGAATAATGACTTTTAATATTTTGATAAATAGAACATTAATACTTTAATATTAATGATAATTATTTAAAAATAATTTTAAATGTTTTAAAAATCATTTAAGGGTAATATTAATACTTTAAAAGTATTTTGAGTTATTATACATAACTTTAATATTTTGAAAATGATTTCATTAATAGTTTAATACTAATTAAATATTTATTATAATAGAATTGATTGGTATTTAAATCATTTAAATATGATTCCAATGTTTGAAAATTCATGATAAATTATAATAAATGTTTTAAAATTATACTGAGTCATTTAAAAATAATATGACTGATACGTACTAATGTTAAGTTATAAAATAGAGTCTTAGACTCGATAATTACCCAATAAAGTTGTCGGTAGACCGACATGTTTCAGAAATTGATCTGGACTTAGATATTTTGATTGTATAAGTGATTATTTGTGATTCAATGGTTATTAAACATAGGTGCTAATGTGATTAGGTTATGTGTTGACTGCAATAAGCAGTGTTATGTGTTATATTATGTTGTTCTAATCGAACGAACTATCTTATTAATGATAGGTCGTGAGATAAGCGATAGATCTTAATTACAAGTTGTAAGCATCGTTTCAGGCAAGTATCTAACCTTTGCATTTTCTTTATGCAATGTATGTGAGTAAGAATGTTTCTAAACTATATTATTATTGTACAGATTATGAACTTTATATTATATAAGCTCATTGAATATCAACATGTTAGTATACGATAATTCGGATATATATATTCTGTTCGTTAATTTCTAGAAATGGTTAAACAAGTGTCCCCACTTGGATAATCATTGTATTTAATCACATGTTGATATACCTTTGTCAATTACCCGTATACAGATATATTGAATTATAGATTATTGTTGAACAAGATAAAACCTTTAATTTAGAACCCAGACAGGTATGAACATCCCTACACGGGAAAATTTTTATGCGCTCCGGCGGACAAAGGATGAACGATAATATCGTTCTAGCAATGTAGTATTGATCAATGCAGGGCATAACGGGCTGATCACCCCCGTGCCCGTAAGTTATGACGGTTTACAGATGAATTTCTGTTTAACCTTTTCGAAAATGAAAACAATGTTCATGGCATGTCACCATAACCCCAGTTATAGTCATTATGTAGTTTCAAAAATTTGAAAGAGAGTTGTTATGTTATTATCATCGGTTCAGAATACTTCATAACTATTGACTGGTTGTAGAAGAATAGTACAAAGAAAATATTTAAATCATTTCAGCTATATATATATATATATATATATATATATATATATATATATATATAATTGTTATTGCTTGCTGGGCACTCAAATGCTCATCCTTGCTTAAATTTAAATGTTTTCAGCTAAGTGCGAACGACCAGAGAACTCTGCTAAGAACAAAGGAAAAGGGAAGGTTGCTGAATGAACGAATTACTATGTTATGTAATAGTTTAGTGTTATTAAGGCAATTATGATATATATTATCTATCATGGGTTGTAATGAATGTTTAAAGGTTACGTACTTGGGAGCTAGACTCTGATAATTATGTAAATTAAGTTGATCTTTTATATTATTATTATTATTATTATTAGTATTATTCCGCTCATAGAAATGGTATCGTGAAGAACCGAGTTCGGGTTTCAAGTACCCGAGTTTGGGGTCCTCACAGACATAACATAGTTCATTTACTTTAAAATTTATTTTAAATCATGCTTGAAAGGTCTATTTCATGTCTAGCTAGATGGTGAACACCCTCGACACGTTCTAGAGGCATAAAGCGTCCTAGTACACATGCTTTGAAAAGCCATAATGCCATTTACAAAATGTTTGAAGCTATTAGTTCTCAAAATTCCAGAGTTATCTTTCAAAACATTTTAAACAAAGCTATATCGAAATAGTATATGTAAGGTAACTTAACAACTACGTTTCATTAACTCAAAGGACACCAAATTCATTAACTTCCGTTTCTCAAAAACTTTAAATTTTCTCTAAAACTATAATCGTAGAGAGAAGGATAAGAAGATCACCACGTGATCATAGTGATTCGTAGTATCAGAGGGGTTGTTAAACGATGAATGATTTATAGCTAATACTATGAATGAAGGGTACTATGAAGTAATACGGGAAGAAGAACTCAGATTGGGGTGTGAAGGATAGTATATGAATTAAAAAAAATTCGTATTAAGTAAAAAGAGATTTAGAATTTGTAAAATTTCAATTGAGGACTCATGTGATAGCTGAGTTGTATGAACCTTTGTTATAGGAAGAGGTTTTTGCTTGGTGTAACAACTGCTTAGCTTATTACAGTGATAATCATTGGGATTAGTCGCGCTACCAATATGTATATGGCGAGAAGGTGAATCTCTTCTCATGTATATACTTGATAGGTAGAGAATGATAAGGTAGGTGCGAGTTCTTGAAACTCATACTTATGGTAAGTTCGTGACTCATAATAATATGGTATATTTTTGAACGTCTCAGCGAATGGACGCCTATGGTATGTCTGGATAGTTCTTAAACTCATATTATTGTGGAAAGTTCCTGAACTCATAATGTGTGGTAAGTTGATGGACTGTACTAAGATTTAGGAATGCAAACTCGTGCCGCGGCACGAGAGATAAAGAAGAGAATGGCGCCGCAGCGCCGGTGCAGGGAAAAATCCCGGTAATGAGCTTTTCACTACTCAAAACCTGGGGGAAGTGTAACGAAAGCTAATGAACGTGTAGTTCACGTAATATAACACTTAATCAAGTAATTTAAACCTTTAGTACATGTTAAATGAAATGATCGAAAGAGATTAAAAGATTAAGAAGGTAATGAATAACGAAAGTATTAATAAGATAGAAATTATCAAGAAAACCGTAACAACGGTAATAAGATTAATGAAAGCCGAATGTGAGTTGATAAGGAATGAATCCTGAGGTATGGCATTTAGTTTCTAGAAAGCCGTAAAGAATAAGAAATTGACTTAACGAACATTATAGTTAATGGTTCAGATAAGTTAAGATGAGTTAGGTTATGGTACAATCGTAACCTTTTATGGTTGACATATGGGAGCTGGGCTAAAAAATTCCTTTAGAGAGCGAAGTTATATACGAAACTGGAAACCGATCTAACTCATTGTGATGGCAGAGTATATGAGATAGGAACTTGTTTGTTGGTTGTTTGTGGGAAACCACTCAGAGTGCCATGTGGACTACCAGTAGAGACGTGATGTGTGCTGAGTCCTAGAGAAGTTATAAGAAGAAGATAAGAATATAAATCATCCAAGATGATGAACGTATAAGTAAGACATCTCTGTAGGTCATAAAGCCGTAAACTGGTAAAGGAAGTTAGTCGCGTAAACTTATATTGCAAGAATGTGAACCCTAAGAAGTAAAGTTAAGTAAACCAATGCGTAAGTTCAATATATGACTAATTGGTGTTTATGTTTTCTCCTTATGTGTTATATAGGAATTGGAATGAACAGTTCGGCGTAAATTGTAGCTGTGCGTAAGGAAAGTTTCCTAACTTCATTCATATTCTAAATGAATGCTAGCTTTTTAAAATTCTCAGATGTTGAACTTGAGAAGTCTTGTCTATGTGCATATGTGCGATGTATGTACAAGGTCGTAGTATGTATGAGACCTTGTGCCATAATTTGAACATTTTGGTGTTTCTATGATATGAATTGTTTTGTGATTGAGCTGTTCAATACAAGTATATTCTATTTATACATGAACCGTTATTGTTAAGTCTGTGCTAATGATTCTAGCCAAACAGGATGTGTATGAAAAATGTAGAGTAATGAAAGTATTTCAAAATGAAAGTGACTGATGTTTTAAGATGATAGGAATCGAGACTATTCCTATTATTCAAGTTGCTTCATAACCTTTGTTCGGTTATCGAAGTTCTAAAGAAATGTTTTAATTCTGAAGTTGTTTGTTCAATCGTTATGACTTGCTGGGCAATTGAATGCTCACTCTTGCTTTAAATGAAAAATAATTTTCAGCGAACAAGGTTAGAAGAACTTAAGGATCCCGTAAAGATCAAGTTGACGGTATCCAAATGAAGTACCATTCAGAAGGTGAATGAGCGAGAATATCAAGTGAAGACTTGTAATGTAGAAAGATGAAACTGAACGATAGACTAGTTTATTGAACTGTTATGTATCATTGGTGGTGGATAAAAGTCACTCTTGTAAGATGAAATGAATAATGTATTTACCATTATTTGTAATGAAATAGATTATAAGGTTTCCAGAACCTGGGATTTTAGAGTGTATATTATTATATTTCGGTATATAATGATGTATGTTGGAGGAATGATGTACTCGTGACGTACGGAATTCGAGTGTAAAGATAGATCGGATTTTAGGGCGCTAAAAGTTTGTATCAAAGCCGATAGGTTATAAACCTTAGGTAGGAGTACCTAAGACTATAATCGTAGAGGGAAGGATAAGAAGATCACCAGGTGATCATAGTGATTCGTAGTAACAGAAGGGTTGTTAAACGATGAATGTTCTATAGCTAATACTATGAATGAAGGGTACTATGAAGTAGTACGGGAAGAAGAACTCAGATTGGGGTGTGAAGGATAGTATATGAATTAAAGAAAATTCGTATTAAGTAAAGAGAGATTTAGAATTTGTAAAATTTTAATTGAGGACTCATGTAATAGTTGAGTTATATGAACCTTTGTTATGGGCAGAGGTTTGTGCTTGGTGTAACAACTGCTTAGCTTATTACAGTGATAATCATTGGGATTAGTCGCGCTACCAATATGTATATGGTGAGAAGGTGAATCTCTTCTCATATATATACTTGATAGGTAGATAATGATAAGGTAGGTACGAGTTCTTGAAACTCATACTTATGGTTAGTTCGTGACTCATAATAATATGGTATGTTTTCGAACATCTCAGCGAATGGACGCCTATGGTATGTCTGGATAGTTCTTAAACTCATATTATTGTGGAAAGTTCCTGAACTAATAATGTGTGGTAATTTGATGGACTGTACTAAGATTTAGGGCAGGCATCACCGTATTAATCGATATTACCTCCATGTCATCCTCCACATCAATCATCATATTCAAATATGATGATATCCCCATGGTCTCCTCCGAATAATCCTCCTCCGAGTAATATTCCTCAGGCTCTGACTCTTCTAGAATCACTACAGGTACGTCTGCTATAGGCACAGGTACTATCTCAACTCGGTTCACGGACTCCTCGCTGATCACATGTATATCCCTATACATCAAGCTATCAACCAATATCTACAATAGCACATAACAAATTGATTAGTACATAATACACAATAATATAAGCACAAATCACATTTAATCCTTTTAGGGCAACTTTCTATCTTTTAAATCTTTTGGTACTGAGTTTCCTCAATACCTTATTAACTCATTTGACTCGAGTTTACTTTCTTCGGACTCTTCCTTTCCTACGGGGTTATTAGCCTAAGGTTTTTCCCCCTTAAGTTTTATAACCTAATGCTTTAATACCAACCTATGACGCCCCCAAATCCAGGTATCTTCCAACCCGACAGATGGTGCTCCACGATACTACATTTCATACAATCATTCCATTGAAATAACAAGAAAATGAGTGTAATTACTATCTTTGTATTACATTTGTAATAAATCCTTTCCCGGGTTCATAACCGAATACATTCATTGTTCTTCATAAGTATATTACATACAAATATACTAGTCTATTACAGGACGATTAATTTTCCATCTTAGCTTTGCCTTTATCTCTCTTAGAACTCTCTGTTCGTTCGACTTTAGCTGCAAACATATGGTTCAAGCAAGAATAAGCATAACTAGCTCAGCGAGTCTTAACAACGAATCATGTCTTAACAACGAATCATATGAATATCACCTCAACAAATACATGCTTTAATTCTATATATGAACAATTATCTATGAAGCATTATTAAACATTTTACTCATACTTCTCATATAGCAATTCTATAGCATAAATAATAGCTTAGGAATGATGAACCGGTCAATAGACCATGAACATACTCTTTTCGTTTTCATACTTGAAAAGGATATCCGGCACTAAGGCCATCCACCCGTCTTTACTTACGAGCATTTCTAGGTGATCAGCCTATTGTACTCTATGTTGATCAACACTCTTACGTTAAACGTATTTACGTTTAACATTTGGCAACCTCGCGTGCCCATTGAATAATCAATGAAAATACTTTTGTTTATACATAGACAAACTTACCTTCTCATCCGTACCAAATACTTGGCATGGGATAGCGTTAACAGTTCTATATCAACAGACTTGTAAACAATTCAATCTATCCTTCAATACTTGTCTAGCCCGGATAAAACAGGCATCAACTCTTTTTCTATTTACCATTCATGCATTGTATATCATGCATCACGTAAAAACTTGACTAACACGAAGGTCAGACAAGCGTTAAGAAAGACTTGCCTTCAAGCGTCGTCGAATATATATTTCAACTATTCTCAGTCTTTACAGGATCTACATGATACATTCACATAACACACTGTAATTAGTTATCAAACAAACTCACTTTACGGTTCTAACCAACTTCTTTCTCTTCTATGTCTTACTTGTTTTAACTTCGTTATTAAAGTCGATTCGACTTTCTATACTCCGTTACGTTTTATTAACGTTCTTACGTCCTTAGCCGACATTCGATCATTAATGATTAATTACCAACGTTGAACGTCGTTTACAGTTTACTCATTACGTATTTGTGTTCTTCGTTTAATTTCCATTAAACCTTACCCGTTCTTCTTACATTAACATCTTATAAGTGTTTTAATGTAAGTCTCATTATGTACTTTAAGTACCTTTAACATCTTACTTTAGGTCTGCATTCAAAATGGAATTAAACCTAACTTGGTCAACTTTTTCCCACTGCCGGCGCTGCGGCCCGACATCCTGTGCATTCCAGTGGCGCTACGGCGCCACTCTCTAGAGGTTTTGCCCGGACTTGGCGCTGCGACGCGAGTCCATGTACAAACTCTCGCGCTGCGGCGCGAGTCTCCAGACCTTTTTTATTTTCTCCTGGACATAACTGGCGCTGCGGCGTGATAGATAACACAGGGTTTGGCGCTGCGGCGCCGAACCTGTGCACCAGTTGGCCAAAACAGTTTGGTTTCTTAACGAAACTCCCGACTTCCTAATTTTTTTTGTTTTACATCCGAATTGACCCATTTGAATTCCTACAAGTCAGGAATTACATCCTTTACGTGTTCATATAAGAATTTCATATTTTTGAATTCGTTAACTCGGAATTCACCTTTAAGTTCATTTTTCAGCGTTCGTTTACCGTTTTCGTCCGTTCAATACTCGTTTTCTTCATTATAAGTCGGAATGCGACGATTCTTTCGCCAACGACTCTTAATTACTTTATCTCACGTGTTGACATTGGAAACCAACGTTTTCAAGTCACACGGCAACTTTTGACCCTTAATCCGGACTTTGTATGTTTTCGACGTTTAACGTCTATTTCCTTACAATCCACCAGAACTTCGTTACTAATGTTCTCTAAGATAAATCACATGCAATACTCCATGGACTTCATATCTACATCTTAACCAGTCAAGATGCACATACCTTAGCTACAACGGTTTCCAAAACGTTCAATTATAGCTAAGTTAACTTTCAAGACTTCCTACGGTTTTTACTCACATAACCACTTACGATTTCTTATTTGTTCATAACCTATCCATGATTTGGTCATTAATAGGCCTTCTTAATAAACGCTCTCCACTCATCTACGATTCTTCTATGAGAAAGAAATCGAAAAGGATGAAGATTACGGTTTATAGGAATTTACCTTTGAAGTAGTTAACGTTCTTGATAAACGTCTATTGATTTGCTTGGAAGTAGAAGAATTTAGTGTTTCTAGCTCTTTCTCTCTCTCAATATATGTTGGTCAATCTTTGTAAAACCACAAAAGCTCAACCTAAGCCTTGTATTTATAGAAAATACAATGAGGGGCAAAATAGTCCAATTTCCCACCTCCTCACTTATTTACCACTTTGTCACCAAGAAAAATACTTGGCGATCAAGTGACACTCGCCTTGCACACCAAGTGGACGACCCACCTTGCCCATGGGTTATCCCCATGGGTTTTACCCATCCTTTGACCTGCCGGTTCGATCCACGGTTTAATTCTTTGGATTGGACTTGACATAAAAACATTGGGCTTTAACCAATCTAATATTGGGCCTTGACTTGGCCTTGTATAATTAATTCATTGGGCTTGTTTATTAATCCAAGTCCAATTGGATTGGATAAAATCCTTAGCTCATACTCTAATAATACAATTCGTATTCTACACGTATTATTCACGTATTCTCTTCGTATAATATTCATATAATACTCGTATTATACGCGTACTATTCTTCATATCATACTCATATACATACTAGGATAATACTCATATTCTTTACGTATAATAATCGAAACGACTATACGCATTACATTTCCCTTTCGGAAACCTCTTTCACAAACCCTTAGGTTTTAAGTTCGCAGGCGAAAACTTCGTTTGCCATAACGGTAATATTATTGGATTTTCCATAATATCGTCATATTCTAACATTACACGTTTCTCAGAATTTCAAACCCTAGCTCTGAACGTCATCAGATTAATAGTGTTTTTACGCAAACAATCTCAGAAAACCTTCGTTCTTGTCTTGATAATTCACAACAATTAATTCTAGCACCAAGCCAGAATACTAACCATATCTACACATTCTAGGTCTTAGAACGACCTTCGAACATCTTACTCACATAATAACTCAATTAAATTCATTTAATCCACATAATCAAATAAAAATTTAATTCATTGAAAATTCAAAATTCTTGGGCGTTACATTCTTCCCTCCTTATAAGGATTCTGTCCCCAGAATTTCGCTACTCTTACATAAACAAATGAGGAAACTTTTCCTTCATTTTACTTTCGAGCTCCCACGTTGCTTCTTCAGCATCGTGGTTACTCCAAATTACCTTTACGGAAGGTATTACTTTATTTCTCAAGACTTGTTCCTTCCTATCAGTAATCTGAATCGGAAGTTCTTCATACGTTAAGTCTTTTTCTACTTGAATAAACTCATACTCTATTACATGCTTATAGTCTGGTTTATAAGGACGCAACACAGACACGTGAAACACATTATGTATTCTTTCCATTTCTGGAGGTAAGGCTACCTCATAAGCTACCTCTCATATCCTTCTTAAAATCTCAAAAGGTCCTACAAACCTCGGACTTAACTTCCCTTTCTTTCCAAAACGTATCTTCCCTTTCCAAGGCGATACTTTTAAAAAGACATAAGACCCTACTTCAAACTCCCTCTTCTCTCGATGAGGATCTGCATACTTCTGTTGTCTATCTTGAGCCGCTACTAATCGAGCTCTTATCAGCTTTACCATGTCTGCCGTTTGTTGTACCATCTCAGGTCCCAACATTCGACGTTCACCTACTTCATCCCAACAAAGTGGTGTTCTACACTTCCTTCCATACAACGCTTCATAAGGCGGCATGTCTATACTAGCGTGAAAACTATTATTGTAAGTGAATTCTACCAACGGTAGGTGTTCGTCCCAACTTCTAGCGTTTGAATTGTCCGTTCGCTTTGCCCATCCGTCTGTGGATGATACGCCGTACTCAATTTTAACTGTGTTCCCATTTGATCTTGCAAACTCCTCCAAAAGTTCGACGTGAATCGTGGATCACGATCAGACACAATCGAAACAGGTACTCCATGTCTAGAAATGATTTCTTTGATATAAAGCTTAGCTAACTGTTCTAGGTTATACCTAACTCGTATTGGTAGAAAATGAGCCAATTTAGTTAACCGATCCACTATTACCCAAATAGCATCGTATCCTTTTCTGGTCGTTGGAAGTCCCACCACAAAGTCCATGGTGATATGCTCCCATTTCCGCTCCAGAATCTCCAGTGGTTGTATCAGTCCACTCGGTCCTTGGTGTTCAGCCTTAACTTTCTGACAAGTTAAGCACTTACTAACATATTCTGCAATCTCCCTCTTCATGTTCGGCCACCAAAAGTTTTGACGAAGGTCTTGATACATCTTAGTACTACCAGGATGTATCGAGTACCTCAAACTATGGGCCTCACACATAATCTCTTCCTTCAACTCGAAATTATTTGGAACCCAAATTCTTCCTTCAAAACAAAGTAAACCTTCTTTATCAAGATTATACTTAGTCTTCACGTTATCCTTCATTATCTTCTTCATCCGCTCGCATTCTTCAGTACTCAACTGTACTCCCTTAACCCGTTCCACTATCGTTGGTCGAGTTTCTATTGCAAATAACATCTCCCTCGTTTCCCTTGGTAACCTAACTTCTAATTTCATCCTCGCCATCTCTGTTATTAACTCATTCTGAGTCGTTAACATTGACAGTTTCTCTCTACTCTTCCGACTCAACGCGTCTGCTACTACATTCACCTTTCCCGGATGATATAAGATATCACAATCATAATCTTTTATTAATTCTAACCACCTTCTCTGCCTCATGTTCAACTCCTTCTGTGTGAAGATATATTTCAGACTTTTATGGTCCGTGTATATCTCACACTCACTACAACAAAAAGGCTTATCAGCGACCGCCTACCAGCGACTGCATATGGTCGCAGATGAGTATCAGCGACCGCATGCGGTCACTGAAAGTAGTCGCAGATAATCTGGTCGCTGGATGGTCATCAGCGACCAACAATAGCGACCGATTTCTTAGCGACCACTATCAGCGACCGAATCCGTCGCTATTCTGACTCATGCTGAGTCATTTGTCAGCCGTGACATGGCACACGTGTCCGCGACCGATAATAGCGACCGATTCGGTCGCTAGTTTCAAAGTAGTTATTAGCGACCACATATCTGTAGTAGCGACCGCATGCGGTCGCTGATATGTTTTTTTTTTAAATATTTTTCCTGTTTTACTGATTTCCCAAAAATAACTTGCATTGTACCTGCTTTCTATCCCAACACGCAGTAGTATATATAAGCATCCATCTATGATAACTACCGTATGATAAACATTCATCCATGATAACTACTGTATGATAAACATCCATCGTAAACTAACACAATACAATCGTAAATATCCGTATAATAGAATCATAAACCAATACAATTGTCCAAAGAATGAATCTAAAAGAGTACAAGGCTTTAAAAATCTAAAAAACAAGTCTAGCAAGGCTTTAAAAATCTAACATATATGACTGGTCTAGCTCTTCATGGATCATCCAAATTAGTACCCTGTAATTAACAAAAGAATAAAACATATATGTTACATGTGTTAATACTGCTATGACTTGAGAAAAGCTAAACAATAGAAAATGTAGTGAAACATATAAGTAAGACAGTGACAGTAACAATATCGATATATATACCTGGTCACCACCCTGATGCTGTGATGTTGTTGCTGCCGCCACTGCCTCCGCCAACTCATCAGGACTAAGAGAATGCAAATGCCCGCCCAGTATACGAAGAAGATCACGATTCTGGCAGATCGCCCTCACACAGTTAGCAAGAGTATGATAGGCTGGATGACCTGATGACTGGATAGACTGGGTAGCAGAGCTGCCTGTGCCACTGATGGTCGGTCGTCGTTTTTGTCCTTGGCCTTTAACATAGTTTTTCTTCACGACAGACGCCCTCTCCCACAATTCTTGATCAATCGACGGACACGGGGTGCCTTCAGGATAACGCTCGTTCATTAAGCCCTTATAAGTATCCTGTCAGAAGGTCAACAATTAAATAGTTAAAAATAAATAAAACAATGCTAAAAAAGGTCATCACAATTTATAAACAACATATTAGTATAAAGTTAACTTATTACCGCTATCTGAACAGCATCAGGCAGACCATCACGGGTGGCCACATACACATCCAACCAATTGATAGGTTGACCTTGAGACTCAAACTCCTATAGTTCATGTTCTCATATTAATATGTAAACATATGATATTTTAGCTACAAAACATGACTGTAAACATAAAAACAAATAACTAAGCCAATAAGCTTGCTATACATACGTACCCTAGCAGCAATATGCTGCAGCTGTGATATACTGCCGCCCTTGTACGTGTCTTTTGCCTTTTCGCCTTCAGATACACCTAAGGATCTGTTCAAAGCGGCAGTCTTGTATCGCTTGACCCAGCTCTCAGCTCTCCACTGGTCACACATCTGCACCCATATGGGATGTGCGCACCACCAGGGACTATGCTCATGCATATACTGCTCACCCTATCCTGGATGGTCAATCTCAGCATTTTGCAGGGCTTTTTGTCGTTCCTTGTTCATATTATCTTTAGTTCGGACGGCGCACTTCTGCCAGAATAGTGTCTGAATAACTGATGCTTGTGCGTCGTCCCATCTATACCGCTTCTGGAAATAAAACAACAATAATAATATTAAAACTATTATATTACCGTAATCCAACATTACTAAACAATATTATTTGATTTACTATGTATTATTTATCAGAGTGATAAAAAAATATACCTGAAATTCAGCTCAAACTGCATCCTTATGGGCGAGAGGTGTGCTCGCCCATGTAATCACTGGCGTAGGCCAGTTCTGTAAGTATAATTGTGAAATACACTTCACAATTTTACTATCTTAAAAATCACTACAATATACAATAATTTACAGTCATATATATTTATAACAATGGAAATATTAAACCCTTATATATACACGATGTTTAACTTACGTGCTTTCTGGAGGAGGACGGATCTGTATAAGAATGCGATCATCCGAATTAGCCGGGGCCTTCGGTACATGATTAGGGCCCCGACCCAACCCGCGCTTTCATGCTGCAGGTTCAGAAGACATCTATAAATAAAAAATTTAGGATGTTAGTATGAGTTATAAATGAAAGGTACATAAACGCGTCAAGGATATAGAGAACATGTACATACATAAATGTTCGTTAATGTTATAAATGTTCGTAACTACCCGACCAACAAAAAAATTTCTCTAGAGTCTCCCCTATAATATGGACTAGCCACATGCACGACGACATGCATATATTGTCATTTTTCGGCACCCAAGACACAAACCAAGAGAAATATACAAATTCCCAATATAATTGCAAATTAAAGCAGTAAAAAGTTATATACAATGGAGTTTGTAGGAAAAAATTGCAAATTTAGAGTTTGTTTGATAGGTATGTAGAAAAATTTTATAATTTAGAGTTTGTTTGATAGGTATGTAGGAAAATTTAGAGTTCAGATATGCTCTTCGTCCATATCTGAACACAACAAAAATTCTTCTACATAGGACACTTGGGAAAGAAGAAGTGTGTCATTTTGCTGATTAATAACATGTTTTAATTATACATACCATCAAAACTCTTCTACATAGCTTCTTCATTTTGCTGATTAATAACATGTTTTAATTGTACATAACAAAAATTAAACCTATTAAAAAGACTTATATGGTAAGCTATTAAACCTATTAAAAATTAAACCACATTTTCAGATGGTAAGCTTTATATATGCAAGGCGCAAGCCGGAGACAAGAGATTGTTTAAAGGAGCAAGGAAATTTGTTGAGAGTGCTGCAGGTTCTTTCAGTGTTGCTTAATTAAAGAACAACACTAGTTGTTTTGCAATTAAGTAAATCAGCTTAATTAAACTTTTCTATTGTTTGGTTGAGTTGGTCTAAACATTTTACCCTAAAAAGTCTCAAGCAATGAATGGAGGAGGAAGCTAATATGGATAATTCTATATTTATTTGCATATAAGGGTTAGCTATACTGCCAAGGGATCAACTCTCATTCACTCTTCCAACCCCCCAACACCATATTAATAACTTAAGGATATAAAGCCAAAAGATAATGCTTGATTAAGACACCTCTGGTAGAGATTTGTATTCGAAATTTGATCCTATTAGCTAGAATTTTCTCCAAACTCATTCCACTCATTACAAACTAAAGCATAGGAGCTGACAATCAAATTCTTGAACCACAAATTGACCAAAAACTAATTATGATTAAGCTAGATTCACATCAATACCATATATACAACAGTTTAAACCTACCAAGTTATGATACTAAAGACTTGGTAAATGGTAACTTTAGTAGCAATACAAATACAGTTTTCAATTTTCACCTTCCCATTACCAATAAAAACCAACAAAACCAACATAACATCAGAATAGTACTAATAGGTAATTTTGGTATAATTTTCTTCTTCCATTTCATTAATTCATCTTCATGGTGCCAAAACTCAAAATTTTAACAGTGCACTCTGACAACAGTTGAGTGATAAAAGTATCAGGTATATGGTTTATTAAGGAAGGAGAGTAACTTAACTACGGGGATAAGTTCAACCTAAAACTACTGTAGACCACTCGGTTTTTTTTATTTATTTTGAAGTGCCATCAACTGTGAATTTTATTTTTATAAATTTATAATTTAAAGTTTGTTTGATAGGAGAATTTTATTTTTATGTATTAAGTGGGAAGCACAACAAATTCACCTTCAAATACAAACAAAACCCAACCCTAATCAGTAGACCTTAAAAGCTAAAAATGAAGAGAGAAACCCCCTTTTTAGTACACTTATTGGAAATATAGTAAAAAACTTTCTTACATGTGCAGGTAGCGGTGGCGTCGGCAGCGGCTGTGGTGGTGGTGAAGGTGGCGGCGGTGGTTTTCCCTTCTTCTCCCTCTCCCCTTCTCCCTCTTCTCTTCTCCCCCTTCTCCCTCTTCTCCCTCTTCTTTTCTCCCTCTTTTTTTTCTTCTATTTTGCGATCGAGAGTGACGAACTGGAACTGGTTAATTGAAATAGATCAGCGATCGCTATCAGCGACCGCCTGCGGTCGCTAATCTTAAATGATGTGGAAGTATCAGCGACCGCATTCGGTCGCTGATGGTGATTGGTCGTAAACAACTTAGGCGCCAACATTTCCTGCCAATTTTTTTTGGAGGTAAAATTGAACCAGCGACCGAGTAGCGACCGGGTTCGGTCGCTAATATATTCTAGCGACCAAATTCAAGGGCGGTCGCTAATGTCAGTCGCTAATAATATTATCTGCGACCGAAAGGGCGGTCGTTGATAGTTTTGGTCGCTGTTAGAGCATTTTCTTGTAGTGACTTCTCCCCGTATAAGTAATGTCTCCATATTTTTAAAGCAAACACCACAGCTGCCAGTTCTAGATCGTGAGTAGAATAGACCTTCTCATAATCTTTTAACTGACGTGACGCATACGCAATGACCTTGCCATGCTGCATAAGCACGCAACCTAGTCCTCTATGCGAAGCATCGCTATAAACTACAAAATTCCCCGTATCATCTGGTAAAGATAATACAGGTGCCTCACTCAACCTCCGGTTTAGTTCTTAAAAACTATGCTCACACTTTTCTATCCACTCATACTTCACCGACTTCCTTGTCAGATATTTCAGCGGAGTAGCTAATTTAGAAAAGTCCTGAATGAACCTTCTATAGTATCCCGCTAACCCCAAAAAACTCCTAACCTCGGTTGGCATTTTCGGTTGCTCCCACTCATTCACCGCTTCTACTTTCGTTGGATCTACGGATATGCCATCTTTGTCTATAACATGTCCTAGAAACTGCACTTTTTCGAGCCAAAATTCACACTTAGTGAATTTCGCATACAACTTCTCCCTCCGTAGAGTTTCCAACATTATTCTTAGATGTTCAGAATGATCTTCTGGCGTCTTGGAATAGACTAGAATATCATCAATGAACACTACGACGAACTGGTCTAAATATTGTTTGAACACTCTGTTCATCATATCCATGAATGCGGCTGGCGTATTCGTCAACCCAAACGACATAACCAAAAACTCGTAATGCCCATAACGAGTTCTGAACGCCGTCTTAGGTATATCTTCCTTTCTCACTTTCAGTTGATGATACCCCGTGTGCAAATCTATTTTAGGAAAATACTTTTCCCCTTTTAACTGATCAAATAGATCATCGATCCTGGGCAATGGGTATTTATTCTTGATCGTTAACTTGTTCAACTCCCGATAGTCGTAACGATCCGTCCTTTTTCTTTACAAACAACATCGGTGCTCCCCACGGTGACACACTTGGTTGAATGTACTTTCTATCAAATAGTTCCTGTAACTGAACCATTAACTCCTTCATCTCAACTGGCTCCATCCTATATGGTGCCTTTGAAACCGGTGCCGTTCCCGGCAACAAATCAATTACAAATTCTACATCCCTATCTGGAGGAATACCAGGTAACTCCTCCGGAAATACATCCACAAATTCTTGAACCACCTCTATTTGTTCCAATGATGTTCCCACTCTTTGGGTATCCATAACATGACACAGATAACCCTTACACCCCTTCTTCAACATCTTCCTAGCTTATGTCATGGTTAAACAACAAGAACGTCCCGGTGATTTATTTCTATAAAACACCACCCCAGGTTTCTTAGGAAGCCTTAGGCTCACACTCTTTTTATGACAATCTATTATTGCTTTATGGTTAATTAACCAATCCATACCGAGAATCATATCGAATTCTCTTAACCTTATCGGTCAAAGATCTACCGATAATCTATTACCCCTGATATCTAAGAAATAATTCCTATGAATGTGTTCAATGGGAATTATCTCCTCATTTGCTACCTTAATGTCTAAAGGTATTTCTAACTTTTCAGAATTTAATCCCAATTGTTGAGCAAATCCATATGCTATAAAAGAACAAGTAGCACCCGAGTTAAATAACACGTAAGCATTTATTTCGTTGACTGGAATGATACCTGCTACTACATCCGTTGATGCAACCGCATCTTCGACTGTCATATTAAACGTTCGGGCTGAGGGTCTACCCACTGATGGTGTTGGTCCAGTAATGACTAAATTACCATTACTAGAACCCTTACTACCCTCCGTCCCTTTCTTTGGGCAATTTCTTGCCATGTGGTCTACCGACCCACAAACAAAACATCCCCAGCTTTTCTTAGGATTAGGACAGTTAGGAGATATATGACCCTCCTGCCCACAGTTATAACAACCAGTCTTCCCTTTCAGGCAGACTCCCAGATGAGTCTTACCGCATGTCTTACATGCCTCCATCCTCCGCTTAGGATCCCCTTGTTTTGCCCCAATATTCCCAGGGTTAAAATTCTTCCTCTTAGGCATATTGCCACTTCCAATGGCAACCCCTGCCTTATTTCCTCCCTCTCCTTTACTCTTATTCTTCCTATCTTTGTGGTATTGGGTCAACGCCTATCTACCACCCTCTGCTATTATCGCCTTTTCCAGAATGGTCCCATAAGAAGCACTCTGAAAAATCGATATTCTACTATAGAACCAGGGTTTTAGGCCCTGCTCAAACCTACGAGCCTTCCTCTCCTCCGTGTCCACTTGGTGTGGAGCGAACCTTGCCAATTCATTGAATTTGGCCGCATATTGGGGAACAGTCATGTCCCCCCGCTTAAGTTCTAAGAACTTAATCTCCATTCTCCCTTGAATGCTAGTAGGGAAATAGTTGTTGAAGAATACCTTCTTAGATTGTTCCCATGTAACAGCTTCCGCTCCATACACACCCTGGTGAGCCTCCCACCAGTAGTTGGCTTCCCCTTCATCATATAGGTCACAAAAGAGGTATTTTGCGCCTCAGCTACGTTTATAATAACAAACGCGTTCTCTATTTCCTTGACCCATATCTGGGCCTCCATTGGGTCCGTTGTTCCCTTAAATTCGGGTGGACCTACACTTTTAAATTCCTTAAAAGTAGTCGTTCGGGCTACTCTAGGTCCTGCGGGTGCTCTACCCCCGGCTTGGTTAAATGCAGCCGTTAATAAATTAACGAATTCTTACATTAGGTTATTAGGACCCCCCCTCGTTCTCATTATGTGATTCCGCCTCTTGGTTACGTTGTCTTCTTCTTGGCGGCATTTCTGATTAAATAAATAAAGTTTCGTTATTACTTATTTACTTACTTCATTATTAGTCATCAAACAATTGGACAATAACTCATACACAACAAAGCAAAATTTTAAAATAAAAACTTCCTTATATTAAAATTCTTCTTCATAGTTCAAAACTATTTACAAGCGCTTTACATAGCCCAAAAGCTATTACATATACATCCCGCGATTGACTTCTACAAAAATTGGGATTTACGAAAAGACTACCCTTTAATTATACAAAAGAGGGTTTTACGTCACTACACAAAAGTACTTATCATACTACTCCTAATACTGCCTAACCGCATTCTCATGCTTCTGGTTTGCCAAAATCGACACAATATCTCAACTTATAATATGTCGAGTCTGTCCCGACTCAATAGAATAACAGGCTATCTTAAGCTTAAAATCCTCGTGTGCACTGTCATTTATATATGACATTCGTGCTATCTTCTGGTCTTTTTCAACCAGTTTCTTGCGAAATTCTATGACCTCATTCTTATAGTCCTGGGCCTTGTCAGTCATAAGCACTTTCTCATTATGCTCTATCTCATAGTCTGACTCTGCAGACTCTTTAGCCCCATAGAGATCACTGATCTCTTCCTTTTGGTGCTGCACCATATTATGCAGTTGCACATTACGGTCAAGCACTGAGAGGTACATTGCCCTCATAGTCTCGGTAGGTGTAGACTCTAGGGCAGGCATCACCGTATTAATCGATGTTACCTCCATGTCATCCTCCACATCAATCATCATATTCAAATATGATGCTATCCCCATGGTCTCCTCTGAATAATCCTCCTCCGAGTAATATTCCTCAGGCTCTGACTCTTCTAGAATCACTACATGTATGTCTACTATAGGCACAAGTACTGTCTCAACTCGGTTCACAGACTCCTCGCTAATCATATGTATATCCCTATACATCAAGCTATCAACCGACATCTACAATAACACATAACAAATTGATTAGTACATAATACACAATAATATAAGCACAAATCACATTTAATCCATTTAGGGTTACTTTTCATCTTTTAAATCTTTTGGTACTGAGTTTCCTCAATACCTTATTAACTCATTTGACTCGAGTTAACTTTCTTTGGACTCTTCCTTTCCTACGAGGTTATTAGCCTAAGGTTCTTCCCCCTTAAGTTTTATAACCTAATGCTACCAACCTGTGACGCCCCCAAATTCAGGTATCTTCCAACCCAACAGATGGTGCTCCACGATACTACATTTCATACAATCATTCCATTGAAATAACAACAAAATGAGTGTAATTACTATCTTTGTATTACATTTGTAATAAATCCTTTCCCAGGTTCATAACCGAATACATTCATTGTTCTTCATAAGTATATTACATACAAATATACTAGTCTATTACAGGACAATTAATTGTCCATCTTAGCTTTGCCTTTATCTCTTTTAGAACTCTCCGTCCGTTCAGCTTTAGTTTCAAACATATGGTTCAAGCAAGAATGAGCATAACAAGCTCAGCAAGTCTTAACAAAGAATCATATGAATATCACCTCAACAAATACATGCTTTAATTCTATATCTGAACAATTATCTATGAAGCATTATTAAACATTTTACAAATACTTCTCATACAGCAATTCCATAGCATAAATAATAGCTTAGGACTGATGAACCGGTCAGTAGACCATGAACATACTCTTTTCGTTTTCATACTTGAAAAGGATATCTGGCACTAAGGCCATCCACCCGTCTTTACTTATGAGTACTTCTAGGTGATCAGCCTATTGTACTCTATGTTGATCAACACTCTTACGTTAAACGTATTTACGTTTAACATTTTGCAACCTCGCGTGCCCATCGAATAATCGATGAAAATATTTTTTTTTGCACATAGACAAACTTACCTTCTCATCCGTACCAAATACTTGGCATAGGATAACGATAACAGTTCTATATCAACAGACTTGTAAACAATTCAATCTATCCTTCAATACTTGTCTAGCCCAGATAAAACAGGCATCGACTCTTTTTCTATTTACCATTCATGCATTGTATATCATGCATCACGTAAAAACTTGACAAACACGAAGGTCAGATAAACGTTAAGAAAGGCTTGCCTTCAAGCGTCGTCGAATATATATTTCAACTATTCTCATTCTTTACAGGATCTACATGATACATTCACATAACACACTGTAATTAGTTATCAAACAAACTCACTTTACGGTTCTAACCAACTTCTTTCTCTTCTATGTCTTACTTGTTTTAACTTCGTTATTAAAGTCGATTCGACTTTTTATACTTCGTTACGTTTTATTAACGTTCTTACGTCCTTAGCCGACATTCGATCATTAATGGTTAATTACCAACGTTGAACACCTTTTACAGTTCACTCATTACGTATTTGTGTTCTTCGTTTAATTTCCATTAAACCTTACCCGTTCTTCTTACATTAACATCTTATAAGTGTTTTAAAGTAAGTCTCATTATGTACTTTAAGTACCTTTAACATCTTACTTTAGGTCTACATTCAAAATGGAACTAAACCTAACTTGGTCAATTTTTTCCCACTGTCGGCGCTGCGGCGCGACATCCTGTGCATTCTAGTGGCGCTACGACGCCACTCTCCAGAGGTTTTTCCCGGACTTGGCGCTGCGGCGCGAGTCCATGTACAAACTCTCGCACTGCGGCGTGAGTCTCCAGACCTTTTTTATTTTCTCCTGGCCATAACTGGAGTTGCGGCGTGACAGATAACACAGGGTTTGGCACTGCGGTGCCGAACCTGTGCACCAGTTGGCCAAAACAGTTTGGTTTCTTAACGAAACTCCCGGCTTCCTAATTTTTTTTGTTTTACATTCGAATTGACCTATTCGAATTCCACCAAGTCAGGAATTACATCCTTTACGCGTTCATATAAGAATTTCATATTTCCAAATTCGTTAACTCAGAATTCACCTTTAAGTTCGTTTTTAAGCGTTCGTTTACCGTTTTCATCCGTTTAATACTCGTTTTCTTCGTTATAAGTCGGAATGCAACGATTCTTTCGCCAACGACTCTTAATTACTTTATCTCACGTGTTGACATTGGAAACCAACGTTTTCAAGTCACACGGCAACTTTTGACCCTTAATCCGGACTTTGTACGTTTTCGATGTTTAACGTCTATTTCCTTACAATCCGCCATAACTTCGTTACTAATGTTCTCTAAGCCAAATCACATGGAATACTCCATGGACTTCATATCTACATCCTAACCAATCAAGATGCACATACCTTAGCTACAACGGTTTCCAAAACGTTCAATTATAGCTAAGTTAACTTTCAATACTTCCTACGGTTTTTACTCGCGTAACCACTTACGATTTCTTATTTGTTCATTACCTATCCATGATTTGGTCACTAATAGGCCTTCTTAATAAATGCTCTCCACTCATCTATGATTCTTCTATGAGAAAGAAATCGAAAAGGATGAAGACTACGGTTTATAGGAATTTACCTTTGAAGTAGTTAACGTTCTTGATAAACGTCTATTGATTTGCTTGGAAGTAGAAGAATTTAGTGTTTCTAGCTCTTTCTCTCTCTCAATATATGTTGGTCAATCTTTGTAAAACCACAAAAGCTCAACCTAAGCCTTGTATTTATAGTAAATACAATGAGGGGCAAAATAGTCCAATTTCCCACCTCCTCACTTATTTATCACTTTTTCACCAAGCAAAATACTTGGTGACCAAGTGACACTCGCCTTGCATACCAAGTGGACGACCCACCTTGCCCATGGGTTATCCCCATGATGGGTTTTACCCATCCCTTGACCCGCCGGTTCGACCCACGGTTTAATTCTTTGGATTGGGCTTGACATAAAAACATTGGGCTTTAACCAATCTAATATTGGGCCTTGACTTGGGCTTGAATAATTAATGCATTGGGCTTGTTTATTAATCCAAGTCCAATTGGATTGGATAAAATTCTTAGCTCATACTCTAATACAATTCGTATTCTACGCGTATTATTCACGTATTCTCTTCGTATAATATTCATATAATACTCGTATTATACGTCGTACTATTCTTCATATCATACTCATATACATACTAGGATAATACTCATATTCTTTACGTATAATAATCGAAACGACTATACGCATTACATTTCCCTTTCGAAAACCTCTTTCACAAATCCTTAGGTTTTAAGTTCGCAGGCGAAACCTTCGTTTGCCATAACGGTAATATTATTGGATTTTCCATAATATCGTCATATTCTAACATTACGCGTTTCTAAGAATTTCAAACCCTAGCTCCGAACGTCATCGGATTAATATTATTTTTACGCAAACAATCTCAGAAAACCTTCATTCTTGTCTTGATAATTCACAACAATTAATTCTAGCACCAAGCCAAAATACTAACCACATCTACACATTCTAGGTCTTAGAACGACCTTCGAACATCTTACTCACATAATAACTCAATTAAATTCATTTAATCCACATAATCAAATAAAAATTTAATTCATTGAAAATTCGAAATTCTTGGGCGTTACAATCTTAGGATCAATAACCCACTATGGTATGATGTATAATGACGAAGTCACAAACTGACGAAGTCCTCAACGTACTTTGAAAAGTACGAAGTAGTCGACGTCAATTGAGTTGACTAGACGAATGTTTCACGTTGATATCCAATTTATTGATATGGTCTAAGCTACTTGATTCGGCTAGACAAATGGTATGTCATGTTCGAGCTTTCTTTGAGAACTTGTGCCAAACCAAATTATTTTGGTGCAAAATCTAATGATTAAGTCTGAGGAGAACATGGAAGAGGTAGTTTACTTTCTTGGTGATTGTAAACTGACCGTTAAAGAAGGGCTTACGACGAAATGCTATTTAACCTAGTAAGAGTTCATGGTCGATTTGACCCCTCAGCAAAAGTATGAAAGTTTTTAAAAGGAAATTTTATAGTCCTCGTTATTCCTTCTACTTCATGATTCTTGATAGGTTATGGGGGTTAGGAATAATGGAAAGATAAGAACTCCGTTGAAGGGAAGTTGGGAAGAAGAATAGGATAGAAATTTGGAGGATGAGATTATGTGAAGAAGGGGTGGATGTGATGACCCGGGTAAGGGTGTGGTTTTAAGAAATTCTGGGGACAAAATTTTTATAAGGGGGAAGTGTAACAACCCGGAGAATCCGGATTGTCCAGAATTTAAGTTTAAAGAATTAGTTATTAATAAAAGAATTTTTTATTAATAATATTATATGTTATGTATTTATTTATCGTTCTAAAACCTAGGATGATTATAAGTCGAGAGGATTCTGGCTACGAGCTAGATTGATCGAGTAAAAATTTTCAAGACAAAAATAAAAATTTTTCGGGAACAAAAACATTTCTGGGAAAAAAGACGAAATAGACACTATTCACCCGACGAAACCCTAAGGGTTAGAGTTTGAATAACCTAGGCTGTTCCGAGAGTTCGGTATGTCGAAATGACATTCCGTCGAAAGATTTAACGATAATATTTTGTGTAAAGTTAAGTAAGTCGATAAAAAATTTTCTCGAAAAACGTGCAGAAATTGGACAAAATAAAAATGACAAAAAGTACTGCTATGTACTTTTCACTCGTTTAACTACACTAGGGTAAAATGTGAAGGAAAACGCTTAACGCCAAAGTGTTTTTTAGTTTTTCAGAAATCTGAAGAATACGTAAAAGTTAATCGATAAAGGAAAGACGAAATATCCAAGAATATTTGGATTCCGAGAATCGCAGTTTTTAAAACTGTCGGACGAAACCCAAAAGACGGAACCACGAAACTTCCAAGGGAAGTTTCGTGAATAGTAAAGAGGTCTATTGAGGAGGTGGGAATAGTATGGAGGTGTGAATAGTAAGGAGGTTAAGGGGCAAAATAACTAAAATACCCCTAACCTTGGTTTTCTATAAATAGGAAGCTTATTTCATTGTTTTGGGATTTTGAAAATCCTACACTTTGAGAGAGAGAGAGAGAGTTCAGATGGGAGGAGAAGGAAGAGGAAAGGCTAGCCCATGTACAAACTTTGTCCGACGGGAGAAGATTAAAGGAGAAAGGTAATCTGAAACCTTATCTCGTATAATTTTCTTTAAGTGTCTTTATGTTTAAAAGCATAACTTAATGAAGATGAGAAGTAGATAAGGATAGAGATGATTTCATATGGTTGAAATCATAAGAAAATAAGAAATAAGAAATTTAAAGTTTAGTAAATAAATTTCTTAAGGAAGTATAAGAGTCGTAATGAATTTGAATGATCCGAGTAGATTAAATGAATGAGTAGGTAAAATAAGTAAGGAATGGTGTTCTATAACATCAAATTCCAATAAAAAGTAAAATCATAATCCAAAATACTGATTAAAATGAAGAACGAACGAAGAACACGCGAAGAACTCGAAGAACGTTATTGATGGACAAATTTAAAACCATCGTAGGATAATTGTTGTTGATGGACAAGCTTAAAACCATCGCGTATAAGTTAGTTACTTATTGTTTGGTTATGAACGTTTTCATGAAGAACGTATTAAAACTTAGCTATAACGAAGTTATGGCAAAAATTTCTTAAAAAATGAACGAGAATTAAAAAGTTAGTAAATGAACCCGAACGTGTAGGGTTTCATAAGGAAGTACGAGAATGTAGAAAACGTGAGTCGTGGACTCAAGAATGAGCGAGTTCCGAGTTCGGATGACCGAATTACAGACGAACGAACGAAGAACGTTAAAAATGTAAAAATGAACGAAGGGTGAAGATCAAGCCAATCGAATGGCACGCTAACGGATTCAGACCTTGTTCCAACTTGGAACGACCTTGTTCCAAGTTATAATGAAGGAGTTATGAGATAGGGAAGTAAGCGTCTCAAAATTGATTTAACACTTAGAGAAATTTTCTAGGGTTAGGGCTTGGCACCGCAGCGCCAAACATGACTTGAAGAGTGGCGCAACAATGCCAGACCGGGGAGCCGGGTACTGCCAACTCATGCCGCTGCACGAGAGATAAAGAAGAGAATGGCGCCGCAGCACTGGTGCAGGGAAAAAGCCCGGTAATGAGATTTTCACTGCTCAAAACCTGGGGGAAGTGTAACGAAAGCTAATGAACGTGTAGTTCACGTAATATAACACGTAATCAAGTAATTTAAACCGTTAGTACATGTTGAATGAAATGACCGAAAGAGATTAAAAGATCAAGAAGGTAATGAATAACGAAAGTATTAATAAGATAGAAATTATCAAGAAAGTCGTAACAAGCGGTAATAAGATTAATGAAAACCGAATGTGAGTTGATAAGGAATGAATCCTGAGGTATGGCATTTAGTTGCCAGAAAGTCGTAAAGAATAAGAAATTGACTTAACGAATGTTATAGTTAATGGTTCAGATAAGTTAAGATGAGTTAGGTTGTGGTACAATCGTAACCTTTGATGGTTGACATATGGGAGCTGGTCTAAACAATTCCTTTAGAGGGCCAAGGTATATACGAAACTGGCAACCGATCTAACTCATTGTGATGGCAGTGTAGATGAGACGGGAACTTGTTTGTTGGTTTTTTTATGGGAAACCACTCAGAGTACCATACGGACTACCAGTAGAGACGCGATGTGTGCTGAGTCCTAGAGAAGTTATAAGAAGAAGATAAGAATATAAATCATCCAAGATGATGAACGTATAAGTAAAGGAAGTTAGTCGCGTACACTTATATTGTAAGAACGCGAACCCTAAGAAGTAAAGTTAAGTAAACCAATGCATAAGTTCAATATATGACTAATTGGTGTTTATGTTTTCTCCTTATTTGTTATATAGGAATTGGAATGAATAGTTCGGCATAAGTTGTAGCTGTGCGTAAGGCAAGTTTCCTAACTTCATTTATATTCTAAATGAATGCTAGTTTCTTAAACTTCTCAGATGTTGAACTTGAGAAGTCTTATCTATGTGCATATGTGCGATGTATGTACAAGGTGGTAGTATGCATGTATGAGGCCTTGTGCCATAATTTGAACATTTCGGTGTTTCTTTGATATGAATTGTTCTGTGATTGAGCTGTTCAATACAAGTATGTTCTGTTTATACATGAACCGTTATTTTTAAGTCTGTGCTAATGATTCTAGCCAAACAGGATGTGTATGAAAAAGGTAGAGTAATGAAAGTATTTCAAAATGAAAGTGACTGATATTTTAAGATGACAGGAATCGAGACTATTCCTATTATTCAAGCTTCTTCATAACCTTTGTTCGGTTATCGAAGTTCTAAAGAAATGTTTTAATTCTGAAGTTGTTTGTTCAACTGTTATGACTTGCTGGGCAATTGAATGCTCACTCTTGCTTTAAATGAAAACCAATTTTCAGCGAACAAGGTTAGAAGAACTTAAAGATCCCGTAAAGATCAAGCTGACGGTATCCAGATGAAGTACCATTCAGAAGGTGAATGAGCGAGAATATCAAGTGAAGACTTGTAATGTAGAAAGATGAAACTGAACGACAGACTAATTTATTAAACTGTTATGTATCCTTGGTGGCGGATAAAAGTCACTCTTGTAAGATGAAATGAATAATGTATTTACCATTATTTGTAATGAAAGAGATTATAAGGTTTCCAGAACCTGGGATTTGAGAGTGTATATTATTATATTTTGGTATATAATAATGTATGTTGGAGGAATGATGTACTCGTGACGTACGGAATCCGGGTGTGAAGATAGACCGGATTTTGGGGCGTTACATATACAATAAGAAAAAGTCATCTAAACTATTTGATCAGCTAGACACAGATTTAGAAATAACGTTGAATATGATAAAACCTTTTTGTATCCAATCAAATTATTTTGGTTCGGATTCCAGACTAAGTATGAACATCCCGATCAAGGAAAAACTTTTATGCACCCAAGGCGGACAGAGTGAATGATACCCTCGTTCTTGCATGTAGTGTTGATCAATACAGGGCATAACGAGCTTGTCACCCCCCCCCCCCCGTGCCCGTAAGTTATGACGGTTTGCAGATGAAGTTCTGTTTAAACCTATTCGAAAATTAAAAACAATGTTCATAGCATGTAACCTAAACCCTATTTATAGTCAATACATAGTTTCAAAAATTTGATAGAGAGTTGTTATGTTATTATTATCGGTTCAGATTACTTCACAACTATTGATTTGTTATAGAAGGGTAGCACAAAGAAAATATTTAATCCTTTCAGCTAATGTTTATAATTGTTTTTACTTGTTGGGCACTCAAATGCTCATCCTTGATTAATTTAAATGTTTTCAGTTAAGTGTGAACAACCAGAAGGCTCTGCCAAGAATAAAGGAAAGGGAAGGTTGCTGAATGAATGCAATGTTATCTTATGTAATAGTTTGATATTATTAAGACAATGACATATATTATCTATCATGTTATGTAAGGAATGTATTAAAGGTTACGTACTTGGAATTTAGACTCTGATAAATATGTAAATTAAGTTGGTATCTATATTATAGTTATTATTATATTATTCTGCTCATAGAAATGGTATTATGAAGTACCGAGTTCGGGTTTCAAGTACCTGAATTTGGGGGCTTTACAGGTTGGTATCAGAGCTTAGGGTTAAAAACCTTGGGTGGGTTAGACCTTAGGCTATAACCTTAGAACAGAGGGAAACGTTGAAAATATAAATAACTCATATAAAGTTTAAAAAGAGATGAATTGAATAAATTCATTGTAAAACAAAATAAAAGATAACTTATGTTAAACTCTTAATTGTTGTTGTGTATATACTATATGCTAATCAGGATAATTTATGTGTTTAGATGTCTGGTGGAAAAGGCTTGTTATATGCATATAGCATAAAGAAGGATCAAATCCATACACCCGAGCTAATATCGAAGCCAATAGTTGAAATAGAGGCTCACAATAAAAATAACTCGGATGAGGTGGTTATTGTAGAAAACGTAGTACCAGATCCCGAAATGGTGGAACTGACATATAGTGATTCAGACACTAAAGTTAAAGATGAACAAGCATCAACGGAAGTGCGGGATCTGAGGAACAAGGTTTCTTCTCTAGAAAAGTTGTGGGAAATAGAAAAGCTGTTAAATAGTCAATTAGGAAAAGCCTTACTAGAAATAATGGAAGAACAAGATAAGCTTAAAATCCAAATTGATCAGATGGGAGCCTTAAGCAACACATCGTGTGCAGCTCCGAGCAAGAAAGGGAAAAGGAAGATAGAAGACCATGACTTAAGAAAATCCGATAAGAAGAAATAAAAAAAGATATGTTACCTTTGCGACTATGAGGGACATACCACTCTGTATTGTCCCGACTATAAACCAGGAGTATATTTTATCTGTGGGATAAAAGGTCATCAGGCGAAAGGTTATCCAAGAAAAAAGGTGTAATAAATAGGTAGTATAGGTTCTGTTGTATAGGTGTGTTTAATGTAATAAATATGATAAGTATGTCTGTGTAATGTAATATTCCCAACTTTTATATTAGTCAAGACTGTAAATCCCGACTTTTGTGGTCACAAAAGGATAGCTAATGTTTAAAGCATTATGTGTTACGCTATGTATAATATTCGTTAAATGAATATGAATCTAAGTTTGAGAAATGAAAAAACTTTAATATATTAAGATTATATGATAAGGTTTAGAATGTAAGTTAAATTTATGATTTTATTTAATCAGATAATGCCGCCAAGACGTCAAACTCGCAATCAAAGGGTAGAAGAATCTGTCAACAACGCTGAGGGACAACAACAAGCAGACCCGATGTAGCACTTTGCAAACATGGTAGCATAAGCTATGCAACGGGGAATACCAACCGCAGGGAACCCGCTAGACAATCGCTTTGCGAATTTCAAGGATTTTAAGGCTATGGGACTGCCAAAATTAAAAGGTACAACTGACCCTGTTGAAGCCCAAACTTGGGTCAAATAGATTGAAAAAGCATTCGTGATAGCTAGGGTAGCTGAGGGGAAAAAGACCGCTTTTGCCACCTACATGATGAAGGGTGAAGCGAATTTTTGGTGGGAGGCGAATCAGGCGAGGGCGGGAGAAGGTGTAGTTACATGGGATAGGTTTAAGACACTGTTCTTCGAGAACTATTTCTCGTCCAGTATGCAGGCTAGGATGGAGGTTAACCTTTTAGAGTTGAAGCAGGAGAATAGGACGGTGTCAGAATACGCCGTAAAATTTAATTAGTTAGCTATGTTCGCTCCGTATCAAGTTGATACGGAGGCTAGGAAAGCTAGAAGGTTTGAGCTGGGATTAAAGACTTGGCTCTACAACAAGGTGGCGGTGTTGCAGATCCCTACATTTGCAACACTCATGGAGAAAGCTATTATAGCCTAAGAGGGGAGTGAGGCTATGAACCTCTACAACAAGGAGAGGAAGAATAAGGGTAAGACCGAAGGAGCTAGAAAGGTGGAAATTAATAGTGGGGGCAGGAGTGGAGATGGAAAGAGGAAGGTGAACAACTTTGGGAATGTTCAGATCAAGTAGGAAGGAGTTAAGAAGCAAGCTGTGCAGTGTGGAAACTGTGGAAAGAACCACTCTGGAGAATGTTTGAAGGGAAAGTTCGTATGCTATAAGTGCGGGCAGGAGGGTCATATCTCTCCCAACTGCCCCAATCCTAGCATAAATAGTGGATATTTTCTAGGCGGGTCGAATGAGCACAAGGTGAAAGATTATCCGAAGAGGAGGACGGAGGGAGGGAGTGTGACTACTGGCAAAGGGCAGCGGGACTCTGGCAATCACGGGACCTACATCATCAAGCAAGTCAGCAAAATCAACAGCAAGGGTCTATAACATGACTGTTCAGGATACGATGGCAGCTGGCAATAGAACTCCGGGTATTATTCATACAACTTTTAGTTTATTATACATGATTTTCCTATATATAGTAAATTATTATATAAAGAAATTTTGAAGGAGGAATTTGAGTTCTTTTAGAAATCAAATTTTTCCGTTTAATCAGACAGGCAAGCTTTATGTGAATAGTTAAAGATTAATTCGATCAAAGTTGGTCGAGATCTACTTACAATGATTGTGTATGTTATGTACCCTTGTATGTATAGGTTTTTAAAACGGTGCTTCCGGGGACGGAATCTTTATAAGGGAGGGTGAATGTAACAACCCGGTATTTTCTATATAATTAAATCAGAAATTTTGAGTATAATTTTTTTTTTGTTATTATTTAATTTAAAGATGAGGATTTGTACAAGATAAAGATTATGTATTTATGTGATAAATAAAAATATATTTATTACATGATTAAATATAAGTAATTTCTTTTTAGAATTATTGATTATTATAAAGTATATTCTTATAATAATAAATTTTATAGTAGAAATATTTTTATTAATTATTTTCTATGAAAATATAATCTTATATTATTTTAATAATTTATGAAATGATTTTTAGAATAATTATAATAATTATTTTATTATATGAATTTTGTACAGATTATTAAGTTAATTATTTTACCTTAATTATTAAGGTTAATTATGGAAGAATAAATCAGATATGGAATCCAAACCCTAATTTTGGATTTTTATCAAGGAATGAGAATAATAATATAATAATATTATATTTTGATTTTTCAGTACTATAAATATGTACTGTATGTATGCGGACTGACAATGGTTGGTCAATTATGGTGTATTATGTCAAACCCTAGTTTTACTGTGGAAAACCCCTAATTTGAAAATCAATTGTGAGTTTAAGATTATTATATAACTGTGTTATATGATTTTTTTTTATTAATTAGTTAAACCCTAATTAACATTTAGAAATAATAATATTTAGAAACCCTAATTTAGTGATTAGGAAACCTATACATGATTACGAAACTCTAATTTCATTTTTAGAAACTAGAATTTCCATTTTAGTTTAATTACAAAATTCTAGAAAATTTTTATTTTAGCCTTATTTGCAAAATGCTAGAAATTATTGTACAAAACCTTAGGGTTAAACCCTAAGGGTTAGACAAATGACAAATTGGCCATTAAAATCACAAGCCTAATGACAAAAATACCATTAGTCACATTTTTTTATTAGATTTCTTGTAAATATTGGCTATGATTGGAGTGGTTGAGCAACTCTAGATCAGCCATGTGACAATAACAACACAAATCAGCAGCAAGATCTCAGCCACTTCATTACAAGTCATTGTGTATATAGATCAAGAGAGAGAAAATGTCACATTCTTGTTCATTTTGTGCACAACACTCAGCCTAACTCTCTCAAGCCCACACCTCTGAAAATTTCAAGACATATCAGTCACAAACAAAGCCCTCGATCACCCTTAGCAAATCATAAGCACAGAATCAAAGATTGATCAAAGAAGGTATAAACCCTAGCCACGAAATCTGACCTTTGATCTATTGTTAAATGTTAAGTTTGTTGTGTTATATATGTTGTATGGAGTCTAATTAAGTGATCTTGGTTGATAGTGAAAGTAGTATGCACACAAGCCAATCATGTTTGATGATAAAGCATATACTTTGTAACAATCTTATTTATTTATTAATAAAAAGTATTAAAGGCTTTTAATTATCTACATAATGTTATTTTATAATATGTGATAAACTCATAGTTTTAAGCAATGCTTTTAGAATAATGATGATAATCATTCTAATGAGATCTAAATTCTTAGAAAGCTTAAAACTAAAATGGTTCCCAATCGTTGGAGTACTAAATTGGGGAATAGTAAATCCGAATAGATTGGTACATATGTTGTTTGCTCATTGGATGAGGATGATTGATCTCATGATCATTTGTGCGGAGACACTAAAGCAAGTATATATGTGCTTATTAGAGAATAAGTTCACTGAACGTGGCTCGCTAAGGAATATCTAATGGAGTTTTACTTGTCTGTCAATAGGAATTCATGTAGTGATAGTAGTACAAGTGATCCTTGGACTTGAGATCATCATAGTATCTTGTGTAAAATGAATTATACTTTGACTTATTCCTTAAGACCCTTAGGGTATATCAAAGGGTATGCTTGGATATAATAAGTCGTACATGGAGATAATGTATGATCAATAAAGAATCTATCACTTCTAGTAAAAGAAGAGAAATGTCTTATGTGATTAAATAAAAGACAACCCAGTAGTCATTGGCCAAGGCAGAATAAAATTAGAAAGGAGTTTCTAATTTGCATTATTTGGTGTTGTGCATTTAAGAGTCGAAATACATATAATTAAATAAAATAAGACTTGACAGTAATTTCATGTCTTATATTTAATTGGGACATTGTATGGTAGAAGGATTAAATTGTACGTTAACTATTTACTCAAATATTCTTTTATGATTAATGTTAAAATCTATATTATCTGGAAAGTCATTGATCCCTAGGGAGGCTAATCCCTATTGTGGAATAAATATTATTTATTTAAATAAATTAATAATTTAATTTATTTATTTAAATAAGATTATAATTGTTATAATTGATTTATTCACAACCGGTTTAATATGGAGAACCTAAAGGGTCACACCATAAAAAGAAGAATAATTATTTAAGAAGTTAATAGCATAATCGTAATAATATGTTAAGTATATTTATTTTAATCTATGGTGATAGAATAAATTAAATAGCTTAATATTTATTATTTAATATTTTAGAAATATTAAATATAAATTAATAAGAGGAGTCTTATTAATATTATTACAATTATTATTGTTTTAATTTCTAAAAGAGTTTAGGAATTAATTTAATATAAGTACTCTCATTTATTCCTAATTGGATTAGGAGGGAAAATTAGTTAAAAGAGTTTAATTAATTATCCCTAACAAGATTAGGGAGCCCATTTAATTAATTAATTATCCCTAACAAGATTAGGGAGCCCATTTAATTAAAAGAGTTTAATTAAATAAATAATACCTTATCTTTAATTAAATAGGGTTACCTGATATCTTTATAAGGTGAGTCTTATATCAGATATCGATATACGCAATTCCAATAGTTGGAGAATACGCTCCTTTTCTATGAGAGATAGAAAAATTAGGGTTTTGCCAAACACCCATATTCTTGGATCTTTCTTCTTCCTTGGTGGATCACTTCTAGAGGCCAAGCACTTGGGTGGCTAACGTTGATCAAAGGAATGAACCAAACCTGGTGGAATCAAGTTGAACGCGAAAAGAATTAGAGGTGAACTTGTACCTGAGGAAGCTCGAATCTTCAAGGGTATGATTCTTATTCTTCATATCTTTTCGTTTAATTAATAATTGTGCATAAAGGATGATCCGGGTATATGGTTTGTAAAATTTTAAACTCTGATTTTTACATGTTTCCGCTTATTTTGTGCAATTTGATTGCGTTCATGAATATTGCAAACCTAACAGTGGTATCAAAACAAAACCTTTATGGGAATTATTAATTGTCAAATTTGATTATATATTGAAATGTGTTTAGAACAATTCAATTGGGCATAATTTTGTTGTATAAAATTTATTATAAAAAAAAACGTTCGCGAATCCTATTTTGTTTTTCTGGCTGAACCCGTGGTCAATCTATATGATCGGTGTTGTGTGGCTGATTTAATATATATTATATATTCGCGAATTCGTGGCTTGTCATTTGAATCATGGTTACATATATATTATACGTAAAGTTTCAGGATTCTTGATTACTTATTTTATATATATATATATATATATATATATATATATACAGCGGATCAGGTCCGGACTCCCGGACCTGATCAAAAACGGACCCCAAATTTTATTTTGTTTTTTTGTTTTTTATTTAAAATAAGTAAAAAAAATTATTTAATATTTTATTGAACTGAAATTTTTTCATAATACAATATTTTGGGGGTGATTTGAATACCTATACCAAAAATGGTGGTACAGTCTGCACAGACGACCATATTTTGTTATATGTACTCAAATCACGCCCAAAACACTTTATTATGAAAAAATTTCAATTCCATAAAATATTAAATATTTTTTTTAGTTGTTTTAAAAAAAGAAGCCAAAAAAAAAAAAGCCCGGACGGAATAAAATCCGGGCGTCCAGACTATATATATATATATATATATATATATATATATATATATATATATATATATATATATATATATTTCGTGATTCGTGATTACTTATTATAAAGTGAATCCAGCTTGCTTGTTGCTTCAATGATTTACGTGATTCACTTGGAAATAAAGGACATGTCTTTGAAAATACAGGATGGGTGTATCTTTATATATTTTGTGGGATTCTTATTATATATATGGCAACGTGGCAACGTGGTTAGTACAGTACATATGTCAAATGTCATATATTAATATTTTAATAATTTTATAATTAAAATAAAAAATATATATTTTAATTTTAAAATAAAAAGTTTATTTTAATATTAAAATAAAAGGTTTATTTTAATATTAAAATAAAAAGGTTTTATTTTTATTTTAAAATTGAATTTCATGCTAACTAATTAGAGTTGGAATTGGATTCCATGATAACTAATTGGAGTTAAAATTGGATTCCATATTTTCTTAAATAAAGGAGTTTATTTAGATATGAAATAAGATTTCATATTATTCAAAATAAAAGAGTTTATTAGTGAAAGGAAAAAGAATCCTAAATTTCTTAAATAAAAGAGTTTATTTAGATATGGAATAAGATTTTATATTATTCAAAATAAAGGAGTTTATTTGTGAATAGGAAAGAGAATCCGTGTTTCCTTTAATAAATGAGTTTTTTTTACATGGAATTGGATTCCATAATTAATTAAAATAAAGGAGTTTATTTTGATTAAAGATTTTTATTAAAATAAAATAGTTTATTTTATTCAAAATTGGATAAATTAAAATAAAATTGTTTAATTTTGATTTAAATTTGGATTAAAATAAAAGAGTTTATTTTGATTCAAAATTAGATTTTATACTAACTAAATTTGCCCATTAAATGATATCAATATATATATATATATATATATATATATATATATATATATATATATTGAATGTTTATTTTTCATGAGATAAATATTATTTATTGATGCATATGGTGATGTGTATGATAATAAATGTGATTGATTATGGACTATTTGACCAATATGATTGGATTTTATTTTAGTTGGATGCATGAATGTATGTGTTTTATTAAATGGGGTCTTGTTGGGTAAATTCTAGTTACGCACAACACATAAGTATACGTGGTTAACAAGTAATAAAGAGTAAGTAAAGTATCGTTCCCACAGAGAATTAATTAATAAAGTTCACCAAGCATTAATCCATAACCATTTCAGTCTTATTTAAACGAATGACAATATATTTTATATTTAAACTATGAACTTAAATAAACGTAACTACTTCTAGAGTGAGACTAGATAACGAAGACCTGAGATTACAATTTCATCTATTGACTCATTGAAATCCATACATTTCATGGTAAGCCAAACTAATTGTACCAGCTTGTTAGTCGAGGACACTAAGGTAAACTATAGCCATCTTTCAATGCACCATACCCATATCACATATAATCCACAATTGATATAATACACATGAACACCCATATTATCTAAATCACTATATGTCTATGTGACTTACAAATAATTAGGGTTTAATTCCAAGTTCTCAATTGACTACGAGTGGTGCTTCGATATATGTCTATCCTAAGCACAAATCATACATCCCATCACAACGTAGAATATACAATCACAAGCTATCAAGATCAGATCTAAACCCATACTTCGTCTTTCAAGTCCATATGGGTTATCACAGTAATTGATGGCCAATCAACTAAGCAATTAAGCATGAATCTTAATAGAAAAATCCATAGAAATCAATAAGGCTAACAATGAAACATATCAGAAATAACTAATCCATAGAATCCATTGCAATCTCAGAATAGAAGTTAAGTCATAATTGAATTAGTGCTACTATCCACATATTGAAGACACATCATGAGATATAATAAGCAATCAAAGAGAGAATAAGGATAGAGAATTATAGTGCAAATCTGTTCTCTTGAGCCAAGGTTGAATCTCTAATGATTTCTAATTGCTTCAAGTCTCCAATCCAATCAACTCTAGAAAATACCTACGCTAATCTACTCTATTCTATTATTGAAATTAAAGAGAGAAGAAGACAATAGCTTCAGCCCCCAAGGGGTGGAATATCCTTTACATGATCATAATATGTCTAATATATAAGCCCTAATTGAATCCCCCTCTCAATTACGCTTCAATTGCACTGTTTAATGAAAAGTCAACTTTGGTCAGCACCCGAAGTCGCGCGACCGTGCAGGTATTGGCCTGAGTTGGGTGCGCCTGCGCGAAAGCTGAAAATTGCGTCTTTTTGCTACTGTAAGTCGCGCGGCCGCGCGGAATTCGAACGCCCGCGCGCGGGTGATTTTCTGCTGCAGTGTGCTCTGGTAAAATAGCCATAACTTTTGATTCGGGAAGAGTTACGGGGCCTGCCACCTATCAAATCGAAGATATCGACGAGCTCTACAACTTTCATTCTTTGATGATTGAGAAATTCTAGCCGGACGAAGGTTGAAATCGAGCTGGAAAGGACTGCTATGAAAATGGCTAACCAAAACAGCGAAGTTTGATGTCCGTTGGTACAATGATCATAACTCTTGCATCCGAACTCCGATTAGAACGATTCAAGATATTTCGGAAAGCTACGAAGACGCTCTACAATGTAGTCCAAGTTCCAAGCCAAGAACATGAATTAACATGAAAGCCGAAATGATGTCCGGATTGCCTTTTCTTTGCTTTTCCTTACCAATAATCGCTCACACCGCTCCCAAACGTATAACCTACAAAATGAACACAAAATGCATGAAAAGTAACTAAGACACATGAATATAAGCAACTAATTCAAGTAAAAGATACCGGATAAGTGTATAAAAAATCCACTTATCAGGTTTGCGTACCTCGTCTTCTCTAATTTTTTCTTAATGTAAATTCTATCTCCCTCCTATGTACTTCCCCTTGACTGATGATCAAGGTTTCTATTTATTTTAAATTATTTTATAATAGGAATAGTTAGAATTAATTTTTAAGAATTAGAGATCAAGGATCAAGGAGCGCATGAAGACTCGTTTGTAATGAAGCTCGGGTTTAAATGTAATAGTTATATTTAAATATTAATTCTTACACCCCTAGGGTTTGACCTTTTGGTTCACTTGGTGGCTCTAGTGAACCAAACTAGAATAAAAGTTCATAATCAATCTAGGTAGAATATAGTATTCTATATGTGCATGCTTATACTATATATATTATATATTATGCAAACATGCTTCGCATGTTAATTAATATGACGCGTATTTTATATGTATGTGTGCATGCGCGCTAAACAAGATGAGACAAATTAATAAAAAAAAACCTCAAATATTTTATATTATGTTGTAACGATCAAAGATATTTGAAATATCGAACGTCGCCTTCTAGCATGATACAAATAATAGAGTATTAAATATTTAATATGAGTTTGTTGTGCACACACAAGGCACGTATTAAATATTTAAGATGTTATTTTTATTACATATTATGTTTATAAGGAATTGAACATTACTGCTTTGTTGTGCACACACAAGGGCTGTAGTTTTCTCTTCACTTATATAGAAATGTTGGGTCTAACTTAACTTAAATCATTTTAGTTCGAATGTGCACACACTTGACCATTATGATTTAAGAGGCAAAATACAAGGAGTTACATAGTTGATGTAATTTACAAGAGTTGTCTACCTATTTATTTATATATAGTTTGTTGTGCACACACAAGGCTATATACATTTGAAATGGGATCCTCATTCTCACTAGCATATCTTTAATTAGATATTACTGAACTATATATATTGAGGGTAATATAGTTTGAAGAAAATAGTGGGAGATACCAATTTAAAATAAGATCTAATTTATTTTGGTAATTGATAGAAGAATATATGTTAAAATGCTATTAATTAAAAATTCATTTATAGATTTTTACAATGTCTAAAATTACTATCACTGCGTAGCATATTAGATGCTAAATTAATCGGACCGAATTAAACGGATTGGTTAAGGAATTTGAGAATAGTTCTCATGGCTAAAAAGTTATCTTATGTCCTTAATACGTCTTTCCTGTAATGGTTGCAGACAATGCCTCTGAGGAAGAGATTGCTACTTTTAGAAAATGGCAAGATGATGCACAGTTGGCTCAATGCATCATGCTCGTATCCATGAGTAACAAGCTTCAGCGTCAGCCTGAATATATTGATACTCCTACTATATTCCTGAACATCAAGTAGTTGATGGTGATGAAAGTAGGACTGATAGATATCAGATATCTAAGGAGCTCTTCCGATCTAGAATGACTGATGACACTACAGTACAGATAAAAGTCCTTAACATAATCAATTTGATTGATCAATTAGGACAACTGGTTTTGTCATGGATGGAGAGTTGAGCCAAGATTTGATCTTGCACTCACTCCCGGACTCCTTTCACAATTGTTGTGAATTTTTCATATGAACAAGCTAGATATCAGCCTCGCTGATTTGCTTAACATGTTGAAAAATGTTGAGAGTCACTTTCCAACCAAGAAAGACCAAGTCTTACTAGTAAGGGCCAAAGGATCTTCTGAAAAGAAGAACGATTCAAAGAAGGTAAATAGAAAGACAAAAACAAAGGATAATAAGAACAAAACTGATACGGATAGCAAAGGAGTTTGCTTCCACTGTAATAACCTTGGACACTGGAAAGAAACTGCAAGAAGCATTTTACAGAGGCTAACCAGAAGAAGCTTAGTGAAGTTTCGGTTACAAATACAATTTTGTTCATGATTTAAAATAATTTTTTTCTTTAAGTCAAGTTTCTACTTGGGTATTGGATACCGACTTTGGTTATCAAAAATATAGATTTATGAAGGGACCAAGCAGAAGTAGAAAGCTAAACAAATATAAGTAATCCTATGTGTGGGAAATGAAGCAAAGGTTGTCATATTAGCCACAGAAACTTATAGTTTAGCAATGCCTACGGGCAAATTTATTAAGTCAATAAATTGTTATTGTATTCCAATTCTTGTTCGAAATATTATTTCCAATTTATTGTTGGACAATGAAATTGTTGGTATTATATTTAAGAACAATTGTTGTTCTATTTATAATAATAATATTTCGTATAGAACTGAAATATTACTTAATAGATTTTGTGTACTTGACTTACGTGTAAATATATTTTGCAAATTGAACAAACTAGTATAAGAAAAGGAGATGATCATTCAAAGAGTTGAATATGTGTATTTATTGAAATACATGCATAAATTATTTGAAAGGTTCAAAGAATTCAGAAGTGAAACAAATTGGCAAAGTATTAAGATTATTTGATTAGATCAAGGAATAAATACTTGTGCAATAAGTTTCTAGATCATCTCAAATGATTTTCTTGTAATAGACGCCTCCTGATACACAATAATTGATTGATGTATCTGAAAAGAAAAATCGTACATTGTTGGACATGGTACAGTCCATAATGATTTTACCTACATTCTAGTATCCTTCTGGGGTCATGTCCTAGAAATTGATGTATATCTACGAAAAAAGTAACTTCAAAATCCAGTCCCAAGACTCCATAAAAGTTATGGACAGGGAAGATTCCTAATCTTAAGTATGTTAAGATAAAGGGTGTCCAACTTTCAAGTACAGATTTGTGGGACATCCTAAAATAAGTTTAGAGTATATGTTCTATAATCCTACTTAGCAAAAGGTGTTTATTGCGAAATACGTTACCTTTTAAGATAAAGATGTTTATCATTGAAGGAGCTAGTGGGAGGATAATAGATCTTGAAAAGTTCAAGAACTATAAATCACTATAAGTAAAATAAGAGAAACCTGTAGATAGACCTATTGTACCACAACTGAATCGTAAATCTGGAACAGTACCAAAGATACCTAGGAGGTATGGATTCATCATAGATGATGATGATGAGGTACACATCACAGAAGATGATGACCCAGTTACATACGATGAGGAAAGAGTTGTAGACACTCAGAGAAATGGATTGAAACAAGCTTCTCAAATATGGAACATTAGTTTTGATGAGACAATCAAAAGAGTTTGATGTTATCAAAAACAAGAATGAACCTAGTGTGTACAAAAGGGTCAGTGGGAGCGTCGTGATATTCCTAGTATTATATGTTGATATACTACGGATAAGGAATAACATATCAATGCTACAATCAGTAAAGATAAAGTTGTCTAAACATTCCTCCATGAATGATTTGGGAAGAGTATCATAATTGGGGATACAAATCTATATAGATAGATTCAAGAGGATGCTCGATTTAACCCAAGGAACGTATATTCATTTGATGCTAAAGTCGTTTAGCATGACAAACTCCAAGAGATGTCTCATGTTGATGAGTCCTGGAGTGTATCTCTCTTAATAGTCCCCATAGACTCATAAAAGAGAGATCGCATGAGGAACTATCATGTATGCAATGAAATGTACGAGACCTGGTGTTGATCAGTCATATTCTGGAGAAGCTCACTATGAGTTAGTGAAAAACATCTTAATATACTTAACCGACACTAAGGATGTGATCATATTCATAGTGGGTCTAAATTAAAAACTAGAGGGCTTAACAAGCTCAAGTTTTTTCAGACAGACCAAGACAGAAAATCCACTTTAAGGTAAAGCCTTATCTTGAATAGTGGTGTATTGAATTGGAAAGGTTTTAAACAACAAAGAGTTGTTGGTTTAGTGATAAAGACAAAGTATATAGCTATAAATGAAGCTGCAAGTTGATTGTTTGGATGAAACGTTCATTACAGAACTAGGAATCGTTCCTAAGTCTCATCTTGGATCTAAATATGTGTTGTGGCACTTTCATTTGATTATAAGAATCATTGAAAGATGGGAAATTACTATAGAGATAGTGGACTCTCAAGAACAACATTACATATCCATTAACTAAAGCTTACCCAACAACAGGAAAATTGTCACTTAGAGAAGAAGGGTATGAGATACCATGGCGATTGGCTTTAGTGCAAGTGGGAGATTGAAAGTAGTATGCACACAAGCCAATCATGTTTGATGATAAAGCATATATTTTATAACAATCGTATTTATTTATTAATAAAAAGTATTAAAGGCTTTTAATTATCTACATAATGTTGTTTTATAATATGTGATAAACCCATAGTTTTAAGCAATGCTTTTAGAATAATGGTGATGATCATTCTAATGAGATCTAAATTCTTAGAAAGCTTAAAACTAAAATGGTTCCCAATCGTTGGAGTACTAAATTGGGGATTAGTAAATTCGGATAGATTGGTACATACGTTGCTTGCTCATTGGATGAGGATGATTGATCTAATGATCATTTGTGTGGAGACACTGAAGCAAGTATGTAGGTGCTTATTAGAGAATAAGTTCACTGAACGTGGCTCGCTAAGGAATATCTAATGGAGTTTTACTTGTCTGTCAATAGGAATTCTTGTAGTGATAGTAGTACAAGTGATCCTTGGACTTGAGATCATCATAGTATCTTGTGTAAAATGAATTATACTTTGTCTTATTCCTTAAGACCCTTAGGGTATATCAAAGGGTATGCTTGGGTATAATAAGTCGTACATGGAGATAATGTATGATCAATAAAGAATCTACCACTTCTAGTAAAAGAAGAGAAATGTCTTATGTGATTCTATAAATGATAACCCAGTAGTCCTTGGCCAAGGCAGAATAAAATTATAAAGGAGTTTTTAATTTGTATTATTTGGTGTTGTGCATTTAAGAGTCGAAATACATATAATTAAACAAAATAAGACTTGACAGTAATTTCATGTCTTATATTTAATTGGGACATTGTATGGTGGAAGGATTGAATTGTACGTTAACTATTTACTCAAAGGTTCTTTTATGATTAATGTTGAAATCTATATTATCTGAAAAGTCGTTGATCGCTAGGGAGGCTAATCCCTATTGTAGAATAAATATTATTTATTTAAATAAATTAATAATTTAATTTATTTATTTAAATAAGATTATAATTGTTATAATTGATTTATTCACAACCGATTTAATATAAAGAACCTAAAGGGTCACACCATAAAAGGAAGAATAATTATTTAAGAAGTTAATGGCATAATCGTAATAATATGTTAAGTATATTTAATTTAATCTATGGCGATAGAATAAATTAAATAACTTAATATTTATTATTTTATATTTTAGAAATATTAAATATAAATTAATAAGAGGAGTCTTATTAATATTATTACAATTATTATTATTTTAATTTCTAAAAGAGTTTAGGAATTAATTTAATATAAGTACTCTCATTTATTCCTAATTAAATTAGGAGGGAAAATTAGTTAAAAGAGTTTAATTAATTATCCCTAATTAGATTATGGAGCCCATTTAATTAAAAATGTTTAATTAAATAAATAATACCTTATTTTTAATTATATAGGGTTACTTGATATCTTTATAATCTGAGTCTTATATCAGATATCGATATACGCAATTCCAATAGTTGGAGAGTACGCTCCTTTTCTATGAGAGATAGAAAAACTAGGGTTTTGTCAAACACCCATCTTCTTGGATCTTTTTTCTTCCTTAGTGGATCACCTCTAAAGGTCAAACACTTGGGTGGCTAACGTTGATCAAAGGATGGAACCAAACCCGGTGGATTCAAGTTGAACGCGAAAAGAATTGGAAGTGAACTTGTACTTGAGGAAGCTCGAATCTTCAAGGGTATGATTCTTGTTCTTCATATCTTTTCGTTTAATTAATAATTGTGCATAAAGGATTATCCAGATATATGGTTTGTAAAATTTTAAACTCTGGTTTTTACACGTTTCTGCTTATTTTGTGTAATTTGATTGTGTTCATAAATATTGCAAACCTAACAGTGGTATCAAAGCCAAACTTTTATGCTAATTATTAATTGTCAAATTTGATTATATATTGATATGTGTTTAGAATAATTCAATTGGGCATAATTTTGTTGTATAAAATTTATTATATAAAAAAAAACGTTCGCGAATCCTAATTTCTTTTTTTTGGCTGAACCCGTGGTCAATCTGTATGATCGGTGTTGTTTGGCTGATTTAATATATATTATATATTCGCGAATTCGTGGCTTGTCATTTGAATCATGGTTACATATATATTATACGTAAAGTTTCAGGATTCTTGATTACTTATTATATATATATATATATATATATATATATATATATATATATATATATATATATATATATATATATATATATATATATATATATATATATATTTCGTGAATCATGATTACTTATTATAAAGTGAATCTGGCTTGCTTGTTGCTTCAATGATTCACGTGATTCACTTGGAAATAAAGGACATGTCTTTGAAAATACAGGATGAGTGTATCTTTATATATTTTGTGGGATTCTTATTATATTATATATATGGCAACGTGGTTAATACATATGGCAACGTGGTGACGTGGTTAGTACAGTACATATGTCAAATGTCATATATTAATATTTTAATAATTTTATAATTAAAATAAAAAATATTTTAATTTTAAAATAAAAGGTTTATTTTAATATTAAAATAAAAAGAGTTTATTTTAATTTTAAAATTGAATTTCATGCTAACTAATTAGAGTTGGAATTGGATTCCATGATAACTAATTTGAGTTGAAATTGGATTCCACTTTTCCTTAAATAAAGGAGTTTATTTAGATATGAAATAAGATTTTATATTATTCAAAATAAAAGAGTTTATTAGTGAATAGGAAAAAGAATCCTAATTTCCTTAAATAAAGGTGTTTATTTAGATATAGGATATGATTTCATATTATTCAAAATAAAGGAGTTTATTTGTGAATAGGAAAGAGAATCCGTGTTTCCTTTAATAAAAGAGTTTTTTTTTACATGGAAATGGATTCCATAATTAATTAAAATAAAGGAGTTTATTTTGATTAAAGATTTTGATTAAAATAAAATAGTTTATTTTATTCAAAATTTGATAAATTAAAATAAAATAGTTTTATTTTGATTTAACTTTGGATTAAAATAAAAGAGTTTATTTTGATTCAAAATTAGATTTTATACTAACTAAAATTGCCCATTGAATGATATCAATATATATATTGAATGTTTATTATTCATGAGATGAATGTTATTTATTGATGCATATGGTGATGTGTATGATAATAAATGTGATTGATTATGGACTATTTGACCAATGTGATTGGATTTTATTTTAGTTGGATGCATGAATGTATGAGTTTTATTAAATAGGGTCTGCGTACCTCGTCTTCTCTAATTTTTTCTTAATGTAAATTCTATCTCCTTCCTATGTACTTCCCCTTGACTGTTGATCAAGGTTTCTATTTATTTTAAATAGTTTTGTAATAGGAATAATTAGAATTAATTTTGAAGAATTGGAGATCAAGGATCAAGGAGCACTTGAAGACCCGTTTGTAATGAAGCCCGAGTTTAAATGTAATAGTTATATTTAAATATTAATTCTTGTACCCCTAGGGTTTGACCTTTTGGTTCACTTGGTGGCTCTAGTGAACCAAACTAGAATAAAAGTCCATAATCAATCTAGGTAGAATATAATATTCTATATGTGCATGCTTATACTATATATATTATATATTATGCAAACATGCTTCGCATGTTAATTAATATGACGCATACTATATATATATATATATATATATATATATATATATATATATATATATATATATATGCGCTAAACAAGATAAGACAAATTAATAACAAACCCCTCAAATATTTTATATTAAGTTGTAACGTTCATAGATATTTGAAATATCGAACGTCGCCTTCTAGCATTATAGAAACAATAGAGTATTAAATATTTAATATGAGTTTGTTGTGCACACACAAGGCAAGTATTAAATATTTAAGATGTTATTTTTATTACATATGATGTTTATAAGGAATTGAATATTACTGCTTTGTTGTGCACACACAAGGGCTGTAGTTTTCTTTTCACTTATATGGAAATGTTGGGTCTGACTTAACTTAAATTATTTTAGTTCGGATGTGCACACACTTGACAATTATGATTTAAGAGGCAAAATATAAGGAGTTACATAGTTGATGTAATAGACAAGAGTTGTCTACCTATTTATTTATATATAGTTTGTTGTGCACACACAAGGCTATATAAATTTAAAATGGGATCCTTATTCTTACTAGCATATCTTTAATTAGATATTGTCGAACTATATATACTGAGGGTAATATAGTTTTGAAGAAAATAGTGGGAGATACCAATTTAAAATAAGACCAAATTTATTTTGGTACTTGATAAAAGAATGTATGTATTTATGTGATAAATAAAAATATATTTATTACATGATTAAATATAAGTAATTTCATTTTAGAAATATTGATTATTATAAAGTATATTCTTATAATAATTAATTTTATAGTAGAAATATTTTTATTAATTATTTTCAATGAAAATATAATCATATATTATTTAAATAATATATGTAATGATTTTTAGAATAATTATAATAATCATTTTATTATATGAATTTTGTACAGATTATTAAGTTAATTATTTTACCTTAATTATTATGGTTAATTATGGAAGAATAAATCAGATATGGAATCCAAATCCTAATTTTGGATTTTTATCAAGGAATGAGAATAATAATATAATAGTATTATATTTTAATTTTTCAGTGCTATAAATATGTACTGTATGTATGTGGACTGACAATGGTTGGTCAATTATGGTGTATTATGTCAAACCCTAGTTTTATTGTGGGAAAACCCTAATTTAAAAATCAATTGTGAGTTTAAGATTATCATATAACTGTGTTATATGAATTTTTTTTGATTAATTAGTTAAACCATAATTAACATTTAGAAATAATAATTTTTAGAAACCCTAATTTAGTGATTATGAAACCTATACATGATTACGAAACTCTAATTTCATTTTTAGAAACTAGAATTTCCATTTTTAGTTTAATTACAAAATTCTAGTAAATATTTATTTTAGCCTTAATTGCAAAATGCTAGAAATTATTGTACAAAACCTTAGGGTTAAACCCTAAGGGTTAGACAAATGACAAATTAGCCATTAAAATCACAAGCCTAATGACAAAAATACCCTTTGTCACATTTTTTTATTAGATTTCTTGTAAATTTTGCTATGATTAGAGTGGTTGAGCAACTCTAGATCAGCCAATGTGACACATAACAACACAAATCAGCAGCAAGATCTCAACCACTTCATTATAAGTCATTGTATATATAGATCAAGAGAGAGAAAATGTCATATTCTTGTTCATTTTGTGCACAACACTCAACCTAACTCTCTCAGGCCCACACCTCCGAAAATTTCAAGACATATCAGTCACAAACAAAGCCCCACGATCACCCTTAGCAAATCATAAGCACAGAATCAAAGATTGATCAAAGAAGGTATAAACCCTAGCCACGAAATCTGACCTTTGATCTGTTGTTAAATGTTAAGTTTGTTGTGTTATATATGTTGTATGGAGTCTAATTAAGTGATCTGGGTTGATAGATGTTAGATCCATAACATTTATATGCTCAGATCTAGTGTTTTTCAAAATTTGGAAAAAAATATTTTTTTTGTCTGACAATGAATATCAGACCGTGTAGATGTCATTCTGTTTATGGTTGTTGTGTTTTGAGCATTGGTAATTATAGTATGTCAGGTGGTCTGTATTCTGGAACTTTAAGCTAGCCCAGATCGTGCACAAAATGAAAGTTACGGGTGGTCAAACCTCATTGACCGACCATGACTATCGGATTTCTGGAAAACCCAGATCGTGCCCAGAAACGTCTGACAAGATGTTCTTGGGCTCTGATTATCAAGTTGTATGTCGATTTATTGTTTGTGTTGCATCTATGTTGTAGTGGGTAATATGATCTACAATCTCATGCCTTAATATCACCTAAATATCAAATATTATGAGCACAACGGCTGGTCAAAGTAGGTACCACGAGTACGTTTTCTGTTTTCTGGGTAACCCAGAAAACATATGAACGTGTCGTCTGACATCCTTTGACTGTACGATATCTAGCGATTCTGTTATTTTTATAGTGATGTTAGGTAATGGATCTCTTCATGTAAATGTTGGTTACACACTGCAATCTTTAGATCACTAAACTTTTACTAGAATCACAATTTATTGAAGCCCAAAGTAAGACAGTCGAACTGTTCTTCATTTCTGGGTAACCCAGAAATGAAGAACAGCTCTGACAGATACTTTGGAGGCTTAGATCTCCTACTTTTGTTGTTGTTTGATCATGTTTATTGTTGGAGATTGTAGTATTGTACTAGTACTACAAGTTATGAAAAAAATCATGCCCATAAACTATACAGTTTACGAATCAAGTATGGTCAAACCTAGCACCCTCGAAACTGTGTATGAAGATCTGGGTTTGCATGAAAAACATGAAGAACACATATAGCGACGGTTCTGTCACTATAGGTGGTCTTTAGCGACAGTTTAAATAAAAAAATTATATTTTCATTAAATAATTATAAAAAATTAGATTTTAATTATTAAAAATACAAAATAAATCATTAAAAATTATTTTAAGGTCTGAAAAATGGTTTTTAATTATTTTAATTATATTTCATAAATATTTAATATTTTTAAAATATTAGAGGTAATTAATTTATTTAATTATTATATTAAATAAATTATTTAAAAATAATTTTAATACTTAAAAAATCATTTAAAATTATATTATGATATAAGAAAATAATTTAAGTTATTTTTAATGACTTTTAATATTTTGTGATAAAATTCATTAATAAATTAATATTAATTATAATTAAATTATTTAATAAATGAATTAAATAAACAAATTAAAATGATTTTATTATATTAAAAAATTATTTTAAATAATAATAAGGTATTTAAAAATATTTTAAGTTATAAAATATAAATTTTAATATTTAAAAGTAAATTTCATTAATTAATTATTATTAACGATATTAAAGTTATTTAATAATTATATTAAATAATCTAGTTTTAAAATGATTTTAATATTATAAAAATCATTTTAAAAGAAAATAAAGTGTTTAAAGATATTTTAAATTATAAAATATAACTTTTAATATTTAAAGGATAATTTCATTAATAACTTAATATTAATGATATTAATTTAATATTAATGATATTAAATTTATTTAATAATTATATTAAATAAATAGCTTAAAAATGGTTTTATTAATTTAAAAATCTTTTAAAAAGAATATAAATGAATTTAAAATATTTTAAGTTATACTTAATGACTTTTAATATTTTGATAAATGGTACATTAATATTTAAATATTAATAGTAATTATTTAAAAATGATTTTAATTGTTTTAAAAATCATTTAAGGGTAATATTAATACTTTAAAAATATTCTAAGTTATTATGAATAACTTTAATAATTTGGCAATAGTTTCATTAATAGTTTAATATTAATTAAATATTACTGATAATTGAATTATTTAATATTTAAATCATATAATAATAATTTTGGTGTTTGAAAATTCATGATAAATTATAATAAATGTTTTAAAATTATTATAAGTCATTTAAAAATAATATGACTGATAATTACATATATTGAGCTACAAAATAGAGTCTTAGACTCGATAATTACCCGATAAAGCCGTCAGTAGACCGACATGTTTCAGAAATTGATCTGAACTTAGATATTTTGACTATATTTATGTTTGTTTGTGATCCAATGACTGCTAAACCTATGTGCCAATGTGATTAGGTTATGTGTTGACTGCAATAAGTAGTGTTATGTGTTACGATATGTTATTCTAATCAGTACAATGATCTTATTACTGATAGGTTACTATATAAAAGATAAAACTAAGTTGCGAACTGATCACCAGTATGTATACAATAAGTAAAAGTCGTCTAAGCTATTTGATCAGCTAGACACAGATTTAGAAATAACGTTGAATATGATAAAACCTTTTTGTATCCAATCAAATTGTTTTGGTTCGGATTCCAGACTAAGTATGAACATCCTGATCAAGGGAAAACTTTTATACGCCCAAGGCGGACAGAGTGAACGATACCCTCGTTCTTGCATATAGTGTTGATCAATACAGGGCATAACGGCCTGATCACCCCCCGTGCCCGTAAGTTATGACGGTTTACAGATGAAGTTCTGTTTAAACCTATTCGAATATTGAAAACAATGTTCATAACATGACACCTAAACCCTATTTATAGTCAATACGTAGTTTCAAAAATTTGATAGAGAGTTGTTATGCTATTATTATCGGTTCAGATTACTTCACAACTATTGATTTGTTGTAGAACGGTAGTACAAAGAAAATATGTAATCCTTTCAGCTAATATTTATAATTGTTATTACTTGTTGGGCACTCAAATGCTCATCCTTGCTTAATTTAAATGTTTTCAGCTAAGTGTGAACAACCAGAAGGCTCTGCCAAGAATAAAGTAAAGGAAAAGGTTGTTGAATGAATGCAATGTTATCTTATGTAATAGTTTGATATTATTAAGACAATGACATATATTATCTATCATGTTATGTAAGGAATGTATTAAAGGTTACGTACTTGGAATTTAGACTCAGATAAATATGTAAATTAAGTTGGTATCTATATTATTGTTATTATTATTAGTATTATTCCGCTCATAGAAATGGTATCGTGAAGCACTGAGTTCTGGTTTCAAGTACCTGAATTTGGGGGCTTTATAGTTTAGATGATTAGATATATGTAATAACATGTTAGAAAGTATGCTAAGTTGATAGACCATGTTTTCATAACATCTAGATGCATCAAAATAGTATTTTAAGCAAACTGGAAATTTTGGAAAAACAGGTCTGACAGTCAAATGTCAGAGCATGTAGATCTGTGTATGTTAATAGTTAGGTCTGTTAATTGTATGTTAGTTGTAGTATGACATGAAGTCTTTAATATGGAAAAGAAAACGGGTTCATTGGAACTATATATTGCAAGATATAGGTGGTCAAAAGTGGTTTACCGATCACGAAGTTTTATTTTCTGGGTTACCCAAAAAACTCAAGAACAGGTTGAATTGGCTACTTTGACCAACCTTTTAATCACTTTCTATTTAATGTTATGACTAATTGTAATGAATTAATACCTTGACATACATACTACATATCTATGACACTCAATCGTTTAAACAATTCATAGGATTACCGGAATTAATGGTCAAAAGTCGTTGACCGAGCATGACTAAGTTTTCTGGGTTACCTAGAAAACTGATGAACATGAAGAACAGCCTTTGGATGCACTTTGACCAACATAGATCGAGACCTTAGATTCATACTCTGTCCAAATCAGTGTTACATATATGTACCTTGATATATATACTACATATTACAACAAACAAAACACAAATCTATCACACGGATTGAAAGATCTAAAATCTACAAAATCGTTGACCGACCATGACCACTGTTCTGGGTTACCTAGAAACTCAAGAACAGCTCTGACAGTGACTTTGAGCCTCTATAACTTCTTGTCATATGTAGGTTAAAACATAAAATTGGTATGATATTGTAATACTGCATGAGTACTATAACACATATATACTTCTAAACCCAGAATCATTAACAATAGAGAATTAGATTAAGGTCAAAGTGATCTCTAGGCCATGTCCAACTGATTCCCAAAAACTCAAGAACGCCTATAGCGACACTTCTGTCACTATAGGGCATTAGCGACAGACAGAAAATATTTTTTAATAAATAAATTAATAAAAATTAGAAATAATTAATAAATAATTAAAAAAACAGTTTTAAAAATTATTTTAAGTTATAATAATTAACTTTTAATATTTTTACATAAAATTAATAAATATTTTATTTATTTGGATATTATTAATTATTAAGTTAATAATAAAGTAATTAGATTAATTATTTATAAATAATAAATAATTATTTAAAAATAATATTAATGATTTAAAAATCATAATAAATGATTATAAATTATTTAAAAAAAATAAACAAGGCTTTTATAATATTCTAAGTAACTATTAATTATTTAGAAATAAAAATAAATGATTTAAAAATCATTTAAGTGATAAATAATACTTAAAAATCTTTATAAGCTTCCAAAAATTATTTTAAAATATATATAAATTATCTAAAAATATAATAAAGCTTATAAATAAAGTTTAACCGAGTTATTAACTTATTAATTACCCGGTAAAGTCTTTGGACACCGAAACCATATCAAACTTAACCTGAACATAAATAGTTTATGTATGTGAGTATTGTTATCAATACTAATGTGTTAGATTTATATGAATGAACGTCTTAGGTATTTATTAACAAATCGGATATTGTTGCTTGATTGATCTTCGCTCAGGCAAGTTCCCAAATCATAATTACTTTCGCAAGTTACTAAACCCTATTTTAATTACTTACGCAAATTTCTCAAACCCTACTTATTCGTTGAACAAGATTCCTATCTTAAATTGCTTTTGATATGTTATACCAAACCTAAACTTGAATTGTCAATTGTTGCAAAGTTATTGCTATAGCTTCAGCATAACTAAGAAATGAATGTTTTATTCATATGATATTGTTTATTGAGCATAAATTGTTGTGTCAAACCGAATTATTTTGGTAAGCCATCCTATACTGGGTTGTGTGTCCCAAAAAGGAATAGATGTTAGGTCAATTAAATATTGACACTTGGTGCATGTGGGCACGATTAGGATGACATGCATACTCCTATGATGTTGAATAGGATGATCCCCTATCTCACATCTAAACAAAATTTCTAAGTCTTTGTGACTGACAGAAATAAAACGTCTAGAAATGGTTGAAATAGAAATTCCAAAAATGCTAACAACAATTAGTTGAGTTTTGAACTATACTTCTTCAAATCATATATTGTTATAAATATAAAACCTTCTGAGCATGTCATAGCTCACCCTTGCAAATTATTCCTTTTGTAGTATTAGATGGTAATCCTAGCACATCTGGAGTAAATATAGGGAAGCGTCTCTGCTTAGATTTGTTTATATTACTGTCTAGCTGAATGTAATACTTTGTAATAAGAAATTCTTTATGAAGAATCATGTAATCGAACCTTTATATATATATATATATATATATATATATATATATATATATATATATATATATATATATATATATATATATATAACATCTTTTATTTCTTCAACCGTGTTTTCTTTACATATATAGATGTAATTAGAATTTTTAATCTAGTTTGAGATCCTTGGGAACTATTTATCTGAGTGAGGGTATTGACAACATGGATTGTTCATGTTGTTGTTGATACTCTGGATTTCAGATAGATATGTACTATCGATACGATAGTGTAATTTGCATGATATAAACTATACATCTGAGTGATGGTATTGGTAATATGGACTGTTTATGTTATTATTGGTACTCTAAATTTTGGATAGATAGATACTATTCGCAGATACAGTTCATATATCCAAGTGAGGGTATTCAAACATAGCAATAGTTCTCCTGGGAATTGTTATCTGTTTTGAGATACTGTGAATCTTGGATCTATGGGAATTACATTTTGTTATAATTGTATAGTCACTCAATTAGATATAAGCATAGAATCGGATACCATGGGCATATAGATTTGAATATGTTATATACATTGACTAGTAGTAAGAACCATATTGGATACCGTGGGAGTATAAATAGGGGGCGTTACAAGAAGTATCAATGGTTCTCAATAAGTGTCGTTATAGACTAAAGGATATCAACAAGACTCAACAATTCAATCGCTTCAAAGTTCAATAAGAATGAACACTGAGCATACGCGAGGGACTAAGAACTCTTGCTAGAATTAACAGTATTATACTGTAAATCCAATATAAACGGTACAACAGGTGATCAGCCTAAAGTAACCTATGTTATGCATAACATTTAAACATGCTAGTATATGCGCACGTCAGTTTCCCGACAATTATATAATTTCCCCATCAATAAGGGTTGTTCATCTAAGTAGATTTACGAGAGTCTGCACCAAGTCAATTGGTTTGGATAGCTTTCTAACACATGATAATAGTCTAGCTGAATCAAAGGCTTAGATAACTATATTATCACTTATAGCGTAAAATCACCTCAATGAACTATATTATCCTATTTATGTATGTATAGGTATTCATTAGTCACACACACTTTTTCATACATATCAAAATGCATTTATCTCACATATCCATACCAATGTATGATATACATAGTAAAACTAAAAGATGTATAATTCACATTGGTCTTACTTTTGAAAATCTTTAGGAACATTTTGGCAATCTTTAGTACCATATACTCATCTTTTATTTGTATATGTGAAATATTACTTAAGTTACGCATTTTCACTTAAGTCGTCTCACACATACAAGTTAAGGAACTTTTAAGCTAGGTTTGGTCCTTTTTATTTACTTTCATCAATTGTTAAGTTTTACTCATAAATTCCCATCTTACAAAGCTAACAGAACTCATAATCAACTACTAACCATAGCATTCATTAAACCACACATCATTGCTAAACAACCTTTTTTACGCATGTTTGCATGTATTAGATTTATTTACACGTAGTTAGTAAAGCTCTCTACTTAGAAACTCTTTTAGTTCATGCTTGCATAGTTTATAACGTGTATAACTAGATGTGTGAACATGTCGGTTATCTCTACAGGCATAAAGTATCCTATTATAATTGTTCAAAAGTTCACAATACAAGTCATAAAGTTTTTAACTCAATTGGTTTTCAAATATTTAAATTTCATGATAATAAGCTAAGCATACAAGGTACGTTGAATTCACATTCCATACCCATGTTTAAAACTAACTAAGTTGCAAACATTTGCTCAAAAAGTTGGATTTCAAAAAGGCGTAAGGTTTTCCAAACATGATTTGCGACTTTTAGCTTTCCTTCCAAAAGATTATAAGTTAAACCCCAAGCCCATTAAAACTTCTTACAATAGGTATTGATACATATTTTAAGATTATGCATGCTCTTTAAGTTAAGTCAAGTTAGGCTAATTTAGGATTCCTTGTGTTGAACAACAAAAAAAGCACTCCAACTCACTGCCCAACCCCCGTCGGGGCGGGCCTTTTATACTGCAAGACCCCCGTCGGGGCGACACTACTCAGACATAGCTACTGCAGTTTGAACTCCTCCTCCCCTGCTACGAACCAACTTCCCATTTTGTCATACAAATAAAATATTTAAGTCACCCAATTGATATAAACTTACTACTAAACACCCCTAGCATGATTCTAACAACTCCAATCACGTAAAAAACCAAATTCCATAATCAAATTCAAGATTTATGTCATTTTTCCAAAGTTTAACATATTTAGCGCTTTTTTTCATTACAGATTCGTTACTTGACCAAATTACTCCGTTTAACTTTTGTTGATTTCGTATTCAACCATATTAACAATGACTAACATCAATTGACAGATTACATCATGCTTCAACCATAAATTTTTCAACTCAAAACAAGTATTCTAGCATTTTCCTTAGAACTTGCAAAACTTGAACTTAAGAACATGTAAATGGACATTACCTTCTTGAAGTTGTGAAGTTGATTCTTTGCTTTCAATCTCAAGTTTCCTCTCCAACTCAACAACACTCACACACACAATTTTTGAATTCCATAGAGAAATCAACAAGAAGTCTGAGAATGAGAATGACTCCATTTGTAGGGAAACTTGTGACCAAAAATGGGCTTTGCTCAATGAATTAAACTAATGGAATGAAGAAGAAGATGATGGATATGAGGGATTTGGTGGAGTAGCACTATTGAGACCACTCCCCCTTCATTATTTGTTTTCACTAAGCTCTGATAATGAGGGACTAGGCCAATGGCCTATTACGTGATGAAGAAAAAGAAGACACTCAATTTGGGACAATACCTTAATACTCAGCATTTGCAAACCACTGCTTAGCATATTTGGTTTATTTGATATTTTTCCATAAATGTGTATGCATGCACACCCACTCATACATTAAACACATAAAATTATATAATCCATGTACATTGGTTTAATTCAAATAATATTTACATTAGACTAGAATATAATTTAGTTGGGTACAAATATTATTTCCATAAAAATAAATTTTCCCAATTCTACATAAATATTAAAATAAATATTTAATAGTAAATATATATTTATTCAAATTTAATTCCTCTAATATGTTTAAAATACACATTTAATTGCTCCACCACACATCATGATGTCACATAAGACTCTTCCATACAACTTAGCAAATTACATAATTTAAAACTTGCTTTTATCATATACTTTTATATAATAATTATTCACATTCCAATGTCAAACCTCATTTTATATTGAATGAAGAAACCTTATAATATATGACTACACCTTACTTGCTATTGCTCACAACAGTTAATGAATAACAATTAGTCAATCACATTATGTAATTATTTAGCCACTACCAGTACTAATTACTTTCATCCGTTTCATCATTAATTTAATTAGTAACTTTCTCAATTCACCACTTTGCCTTAATAGGCCTAATTTCATAAGCTTAAATTAAGCTTCTCATCACTTCTACAACATAGCTTAATTATCATATGATTATTTAATTAAATCAATTACCAGAACTCATGCCAACACTATATATATTCATATTCAAATAAATATTCAAACAATCATTATTCTCAACATTAATATAATTTATTAAAATTCGCGGGTATTACATTGTGAACACTCTTGGACGTCTGACTTCTCCACCTTTTTGTAATGGAGGGTTTGAGGATTGTGCTTGAAAAGTGGAATAGTTTCTCCTTTGAATGGGCAAGTTTTGATTGTCTCTCTAAGTTTGTCCTTGTAACACTAAGGAGACATCCTCTTCTTTCTTTTCAAGAACCCTCCAGGGGTTGTTCCCATAATTTATAGCTTGAATGTGCTCAGCCATGTCTTTTAGGGCAGTGAGGTCTTGAATCTTCCCATATTTTAACCCTATCTAAGCCATTTCTCCATGCTTGATCATTTCTGAGAATGGTTTTCCTATGCCTGCTAGGACCCTCTCATAAAATGGAGCTTCTTTAATGTCAATGAAGGTAATTACCATCTCCGTCTCTGTCATGGATGGGATTACTTGAGCAGCCAGACGCCTCCATCTTTGGGCATATTCTCTGTATGACACAATGTTTTATTTTTTGACCCTAGTTATTTGATATCTATCTGGAGCCCTTTGAGTTTTGAAACTGTATTGATCTAGAAAAGCATGTGATAGTTCCTCCCAGCTATGGATTTTGGAGTTATCCAATCTGGAATACTATGCTCTGGATTCTCCAGTTAGGCTCTTTTGAAATAACTGCATTCTCAGTTTTTCATTTTCGGCATAGGATCTGATCACTTTTAAGTGAGTGTAAGGATCTCCCAATTTGTCATATTTCTAAAAATTAGGAGTCTTGAATTTGTCCGGATAATGAACGTCGGGGAAGATGCAAAGGTCTGAGTAAGTGCTTCTATGTGTTCCAGTCACTTTGATTGACCGGATGGTCTCTTCCATTTCTTGGACTTTCTTCTGAATATCACATGTGTCTTGATCTTCTGTAAGATGGGTGATTTCAGGGGTTTTGTTGGACTTCTCAGTCTAAGACTCAGGTATTGCGAATTCTTTATCCGCACCCTGGATTTCTCCATGTGTAGAGGATTCTATTTGAATAGGTATTTGTGGACCCTGAGTTTGTTTGTTTAGTTCTTTCAAAAGGACAGTCAATTATATTATCTGATTCCTTAATTCTTCTAACTCCTCTCAAGAAATAGAAGTAGGATCAGGCTAGGTACTTGTAGACATGTCTGAATGTAGGCATAGTGCCTTTTTGGACTTTAAACGGGTAACAGGACCAATTATTTCCCTACAAAAAGATTGTGTAGTTTAGTCTGGATAAACATAAAGACGATGTATGTTATGCAATGTGTCTATTTTAGGAGTATTTTAATGTTCTCCTGCAAAATAGATGTCAGTTATTTTGATGACAGGATAGCATGACAGGTCTTGATAGGGAAAGGAATGCATATTTAAATCTTCCTTTATATTTTCCATTACATTAAGATTTACATGGAATGTACGTGGAATTGAATTTACATGGAATTGACTTTAAATATAATTTAAAGGGGAAGGCATGAAGAGACTTCCCTTCGCGTTTGGTTTATCAAAGGCTGACCTATCTTAGGCTACTCTTGCGGCTTTTTAGCATGAAGGTCCCCAGATCATCGCAATTTACTGGATGGGAAGTTAATCCTATCTTTCACTTGGAGCGAATCTAGATGGTACCTTTCCTGAGCCTCGCGTGATTAGTATCCCTCGAGTCCAGTAATCAAACACCGATGGGTTTGCCTCCTGGTGGAGGAATCACACATCATACATTAACATACATCGCGTCTCCCCGTATGGAAATGATGACATGTGCAAAGCACAAATATCACTGGCAGATATGGTGTGAAGCACTAAAGTGTATTAAATAAAGCATTAGTACACATCCATTCAATGTAAATACAACATTCACACAAGCAAAAAAAAAAGGTTTTTGAAAAGGTTGAACAGCGGTTTAAGCCCTCTACTGTCCCCAGCGGAGTCGCCACCTGTCGACGTCGGGAAAATTGTGTCCCTTTTTGTTCTTGCCCTTTTGTGTTCTCATTTAGTTGAGTTTTGTCTGAAAAGGCGAGTTTGAAAAGGTCCGACATGTAAATATCGATGATTTGAAAATTAGAGTCGTCAGTTGGTAGTTTTGAAATGGTTGTACGAACTTAACCGATTTTGAAAAAGGTTTACACAAAGGCCTAATGGTTGAACACTATTTAACAGGCCTTGGAAACCGAGATTCATTCAGTTCGGAGGCTTGATTAATTGGGAGAAGGTGTTAGGCACCTCCCGACTTCCGTAAAAATAAGGTTATCGCAACTTTGCAATTACCCTAATTATCTACATGTGTGTGTGTTTATTGGGCCTATATGAAATTATCTGGAAGTAGTAATATACCTTATTTGCACCTATATACAAAGGGTTTGACATGTGTAAAAGTTCAATTTTAACAAGATATAGCAATGAAGTTTTGAAAAATAGGTTTTCAAACCCTTATATTCAATAGTAATTGAGGCCTTTGATACTTTCATTTTATTCCGTATTCAGTTTGATTGATTTTATTTTCGAGATGAGAAGCATATTCGAGAAAATAAGATACATAGCAGTGTCGAACTCCTTTATGGGCATTAGAGCCATCCAAGGATATTCAGACACCATAGATAATTTACAAGCTGACTGAAGTTGAAAAGTGTCCATCGTGGGAACCAGATCTAGATTCACTAGCTAAATCTTCGATCTCATAGCTCCTAGGCTCACATGACAGATTAATATGTGCAAAAGCTAGAAAGAAAACTAGATTTAAAAAAATCTAAGCCATTCTAGCTTCAACATTTCCAGTCTAGTCACTTTTGAATCGGTTAAAGTTAGAGATAGCTAGATTTAGATAAATCTAGTCCACAAACTAGAATATTAAATATCTACATTGCGAAAGCAGTTAAACCAGATATATATATATATATATATATATATATATATATATATATATATATATATATATATATATATATATATATATAATGCAAACATGATTCGCATGTTAATTAATATGACGCGTATTTTATATATATGTGCATGCGCGCTAAACAAGATGAGACAATTTAATAACAAACCCCTCAAATTTTTTATATTAAGTCCTAAGCGTTCAAAGATATTTGGAATATCGAACGTCGCCTTCTAGCATAATAAAAATAATAGAGTATCAATTAATTATTATAAGTTTGTTGTGTCACTACAAGACTTATCTTAATTCTTTGAGATATTAATTTTATCACATTTGATGCTTATAAAGAAAATTGAACATTATTGTTTTGTTGTGTCACTACAAGAACAATAATTTTCTTTTTTTGAAAATATAGAGTGCTAGGTTAGACTTAACTTGGATAATTTTGATTCGGATGTGCCACCACTTGATCAAAATAATCTAAGAGGCAAAAAACAAGGAGTTGCATAGTTAATGTAATTGATAAGAGTTTTCTACCTATTTATTTATATATAGTTTCTTGTGTCACCACAATGCTATATACATTTGAAATGGGATTCTTATTCTCACTAGCAAATCTTTAATTAAATTTTGTCGAACTATATAAGTGAGGGTAATATAGTTTGATAAAAATAGTGGGAGATACCAATTTAAAACAAGACCTAATTTATTTTGGTAATTAATAAAAGAATGTATGCTAAAATGTTGTTAATTACAAATTTATTTACAGAATTTTACAATGTCTAAAATTACTATCACTACGTATCATACTAAATGCTAAATTAATCGGACCGAATTACTCGGATTGGTTAAGGAATTTGAGAATAGTTCTCATGGCTAAAAAGTTATGTTATGTCCTTAATACGTCTTTCCTACAATGATTGCAGACAATGCCTCTGAGGAAGAGATTGTTACTTTTAGAAAGTGGCAAAATGATGCACAGTTGGCTCAATGCATCATGCTCGCATCCATGTGTAACGAGCTTCAGCGTTATCATGAAACTATGGATGTTCCTACTATACTTTTGCACGTCAAATAGTTGATGGTGTGTAAAGTAGGACTAATAGATATCAGATATCTAAGGAGCTCTTCCGATCTAGAATGACCAATGACACTACAGTACAGACAAAAGTCCTTAACATAATCAATTTGATTGATCAATTAGGACAACGGGTTTTGTCATGGATGGAGAGTTGAGCCAAGATTTGATCTTGTACTCACTCCAGGACTCCTTTAAAAATTGTTGTGAATTTTTCACATGAACAAGCAAGATATCAGCTTCGCTGATTTGCTTAATATGTTGAAAAATGTTTAAAGTCACTTTCTAACCAAGAAAGACCAAGTCTTACTGGTACGGGCCAAAGGATCTTCTAAAAAGAAGAATGATTCAAAAAAGGTAAATAGAAAGGCAAAAATAAAGGATAATAAGAACAAAACTTATATGAATAACAAAGAAATTTTCTTCCACTGCAATAAGCCAAGACACTGGAAAAGAAACTGTGAGAAGTATCTTGTGGAGGCTAACCAGAAGAAGCTTAGTGAAGTTTCGGTTACAAATATAATTTTTTGTTCATGATTAAAAAAAAATTCTTTAAGTCAAGGTTCTACTTGGGTATAGGATGTCGGCTTTGGTTATCATGAATATAGATTTATGAAGGGACCAAACAAAAGTAGAAAGCTAAACAAGAGATAAGTAATCCTATGTGTGGAAATGAAGCAAAGGTTGATGCATCAGCCATAGGAACTTATAGTTTAGCACAACCTACGAGCAAGTCTATTAAGTCAATAAGTTGTTATTGTATTTCAGTTCTCATTGGAAACATTATTTCCATTTTATTGTTGGACAATGAAATCTTTGATATTATATTTATGAATAATTGTTGTTCTATTTATAATAATAATAATGTTTTGTATATAATTGAAATATTACTTAATGGATTATGTATACTTGACTTACGTGAAAATAATTTTGAATATTGAACAAATTAGTATAAAAAAAAAGGAGATGATCATTCAAAGAGTTGATTGTGTGTATTTTCTAAAATACAAGTGTGAATTATTTGAAAGGTTAAAATAATTCATAAGTGAAATAAATTGGCAAAGTATTAAGATTCTTTGATTAGATCAAGGAATAAATACTTGTGCAATAAGTTTCTAGATCATCTCAAATGGTTTTCTCATAATGAACGCCTCCCGATACGCAATAATTGATTGATGTATCTGAAAAGAAAAATCGTACCTTGTTGTACATGGTGTGGTCCATAATGATTTTACCGATATTCCAGTATCCTTATGGGATAATGTCCTAGAAATGGTTGCATATCTACAGAAAAGGTAACCACAAAATTCGACCCCAAGACTCTATAAGAGTTATGGACAGGGAGGATTCCTAATCTTAAGTATGTTAAGATAAGGGGTTGTCCAGCTTATGTGAAAAAGGTTTCAAAGGACAAGCATGGGACAAGATTTGACAAATATAGATTTGTGGGACATCCTAAAGTAAGTTTAGGGTATATGTTCTACAATCCTACCTAGCAAAAGGTGTTTATTGCGAAACACGCTGCCTTCTAAGATAAAGGTGTTTATCATTTAAAGGGCTAGTGGGAGGATAATAGAATCTTGAAGAGTTCAAGAACCACAAAACACTATAAGTCAAATAAGAGGAACCTGTAGATAGAATTATTGTACCACAACCGAATCGTAAATCTGGAATAGTACCGAAGATACCTAGGAGGCATGGATTCATTATGGATGATGATGATGAGGTACGTATCATAGAAGATGATGATCCAGTTACATACGACGAGGTAAGAGTTGTAGACACTCAGAGAAATGGATTGAAGCAAGATTCTCAAATATGGAACATTTGTTTTGATGAGACAATCAAAAGAGTTTGATTTTATCAAAAACAAGAATGAACCTAGTGCGTAAAAAAGGGTTAGTGGGAGCGTCGTGACATTCCTAGTATTATATGTTGATATACTACGGATAAGGAATGGCATACCAATGTTACAATCAGTAAAGATAAAGTTGTTTAAACATTCCTCCATGAATGATTTGGGAAGAGCATTTTAATTGGGGATAAAATCTATATAGATAGATTCAAGAGGATGCTCGACTTAACCCAAGGAACATATATTCATTTGATGCTAAAGTCGTTTAGCATGGCAAACTCCAAAAAAAATGTCTCATGTTGATGAGCCATAGAGTGCATCTCTCTTAATAGTCCCCATAGACTCCTGAAAAGAGAGATCGCATGAGTGACTATCATGTATACAATGAAATATACAAGACCTGATGTTGATCAGTAATATTCTGGAGAAGTTCGTTGTGAGTCAGTGAAAAACATCTTAAAGTACTTAACCGACACTAAGAATGTGATTAAAATTTATGGCGGGTCTAAATTAAAACTAGAGAGTTTAACAGACTCTATTTTTTTAGACAGACCAAGACAACAGAAAATCCACTTTAAGGTAAGGCGTTACCTTGAACAGTGGTGCAGTGAATTGGAAAGGTTCCAAACAACAAAGAGTTGCTGGTTTAGTGATAAAGACAAAGTATATAGCTGTAAATGAAGCTACAAGTTAATTGTTTGGATGATAAGTTCATTACAGAACTAGGAGTAGTTCCTAAGTCTCATCTTGGATCTAAACATGTGTTGTGGCACTTTCATTTGATTAGAGGAATCATTGAAAGATGAGAAATCACTATAGAGATAGTGGACTCTCAAGAACAACATTGGCAAAGTATTCGCTGAAATACAATTGTGAATTATTTGAAAGGTTCAAAGAATTCAGAAGTGAAACAAATTGGCAAAGTATTAAGATTATTTGATTAAATTAAGGAATAAATACTTGTGCAATAAGTTTCTAGATCATCTCACATGGTTTTCTCACAATAGACGCCTCCTGATATGCAATAATTGATGATGTATCTGAAAGGAAAAATTGTACCTTGTTGAACTTGGTACGGTCAATAATGATTTTACCGACATTCCAGTATCCTTCTAGGGTCATGCCCTAGAAATGACTGCATATCTATGAAAAAGGTAACCTCAAAATCCGGCCCTAAGACTCCATAAAAGTTATGGACAGGGAGGATTCCTAATCTTAAGTATGTTAAGATAAGGGGTTGTCCAACTTATGTGAAAAAAGGTTTCAAAGGATAAGCTTAGGACAAGATTTGACAAGTACAGATTTGTGGGACATCCTAAAGTAAGTTTAGGGTATATGTTCTATAATCCTACTTAGCAAAAGGTGTTTGTTGTGAAACATGATGCCTTCTAAGATAAAGATTTTTATCATTGAAGGGGCTAGTGGGAGAATAAAACATCTTGAAGAGTTCAAGAACCACAAAATATTATAAGTCAAATAAGAGGAACCTATAGATAGACCTATTGTACAATAACCGAATCGTAAATATGGAATAGTACCGAAGATACCTGGGAGGTATGGATTCATCATAGATGATGATGATGACGAGGTTCGCATCATAGAAGATGATGATCCAGTTACATACGATGAGGTAAGAGTTGTAGACACTCAGAGAGATGGATTGATTCAAGCTTCTCAAATATGGAACATTCATTTTGGTGAGACAATAAAAAGAGTTTGATTTTATCAAAAACAAGAATGAACCTAGTGCATAAAAAAGGGTCAGTGGGAGCGTCGTGACATTCCTAGTATTATATGTTGATATACTACGGATAAGGAATGACATACCGATGCTATAATCAATAAAGATAAAGTTGTCTAAACATTCATCCATGAATGATTTGGGAAAAGTATCTTAATTGGGAATACAAATCTATATAGATAGATTTCAGAGGATGCTCAACTTAACCCAATGAACATATATTCTTATGATGCTAAAGTCGTTTAGCATGACAAACTTCAAGAGATGTCTCATATTGATGAGCAATGGAGTGTATCTCTCTTAATAGTCCCTATAGACTCCTAAAAAGAGAGATCGCATGAGTGACAATCATGTATAAAATTAAATATACGAGACCTGATGTTGATCGGTCATATTCTGCAGAAGATCACTGTAAGACAGTGAAAAGCATCTTAAAGTACATAACCGGCACTAAGGATGTGATTAAAATTTATGGCGGGTCTAAATTAAAACTAGTGGGCTTAACAGACTCAAGTTTTTCAGACAAACCAAGACAACAGAAAATCCACTTTAAGGTAAAGATGTACCTTGAACAGTGGTGCAGTGAATTGGAAAGGTTCCAAACAGCAAAGAGTTGCTGGTTTAGTGATAAAGACAAAGTATATAGCTGTAAATGAAGCTACAAGTTAATTGTTTGGATGATAAGTTCATTACAAAACTAGGAGTAGTTCCTAAGTCTCATCTTGGATCTAAACATGTGTTGTGGCACTTTCATTTGATTATAGGAATCATTGAAAGATGGGAAATCACTATAGAGATAGTAGACTCTCAAGAACAACAATACATATCTGTTTACTAAAGCTTATCCAACAGCAGGATAATCGTCACTTAGAGAAGAAGGGTATGAGATACCATGGCGATTGCTTTAGTGAAAGTGGGATATTGAAAGTAGTATGCACACAAGTCAATCATGTTTGATGATAAAGCATGTACTTTGTAACAATCTTATTCATTTATTAATAAAAAGTATTAATTTATTAAAGGCTTTTAATTATATACATGATGTTGTTTTATAATATATGATAAACTCATAGTTTTAAACAATACTTTTAGAATAATGATGATAATCATTCTAATGAGATCTAAATTCTTAGAAAGCTTATAACTAAAATAGTTCCCAATCGTTGGATTACTAAATTGGAGATTAATGAATCCGGATAGATTGGTACATATGTTGTTTGCTCATTGAATGAGAATGATTGATCTCATGATCATTTGTGTGGAGACACTAAAGCAAGTATGCATGTGCTTATTAGAGAATAAGTTCACTGAACGTGGCTCGCTAAGGAATACCTAATGGAGTTTTACTTATCTGTCAATAAGAATTCCTGCAGTGATAGTAGTATAAGTAATCCTTGGACTTGAGATCATCATAGTATCTTGTGTATGATGAGTTATACTTTGACTTATTCCTTAAGACCCTTAGGGTATATCAAAGGGTATGCTTGGGTATAATAAGTTGTATATGGAGATAATATATGATCAATAAAGAATCTACCACGTCTAGTAAAAGAAGAGAAATGTCCTATGTGATTCGATAAATGACAACCCAGTACGTATAGTCCTTGGCCAAGGCAGAATAAAATTAGAAAGCAGTTTCTAATTTGCATTATTTGGAGTTGTGCATTTAAGAGTCGAAATACATATAATTAATAAAATAAGACTTGACAGTAATTTCATGTCTTACATTAAATTGGGACATTGTATGGTGGAAGGATTGAATTGTACGGTAACTATTTACTCAAAGGTTCTTTTATTATTAATGTTGAAATTTATATTATCTGGAAAGTCGTTAATCGCTAGGGAGGCTTATCCCTATTATAGAATAAATATTATTTATTAAATAAATTAATAGTTTAATTTATTTATTTAAATAAGATTAGGATTGTTCTAATTAATTTATTCACAACCGGTTTAATATGGAGAACCTAAAAGGTCACACCATAAAAGGAAGAATAATTATTTAAGAAGTTAATGACATAATCGTAATAATATGTTAAGTGTATTTAATTTAATATATGGTGACAGAATAAATTAAATAGCTTAATATTTATTATTTAATATTTTAGAAATATAAAATATATAAATTAATAAGATGAGTCTTATTAATATTATTATAATTATTATTATTTTAATTTCTAAAGAGGTAGAAATTAATTTAATATAAGTACTCTCATTTATTCCTAATAATATTAGGAGACAAATTAATTAAAAAAGTTTAATTAATTATCCCTAATAAGATTAGGGAGCTTAATTAATTAAAGAAATTTAATTAATTAAATAATACCCTATTTTCTAATTAAATTTGAAGGGTTAACTGATATCTTTATAAGAGGAGTCTTATATTAGATATCATTAACCGTGATTCCAATTGTTGGAGAGTACGCTCTTTTTTTATGAGAGATAAAAAAACTATGGTTTTGCCAAACACCCATCTTCTTGAATCTTTCTTCTTTCTTAGTGGATCACCTCTAGAGGCCAAACACTTGGGTGGCTAACGTTAATTAAAGGAAGGAACCAAACCCGGTGGATTCAAGTTGAACGCGAAAAGATTTGAGGTGAACTCATACCTGAGGAAACTCGAATCTTCAAGGGTATGATTCTTGTTCTTTATCTTTTCGTTTAATTAATAATTGTGCATAAATGATGATCCGGGTATATGGTTTGTAAAATTTTACACTCTGATTTTTCTTGCTTTCGCTTATTTTGTATAATTTGATTGCGTTCATGAATATTAAAAACCTAACAAAAATGACCATTGTGCCTGACCCGGGGTTATCTCCGGCTTTGGTGCAGTTGTTGCAGTCTTTTCACAGGATTATCTCTGAGATTGGCCTGTTGTTGATTCTGACAGTCCTCAGGGTTGTCTCTGACGTTTGATTGACCTCCCGAGGTTGACTTCGGACTTTGAACTGGATCTCTCGGGGTTATCTTCGGGGTTGGAAATTGACTCTCTCGGGGTTATCTCCGGGACTGGAAACTGAATCTCCCGAGGTTATCTCCGGGGTTGGAACTTGATCTCCCGGGGTTGGAAACTAGATCTCTAGAGGTTATCTTCGGGATTTGGACTGAATCTCCAAGGGTTATCTCCAGGGTTGGAAATTGACTCTCTCGGGGTTATCTCTGGGATTGGAACTGGATGTGACTTTCAGGGTTATCTCTGAAAGACGATAATACCCTCCTGCATGGTTAGTAACATGAATGCAAATTTTTGAGTGTCTACACCCTTACTCGTGGACGGCTCGTCGACTTTCTTGATCTTATCTGCAATGTTATTATATGCAAGGGTGTGCAAAATAAGGCTCACTGTAATATTCATAAACAATGACAATATGAAGTCTATAATGTATAATTTCATCTGACCATTTTGTAACTTTCCTGTTAATGATAAATAAGAATAGAAAGTTCAATAAAAACTTAACCTTTGAACCAAGAATAGAATACAAGTTCAAAAGTATGTCTGAGGATCACAAGACCATGAACTATGTCCTAGGTTGTCAAGTATCTCTACTTTGAACCTTTAACAGTCATAAGACTATATGGACCATTCTTCTCATACTTAGGGGGATCAACCCTTCATACCATGTATTGTGCACAAACATCTTAACGCTAACGTGTAAATAATCCCCTATAATAGGATTGTTCATCTCAATTTTTGACATTCGAGTCTGCACCAAAGAAAGTTTGGTTTGGATTAATTCTAAAATAGTTCTAGAATTTTAAAATGCTTCATCAACCCTGGACTAGGTTCACCAGTCATATAGAGGTTTATAAAACATTAGAAAATTGAGTAATGATATATACGATCAAAGATTAAATATTTTACAATCAATGTGTGACGCCCCCAAAACAGGTATACATCACCCATCTTGGGTCGCCAGATACAAGGTACTGAATACAAATACAACTTAATTATACAACAGTCGTGTAAAATACGATAAAACATAGGCTGTGAGTTTTAATATAAATATTGTCATCTAGACAATATCCACACTCAATGGAGTCCTCATTATATTTATTATCACACTATTTCATAAAATAGTGAGGACTACTAATGCACCATCTAGGACCATCACTCTGTTCTCCGACTAGTCCCAGCTACGTTCTCATTTCCTGAAGAGAACAGTGAAAGAAAGGGTGAGCTCAACTAGCCCAGTAAGAAATATTATGACTAAGATAATGCAAAATAAATTATCATTAGCCTTCAACAATGTTAAACTGATAGAATATAATAGACAACAAGTTTAACTGCAGCGGATCAAGCAATCCATTAGAAGAGTCAAGTAAGGTATACAATCTACTATCTTCTATGATTTAAAAAGTTTTTCATCAACTTTATCGTTGAGACTCAGCTTAATAAATAAAATCGAATCATCCCTGCTCCACGGCCAAGGATATTCATGTAATCATAAATGGTCATGACTATACCGAATAATCCCTAGTCATAATCATACCAACAACTGTCCACCAATGAACTGCAGGCCAATGAGGACTTTTACCACATCATTCGTCACATTACGGTCATGATTATACCGAATAATCCCTGGTCATAATCATACCAAGTCCATCTATGCACGTCAACTAAAGATGACTTTCATCACAATATAAGCATGAGGATGATGACAATGACATAATAATTCAATAAAACAAGTTCAAGAATAAATTTTAAAGATTTATAAATTAATTTATCCAGGAACCAATAACGTCCAAATTGTCAACATGATATTGCTTTGTAGAGTAAAATTCAAGAATGCTCAGAAGAATATTTCCATGAAAAGATACTGGATGAAATGCAAATATCAAGGATATTCCACTAATTTCATGGAGTATAGAAGCCAAAGCTTTAACCAACTGAGTATAATAGAATATGTGAAACTGCAAATAGATTTTCGGCCGCCATGCGGTAATCCACGTAGACAGATCATTTCCATAATTTAATAAGGAATGAATACGAAGGATCATTCACCATACATGTGGTAATCCACATAGACAGGTTATTCTAACAGAATAATAAAGAATGAAATAACAGAAGGATTCACCATGCGTGCGATAGACTGCACAGACAGGTTATTCCCAACAGAATAATAAATAATGGAACCAGGTCCGGCGTAAACACACAGACAGGATATTCTGACAGAATAATAAATAATGGAACCAAGTCCGGCGTAAACGCACAGACAGGATATTCTGACAGAATAATAAAGAACGGAATATTAGAAGAATTTCACCATGTCTGCGGTACTTCGCATAAATAGGTTATTCCAACAGAATAATAAGAATTGGATAACAACAGAATTCACCAGGCATGCGATAGACCGCACACACATGTTATTCTAACAGAATAATAAAGAATGGAATAACGGATGCGGTACTTCGCATAAACAGGTTATTCCAACATAATAATAAAGAATGGAATAACAGAAGTTCTCTTCATGAATACGAAAGAAATAATACAACTTACGAGTACAACAAATAATATCCCTTACCTTAGAAGAAATTGGATATTGGAGTAGTGAAGTAGTAGAATACTTTTCTTCTTTCTCTCTATAGTTTCTCTCTCTAGAGTTTCAGTGAATTCGTAAGAAATAATGAAGGAATGAGCTTCTATTTATAGGAGAATGGACTAAATAATAACTAATTTATGAACGGTCCAGATTGATTTACTTTTAAACGGACGGTCCATATTGATTTACTATTAAAACTTAAAGCAACAGTCCATACTGATTTACTATTAAAACTTTAAATCAGCAATCCAAATTGATTTACTATTATAACTTTCCACCAGCGGTCTATATTGATTTACTATTATATCTTCAACCAACGATCTATATTGATTTACTATTATAACTTCAACCAATGGTCTAAAAAATTATCACATCTCCTCATGGAATAATATTGTACCCAAAAATGATTTGGACCGAAAAGAAATATATTTTTCGGGTGAATAGTACCCCGTGAATAGTACTTCGGGAATAGTACCCCGTGAATAGCACCCCGACACGAAAAGTGTCAAATACCCTGTCAGGAATAAATATGTGAATGATATTCCTATTTAATATATGATTTGATTATGATATATGTGAATGAATATGCAAGTATGCTTGCATTAAGAAAAGCTGTAAAGTCCTTTGATAAATAATAGAGATATATGTACAAGGACTTAGAATGAATTGATCAAGAATGTTAGGTTAATCCTACATAAGCAAAACAGCTTTGTAAAATCCTTATAAAGAAATGATGTACAAGGACTATAAATATAGAAAGATCAAGCATGTTCGGTTGATCTTATAATGTAATTGATAGGCTTGTCCGATCGTCGAGCACTGCACCGGAAGTCGTAGTCTGCCAAGAGAGTCAAAGTTAACTTGAGAGCTATCAAGGCAGAATAGGAGTATGCAAGATAGTAGATCTCGGAGTTCGTAGACTGCCAGGGGAAACGAAGAAGGACCGTAGTGTGTCGGGTAGAGCTTCCTTGGAATCGTAGTGTGCCGAGGAAGTCATGTTCAGAATCGAAGAGACAGCATACCTACGAGCCGACCGATCATCTGTCAAAGCCAAGAAAGAAACTTAGACTACACTCGGAGTCGTAGAGTCTATCGATGCCAAAGCCATGTCAAGGATCGTAAACTATACTCTGAGTTCGTAGAGTCTATTGATTACATGCAGAGATCGTAGTCAAGTAAGATCAGATGAAGACAATAAGCAAAAGGCAGAAACCGTAGTGTCAAGATCTGATCTCAGGATCGTAGCGTCTGCATAGCCGAAGCCGAATCGTAGAATGCAAAACTACGACCTCAACAGAAGTGCTCACAATGTATAGGCAGAATCGTAGAGCAAGTACAATTCTCAACTAATGAGCACTCCCAGAATATCCAAAGGAACAAAGTCTCTGGTTGGCACTGCAAAGATACATCCTCCCTGAAGGGAACCAGAGAGCACTCAATGAATGGCATGCAAGCTAAAAGAAGATCTAAGCACCAACCCAATCAGCATCAAGATTGAGTTGTGAAGCCATTCGAGATGAAGTCATCCACAAGATAATCATAAGAAGACTTCAGTAACTGACTAAGGAAAGTCAGCAAGTGCAGTAGTTGTCAAGTGAACAGAAGATAACGATCTTAGAAGCAACCGAGATCGTAGTGTTTGCCGAACAAAGAAAGAACTGATGGAAAGTGAACCGAGATACTGGGTAGCCTCTGAAGAACAAGGCTGAAGTGATGAAGTGTAGGGTCAGTCCATTGATGATAAGTGAACGGGAGATCACAAGGAAAAAGCGAGCTGGACGCGCCGCAAATCTGAAGTGTCATGCTATTCAGAGGGAACCAGAGCAAGGAGTTAGGCCATCAGTATCTGAGAACAGTCGAAGCAAACAGAAGTATTGAAGCACTGCACAATAGAAGGAAGAGGTGTACTACATTGGAGATCCAATCAACACTCTCCAAGATCGTACTGTTAACTCTACCAGTAAATTAGCAACACTCAACAAGACACTACGATCAGGTACTCGAAGACGTGCATCAGAATCGTAGAGTTCGAACTCCCAAAGACTGAAGCATTGGCAACGGTTCAATCTGAAGGATGGTATTCGGACAAAAGCTTATTAAGAGCATCGATGCAAAAGGACAACCTCTGATCGAGAAATCAGAAGGAGATAATAAACTCTTCAACCTGCCCAAGACATTAAAGTGACAACTCTGACGGGTAGGTGAAACAGTAGACTGCAATGTCAGATAAAGTATGACATGCCACATCAGTAGTCTACCTCTGTCAACTCGAGATCTGTGAAGATATTTGAATAGCCTTCAACGGCTACTTTCCAACAGAAGGATTGGGAAGGAGTATAAATCTAGAAAAACTTCAAAGATCGAAGGCTGCTGGAGTTGCTTAGTTTGGAGATAAGGTGGACTAATCTAAACCATGTGAGATAGTGAGTCCGAAGGCTCACTCTGTGATCCACTAAGAACACTCAGAGATATGCAAAGAAAGAAGTAGAAGTGAGAGTTCTATAATGTAGAAGTGAGAGTTCTACTACTTAAAGAGTGTTCTGAACTGCTGAGAGAAAGAAGAGCATCATGTCATCTTGATGTCCATCATGGGCAGACTCTAAGTACAATAGAGAAGAGCCTACAGTCATCTTAGCAAGTCCATCATGAGAAGGCATCAAGGAGCAAGAAAGGAGATCACAAATGCCATCTTGGTGTCAAGCATGAGAAAGCATTGTTGATAGATTTCGCAATCAATGAATACGTGCAAGTATACACGGTCAACAAGTAATAAAGTGAAAGTAGAGTATCGTTCCCACGAGGAATTATTTAATAAAAATCACCAAGTACTAATTCTTAACCAAACTAATTTTATTTAAACAATCTCAAATCGTGATTTTTCTAATTAAGAAAACTAAATTAACTAATTAAATTAAATTTCTTTATGACTGAATTCAGATAAATAAAGATTAAGACTACAATATCCCCAATTATGAACTACAAATCAATTATCCAAATATTTCAATTATTATGCCTACTGAATTGTTAATAGGAATTCTCAAACGCCAAAAGTCCTTTTCCAAGTGATTAATTGACTTCCATTTAATCCAGATTAATCTTGTTATATTCCTATGCAAAATAATTGAATTAAACTCACTACAATCCCAGTTCCTTATGTGTTACATGCGGTGAACAGATATTTCCATTCAATTCACAAACCTAATTATTCACTTTGCAAACAACTAAGTCACATGATATCATGCCCAGTTCTAACCCTAGAATTCCTCTTTCAATTCCTTCTAGAGTAACAAGGTAATTACTGATCAAATAATTAAGCAATAAGCACAAGACAAGATAAACAATTCACTTTGACACAAATAATTGGAATAAATCGAATAACTAATTTATAGACATAAAAGGTTCAATTGAAATCTTTTTAAAAGAGTTAGTTCATAATTAATGAATTGAAACCAAGAATCCACAACCAAATAGACATTAAAAGATAAAAGTATGATAAGGGAAGAGAATAGAATCTGTTGTCAGCAAATCTGATGTTCCCCTCTTGCTCTTGCTCTTGATCTTCAGTGTTCTCCAAGTTGCTTCAATCTCCAATGGCTAATTAAGAACTAGGGTTTATATTCTAATCTAATGGAGTAATTTTTTCTAAGCTAAGTCATGTAATCTCCCTTTATTTTATGCCTTACATCATGTATTTATAGGTTACAAGTCTAATATTTAGCTTAGGAACAAACTCAATCCTATTTGGAGTCAAAAAGGTGTCAAAATTCGCCCAAAACGCATCCAAGACACAACCAACCTCTTCCCCAGCGCCCCAACACTGGGCTTGATGCTCAGACACTGCTCCCCAGCGCCCCGGCGCTGGCCCCAAATTCTGACATTTTCTGCTCCGACTTCCTTTGGAAAAACGACCATAACTTTTGATCCGGGAGGAGTTACGGGGTCTGCCACCTATCAAATCGAAGATATCGACGAGATCTACAACTTTCATTCTTGGAGGATTGAGAAATTCTGGGCGGATGAAGGCTGAAATGGAGCTGGAAGTAACTGCTATGCAAATGACCACCCAAAACCATGACGTTCGACGTCCGTTGGTACAACGATCATAACTCTTGCATCCAAACTCCGATTGGAATGATTCAAAATTTTTCGGAAAGCTAAGACGATGCTCTTCAATGTAAGCTAAGTTCCAAACCAAGAACATGAAGTAAACATGAAAGCCCAAATGATGTCCGATTTGCTTTTCTTTACGTTTTCTTTGCTTTTCCTTACCAATAGTCGCTCACACTGCTCCCAAACGTATAACCTACAAAATGAACACAAAATGCATGAAAAGTAACTAAGACACATAAATATAAGCAACTAATTCAAATAAAAGATACTAGATAAGTGTATATAAAATACACTTATCAAGCTTCTAAGTACCTAACAGAAGAGCTTACAGTCATCTTAGAAGCCTATCATGTGCAGCCATCATGTACCAAGGAGAAAGATCTTCAAGGCAGTTCATAAAGGGGTCATCCGAAGTGGTTGAGTAACCAAAAAAGCTGAGCATCATGCAACACTCAGCTGCACTTCAAGGATGATCAAGCCAAGCTGCTAAGGATAGAAGATGTTCAGAGCATAAAAACATCTTAGTAGCTCAGTACCGACTCCAACAACAACAAACAAACAACTCAACAAAGTCAGCGCCTGAGGGGTCCTTGTCCAGAAGGACTAAACGAAGTTCTAAGCCTGCTGGGCTTGAAGAGTTCATAGGGAACTAGAGGAGTCCCAAGGCTGCTGGCCTTGAAGAGTTCTTAGTGAACTGAAGTCCCAAGGCTGCTGGCCTTGACGGAATCTTAGTGATTCAGGGTGCTGCCCTTCCTTAGTGGAAATCCTGCTAGTTGAAAGCAGAAGAGTGGATTAGGAGCTTGAGTCTCTGAACCACTTCAAACCCCTTATGTCTTTTACATTATATCATTTACATCATGTACTATAACTTCTATAACTGCTATGTATGTTTTAACTGCTTACAACTAAACTTTCTCTACGAACAATGTATGTATGATTATGGATATATCAATGAAGGGGATCTTTTACTTATTTCGCTATGCTTGAAAAGATTCTTATGTTTGTCATATGCTAATTTAATAGCTATACAAAATAAACCTGAAAAGTATTTGAAATAAAAAGGATCTATTAAACCCCCCCTTCTAGATCTATTGTGCCCTCTGGGAACTAACAATTGGTATCAGAGCAGGTTCTCATCCTATATTCAAAAGCTAATCTCTTTGAGTCTGATCCCAGGCACTAACATTGTTCTAAACTTAGTTTAGTAGTAAGTAACTTGTTATATGCAGATGAGCTCACGTGTTGGAAACATTGTGTATATGTTAAATGTGTATATACACCTGAAGCTACTCAGATTAGTCCATGGTCTCGATTGTTACATCAACAAGACCAATCCTTGCCTACAGTCAATCTTGTAGTCTGAAGACCATACGAGAGAGTTCAAGAGACATCAATGACAAAGAGTCAAGCATCCACCAGTCTTAAAAGTGAAAAGACCATACATGCAAAGAAATGCTCATCCAGAGAAGAAAGAAGCTCTCCTCAGATATATGTCTGGTCAACCATCGGCTGGATGCAAACTTCATGAACTGAAAGATGTCAAAAGAACTAAAGATGTTGAGATTCTAAGGCTGCATCTTCAACACCTTGACTGATTGAATAAAGGCCAACAAGAGCAATAAGCTGTCAGGAGCAAAAAGTAAAGCTATGAACATCAATACCTAAACTCAGTATATCTATGATAAATGACTGTTTAGTAACTGACAGTAAAAAGGTACGGTTCCTCACAGTTAAATGCATACATCATAATTGCACTCTCTTATGAACTATAACAATATTCTATCAGGGAATTATAATCTACCTAAAAAGGTGAAGAGAGAATGTAACCTGAGGATAGAAACTCAAATAACTATAAACTTTCTCTCCATCCAAGTTTTAGGTTGAAGATGACATCTTGAAGGAAATTTGCAATGGGTCATAAGAGTATCACAGGCCTAATGAACTTTATGTGAAGTAATCTTTGCTGGTGGGTTAGTATGTATGTACAAGCCTATGTTCTAAGTGTTTGACAACCCACAGAGTATGATCAGTTTTACAAGAGGATCCTGCTGATTTGTAAAAACTGATCACCTCCATGAATCAACTAGATACTCATAAATCGTAGAGTTGATTCCTACTCTGTGAACACTTAAACATTGTGAACATAATCCAGTAAATGATAAAACCATCATAGATAGAGAGTGTGTTATTAAATGCCAAATCCTACACACACTCACCATCATGCATCTCAAAATGTATTATCTTAAGATAGTTGCATGCATGAATATGTCTATTGGTGATAAATATGATGATTATCCAAATAAAAGGAACAGGGGTTTACAAAACTAACCTAGCAGGACCCATTTAAGTATGGGTACCAAAAATAGAAATATATTTAAACCTGCAGGTACTTGGTCAATCTGACCACACTAAGGAATCCTGAAGCAGAAGACTTCAGTCAAGAAGACTCAACCAGCAGAAGGCTAAGGACTATTCAGAGATGAGTTTGATAAAGTTCTTATATGGCCAAGCCTGTCCTTGAAGACCCTCTGAGCTAACCAGAATGGAGCTCACGTGGCTGCTAATCTGTATGTGGGAGTAGGCCATGCAACAGAAGATGAAAAGGGTCTCATGTGCTCAAAAGCTAGCAAAGAGTGCTACATAAGAAGAATCCTCATGGAAGCTCACATCAGAGGATCATCGAGCATCAGACAAGAGGAGTTCATTAAAAAGGAGAACTTCTCAACCTCAATACTGTCCAAGAAGACTACGTTCGTAGTACTGTCAAAAGATCGTAGAGTGATAAGTCTTGAAAATACTCATCTTTATGATACAAGGAGATCTAAGTGATGATGATGATTCCAGTCAGAAGGAGATATGCTGGGCCGTCTTCAAATGAACCTGAAGAAGAGGGAATCACATCCATCTGGGAAGACAGCGTCAACAATGGGGGAGCAGTGATGGTTTAAGAAGCAACATAACTGAAATAAACTATGAAGAAATATACCAGCTACAGAGTCCCAAAACTTTGTGGCTGATGAACCAAATGAAGATCCATAGTCAGCAGGAACGTCTCAAAACGTACTACTGATAACCTCTCAGCCACCCAACTCAAAATCATGGAGTGCCTACGATCAAGCATCTGATCGTAGTGTGGAAGCAAGAGGACACCACGATTACAGCAAATGAAATTGTCTAAAGTTGGTAGAGGATCTCCCTATCAGAAAAGGTCGAATGAGATGTCATTGCACATAACTTCTATAGCATTTCATCTGGAAAGCGCCTCAGGGACAAACCTGACCCTTAGCTCACTCTAAGAGGTTGGCCCTTCCTGAGCTACCTTGACCCAGAGGGAATGCTTGATCGAGTTCATCTCAAGGACCAAGTCAGTCAACGATCGTAGAGTCGAGTTTAATGAACCAAACGATCGCAGTGCTACCTCAATGATCGTAGTGCAACCTCAGCGATCGTAGAATACAACTCGACGATTATAGTCCTACCAAAGGGTACTTCAGTTTACAAGGAGCTTGGAAAATGAGATAATTGCTCAAACATTCATTATGAGGAGATAAGTTCGGATGCATAAGTGATTATGCTATGCTGCATCAAAATGAGGATAGAAGTCAAAGCCATCTACTGCAGCATCTCTTGACAGTTGATCATTAAGTCAACAAAGGAAAACGTAGAGTCCACAGCTGCCTTACCATGTTACTCTACGAATCAAAAGGTCAACAGTCAAAGCCACGTCAATTAAACGTCTACTCTTCTAAAAGGAAATATCTAACTGAAAAGTTGTGGGGAGTTACAGCTCATTACTGGGCATCGTGCAATCAATGGACAATTGACACATCACTAGTTATGCAGAGTTAGAAGGAACTGCCATAAAGACAATTTCAAATCTGCAGACAGTTACCAAAAAGCTATCTAACCTTTCTCCCTCCCATTATCAAAACCCTAGAATCCTCTCAAGAGCCAAAAATAGTTAACCCTCCAGAGCCTTACCAAATCGCAATCAGACATCTCTTATAAACTTCTCTAAATCAAATAACCACATTCTTCGAACTGCTCAAATGGAAAACTGGCAAGTAATCACTGGCATTCAGCTCGGAACCAAATCGTTTGAGAAATTTGAAAGGAAGTTCAGGGACATTCTCGAGCTTGTGAAGAAGGCTGGATTCTCAGAATGCCTTGAGGCAAGTACTCGAGTATACATCGACCTGGTTAAAGAGTTCTACTCAAATGCCTCCATAAACTCCGGAACCCTGTCTACCAAGGTTAAAGGTCAGTCTTTGAAGTTAAAGTCTCCTGACCTCAATCAATGCCTAGGTTTTCCTAACCAAGGGCTGAAAAACCTTGATGATGTCAATACTGAACAAGCAAAGGAGGTTATGGGCTACCAAAGAAACCCTAATTTTAAAGACATGAAAAAGAAGGAGTTTCCTGAAGAGTATGAGTTTCTTGCTGAAATAGTTGGAAAATGCATACTGTGCAAGAACACTGCACATGACACAGTGATCGACCAACAGTTAAAGATAATGTCAGCAATAGTTCTGAAGAAACAATTTGACTTTGGAGCAATCTTGTTCGATCAAATCTCCAAGTGGATAGAGAAAGCTGAGAAGAAGAAGTCCACTGAAAACCCCTTGACTAAGGTGTTTCCTGGTAGACTGCTGAGTATTGTGCTGAAGAAGAAGCTAGGAGGAAAAATCAAGGATGATGAGGGAGAAACTTTGAATGTGCACAAAGTGATGTCTCCATAATTATTTGTGAACTGGAAGAAGAACCCAAAGGAGAACAGAAGGCTGACAACCGGGAGCAGTAGCAAAGCCTCTGCAAGGAAGAGGAAAACTGAAGAAGCAGAGAGCTCTGAGTCTGATGACTCGGTACAAGTATCAATCACACCAACCAAGAAGAAATCCAGAGGTGTGAAGAAAACAAAAGCCCCATCAAGAAGTCTCTCCTCAAAGGACAAGGATAAAGAAGAAAAATTCCTAACTGCTGGAACAACAAAGAGGAGAAGCAGCAGGTTGCTTCAAGGGCCAGTCAGCAAGAAAGCAAAGGTGGAAGACAAACCAGCCTCAGCTTCCCAGAATAGTACATCTGCTGAAGAAAAGGACGTAGAGTCAGTAGAAGGAAAAGAGACAGATGTCAAAGCAGAGTCCAGAAATGAAGGTGAAGCTAATGTGATGAGAGAAATTACAGCATCTGCTGATGAAGAGAAATGCTCTAGCCCTGTGGCTAATTCTCATAGCAGTCACTCTGATGATGAAGAAGAAATTAGAAATGACCCAATTACATTCCCAACTGCAACTGTCCCAACGAGCCCAAATAATGGGTCAGATAATGATGATTCAAGAGAAGAAGAAAATGCCCCGTCAAATCAAGAAAGCCCCCATGATGACTCAGAAGGTGATGAGTCCAAAGAAGAAGGATCTATCCCTGCCACTATTGAACCACAAAGAAGTCTGTTTGTTGAACCAGAGGAGTCAGAATCTGAAGAAGAAGAGAAGTCTGACTCTCCCATAGCTGAACCTCCAAGAAGAAGGAAGAGCTACAGACTGCAAGCAAAATTTTCTTCCAAGAGGAAAAGTAATCAATCAAATGCCCCTATCGAATTAAGTGATGATGAGTCTGCATCACAGAAAGATAATGCTGAGGATAGGACCAGCAATGAAGAAAATGAATTAGAGGAAGTTCTTGCTGAAGAAAGTTCTGAGAATGAAATGTAGCAAGAAGAATTTTCTGTTATAAACAATCAAGATGGTTCAGGCTCCGAGAGAGAAGAGATTAAAAAAGATTCTGGTTCTGCACCTCAGGAAGAAGACGAACAAGAAGATTATCCGGTTCTTTCTCCTACAAGATTTAGCAGAAAGATCGTAGTGGAAGTTTCAAATGATCTACTAGATGCTCCATCAGAGAGATGGGTGAACTATAGAAATGAGCAGCTCAAGTGGATGCCATGGCTAAAGGCCCACACTGAAGGAGATATAAGCTATCTCAGCTGGTGCTTCTCTCACTTTCCAAGCATGGAACTGGTGGCTCAGAACTTTCCAAGAGTAAAGAAGTTTGCCACCAAACTGATCAAAGACCAGCCCCACTTCAAAATCCATCACCATGCTGAAAATCTCTATATCCCCTACGATCGTAGAGTGGATTCTGAAGGACGAAGAGTCATGACCAAGGAGCTGATCGTAGAGTCTGTTCACTCTACTGCTGTTGATGTTCAAGCCCAAAACCAGAAGCCTCCTTATGCTCAAGCACTACTATCAGACATTCCCTCATCCTCAACCAGTGATTAGAACTAAACGATTATTCAGATTCTCCAGACTTTCAAAAATCTATCTAAGGATGAAAATCGTAGAGTCCAAACTGATGCTCAACCAGCTGCTGCCCAACAAAAGGATCAAACTACTTTGTAGCAGGAACTACAGAAGAGTTCTGATGATCTAAGCGAGAAAATATCTCTGCTCACTGAAGAATCACAGAAGCTGACAGTAGCAGAAGAAAATTCCTTCCAGCATAAGCTTCAAGCTACTATGGCTAAAGTATCTCTCAAACTCCAAGAGAGAGATAACATCTATCAGAAGGCCATACAAGATCAACAGACTGAAGCTCTACGAGTTCAAAATGTAGATGAAGAGCAGATTCAAGCCCTATCTGACAAGATTGACGACCTAAAGCAGTCTTTCTCAGTGCAACTTGAGCTAGGTCAGCAGGAACTCAAGTTTGAAGTTGCCAACTCCTCCTACCTGATGGAGCAGCTTATGTCCAACATGGAGCAGCTCTCTCAAATGATTAGTGACAAAAAGGGGGAGAAAAAGAGGCATAGAAAGAGGAAGAGCAAGAAAAGCAAGAGACACTCAAAGAAGAGCAAAGGGATAGAAGAAAAGAAATCAAAAAAGAAGACATCAGCTGCAGAAAGAGTGTCATCATCTGAGGGGGAGCCAAAAGATGATGATCCCATGATCGCAAAGTCTGAGGGGGAGCATGATCAGAAAGAAGCTGAAGGGGAGCCAAACAAAGACAGAAGGTCATCATCTCAGGGGGAGCGAGGGCAAGAAGAACAATCAGATGAGTAGCTGATCAGCAAACATCCTGGAAACATACAAGGAGTCAAAGAGGTACATCTCTAACTAGTTAGGTATGTTCTGGATTCAGGATGTAGAATGTGTTAATATATAAATTGCCATATCAATATAAATGACATTCATGATTATCTGTTTTTAGAAATACAGCTGCTCACTGCATATAAGATTCATTCATAACATGCATATGCACTTATTGTTTTTGTCATAATCAAATAGGGGGAGATTGTCAGGAATAAACATATGAATGATATTCCTATTTAATATATGATTTGATTATGATATATGTGAATGAATATGCAAGTATGTTTGCATTAAGAAAAGCTGTAAAGTCCTTTAATAGATAATAGAGATATATGTACAAGGACTTAGAATGAATTGATCAAGAATGTTAGGTTGATCCTACATAAGCAAAACAGCTTTGTAAAGTCCTTAAAAAGAAATGATGTACAAGGACTATAAATATAGAAAGATCAAGCATGTTAGGTTGATCTTATGATGTAATAGATAGGCTTGTATGATCGTCGAGCACTGCACCAGAAGTCGTAGTCTGCCGAGAGAGTCAAAGTTAACTCGAGAGCTATCAAGGTAGAATAGGAGTATGCAAGATAGTAGATCTCGGAGTTCGTAGACTGCCAGGGGAAATGAAGATGGACCGTAGTGTGTCGAGTAGAGCTTCCTCGGAATCGTAGTGTACCGAGGAAGTCATGTTCAGAATCGAAGAGACAGCCTGCCTATGAGCCGACCGATCATCTGTCAAAGCCAAGAAAGAAACGTAGACTACACTCGGAGTCGTAGAGTCTATCAATGCCGAAGCCATGTCAAGGATCGTACACTACACTCTGAGTTCGTAGAGTCTATTGATTACATGCAGAGATCGTAGTCGAGCAAGATCAGATGAAGACAACAGGCACAAGGAAGAAACCGTAGTGTCAAGATCTGATCTCAAGATCGTAGTGTCTGCACAGCCGAAGCCGAATCGTAGAATACAGAACTACGACCTCAACAGAAGTGCTCACAATGTATAGGCAGAATCGTAGAGCAAGTAAAATTCTCAACTAATGAGCACTCCCAGAATATCCAAAGGAACGAAGTCTCTAGTTGGCACTGCAAAGATATATCCTACATGAAGGGAACCAGAGAGCACTCAATAAATGACATGCAAGCCAAAAGAAGATCTAAGCACCAAACCAATCAGCATCAAGATTGAGTTGTGAAGCCATTCGAGATGAATTCATCCACAGGATAATCATAAGAAGACTTCAGTAACTGACTAAGGAAAGTCAGCAAGTGCAGCAGCTGTCAAGTGAACAGAAGACAACGATCTTGGAAGCAACCGAGATCATAGTGTTTGCCGAACAAAGAAAGAACTGATGGAAAGTGAACCGAGATACTGGGTAGCCTCTGAAAAATAAGGCTGAAGTGATTAAGTGTAGGGTCAGTCCATTGATGATAAGTGAACGGGAGATCACAAGGAGAAAGAGAGCTGGACGCGCCACAAATCTGAAGTGTCTTGCTATTCAGAGGGAACCAGAGCAAGGAGTTAGGCCATCAGTATCTGAGAACAGTCGAAGCAAACAGAAGAATTGAAGCACTGCACAATAGAAGGAAGAGGTGTACTACATTGGAGATCCAATCAATACTCTTCAAGATCGTAGTGTTAACTCTACCAGTCAATGAGCAACACTCAACAAGACACTACGATCAGGTCCTCGAAGACGTGCATCAAAATCGTAGAGTTCAAACTCCCGAAGACTGAAGCATTGGCAACGGTTCAATCTGAAGGATGGTATTCGGACAAAAGCGCTTATTGAGAGCATCGATGCAAAAGGACAACCTCTGATCGAGAAATCAGAAGGAGATAATAAAGTCTTCAACCTGCCCAAGACATTAAAGTGACAACTCTGACGGGTAGGTGAAACAGTAGACTGCAATGTTAGATAAAGTATGACATATCACATTAGCAGTCTACCTTTGTTAACTCAAGATCTGTGAAGATATTTGAATAGCCTTCAACGGCTACTTTCCAATGGAAGGATTGAGAAGGAGTATAAATCTAGAAGAGCTTCAAAGATCGAAGGTTCCAGGAGTTGCTGAGTTTGGAGATAAGGTGGAATAATCTAAACCATGTGAGATAGTGAGTCTAAAGGCTCACTCTACGATCCACCAAGAACACTCAGAGATATGCAAAGAAAGAAGTAGAAGTGAGAGTTCTACAATGTAGAAGTCAGAGTTCTACTACTTAAAGAGTGTTCTGAAATGCCGAGAGAAAGAAGAGCATCATGTCATCTTGATGTCCATCATAGGAAGACTCTAAGTATAATAGAAAAGAGCCTACAGTCATCTTAGCAAGTCTATCATGAGAAGGCATCAAGGAGCAAGAAAGGAGATCAAAAATGACATCTTGGTGTCAAGCATTAGAAAGCTTCTAAGTACATAACAGAAAAGCTTACAGTCATCTTAGAAGCCTATCATGTGCAGCCATCAAGTACCAAGGAGAAGGATCTTCAAGGCAGTTCATAAAGGGGTCATCTGAAGTGGTTGAGTAACCAAAGAAGCTGAGCATCATGCAACACTCAACTGCACTTCAAGGATGATCAAGCTAAGCTGCTAAGGATAGAAGATGTTCTGAGCATGAAAACATCTTAGCAGCTCAGCACCGACTCCAACAACAACAAACAAACAACTCAACAAAGCCAAGGCCTGAGGGGTCCTTGTCCGGAGGGACTAAATGAAGTCAGGGCCTGAGGGGTCCTTGTCCGGAGGGACTAAACGAAGTTCCAAGCCTGCTGGGCTTAAAGAGTTCCTAGCGAACTAGAGGAGTTCCAAGGCTGCTGGCCTTGAAGAGTTCTTAGTGAACTGAAGTCCCAAGGCTGCTAGCCTTGAAGGAATCTTAGTGATTCAGGGTGCTACCCTTCCTTAGTGGAAATCCTGCTAGTTGAAAGCAGAAGAGTGGATTAGGAGCTTGAGTTTCTAAACCACTTAAAACCCCTTGTGTCTTTTACATTATGTCATTTACATCATGTACTATAACTGCTATGTATGTTTTAACTGCTTACAACTAAACTTTCTCTACGAACAATGTATGTATGATTATGGATATATCAATGAAGGGGATCTTTTATTTATTCCACTGTGCTTGAAAAGATTCTTATGTTTGTCATATGCTAATTTAATAGCTATACAAAATAAACCTGAAATGTATTTGAAATAAAAAGGATTTATTCAACCCCCCCTTCTAGATCTATTGTGCCTTCTGGGAACTAACATACCCGAGCGAACAATACTAGAGTGAATAGTAACTAGGTGAATAGTAATCCGTGAATAGTAACCCGTGAATAGTACTCTGACATGAAAAGTGTTCCAAATATCCAAGTGAACAATACTAGAGTGAATAGTAACCCGTGAATAGTACTCCGACACGAAAAACGTCCCGAATGCCTGATTGGTCAATATAACCTCCAGACATCAATTATTATCGAAATAAATGTCGATTTCTACTACACTAATATTTCCAACATAATGGAACTATCAATTTCATTTTTAATCAACACGAAAGAGGGGGCTTTCCGATAAGGATTTTTCCTTATTGACGCGCAATTAGGTGACCAAACCTCTCCTTGACAGAACTTCTAGACATTGTCAATATTGCAAATAATAATATGAATAACTTTGCCGTCTCAATTATTGATTTAATAATATAACATATTATACAGATGATACTGTGACAATAATTGAATCAATAATATGAGAGATATGATGCAGCAATTACTGTAGCAGTAATTGAGTATAACTGAGTGACTTCTTACGTAAACATCAATAATCAATACTGTGTGCTACTATGCAACCACGCGTATTACTGTAATTTTACTACCGAGTAGTTTTACAGTTTTAACGGTAACACTTTCACCGTTATTTTTATAAAAATATTTTTGTCATTTTCCCAATCTGACAATAATTTAGTTGTGGGGTCCACCAATGATTGTACCGTCGTACGGATATTCCCCGATAAAAAGAATATTCCCCGACCAATCGAATATTATACAACAACTTGCATACTTTGCAAAATGTATAAATATTACCCACAACTACAACATTATATCAAATCCACACCATAATATTAAAAAATATATTTCGAAAAATTTAAATCTTTATTCATAAAATTTTGGGTCTCACACAATGTGTTACTTTCAAAGAATTAGGAATTCATGTTAGGAACAACGAACTTGAAGAATTTAAGCCTTGAAGAAAGGAATCGTTAATTAAGAAACATGCATAAATAGTAAGTCAAAAATAGAAAGACTTGCGCAATATAAAAGTAAGGTTTAGGAACTTGCCTCGTGCGTAGATTAAATAATATACTACTCACGTTCACCAATTAATCCTACGTATCATTTAGAATCACAATACCAATTAATCACAACTTGACTAACATCATTCACATGTTAATAACTTGTTTTAACATGTCATTAAATGAAGAATACACTTTCATGTTCATTAAATCGAAGTAGAATAACTTCCCCGAAGTTTGTACATTAAAATAACCATCTCTAGGCCAATCTGCCAAGTGGCGCTGCAGCGCCACAGATTAAACTGGGAACCGGTGTCACGGCTCGACCTCGGCGTTACAGCAAGCCTGTTTACTCATAGGACCGGCGTTGCGGCTCCGTGACACGTCATTAAACACTGCTATGGCGCTGTAGCACCCTGTTTATTAACAAAACAGGCGTCGCGACGCCACAACACTGTAGCACGCAGACATGTTTGCGAAGAACACAGAGCAAAGCCAAAATAGGCCTAAAACTTCGCTCAAACAACAATCCTTGCATACCTAAACCTAATAGACTTCATAAAAACATTATTAAACGTATAGAACATGATTATAACCAACAAAACAACATAAACAACCAAATTAAAACCTCTAATTTCAATGTTTTTGCCTAAAACTCCATTTTAGACATTGTTAACAAAAACAATCACTGTGAATTCGCTTTTCAACCAAATTACTTCGTTCAAATTTCATTCTTTTCGTTTCTTATTGTTTAAACATAATCAACCACCAATTTATAGTTTAATATATGAATTGAACATCAATTTAATTTTGATTCTAAAATAAGCCATATTTATATCATTGTAATTCAAGTTCTTCAATTTTAAACATATTTGTACGAATTTGATTACTCTACATCTTGAATAAATGGTCTAAAACATGCTATAAACATCCATTAATATCTATGAAAGCATATTTACACTAATCTTCCAAAAACTCATTCATAGAGAAATTTTTCATAAAAACTTAAGAACGTGAAAAGTAAAGATTATAACTTGAATTTTACCTTGATTGCTTGTTTATGTTAGCTAGAGGATAAGAATTCTTCTTTGTTTTCTCAAATTCACAGAGAAATCTTTCTTTCTCAAACTCTCTATAGAGCTCTCTCTTTTTCTCTTCTTCCTTCTCTCTGTTTGTTTTCTTTAGAGTTAAGCTTAGACTGATAAAACTAACGTAAAACTTAACTAATATATACTTAATACAATATAATATGTATACTTAATATTTATCAGTTATAGAATTTTGAAAATCAAAAGCCACTAAGGTTTGTTTGGCAAAACAAGATTAAAATAAGAATTTCAAAAAGCCTTAAGCTTTATTTGGCAAACTAAATTAAATCACTTTAATTTATTTTATTAACTCATTTACTATATAGTTTAATTGTCACACTTTATTTCATTAAATTCTAATATTCATATTCAATTAAATTAAAGTTAACAATAACACAATAAATTAAATTATCACATAATTATAGTTCGCATTAAATTATAATTTACTTAACAAATCACTAAATCTCCAATTTAATTATTAAATTATATTGGAACAACATTATAATCTTTTACCAATTCATTTAATTCAATTATCACAATTAAATTAAAACTTCAACTACAAAATTACTAAGAATCAATTTAATTAATATATTACACTTAATTAAATTACTTTAGAACATAAACACATCAATTATTTATTTATTCAACTCAATAAATAAATTAACCAAAATATTTATTCAATTCAATAAATATTTTAAAATCAAATACAAAAATCTTGTTCGTTATAATTGTCTCCGGGGTTTGATAGCTGTTGACTTCAGTCTGTCCTCAGGGTTATATCTAAAGTTGATTTGAGGTCTGGGGGTCTGGTTTGATGATTTCTTGGGGCTGTGTCCGGGGTTCTGGTTTGATTATTTTGACTTCCAGGGTTGTCTTTGGAAGATGAAAGACGATTCTGCCCTCCTGCATAGTTAGTAATAGGAATGCAAAATTTTGAGTGTCTACAACACACCACTGTATGATCTTCTAATTTGAACTTGAATATGGTGAGAAACATCCTTGAAATCTTCACTCTATAATGCTCTGCTTTTGTTAATCATATGACAGTTCTGACAATATCTACGAACTGGGTAAATCGTAAAGTCTGAACTCTACGTCTCGCTCTACGATGCTTGAGCTCTATGTTCTGCTCTACGATGCTTGAGCAAACTCGACTATCTTCTCTTTATCTTGTGAATGCTTTGGCAGCTCTACGATCATCTGACTGAGCTCAATCTAATAAAATACAAATGATTTTGAATTTCCCGCTCACTCAATAAATCATTTGGACCGTCCAAAATTTGAGATAAATCCCACCGTCCATAGTGCCGGAGGCACGGAACTGTTGCTAGTATATATATAACATGACTCGAAATTTATTTCAAACTGTGTTGGAATGGTTTCATTGGAGATTTACAACATGTTAAATGCGGTGTTATCTTTAAAGGAGGATATTGAATTTTGTACATTTAGGTGTATCCATACTATCAGTCTTTTGATTGCACACTGTTAACGCCAAGATCTTTCCTCACGTTCCAATCACCAAGACGCGTCCGATATCCTGCACAATTCAACAAGTCAACACCAAAAGCTTGACGGCTTGACCGTCGGGGGATAGCTCCGGCGTGAGAGTCAATATCGGCGATCACAAGGTTAACAATGGAGGAATAGTATGTCTAGTGTATTGAGAGAGAATAATTTGGATAAGTGATTTCTTACCTCGTTTCCTTGTGTGATAGTTCTCCCATATGCACCCCAAACCCGGTTTACCGTGCCACCTACTATTGTCTGACATAGCCCTCTCGTCCCAAGTCATTTCAGCCGAAAGTATGCAACTCACCCGCTATCTGTTGCCACTATTTTCCACCGCCGGTCATCTGAGTCCTATCCTCATTAATGCTATGCAAAAAGGTGGCAGATAATAGTTAACTATTATCTTTTGTCATGATGTCCGATCAAAGATGAGTTAAGTTGTAATTTGCATAGTGGACCGGTCCAAATAAGAGGCCCAATACATTTAAGGCATAAAGAATATAATATAAGCGAAGAGTCCGATAGGTCCGGCCCAATAGTTAAAGTATCATGGCCCAACATTGCCCCCATGTCCTTTATTAAACAGGATGTTTAATGAAAGACTATTAATAAAACAGGTCCATGATATGAAGAATTATGTAGGATCAAGGGAGGCCCAAACTGAAACCCATCAAAGCCCAAACGGTAAAGAACTTTAAAATAATAAATCAAACTAAACACCGAGAGTCCAAATGAAAGGTCTAACCCGGTTAATATCTGAATCTTGAATCGGGTGTTGCCTATTTGAATTCTTAATCATTACTGTCAATTAATGTGCCGCCTTCGTATACTGTGTAACCATCAGTATAAAAAGTAATTTCCCCCAATTTTGACAGTTTTACCTGCCAATTTGAAATTCAGACCTTTGAGTTCTCTTCTTCTTTCTCAAACCCTTCTTTATCTTCTCTGCAAATCATCAACAATGGTGGTCATTAATACAAATTAGAGCTCCCCAATCCGAGTAACCCCCTTACTGTCGTTCCACCTACCCCAGGTTCCAACGAGGGAGCTTCGAGTTCTAACCCTCCAGCTGCGAAACCAAGCACAAAACCACCTCCAAAAATCCCTCCTACTCCCTCTGAATTCTTCAGGAGTAATGAACGTTTTACCCACGCCAACACTCCTTCTGAAATAACAGAGATTGGTTTAAAGAGAATTCGTACTCGATATCAAATCCCTGATACCCATCAGGTGAGAGTTCCACGTTCCGAAGAGCGAATATACCAACGACCGGAAGGGTGGACGACCATTCCAGTGACCCTTCTGGAGAAGGGGGTTCGATTCCCCTTGCACATTTTTCTGATTACCCTTCTAGGGTTTGTCGGCGTTGGATTCGCCTAATTGGTGCCAAACTCCTACATTCAAATCCTCGCCTTCATTGCTTTCTGACGTGAAGTAGGAGTAGAGCCCTCTCTTGACTTCTTCTTTAGTGTTTACAAGATTGGCCAAACCCGGGAAAAAGGGTTTAAGGCTTTGAGAAAATTACCATCGAAGACAGGTGAGAAGTTTGAAAGACGCTCGCTAATCAATACTCCTTCTAGCAACAGAGGATGGCACAAAGGGTGGTTCTTCATCAAAGGACCAGAAATTGCTTCCTTGCCGGGTTGGGCCACTGAAGATGTAATTTCTGCTGACTTCAGTGACATCTCAAAAGAGCGTGTAGGTGAAATAGTATAGCTATTTGAAAAATTCCCATCGAAAGAATGGAGTTACTTGCTTCTTACTAAGCAAGCCTAGTTATATGAGCACAAATGTAAGTTTTAATTTATTTGGTTACATAATTGTTTGAAATTATTATTGATATAGATTTTGACATGTGAATTTCTGTTTTTCGTAGTATCTTTGATTAAACCGTCTTCCATAGACGTAAGAGATTTGGAAGATTTCATGGCTGGAAAGTCTGCAGAAGTCACTGCCGACCCTCCACAACATGAAGTCCCCTCCGAAGACAACCCACCTACCGAAGCACATACTGCCGAACCCCAAATTCCTGAACCAGAAGACGATGAACCCATTCTTCCGGAAGAAATCCTCTAACCTCGCCAAAAGAAGAGAGCCGTCCGAAAACCCAAACCAATTTTTATCCCATCAGATTCTGAACCCCTCTCGGAACCTGAACCAATTATTAACCCAATACCTGCCCGAGGGAGTTTACTCGATCTATCTGTAGACGATCGTAAAAAGCTCCTTCGAGTCAAAAAATTAAGAACCAAGATTACTCCTCTAACCCCTGATGAACTCAGAGTGCCTTCTTCAACTGTTCATCCCCCTACAACCCGAGTGGAAACTCGAGTTGCTAATGAGGAAGAGCAAATCGAACCTACTGTAGCACCATCCCGCAAGAGAAAACAACCATCTACCAGTCTACCCACTTCATCATCTTTCCCTTCACTAACTCAGGAACTTACTCCTGTTCGTTCTCCATCCCCCGAGAACATATACACAAATCCTAAACTATCACCTCCTAGTGAAGAACATACGCCCTTCTTTTCAAGGCCTTCTGTTGATGAGTTCCAGAACGATGCGATGGGGTCTCCAACTTTATGGCCCTAGTTCAATGCCAATTTCTCCTTTCAATTATTCAATTCGTTTGTCAGAGATACCGATGAGCATCGGTTCGGTAATAGTTCCATTATGGATTTGATCATGGAGGGCATGAGCTATCACGCCAAGGAAAATAGTTATTTTATTTGTTCATTTGAAATTATACCTGTCTCTTGAAGATTTAGCTGACTATCATAGAATTTCTACAGCTAACGCTGTCTTCGGACGTCTTCTCCCTCGATACCAAGAAGTCGAAGCTAAAGAAGACGCAGCTAGACAAGAAAATATCATTCTGAAGTCTGCGTTGGCAAAAGAGAAAAGTCAACATGGAGATGTCCTCCATACTAATGAGGGTCTTCGAAGAGAGTTGGCTTAGACTAAGGAAGCTCTGAAGGCATCTAACGACGAACTGAGCTCAGTTAAAGAAGATCTGAATACGGCTAAGGTCAGTGAGCAAAAATTGGCTGACATGAATGTCAATTTTGTTGAAGAGACCGAAGCTCTAAAGGCCTACAATGAAGAACTGGTTATAGCCAATCAGAACTTGACGATACAAGTCAACGGTCTTAAGGTAAAGGCTCGTGCGGAAAAGGAAAAACATTCATCCAAACGTCGAAAGCTTCGTCATAAGCTGAAAGCTTTAAGGGAGCGAAGTCCTTCTTTAACCGAAGAATTGCGCAAGCAAATTCAGACTGAATACCGTGCTTCCGAGGAGTTAAATACAGAAATACTTCGGGTATATTCGGAAGGGTATGAGGTTTGTCGAAGTCGAGGCAAAGAAAAATTGGTAGCAGTCTAACTAGATCCGGCCCTGCTGGACTCCAAAAATGAAGATAATGTCTGAATTTAACTTTATTGCATTCTAGTTTCTAGGAATTTTGTGTAAAAATTTCAATCTTTATGTAATCGTTTAACTATTAATGAAATATTGAGTTCGTGATTTATGACTTCTGTGTAATTACTTTTTGTCAATACTTCAATATTAATGATTTTGAAAAATGTACAATGTGATGCCCTCAAAATAGGTATACAACACCCATTCTGAGTCGTCAAAATACATGGTACAGAAACAACTACAACTTTATTAATACAACATAAAAACTGTGAGTTTAAATACAAATATTGTCATCTAGACAATATCTACACTCAAATAAGTCATCATTACAATTATTAATACATTATTTTACAAAAATGGTGAAGACTACTAAAATGACTTTCTAGAACCTTCATTCCATACCCCGACTAGTACTCGCTACATTCTCGCCTCCTGAGAAGAAAAATGGAACAAAAAGGAAAAGGGTGAGCTCAACTAGCTCAATAAAGAATATTATGACTAAGATAACATAGAACAAATTATTGTTAGTCTTCAACAGGAAAAAATCTAATAGAATACAATATATAACCAGTTTTAAATCAATCTTCGCAACGGAAATAATAATTCATTAGAAGAGTTAAGTAGAGAATACAAACTACTATCTTCTATATATGAATTTAAAAGTTCATCGTCGATATTTTATCCCTGTAACATCAATCAATATATATCTGGAATTAAATATTCATCTTTGCACTACAGGCCAAAGATATTCATCAGAAAATCATTCAACTTTGCACTACATGCCAAAGATATTCAGTAATATCATCATTTAGGACTGAGGATGATGAAAAATATTTTAAAGAAAACGAATCCAGTGAAACAAAAGAATAAATATTAAGGATTCGTATTTCAGCTATTTCATGTCCAAAAAATACCTCATAAATAATCATTGTGGAGTAAAATTCAAGAATGATCAAAACATGAATACAATCAAATCTAGTATCTATAATAGATATTTTGGACAAAAAGAAGAAGATTTCATTTTTCGGTGAATAGTATCGTATTCGTGAATAGTGTCGTATACGTGAATAGTGTCGTATACGTGAATAGTAACCCCGACACAAAAAGTTCCAAATTTGATAAAAAGTTCAAACCAATATTTCGGCATAATGATATTGAAGAAAATAATATCATTTAAGAAGAAAAATAACATCCCTTACCTTGTAAAGACAGTACTTCTAGTTGAAACACCGGATATAGGCTATGACTTAAACTTGTACCGTATAGCAACACTCAAAGTATTAAAATACTCACAAGAATACGCTCAATATATCAAGAGAGAGAAAGAGAGAGAGAACTTCAGTTTCTAGTGTGATTTTCAATTCTAACCTAACTACCCTATTTATAGGAAATTGCTTAGAACACCAAAGCGGAAAATTTAATAATATATATATATATATATATATATACATATATATACATATATATTAATTTCCTGCACCCACTTTTTTAGTCAAAGATCAGCCATTCAAGTAGCTTACATCAAAAAAAATGTTTTTGTGAATTAAAATATTTTAAACTTAAAAAAATTAATTATTCCGAAACTTCGGAACTTCAATAATTAATAATAAATAGCCCTTTTATCAAAAAAATTCGAATCACATGTCTTTTCTATAGGAAATTCCATTATCTACAACTTTGCAGAAGAAAGTTTTTCCAAATTCTAAACAGAAATTGACCGAAATCCACAAACAGGCGATTCTACAAGCTATAATCAAATTTCAGTCAAGAAATGGACCCACAAACATGTTTAACATGTTTTAAACAACTTTTGCAACAAAAATACTCTTCCTCCTCATATACTCATATATCCCACATTCATTGTAAAAATATCATCATTATTATATTATAATAATATAGTAAAATATTATTTTATCAGAAAAGATAAAATATCGATTTTCAACAATTGTCACTTTAAAAATTTTCTCCATCTATATCCACATAAAATGAATATTTTCCTCATCATATAAATCAATAATTAATTATTCACAAATAATATTACAGAATCAAAATACTGACAACCAGACAGTTCTCAAGAAAGAGGGGGCTTTCCAATAAGGATTTCTCCTTACTGGCGCACAATTAGGTAACCAAACCTCTCCTTAGACAGAACTTTCTAGACATTGCCAATAATATTATCTAATAATATTATTCAGATAATATGAATTATTGCTCCGATAATAGAAAATACTGTATAGTGACAATTATTAAAACAACAGTAATATAAAATATCAACGTAGCAATTATTGAATCAATAAAATAAAATACTGAACAGTAATTACTGTAACAATTATTGAGTAGTGCATTCTTACGTAAGAATCAATAATTGGTTCAATATCGTGTGCTACTGTGCAACAACGCGTATTACTGTGTTTTAACCACCGGGTATTCCAACAGTATTATCGGTAACAACTACGCCGTTATTTATAAACAACTTATACTTGTCATTTTCTTCATCCAATCGCTTTCCGTTATGGGGCCCACACAAGGCTGCATCGTCGTACGAATATTTCCTGACAGCGAGAATATTCCACGACCAAACGAATATTCTCCAATAAAAATGAATATTTTATAACCACTTTCTTATTTAAAATATTTACGCATTTTACCTATAACTAACCACATTAATTAAATCAACCCTTACTATTTCAAAATGATAAATAGAGGAAATTAAATTTCATTTATTAATTATTTGGGGTCTTACAACCTCCCCTCCTTATGAAATTTCGTCCTCAAAATTGACGTACGTACCTGGTGTTTCGAAAAGATGAGGATACCTCGCTTTCATTTTCGTTTCCAACTCCTAGGTCATTTCCTCAATAGCATGGTTTCTCCACAAAACTTTAACTTGTTGTATGACCTTCATGTGTAGGACATGCTCCTTCCTATCCAAGATCTTGACAAGTACCTCTTCGTACGTTAAGTCTTAGGCTATCTCGTCCGGTTCTAACTCAATAACGTGGTTTGGGTCTTTCACATATTTACGTAGCACAGATATATGAAAAACATTATGAACACGAGACATACTTGGAGGTAACGCGAGTCTATAGGCCACATTTCTTACTCGGTCAAGAATATGAAATGGACCAATAAATCGTGGATTGAGCATTCCTCTCTTCCCAAATCTTGTAACTCCTTTCCATGGAGCCACACATAACAATACATGATCCCCAATGTCAAATTCCACGTCTTTTCGATGAAGATCCGCATAACTCTTTTGTTGATCCTGTGTCGTTTGTATACGTTGTCGAATCATTTGGATCTTCTCTGTAGTCATTCGTACCAACTCTGGTCCCAACCACGTTGCTTCTCCCACCTCATCCCAACATACTGGAGAGCGACACTTTTGTCCATACAATGCTTCAAATGTAGCCACACCTATACTTGCCTGATAACTGTTGTTGTAGGAGAATTCCACCAATGGTAGGTACTTATCCCAACTCCCTTTGAAATCTAGGACACAAAGTCTTAATAAATCTTCAAGAGTTTGAATAGTCCTCTCTGATTGCCCGTCCGTTTGAGGATGGTATGCCGAACTGAACCGTAAATCCGTGCCCATAGCTTTTTGCAAGCTAACCCAAAATCTTGAAGTGAATCTTGGGTCACGATCCGAAACTATGGATACTAGCATGCCATGCAACCTCACAATCTCATTCACGTACATACTAGCAAGACGTTCAAGGGAATAAGTCTCCCGTATCGGCAAGAAATGAGCAGACTTGGTTAATCTATCAATAATAACCCAAATAACATTTATGCCTTGAGAAACCGTGGGAAGACCCGTAACAAAATCCATGGTAATGTGTTCCCACTTCCATTTCGGAATCTCAAGTGGTTGCAATGGACCCTTTGGCACTTTATGCTCTGCCTTTAGACGTTGACAAGTTAAACACCTCGAGATAAACTTTGCAATCTCTTTCTTCATATTGTTCCACCAAAATGTATGTCGAAGATCACGATACATTTTGGTACTTCCAGGATGGATTGCAAATGGTGTATTGTGTGCCTCCATCATGATCTTGTACTTCAAATCAGAATCGTTAGGAACACAAAGTCTGGAGTGGACTCAAAGTATTCCTTCTTCATCGATTCTTGCTTCTGGAATAGCACCTTCTTGCACTTTCTTCTTTATACGCAATAACTCCGGGTCTGTGGCTTGAGCAACTTTAACTTTATCGATTAAAGTTGATTCTATGCGTATACTTGACATCATCGCACTCGTTCCTGCATATGATCTTCTACTCAACGCGTCAGCTACCACGTTTGCTTTTCTAGGATAGTATTGAATAGTGTGGTCGTAATCTTTTAACAGCTCGAGCCAACGTCGTTGCCGCATTTTGAGTTCTTTTTGAGTGAAGAAATATTTGAGGCTTTTATGGTCTGAATATATCTCCACTTTCTCCCCCATATAGATAGTGCCTCCAGATCTTTAGCGCGAAAACGACTGCTGCCAACTCTAGATCATGAGTAGGATAATTCCTCTCATATTCTTTAAGTTGTCGCGAGGCATAGGCTATAACTTTCCCACGTTGCATGAGAACACATCCTAGCCCTTTGCCTGAAGCATCGCTGTAGATAACAAATCCATCCGAACCAGATAGTATGGTCAAAACAGGTGCCGAAATGAGTCTCCTCTTAAGCTCTTGGAAACTCTTCTCGCATTCCTCGCTCCATACGAATTTGATATCTTTCCGAGTAAGCTGAGTTAACGGGGTAGCGATTCGAGAAAACCCTTCCACGAATCTCCGATAATAACTAGCTAAGCCCAGAAAGCTACGTACTTTGGTCACCGTCTTTGGTTGCTCCCAACTTTGTATTGCTTCAATCTTCGCCGGGTCAATAGATACTCCATGTTTGACACCACGTGCCCTAGGAATGCTACTTCCTCAAGCCAAAACTCGCATTTCTTCAACTTAGCATATAGCTTGTTTTCACGCAGCCTTTGGAGTACCAGCTTCAAATGGTGCTCATGATCTTCACGGCTTTTGAAATATATGAGGATGTCATCAATAAAGACAACAACGAACTGATCCAAATAATCCTTGAATACTCGGTTCATCATATCCATGAAAGTCGCAGGAGCATTAGTCAATCCAAAATACATGACTAGGAATTCATAATGCCCGTACCGTGTTCTGAAGGCAGTCTTCAGAATATCCTCAGTTTTAACCTTCAGCTGATGATATCCAGAACGAAGATCGATCTTTGAAAAGAATTGTGCTCCTTGTAACTGGTCAAACAGGTCATCAATACGAGGTAGCGGATACCTATTCTTGATAGTGACATGGTTTAATTCTCGGTAATCGATACAAATTCGCATACTCCCGTCTTTCTTCTTTACAAATAAAACAGGAGCACCCCAAGGAGATGTACTAGGACGAATGAAACCGATGTCCAACAACTCCTGTAGTTGGACCTTTAACTCCTGAAGTTCAATAAGAGCCATTCGATATGGGGTTTTAGAAATGGGCTTTGTACCAGGTTCAAGATCAATAAAGAATTCAACTTCACGTTCCGGGGGTAGACCGGGAAGTTCTTCAGGAAATACGTCAGGAAAGTCAATAACAACATGAATATTATTCAAATATGACGTGTCTTTATTCAAATCCATAACACGGGCTAAGAAAGCTTGACATCCATTTTTTAATAAACGAATTGCTTTATGGCTTGATATAACAGTGATTGATTTTAATGGCTTAGTTGCTTGAATTCGCACAACAGGTTGGTTAGGAATATAAAAACTAACAACCTTACGAAAATAATTAATTTTGGCATGATGAGTAGTTAACCAATCAATCCCTAAAATCACATCAAAAGCAAGTATCTTTAAAGAGATAAGGTCAACAGGTAATGTGATGGTGCCAACTTGAATCAAATAAGATTTATAAACAGTGGATATGATGAAAGTTTCTCCTAACGGAGTCTCCACAGATAAATCAAAGTCTAATTTCTCCGGAGTCAAGTTTAAACGTTGAGCACAAGCAGGAGAAATAAATGAATGGGTAGCACCGGTATCTAGTAAGGTATAAACTTCGCATGAATTTATGATTAGCTTACCCGTGATCACCTCGTTTGGGTTCCTCGCATGTTGACCAGTCACGACAAACGCTCTTCCAGGAACCGTTGACTTTGACTTTTTTGGGAAAGCCTTTTGAGTCACCATCCCCACTGGACTTGGTTTCGCTACAGTACAATCTCGAGCGATATGTCCTTCCTTTCCACAATTATAGCATACTTTGAACTATTGTGGATAGTTTGGGCTGATATGTCCCTCTTTTCCACATTTATAGCATATGACCGGTGGTCGTTCTCCTCCCTTAAAACCAGTTGCTGCTGGTGCTGACGTCTTCACAGTGTCATTACTGAATCTCCCCTTTTTAAAATCGCCCCCCAACTCGCTTATTCTATTTTCATGGCCACGATTACCACTAGAGTGGTTGTCGCTCTTGTCCGTATTTTTCTTTCTCCGCTGGTTATCGTTGTTCTGATGACTGTTGTCACCGGTATGATCCTGGTTGTGGTCCCTCGGTTGACCGTACTCGTTATCTCGCTCTAATAATTGAGCCATGTTGACAACATTTGAATAGAGAGAAAATTTATGAGAAATGAGATATTGACGTTTGTCGGGTTTCAAACCTCTCAGAAACATCCGCGTTATACGTTCCTCATTCTCCACCAAATGAGGTGCAAACCTGGACAACTCAGCAAACTTCGCCTCGTACTGGGATACCTTCATGTTATTCTGCTCCAGTCTAATAAACTCTACCTCCTTCATATGACGAATACTTTCAGGAAAGTACTTGTCATTGAACAGTTTCTGAAATGTCTCCCAAGACATGCTGAGTGCGGCTAGATGGGTATGCTTCACAGACTCCCACCAGTAGTCTACCTTGCCACGGAACATAAAGGTGGCGAATGGAACCTTCTGTTCCTCTGTGCATCCCAAGACATCGAATATCTTGGTAATTTGTTTAACCCACGTCTCTGCCTTGATCGGATCCGGCTTTCCAATAAATTCTGGTGGTCCCAACTCTTTGAACTGCTTGGTTGTGACAAACTGTGAATTGCTATCATTTCCTCCTGTATTTTGAACACGAGTCTCCCTCGTGTGATTTTGCATGAACTGCAAAAAGCTTCTAAACATCCCATCGTTCATCATCTGTTTAGTGGTGTTGTTCACAGGAGGAACATTATCAGCTTGTTGCACGTTCTCCTCGTTGGTGAGCAAAGGTGTCTCCATGGTCTCATTTACTCCACTGTTAACATTCTCAGTCGACATTCTCAAATACTGCCATAAAACAAGGGTTAATTTAACAAATTAACATATCACATAATATCCCTATATTATGACCGACCAACAAATAAGCTTAGGTAGGACACACTAGCGAAGGATTTACTCGTCTCTCCCCTCCTAGTTCTATTCCCCGATCTCCGCCAGAGATCATATCCCTAAGCTCTGATACCAACTGTGACGCCCCAAAAATAAGTATACAACACCCATTCTGAGTCGTCAAAATACATGGTACAGAAACAACTACAACTTTATTAATACAACATAAAAACTATGAGTTTAAATAGAAATATTGTCATCTAGATAATATCCACACTCAAATAAGTCCTCATTACAATTATTGATACATTATTTTACAAAAATAGTGAGGACTACTAAAACGACTTTCTAGAACCTTCATTCCATACCCCGAATAGTACTCGCTACATTATCGCCTCCTGAGAAGAAAAATAGAACAAAAAGAAAAAGGGTGAGCTCAACTAGCCCAGTAAAGAATATTATGACTAAGATAACATAAAACAAATTATCGTTAGTTTTCAACAGGGAAAAATCTAATAGAATACAATAGATAACCAGTTTTAAATCAATCTTCGCAGCGGAAATAATAATTCATTAGAAGAGTTAAGTAGAGAATGTAAACTACTATCTTCTATATATGAATTCAAAAGTTCATCGTCGATATTTTATCCATGTAACATCAATCAATATATATCTGGAATTAAATATTCATCTTTGCACTACAGGCCAAAGATATTCATCAGTTTGTCATGTTCATCTAAACACATGTTCATCTTTGCACTATGGCCAAAGATATTCATCAGAAAATCATTCATCTGTGCACTATATGCCAAAGATATTCAATAATATCATCATTTAGGACTGAGAATGATGAAAAATATTTTAAAGAAAACGAATCCAGTGAAACAAAAGAATAAATATTAAGGATTCGTATTTCAGCTATTCCATGTCCAAAAAATACCTCATAAATAATCATAGTAGAGTAAAATTTAAGAATGATCAAAACATGGATACAATCAAAGCTAGTATCCATAACAGATATTTTGGACAAAAAGAAGAAAATTTCATTTTTCGGTGAATAGTGTTGTATTCGTGAATAGTGCCGTATACGTGAATAGTAATCCCGACACAAAAAGTTCTAAATTTGATAAAAAGTTTAAACCAATATTTTGGCATAATGATATTGAAGAAAATAATATCATTTAAGAAGAAAATAACATCTCTTACCTTGTAAAGACAGTACTTCTAGTTGAAACACCGGATATAGGCTATGACTTGAACTTGCACCGTATAGCAACACTTAAAGTATTTAAATACTCACAAGAACACGCTCAATATATCGAGAGAGAAAGAGAGAGAAAATGTGACTCCCCCAAAATTAGGTATACATCACCCATCTTGGGTCGCCAGATACATGGTACAAAATTCAAATACGACTTACTAATATAACTGTCGTGTACAATACGACAAAACATAAACTGTGAGTTTGAATACAAATATTGTCTACTAGAGATTATACAAACTCAAAAGGAGTCCTCATTACAAATATTATCACACTATTTCACAGAATAGTGAGGACTACTAATGCTATCCTCTGGACCATCACTCCGTTCCCCGACTCGTCCCAGCTATATTCTCATTTCCTAAAGAGAACAGTGAAAGGAAGGGTGAGCTCAACTAGCCCAGTAAGAAATATTATGACTAAGATAATGTAGAATAAATTATCCTTAGTCTCCAACAATGTTAACTGATAAAATATAATAGACATCAAGTTTAACTGCAGCGGAATAAGCAATCCATTAAAAGAGTTAAGTAGAAAATAAAATCTACTATCTTTTATAATTTAAAAGGTTTTCCATGACTTTTATCGCTGGGACTCAGCTTAATAAATAATCCACATCATCGAATCACCCCTGCACTACGGCCAAGGATATTCTTTAGTATCACGACCACGAATTATCCATGCACTACGGCTTAAGATAATCATGTTTTCATCAACGGTCCTGATCATGCCATAAAACAATTCATCTTTGCACTATGGCCAAAGAGAATCCATAGACATAATCATACCAAAAATTGTCCATCAATGCACTACGGGCCAATGAGGACTTTTATCACATTATTTGTAACATTACGGTCATGATTACACCGAATAGTCCCTGGTCATAATCATACCAAGTCCATCTATGCACTACAGGCTACAGATGACTTTTTACAAAATATAAACATGAGGATGATGACAATGATATAAGAATTCAATAAAACAAGTTGAAGAATTAATTTATCCAGAAACTGATAACGTCCAAATTGTCAACATGATACTGCTTTGTAGAGTAAAATTCAAGAATGCTCAGAAGAATATTTTCATGAAAAGGTACTGGATGAAGCGCAAATATCAAGGATATTCCACTAATTTCATGGAGTATAGAAGTCAAAACTTTAACCAACTGAGTATAATAATGAATGAAAAAATAACAGAAATCACCATGTATGCGGTACTTCGCATAGGCATGTTATTCCAACAGAATAATAATAATGGAACCAGGTCAGGTGAAAATCACACCGACAGGATGTTCCAACAGAATAATAAAGAATGAAATAATAAAGACGGAACCATGTCCGGCGTAAAGCACAGATAGGATGTTCTAACGGAATAATAAAGACAGAATAATCAAAACGGAACCAGGTCCGGCGTATAGCACAGACAGGATGTTCCAACGGAATAATAAAGACAGAATAATCAAAACGGAACCAGGTCCGGCGTATAGCACAGACAGGATGTTCCAACGGAATAATAAAGACAGAATAATAGATGAATGTCACCACGTATACAGGTTATTCTAACAGAACAATAAAGAAATGGAATAACAGAAGTTCTCTTCTTGAATAAAAAAGAAATAACACCCCTTACCGTAAAAGAAACTGAATATAAAAGATGTTAAGTAGCATAATACTTTTCTTCTATCTCTCTATAGTCTCTCTCTATAGTTTATCTCTCTAGAGTTCAGTGAATTCGTAAGAAAATAATGAAGGAATGAGCTTCTATTTATAGAAAAATGGAATGCATAGTAACTAATCCATGAACGGTCCAGATTGATTTACTTTAATCTGACGGTCCATAATTAAAGCAAAATCTTTTAAATAAAATATAATATATTCTATTTATAATCTAATAAAACGAATAACTTTATAAAAGATTTTACTATGCAAACACTATGCAGGCACTATGCAAATACTATGCATAATAAAATATAATATATTCTAATTATTGTCTAATAAAACAGATAACTTTATAAAAGTATTCTGTTTTATATAAAAAAAATTTACTATGCAAAATACTATGCAGACACTATGCAACACTATGCATAATAGAATATAATATATTCTATTTATAGAATAACTTTATAAAAGTATTCTGTTTTATATAAAAAGATTTTCTATATTATTACGTTAATAATACCAATAAAACTGAGTGACTTATCACGTAAGTATCAATAATTAATACCGTGTGCTACTATGCAACCTCGCGTATTACTGTACTTTTAACACCAGGTGTTTCAACAGTTAACGGTAAAACTTCCGCCGTTATTTTCATAAAGTATTTTTGTCGTTTTCTCAATCCGACAATAATTCCGTTGTGGGGTTCACCAATGATTGTGTCGTTGTACGAATATTTCCTGTTAAAACGAATATTCCCCGACCAATCGAATATTATATAACAACTTGCGTACTTTGCAAAATTTATAAATATTACCCACAACTATAACATTATCTCAAATTCACACCATAATATTAAAAAAAATATTTCGAGAAAATTAAATTTTTATTCATAAAATCTGGGGTCTCATAATCTCCCCTCCTTATGAAATTTCGCCCTCGAAATTTACGTACGTACTTGGTATGCTGAACAGGTGAGGATACCTCGACTTGATTTCAAATTCTAACTCTTGAGGTATAACCTTTGAGTGTTGAATACGATCATTCTTATCCAAGATTTTAACATGTATCTCCTCATACGTTAAATCTTTTGCTATATCGTTTAGTTCTAATTTAATAATGTGGTATGGGTCGTCCACATATTTACGTAATATCAATACGTTAAAAACATTATGAACACGTGACATACTTGGCGGTAAAACGAGTCTATAAGCCACAGTTCCTATTCGATCAAGGATTTCAAATGGGCCAATAAAATTGAGGGTTGAGATTTCCTCTCTTCATCGATTCTTGCTTCTAGAATAACGCCATCTTGAACCTTCTTCTTCACATTTATCAGCTCCAGGTGTGTAGCTTGAGCGGCTTTAACTTTATCGATTAAAGTCGATTCTACTCGTATATTCGTTATCTTCACTTGGGTTCCTATAGTCTTTAACTCTATCTTCATCATTTGTAAGTCATACGAAATGGGCCTTTGTGTTAACAACATCGCACTCGTAAACGCATACGATCTTCTACTCAACGCTTCAGCTACCATGTTCGCTTTCCCACGATGGTATTGAATGGTACGATCGTAATCTTCAACAGCTCGAGCCAACGTCTTTGGCGCATGTTACGTTCATTTTAGTTGAAGAAATATTTGAGGATTTTAGAAATGGGTTTTGTACTGAGATCAATACAAAATTTGATTTCACGCTCTAGGGGTAGGCTAAGAAGTCTTCTAGAATAGGTAAGGAAATTTATTAACAATAGAAATATCATTCAAAACTGTGACTCTCATCCAAGACTTGGGTAACACGTCACATTGATACCTATCAACTTGCCATCGTCATTCACGACGTCGCCTACAGAAAGTTTGGCTTCAGTGCATTCCACACAAGAAAGTCAACAACGAAAGGACCGGGGCTCTTTACTTATGGCTTGATATGACAATGATTGACTTTAGTGGTTTGGTTACTTGAATTCGCATAACAGGTTGGTTAAGAATATGAAAGCTAACAACCTTACGAAAAGCATGATGAGTAGTTAACCAATCTATTCCTAAAATCATATCAAAGGCAAGTATTTTCAAAGATACAAGATCAACACGTAACGTGAAAGTGTTGATTTGAACAAGATTTATAAATAGTGGAGGTATAGAAGGTTTCTCCGAACTGAGTTTAAACAGATATATCAAAGTCTAACTTCTCCGAAGTTAACTTCAAACATTGAACACAACTAGGTGAAATAAAAGAGTGAGTAGAACCGGTATCTAACACGGTATAGACTTCGCAAGAGTTTATGACTAACATACCCGTGATAATTTTATTCAGGTTCCTTGTCACGAAAAAAAAAATCTTTCTTATACTACCGGCTTTAGCTTGTCTGGGACATCCTTTGGCATCACTATCCCAGCTGTAATTGACTTCACCATACGACAAAATCGAGCTAGGTGACCTTCTCTTCCGCAATTAAAACACATTTTAGATTGCTGCGTACAGTTTGGACGGATGTGTCCCTCCTATCCGCATTTGAAACATACGACCGGTGGTCGTTCTTCTTCCTTTGAAACGGGTGCTGGTGCCGACGTCTTTACGTCATTGTTGAACCTTCTCTTCTTGAAATGTCCATTCTTATTATTTTGGCCATGATTACCACCGAAGTGGTTACCATTTCTGACATATTGATTCCCTCCATGCTTACTGTCACTGCTTTGATGACTGTTATCACCGGTATTATCATTTTGTCGGCTGCTCTCTTTTGGTTTGGTTGACTCGTTATCGCGCTCCACCAACGGAGCCCTATTTACAACATCTGAATACAAACACAGTTTATGAGAAATAAGATGTTGACGTATCTCCGACTTCAAATCGCTTAAAAACATTCGCGCCATTCTCTCTTCATTATCCACCAAGTGGAACGCAAACCGGGATAACTCCGCAAACTTGGCTTTGTACTGCGACACGGTCATGTTGTTTTGCTCCAACTTGATAAATTCCACCTCCTTCATGTGACGAATGCTTTCGGGAAAGTACTTGTCATTGAACAGCTCTTGGAACTTCTTCTAAGACATCTTGAGTGCGTCAGGCTGGGTACATTTTACAGATTTCCACCAGTAATCTGCCTCTTCACGCAACATGAAGGTGGCGAAGGGAACCTTTTGCTCCTCGGAGCATCCCAAGACATCAAATATCTTGGTGATATGCTTTATCCATGCTTCCACCTTAAGTGGTTCTGGCTTTCCCAAAAACTCCGGTGGTCCCAGGTCCTTGAATTGCTTAGCGGTGACCAACCATGGGTTGCCATTGTTTCCTCATGCATTATGAACAGGAGTCGCCTTCGCCTGATGTTGCATGAATTCTAAAAAGCTCTTGAACATACCATCGTTAGTCAATTGATCAGTGTTGTTGTTTACAGGAGGATTATCGCCATCCTGCTGTACATTGTCCTGATTATTTATCTATGGAGACTCAACAATCTCATGTGCTCCATTGCTTATCTCAACATTTTCAGATGCTATTTGTAAATACTGCCACAAAACAAAGGTTAATTGACATGTAACATATTATCCATATACTCTGACCGACCAATTAAATATCAAATAAACTTAGGTAGGTCATACTAGCGAAGGAATTCTCCGTCTCTCCCCTCCTAGTTCTATTCTCACATCCTAGCCAGGGATCATATCCCTAAGCTTCGATACCAACTGTGACGCCCCCAAAATTAGGTATACATCACCCATCTTGGGTCGCCAGATACATGGTACAGAATTCAAATACAACTTACTAATACAACTGTCGTGTACAATACGACAAAACATAAACTGTGAGTTTGAATACAAATATTGTCTACTAGAGATTATACAAACTCAAAAGGAGTCATCATTACAAATATTATCACACTATTTCATAGAATAGTGAGGACTACTAATGCTATCTTCTAGACCATCACTCCGTTCCCCGACTCGCCCCAGCTATATTCTCATTTCCTGAAGAGAACAGTGAAAGGAAGGGTGAGCTCAACTAGCCTAGTAAGAAATATTATGACTAAGATAATGCAGAATAAATTATCCTTAGTCTCCAACAATGTTAAACTGATAAAATATAATAGACATCAAGTTTAACTGCAGCGGAACAAGCAATCCATTAAAAGAGTCAAGTAGAAAATAAAATCTACTATCTTTTATGATTTAAAAGGTTTTTCATGACTTTTATCGCTGGGACTCAGCTTAATAAATAATCCACATCATCGAATCACCCCTGCACTACGGCCAAGGATATTCTTTAGTATCACGACCACGAATTATCCATGCACTACGGCTTAAGATAATCATGTTTTCATCAACAGTCCTGATCATGCCATAAAACAATTCATCTTTGCACTACGGCCAAAGAGAATCCATAGACATAATCATACCAAAAACTGTCCATCAATGTACTACGGGCCAATGAGGATTTTTATCACATCATTTGTAACATTACGGTCATGATTACACCGAATAGTCCCTTGTCATAATCATTCTAAGTCCATCTATGCACTACAGGCCACAGATGACTTTTAACAAAATATAAACATGAGGATGATGACAATGATATAAGAATTCAATAAAACAAGTTAAAGAATTAATTTATCTAGGAACTGATAACGTCTAAATTGTCAACATGATACTGCTTTGTAGAGTAAAATTCAAGAATGCTCAAAAGAATATTTCCATGAAAAGGTACTGGATGAAGCGCAAATATCAAGGATATTCCACTAATTTCATGGAGTATAGAAGTCAAAACTTTAACCAACTAAGTATAATAAAGAATGGAATAACAACAAAAATCACCATGTATGCGGTACTTCGCATAGGCAGGTTATTCCAACAGAATAATAATAATGGAACCAGGTCAGGTGAAAATCACACCGACAGGATGTTCCAACAGAATAATAAAGAATGAAATAATAAAGACGGAACCAGGTTCGGCGTAAAGCACAGACAGGATGTTCCAACGGAATAATAAAGACAGAATAATCAAAACGAAACCAGGTCCAGCGTATAGCACAGACAGGATGTTCCAACGGAATAATAAAGACAGAATAATCAAAACGGAACCAGGTCCGGCGTATAGCACAGACAGGATGTTCCAACGGAATAATAAAGACAGAATAATAGAAGAATGTCACCACGTATAGGGTATTCCGCGTATACAGGTTATTTCAACAGAAAAATAAAGAAATGGAATAACAGAAGTTCTCTTCTTAAATACAAAAGAAATAACACCCCTTACCGTAAAAGAAACTGAATATAAAAGTAGTTAAGTAGCAGCATACTTTTCTTTTATCTCTCTATAGTCTCTCTCTATAGTTTCTCTCTCTAGAGTTCAGTGAATTCGTAAGAAAATAATGAAGGAATGAGTTTCTATTTATAGGAAAATGGAATGCATAGTAACTAATCCATGAACGGTCCAGATTGATTTACTTTAATCTGACGGTCCATAATTAAAGCAAAATCTTTTAAATAAAATATAATATATTCTATTTATAATCTAATAAAACGAATAACTTTATAAAAGATTTTACTATGCAAACACTATGCAGGCACTATGCATAATAAAATATAATATATTCTAATTATTGTCTAATAAAACAGATAACTTTATAAAAGTATTCTATTTTATATAAAAAAAATTTACTATGCAAAATACTATGCAGACACTATGCAACACTATGCATAATAGAATATAATATATTCTATTTATAGAATAACTTTATAAAAGTATTCTGTTTTATATAAAAAGATTTTCTATATTATTACGTTAATAATACCAATAAAACTGAGTGACTTATCACGTAAGTATCAATAATTAATACCGTGTGCTATTATGCAACCTCGCGTATTACTGTACTTTTAACACCAGGTATTTCAACAGTTAATGGTAAAATTTCCGCCGTTATTTTCATAAAGTATTTTTGTCGTTTTCTCAATCCGACAATAATTCCGTTGTGGGGTCCACCAATGATTGTGTCGTTGTACGAATATTTTCTGTTAAAACGAATATTCCCCGACCAATCGAATATTATATAACAACTTGCGTACTTTGCAAAATTTATAAATATTACCCACAACTATAACATTATCTCAAATCCACACCATAATATTAAAAAAAATCAAGAAAATTAAATCTTTATTCATAAAATCTGGGGTCTCACAGAAAATTTCAGTTTCTGGTGTGATTTTCAATTCTAACCTAAGCACCCTATTTATAGGAAATTGCTTAGAACACCAAAGCAGAAAATTTAATAAAATATAAATAAATAAATAAATATAATATATATATATATATATATATATATATATTAATTTCCTACGCCCACTTTTTTAGTCAAAGATCAGCCATTCAAGTAACTTACATCACAAAAAACGTTTTTGTGAATTAAAATATTTAAACTTAAAAAAATTAATTATTCTGGAACTTCGGAACTTCAATAATTCATAATAAATAGCCTTTTATCAGAAAAATTCGACCACATGTCTTTTTCATAGGAAATTCCATTATCTACAGCTTTGCAGAAGAAAATTTTTCCAAATTTCAAACAGAAATTGTCCGAAATCCATAAACGGGCGATTCTACAAGTTATAATCAAATTTCAGTCAAGAAATGGGCCCACAGACATGTTTAACATGTTTTAAACAACTTTTACAACAAAAATACTCTTCATATACTCATATATCTCACATTCATTGTAAAAATATCATCATTATTATATTATAATAATATAATAAAATATTATTTTATCAAAAAAGAGAAAATATCGATTTTCTACAATTGTCACTTTAAAAATTTTCTCCATCTATATCCACATAAAATGAATATTTTCCTCATCATATAAATCAATAATTAATTATTCACAAATAATATTACAGAATCACAATACTGACAACCAGACAGTTCTCAGGAAAGAGGGGCTTTCCAATAAGGATTTCTCCTTACTGGCGCGCAATTAGGTGACCAAACCTCTCTTAGACAGAACTTTCTAGACATTGCCAATAATGTTATCTAATACTACCTCTGTCCCATAATAAGTGCCTTTTTAGCTTAAATCACACATACCAATACACAAGCTAAAATGGCAAAAATACATTTAATATATTTTCTTTGAAGTTGAAGAGTTAATGAGTGTCATTTAATTGTAGTGATGGTAAGATGCAATAAATACTATTGAATGCATAAGGGCATATATGAGAAAATATTGCGAAAATTATATTGGAGTTCTAACACATCACTTATTTTGGAAAAAAATAATAAGGCTAAAAAAGCACTTATTGTGGGACGGAGGTAGTAATATTATTTAGATAATATGAATTATTGCTCCGATAATGGAAAATATTGTGTAGTGACAATTATTGAAACAACAGTAATATAAAATATCAACGTAGCAATTATTGAATCAATAAAATAAAATACTGAATAGTAATTACTATAACAATTATTAAGTAGTGCATTCTTACGTAAGAATCAATAATTGGTGCAATACCGTGTGCTACTGTGCAAAAATGCGTATTACTGTGTTTTAACCACCTGGTATTCCAACAGTATTAATGGTAACAACTACGACGTTATTTATAAACAACTTATACTTGTCGTTTTCTTCATCCAATAGGTTTCCGTTATGGAGCCCACACAAGGCTGCGCCGTCGTACGAATATTCCCCGACAGCAAGAATATTCCACGACCAAACGAATATTCTCCGATAGAAATGAATATTTTATAACCACTTGCTTATTTAAAATATTTGCGCATTTTACCCATAACTAACCACATTAATCAAATCAACCCTTACTATTTCAAAATGATAAATAGAGGAAATTAAATTTCATTTATTAATAATTTGGGGTCTTATATACAAGCTCTTTATAAACTTAACCTAAACTGTTAGTTAACAACTAGGTAAGTCATATAACAGAAAAGATGAAGTTAGATAATGAGGTAATCTGAACTCAACACTTAGAAAAATTAAGGTAATAAAGTAAAGGAATACTTATTCGTTACCGAAGTGCGAGATAGATCTGCTTCATAGGGAATTTTTTTCCACGAAGGGCCTAACAAACCAATAAGATGACATATTCCTACCACGAAGGGCCTGACAAAGTCTAAATGATGGCATTTGCCTACCACGAAGGACCTGATAAACCCATAAGGACGACAATTGCCTACCACAAAGGGTCTGACAATGTCGAAAGGATGGCATTTTCCTACCACAAAGGGCCTGACAAACCCATAAGGACGACAATTGCCTACCACGAAGGGCCTGACAATGTCTAAAGGATAGCATTTGCCTACCACGAAGGGCCTGACAAAGCCATAAGGACGACAATTGCCTACCACGAAGGGCCTGGCAATGTCTAAAGGATGGCATTTGCCTACCACGAAGGGCCTGACAAACCCATAAGGATCACCTGCCATTAAGGCTACCATCGAATGGTCAGCGAGTCCGCCCGAACCTCCTTACGCCAGTTCAATGAACAACAATGAAGACAATACTTGTTGAGAAAAAAGGACTTTTTATTGATGATAACTTAAACTTTTACAGACTTCCGGTATACTGACACTGTATCTACTGAAAATATTTCCGAAGCCTGCCAGCATGCCACGTATTTCTGATTTCTGATCCGTCCAATGCCCTCAACTGATAATTCCCTGGCTTCGATACCTCGATGACTTCATACGGTCCTTCCCAATTCGGCATCAGTTTTCCCAAGTTTTGAGGTGTAGATGCTTCGACTTCTGTGAGAACAAAATCTCCCACTTCAAATCTGCGAGGCTTTACCTGTAAGACCCCAACTTTTTGAATAAAGATTAAATTTTCTCAAAATATATTTTTGAATATTATGGTGTGGATTTGATATAATGTAATAGTTGTGGGTAATATTTATAAATTTTGCAAAGTACGCAAGTTGTTATATAATATTTGATTGGTCGGGGAATATTTGCTTTAACAGGAAATATTCGTACAACGGCACAATCATTGGTACACCCCCACAACGAAATTATTGTCGGATTGAGAAAACGACAAAAATACTTTATAAAAATAACGGCGGAAGTTTTACCGTTAACTGCTGAACTAGCTGGTAGTAAAAGTACAGTAATATGCATGGTTGCATAGTAACACACGGTATTGATTATTGATGCTTATGTGAGAAGTCACTTAGTTATACTCAATTATTGCTACAGTAATTGCTGCATCATATCTCTCATATTATTGATTCGATTATTGTCATAGTATCATCTGTATAATATGTTATTTTATTAAATCAATAATTGAGACGACAAAGTTATTCATATTATTAAATTGTACTATTTACAATGTCTAGAATTTCTGTCAAGGAGAGGTTTGGTCACCTAATTGCACGCCAATAGGGAGAAATCCTTATTGGAAAGTCCCCTCTTTCCTGGGAACGACCTGGTTGATAAATATTGTGAGTTATAATATTAATGATGAATGTTATTAAAATTGAAGTTGTGTTCGGAGTTGAATTTAGTAAAAATAGTCTATAAACACAAAATTTTCTAGAATTCACTATTTGGTCAAAAAGTCAACAGTTGACTTTTTCGAGAAAAGTCAAACTTCGAAATTTCAAATTTTATATTTTTGATAAAATTGGTTTCATTGTGTTGGAATTATTTGTGTTAGTGAAAATCGACAATTATTTCGATAATAATTTATGTTTGGAGGTTATATTGACCAATCGGGTATTTAACCGAATAAATGAGCAATTGATTGCTATTATTTCACATGATTATAACTATTTATTCTCATATGTATACTATTGTTTCACATTCTTGTTACTATTAGGGGAGTTGGTGCAAGATTGATAATACTTGCATGACTAAGTTAAAAATGAAGGTATAGATGGAGGTACTATACTGTAATTCGTATTTTCACATGTCTAGAACTATTGATTCACATAATTTACTATTGAATCACATTATTTACTATTAGGGGAAGTGGTGCAAGTTTGATAATACTTTCATGACTAAATTAAAAATAAAAGAAAAGTTGGAGGTATTGTACTGTAATTTTTCGAGCCCCAAAACGTGCAATTATCAAAACTATATTTTTCTATAAATAGAAGCTCATTCTTCCTTCATTTCTCACCTATTCACAAAAGCTTTAAAGCGATTATTATAGAGAGAAATTATAGAAAGAAGAAGAGAAGTCTGCTACCTCACTATTCAAGTATCCAGTTTTTCTAAGGTAGGGAGTATTATTTCTTTCTTATCCATGAAGAGAACTTCTGTTATTCCATTCTTTATTATTCTGCTGGAATAACCTGTATACGCGGGCTACCCTATACTTGGTGAAATTCTTCTGTTATTCCATTTTTTATTATTCTGTTGGAACATCCTATCTGTGCATTCTACGCCGGACCTGGTTCCGTCTTTATTATTCTGTTGGAATATCCTGTCTGTGCGTTTTACGCCGGACCTGATTCCGTCTTTATTATTCTGTTGGAATATCCTGTCTGTGCATTTTACGCTGGACCTGATTCCGTCTTTATTATTCTGTTGGAATATCATGTCTGCGCGTTTTACGCCGGACCTGATTCTGTTATTTATTATTCTGTTGGAATAACCTGCCTGTGCGGTCTATCGCATGCTTGGTGATTTCTTTTGTTATTCCATTCTTTATTATACTCAGTTGGTTAAAGTTTTGACTTCTATAATCCATGAAATTAGTTGAATATCCTTGATATTTGCGCTTCATCCAGTATCTTTTCATGTAAATATTCTTCCGAGCATTCTTGAATTTTACTCCACAAAGAAATATCATGTTGACAATTTGGACGTTATTGGTTCCTGGACAAATTAATTCTTGAACTTGTTTTACTGAATTCTTATATCATTGTCATCATCCTCATGTTTATATTTTGTTGAAAGTCATCTGTGGCCTATAGTGCATAGATGGACTTGGTATGATTATGAACAGGGATTATTCGGTGTAATCATGACCGTAATGTTACAAATGATGTGGTAAAAGTCCTCATTGGCCCGTAGTGCATTGATGGATAGTTGTTGGCATGATCATGACCATTATTGAATACACAAATATTCTTGGCCCGTAGTGCATGGATAATTGTGGTCGTGATACTAAAGAATATCCTTGGCCGTATCGCAGGGGTGATTCGATGATGTGGATTATTTATTAAGTTGAGTCCCAGCGATAAAAGTAATGAAAAACCTTCTAAATCATAAAAGATAGTAGATTTTATTCTCTACTTGACTCTTTTAATGGATTACTTGTTCCGCTTCAGTTAAACTTGATGGTTGTTATATTGTATCAGTTTAACACTGTTGAAGGCTAACGATAATATATTCTGTATTATTTCCTACTGGGCTAGTTGAGCTTACCCTTTTACTTTTATTGTTCTCTTCAGGAAATGAGAACGTAGCAGGGACTAGTCGGGGAACGGAGTGACGAACCAAATGATAGCATTAGTAGTCCTCACTATTCAGTGAAATAGTGGAAAATAAATGAAATAATATTGAATTTGAGTTTGTATATTGTCTAGACGATAATATTTGTATTAAAACTCACAACTTATGTTTTGTCGTACTTTACACGACAGTTATATAATTAAGTTGTATTTGTATTCTGTACCATGTATTTGACGACTCAGAATAGGTGATGTATACCTATTTTGGGGGCGTCACATTACACCCATATTGTAATGCTTAGCCACTCTTCGTTGATAGGCCGCCAATCTGATCAAGGCCGTTTCTCTGACTTCTTCGAGCAAATCCAGATTGACTTTCAGCCCTTCTTCATTGTAAATCTCTTTGAATTGACTGACTCGAAGACTTGGAGATCCAATTTCGACTGGGACTAAGGAATCAGTACTATAGGCCACTCTGAAAGGTGAATCCCCCGTTGTGGTCCTCGGGGTAGTCCGATAGGCCCATAATACGCTGAGTAGCTCTTTTGGCCATCTTCCCTTAGCTTTATCCAGCCTACGCTTGATCCCATTTAGCAGCGTTCTGTTGGTCACTTCGACTTGTCCATTCGACTGAGGATGAGCTACTGAAGTCCTTCTGTGCTGAACTCCCAACTCCTTCAAAAATGCTTCAAATTTTGATCCCACAAACTGACGTCCGTTGTCCGATATCACCACCTTAGGAATTCTAAAATGAAACACTACTGACTCCTTCATGAACTTCAAGCATTCCTATTCCGTTATTAACCTAAGTGGCTTCGCTTCTACCCATTTGGTCATATAATCGATGGAGACTATAACAAAACTAACCTGACCTTTAGCTTTTGGCAATGGACCTAGTATATCAACCCCCCAAACAGCAAAGGGTATAGGAGATAAGATCGAGTATAGCTCTTCTGGTGGCTGATGTGGGATCGGACTGTTGAGTTGACACTTCTCGCACTTCTTGACATACTCAGTTGCTTCCTTAAAGATGGTAGGCCAGCAGTACCCCTAACGAAGTACTTTATAGGCTAATGACTTAGCAGCCATATGGTCGCCACAGATGCCTTCGTGAACTTCTTGGAGAGCATATTCACCTTCGGACGGAGTCAAACATTTCAGCAATGGAGACGAGAAGGCCCTTCGAAAAAGATCTCCATCTATCAAAACGAAGTTAGCACTCTTATATTTGATTTTCTTAGCTAGCATCTGATCCGAAGGAAGGACGCCATCTGCCAGATACTCCAGATATGGAGTCAACCAGCAATTAGTACGATCAATGCACATTACTGATTCATGATGAACGCTAGGATGCTGGAGAATTTCCAAGTAAACGGATCCATAAAAAGTATTAGCATCCGTAGTAGCCAGCTTCAAGAGTGCATCGACAATGGAATTATCGTCACGATCAACTCCCTAAAACTCGTAGGACTGGAAATACTGAAGCCGGTCTTTTAATTCTGCCAGGTATTTGACCATCCTTGGTCCTCGAGCTTCATACTCCCCTGAGGCTTGCTTGACGACCAACTGAGAATCGCTGAAGATGACTATTCTTTGCACTTCGAGACTCTTAGCCAATCGTAACCCTGCCAATACCGCCTCATACTCTGCCTCATTATTCATTGCTCTGAACCCGAATCTGATGGCCTGCTACACTTTGAATCCTTCTGGACTTGTCAAAATTATCCCAGCTCCACTAATGTCCAAAGTAGAAGACCCATCTGCATACAGCGTCCACGAGCTCTGCTTCTGTTGAAGAACTGTGACTGCTCTGTCAGGCCCTTCAGCTTCTGTCCCAACCTCATCTGCTTCAGAAAACAAACACTCGACCACAAAATCAGCCAAGGTCTGTCCCTTGATGGCAGTTCGGGGATGATATTCAATAAAAAATTGGGACAACTCCATAGTCCATGCAGCCAATCTCCCCGAGACCTCAGGTTTGCCCATAATTTTCTTCAAAGGCTAATCTATGTATACCACCAACAATCTACCCTGGAAGTATTGCCTAAGCTTTTGACTAGCAATCATCAAAGCAAAAGCAAACTTTTCAATGTTTGGGTACCTTGTTTCAGCATCCCGAAGGACCTGGCTTACATAATAAACTGGGTGCTGCTTACCCCCAACTTCTCACACCAAAACCGCTCCTACAACCAACGAACTAGCTGCCAAGTATAAATACAGAGGCTCAGCAGGAGCGGGCTTCACCAACAAAGGCGCCGAAGATAAATAGGACTTTATGCTCTGAAAGGCATCTTCACATTTCGAAGTCCATTGGAACGTTTTTTAATTCTTCGACCCTTTCAACGTATTGAAAAACAGCAAACACCTTTCTGCCGACTTGGACATGAACCTCCTCAAAGCTGCAATCCTTCCAGTCAGACGTTGAACATCTTTAAATGACTGAGGAGTCTTCATATTCAGGATCACTTGAATCTTTTTTGGGTTGGCTTCAATTCCTCTCTGACTGACAAGATAACCCAGAAACTTGCCAGCCCCTAATCCGAAGGTACATTTAGTAGGATTCAGCCTCAAGTTATGATGACGAACTGTCTGAAAACATTCTTCTAGATCATCCACATGTTTCTGCACCAACATGTTCTTGACAATCATGTCATCCACGTACACCTCCGTATTCTTGCCCAATTGATATCTGAAGACATAATTCATCATCCTCTGATATATGGCCCCGGCATTGATTAGGCCAAAGGTAATTTTCTTGTAGGCATATACCGAACGATGCGTAATGAACGCTGTCTTCGGTATATCCTCTTTACACAAAGAAATTTGATGATACCCAGAGAACGCGTCCATGAAGCTCAATAAAGCATACCCCGAAGTCGCATCGATGAGCTGGTCGATGTGGGGCAGCGGGTAGAAATCCTTTGAACAAGCTTTATTCAGATCGGTATAGTCAATGCAGACTCGCCATTTCCCATTCTGCTTCTGGACCAGCACCACATTTGCCATCCACTGCGGGTAATCGATCTCAAAGATGAAGTCAACAGCTAACAGCTTTGCAATCTCTTCATCGATGATCCGTTGGCACTCAGGCGCAAAGATTCTCCTCTTCTGCCGAACCGGCTTCTTTAATGGCTCCACTTCCAATCGATGCTCAGCAATCTCCCTGCTCACCCCTGGCATATCTTGAGGTTCCCATGCAAAGATATCAACATATCAGCGTAGGAGTTCCATAAGGTTCGTCCGGAGAGGTTCCGGCAGACCCAAACCTATTTTTACCGACTTGTTCGCCTTGCCAGGAATGAGCTCGATCTCCTCCGTTTCCCCAGTTGGCATGACTAATGGCTCTGAACTGCTTTCGGTGAAGGGTTCGATCTCTATTGCCATGGTCTATTTCTGTTTCGATACCCCCACTAACGAAGTGATCACGGCATTCCTATAACAACGTCTGGCAAGATCTAGATCTCCTTTCACCTCACCAACCCCATGAGCCGTGGGAAATTTGATTTTGAAATGAGGGATTGAAGTTATAGCTTGTAAAGCAGTTAAAGTAGGCCTCCCCATAATGGCATTATAAGCAGAATCTACATGCATAACATAAAATTTTTAAGTTATTTCTACCTGTTGGGGAGCCGTTCCGAAGATAACCGGTAGCTCAATAGTTCGAGCCACCTTGACTGGATCATTGCTGAAACCGTACAAAGGGGCCTCCTGTCCGATCTCTATCTTCTGCCCATCAAGATGCATCCTCTGATAAGCGTGGGCATATAGAATATCTACAGAAGACCCGTTGTCGATCATCATTTGCTTCATATCCACCGAACCTACTTGTGCAGTCACCACCAATGATCCCTCATGTAGTTCGATGGTTTCCGAATGGTAATCCTCATCAGTAAAAGAGATTACCGTACCAGGATAAGGTCTGTCAGTCTTCGAGAGGGTACCCTCCACCGACATGACCGAATCTAGGTAGCTTCGGCGCTTCTTTCCAACAAGCTTGCCAGAAGTGCCCCTAGTGATGACATCCACCACGTGCCTTGCAGGCTGTCCCGGAGCTGGCAATGCTTGATGAACCGGCTGAGCTGCCTGAACGGGTTCTCTGTCTCGTTGATGGGCTTGTTGAGTCATTCTTGCAGCCACATACTGAACGAAAGCCCCACCTTGAACCTTCCTCTCTATGAAGTCCTTCAGACTAGCACAGTCGTTTGTATCGTGACCCGAAGCTTGGTGATAGTCAAAATATTTACGAGAATTACCTTTTCCAGGCTTAAAGTTATCTTGAGGTGGTTCGAAGATAGGTTGATTTTTGATTTGGTCTAGGATGACCGCCCTATCAGTATTGAGTGCAGTGTACGTCCTATTAACTCTTTGGGCAAGAACAGATGAACGACCTCCCCCCTGTCTCCAATTGTTATTATACTTCTTCGACCCACCATCATAGCGGTCTTTATTCCCTTCATTCTTCTTCTGGTCCCCGTCTGTTCTGTCCCTATCTGTCTCCTTAAGCTGATCTGAAGAAGGACGTTTAAGACTATTCATGGCCTCCTCTACCACGATATAGCCTTCTGCCTTGTCGAAAGCTTCATCGAGACTCTTCGGGTGGTGAAACATCAGCTTCTTCACCAACTTTTCTTATTTGACCAGGTCTAATCCATTTTGAAACAGTCCAACGGTTTGTAGATCATTCAGGTCTGTCACTTGGCCGACTGCTTCGCGAAACTGTTTTACATATTGGCCCAAAGACTCATTTGAATATTGTCGAACCTGAGCCAATGAGTCGTTTGGTATTCCCCTTCTTTTGTTGCTCCCAAAGCGAGCATGGAACTTGCTGCACATATCCGCCCAAGATGATATCGAATCCAAAGGCAACGTCCCCATCCATTGCCTAGCATCTTTAAGGAGTGTGGTGACAAAGGTATGACACTTAGCAGCATCGCTAAAGTCATAATAATCCATCAATCGGTCGAATGCCTGACTGTGCTCATAAGGGTCCCCAGATCCATCATAGCTTTCTATATGGGGCAACTTCTTGGTGGGGTCAGCTTTTTCTTTAAGAATCTCCGTGGAAAAAGGAGACGCCTTCTTTCTCGAAGTATCCTTGGTTTGTTGAACTTCGGCAAGTTTCTTCCGAAGTTCCTTTAGTTCTTTATCCAAATACTCCACTTCTTCTGGTTGAGATAATGCTTCTTTCTCCGGTGACTCTTTCTTCTTCTGAGTAGACCGGCCTTTTACCATAGAACCCCCAACTTTTGAGGGACTTTTCCACAGGGCGGAGTACCCTCAGTGAACTCTCAGAAGTGTGAGCTTTGGATCTGCTTTGTCTCTGAACTCGGCCACTGTGGTGAGAGTGCGCAAGGCAGATCACCTTCTCTTTGTATTCTCGGGAGTATACTCCCTGGATCGGCCTCTCTGTCTGCTTCGACCCTGTTCTTTAGAACCGACGGGGTGAGGTACCCTCTTCGATCTTTGCGGAGTAGGGCTTCTGGATCTTCTTCGATCTCGAGGTTGGCCTCGAGATTCACGACCCGAATGGGCATGTTGCTTCCCACTCCGATGCCCGCGGTCTTCGGACTGGACATAACTAGACGCTTCGTCCCTTAACTCCGCCATCCGAGACATCTGCTCAGCTATATCCTGTCGTTGCTTCAAGAGTACCTCCATGGCCCTATCTGCTTTGTCTGCCATCTTGGCCAGCTTGGTGGCCTTATCATCTTGATCATCTCGGTTTCGAGTTCTAGGCGAGGTGCCTTCTACCCGTTTCCTACCATGACCAGATTCTTTCTCAGCCGTGAAAACCAGCCTTCGTTTAGCATTACCCACGGCCTTCGGACGAGAATCCTCTGATGGACATTTGGAAGCTGTGCTAGCATGAGCGCTTACTGCAGGTCCCAAACGATCTTTAACGGATACTCGTGGTGTGGATTCACTTGCAGCCATCGGTTGTCCTTCAAGTGTAGGCGTTCTACTGTTCCCTATGGATTCCGACGTAGAACGAACACAGTTTGTGATTAAAAATACTCAGGACACTAGAACTCAGCCCTCCTTCTAGCGCCAATGTTAATGCCAAGATCTTTTTTCACGTCCCAATAACCAAGACGCGTCCGATATCCTGCACAATTCAACAAGTCAACACCAAAAGCTTGACGGCTTGACCATCGGGGGAAAGCTCCGGCATGAGAGTCAATATCGGCGATCACAAGGTTAACAATGGAGGAATAGTATGTCTAGTGTATTGAGAGAGAATAATTTGGATAAGTGATTTCTTACCTCATTTCCTTGTGTGATCGTTCTCCCATATGCACCCCAAACCCGGTTTACCGTGCCACCTACTATTGTCTGACACAGGCCTGTCATCCCCAGTTATCTCAGCCGAAAGTATGCAGCTCACCTGCTATCTGCTGCCACTGTTTGCCACCGCCGGTCATCTGAGTCTCATCCTCATTAATGCCATGCAAAAAGGTGACAGATAATAGTTAACTGTTATCTTTTGTCATGATGTCCGGTCAAAGATGAGTTAAGTTGTAATTTGCATAGTGGACCGGTCCAAATAAGAGGCCCAATACATTTAAGGCATAAAGAATATAATATAAGGGAAGAGTCCGATAGGTCCGACCCAATGGTTAAAGTATCATGGCCCAACATTGCCCCCCAATCCTTTATTAAACAGGATGTTTAATGAAAGACTATTAATAAAACAGGTCCATGATATGAATAATTTGGTAGGGTCAAGGGAGGCCCAAACTGAAACCCATCAAAGCCCAAACGGTAAAGAACTTTAAAATAATAAAGCAAACTAAAAACCGGGAGTCCAAATGAAAGGTCTAACCTGGTTAATATCTGAATCTTGAATCAGGTGTTGCCTATTTGAATTCTTAATCATTACTGTCAATTAATGTGCCGCTTTCGTATACCGCGTAACCGTCAGTATACAAAGTAATTTCCCCCAATTTTGACAGTTTTACCTGCCGATTCGAAATTCAGACCTTTGAGTTCTCTTCTTCTTTCTCGAACCCTTCTTTATCTTCTCTGCAAATCGTCAACAATGGTGGTCATTAATACAAATCAGAGCTCCCCAATTTGGGTAACCCCCCTTACTGTCGTTCCACTTACCCCAAGTTCCAACGAGAACCCTCCAGTTGCGAAACCAAGCACAAAACCACCTCCAAAAATCCCTCCTACTCCCTCTGAATTCTTCAGGAGTAATGAACGTTTTACCCACGCCAACACTCCTTCTGAAATAATAGAGATTGGTTTAAAGAGAATTCGTACTCGATATCAAATCCCTGATACCCATCAGGTGAGAGTTCCACGTTCCGAAGAGCAAATGTACCAACGACCGGAAGGGTGGACGGCCGTTCCAGTGACCCTTCTGGAGAAGGGGGTTCGATTCCCCTTGCATATTTTTCTGATTACCCTTCTAGGGTCGGCATAGGATTCGCCCAATTGGTGATGAACTCCTACATTCATATCCTCGCCTTCATTCCTTTCTGTCATGAAGTAGGAGTAGAGCCCTCTCTTGACTTCTTCTTCAGTGTTTACAAGATTGGCCAAACCCGGGAAAAAGGGTTTAAGGCTTTGAGCAAATTACCATCGAAGACAGGTGAGAAGTTCGAAAGATGCTCGCTAATCAATACTCCTTCCAGCAACAGAGGATGGCACAAAGGGTGGTTCTTCATCAAAGGACCAGAAATTGCTTCCTTGCCGGGTTGGGCCACTGAAGATGTAATTTCTGCTGACTTCGGTGACATCTCGGAAGAGCGTGTAGGTGAAATGGTAGAGCTATTTGAAAACTTTCCATCGAAAGAATGGAGTTACTTGCTTCTTACTAAGCAAGCCTGGTTATATGAGCACAAATGTAAGTTTTAATTTATTTGGTTGCATAATTGTTTGAAATTTTTATTGATATAGATTTTGACATTTGACTTTCTATTTTTCATAGTATCTTTGATTAAACCGTCTTCCATAGACGTACGAGATTTGCAAGATTTTATGGCTGGAAAGTATGCAGAAGTCACTGCCGACCCTCCACAACATGAAGCCCCCTCCAAAGACAACCCACCTACCGAAGCACATACTGCCGAACCCCAAATTCCTGAACCAGAAGACGATGAACTCATTCTTTCGGAAGAAATCCTCCAATCTCGCCGAAATAAAAGAGCCGTCCGAAAACCCAAACCAATTTCCATCCCATCAGATTTTGAACCCCTCTCGGAACCTGAACCAATTATTAACCCAACACCTGCCCGAGGGAGTTTACTCGATCTATCTGTAGACGATCGTAAAAAGCTCCTTCGAGTCAAAAAATTAAGAACCAAGATTACTCCTCTGACCCCTGATGAACTCAGAGTGCCTTCTTCAACTAATCATCCCCCTACAACCCTAGTGGAAACTCGAGTTGCTAATGAAGAAGAGCAAATCAAACCTACTGCAGCACCATCCCGCAAGAGAAAACAACCATCTACCAGTCTATTCACTTCATCATCTTTCCCTTCACCAACTCGGGAACTTACTCCTGTTCGTTCTCCATCCCCCGAGAACATATACACAAATCCTAAACTATCACCTCCTAGTGAAGAACATACGCCCTTCTTTTCAAGGCCTTCTGTTGATGAGTTCCAGAACGATGCGATGGGGTCTCCAACTTTATGGCCCCAGTTCAATGCCAATTTCCCCTTTCAATTATTCAATTCGTTTTTCAGAGATACCGATGAGCATCGGTTTGGTAATAGTTCCATTATGGATTTGATCAAGGAGGGCATGAGCTATCACGCCAAGGTAAATAGTTATTTTATTTGTTCATTTAAAATTATACCTATCTATTGAAGATTTAGCTGACTATCTTAGAATTTCTACAGGCCAACGCTATCTTCAGACGTCTTCTCCCTCGATACCAAGAAGTCAAAGTTGAAGAAGACGCAGCTAGACAAGAAAATATCATTCTGAAGTCTGCGTTGGCAAAAGAGAGAAGTCAGCATGGAGATGTCCTCCATACTAACGAGGGTCTTCGGAGAGAGTTGGCTCAGACTAAGGAAGCTCTGAAGGCATCTAACGACGAACTGAGCTCGATTAAAGAATATCTGAATACGGCTAAGGTCAGTGAGAAAAAATTGGCTGACATGAATGGCAATTTTGTTGAAGAGACCGGAGCTCTAAAGGCCTACAATGAAGAACTGGTTACAGCCAATCAGAACTTGACGATACCAGTCAACGGTCTTCAGGTAAAGGCTCGTGCAGAAAAGGAAAAACATTCATCCAAACGTCGAAAGCTTCGTCATAAGCTGAAAGCTTTAAGGGAGCGAAGTCCTTCTTTAACCAAAGAATTGCGCAAGTAAATTCAGACTGAATACCGTGCGTCCGAGGAGTTAAATACAGAAATACTTCGGGTACATTCGGAAGGGTATGAGGTTTGTCGAAGTCGAGGCAAAGAAAAATTTGTAGCAGCCCAACTAGATCCAGCCCTGCTGGACTCCGAAAATGAAGATAATGTCTGAATTTAACTTTATTGCATTCTAGTTTCTAGGAATTTTGTGTAAAAATTTCAATCTTTATGTAATCGTTTAACTATTAATGAAATATTGAGTTCGTGATTGATGACTTCTGTGTAATTACTTTTTGTCAATACTTCAATATTAATGATTTGAAAAATGTACAAGCTCTTTATAAACTTAACATAAACTGTTAGTTAACAACTAGGTAAGTCATATAACAAAAAAGATGAAGTTAGATAATGAGGTAATCTGAACTCAACACTTAGAAAAATTGAGGTAATAAAGTAAAGGAATACTTATTCGTTACCGAAGTGCGAGATAGATTTGCTTCATAGGGAATTTGTTTGCCACAAAGGGCCTAACCAACCCATAAGATGACATTTGCCTACCACGAAGGGCCTGACAAAGTCTAAATGATGGCATTTTCCTACCACGAAGGGCCTGACAAACCCATAAGGACGACAATTGCCTACCACAAAGGGCCTGACAATGTCTAAATGATGGCATTTGCCTACCACGAAGGGCCTGACAAACCTATAAGGACGACAATTGCCTACCACGAAGGGCCTGACAATGTCTAAAGGAGGCATTTGCCTACCACGAAGGGCCTGACAAACCTATAAGGACCACCTGCCATTAAGGCTACTATCGAATGGTCAGCGAGTCCACCCAAACCTCCTTACGCCAGTGCAATGAACAGCAACGAAGACAATACTTGTTGAGAAAAAAGGACTTTTTATTGATGATAACTTAAACTTTTACAGACTTCCGGTATACTGACACTGTATCTACTGAAAATATTTTCGAAGCCTGCCAGCATGCCAAGTATTTCTGATTTTTGATCGTCCATTGCCCTCAACCGATAAGTCCCTGGCTTTGATACCTCGATGACTTCATACGGTCCTTCCCAATTCGGCATCAGCTTTCCCAAGTGTTGAGGTGTAGATGCTTCGACTTCTCTGAGAACAAAATATCCCACTTCAAATCTGCGAAGCTTTACCCCCTTATTGTAATGCTTAGCCACTCTTCGTTGATAGGCCGCCAATCTGATCAAGGTCGTTTCTCTGAATTCTTCGAGCAAATCCAAATTGACCTTCAGCCCTACTTCGTTGTAAATCTCTTTAAATTGACTGACTCGAAGACTTGGAGATCCAATTTCGACTGGGACTAAGGCATCAGTACCATAGGCCAGTCTGAAAGGTGAATCCTCCGTTGTGGTCTTCGGGGTAGTCCGATAGGCCCATAATACGCTGAGCAGCTCTTCTGGCCATCTTCCCTTAGCTTCATCCAGCCTACGCTTGATCGCATTTAGCAGCGTTCTGTTGGTCACTTCGACTTGTCCATTCGCCTGAGGATGAGCTACTGAAGTCCTTATGTGCTGAACTCCCAACTCCCTCAAAAATGCTTCAAATTTTGAACCCACAAACTAACTTCCGTTGTCCGATATCACCACCTTAGGAATTCCGAAACGAAACACTACTGACTCCTTCATGAACTTCAAGCATTCCTGTTTCATTATTAACCTAAGTGGCTTCGCTTCTACCCATTTGGTCATATAATCGATGGCGACTATAACAAAACTAACCTGGCCTTTAGCTTTCGGCAATGGACCTAGTATATCAACCCCCCAGACAGCAAAGAGTATAGGAGATAAGATCGAGTATAGCTCTTCTGGTGGCTGATGTGGGATCAGACTGTTGAGTTGACACTTCTCGCACTTCTTGACATACTCCGTTGCTTCCTTGAAGATGGTAGGCCAGTAGTACCCCTGACGAAGTACTTTGTAGGCTAATGAATTAGCAGCCATATGGTCACCACAGATGCCTTCGTGAACTTCTCGGAGAGCATATTCAGCTTCGAACAGAGTCAAACATTTTAACAATGGAGACGAGAAGGCCCTTCGAAAAAGATCTCCATCTATTAAAACGAAGTTAGCACTCTTATATTTGATTTTCTTAGCCAGCATCCGATCCGAAGGAAGGACGCCATCTGCCAGATACTCCAGATATGGAGTCAACCAGCAGTTAGTACGATCAATGCACATTACCGATTCATGATGAACGCTAGGATGCTGGAGAATTTCCAAGTAAACGGATCCATCAAAAATATTAGTATCCGTAGTAGCCAGCTTCGAGAGTGCATCGGTAATGGAATTATCGTTACGATCAACTCCCTGAAACTCGTAGGATTGGAAATACTGAAGCCGATCTTTCAATTCTGCCAGGTATTTGACCATCCTTGGTCCTCAAGCTTCATACTCCCCTGAGGCTTGCTTGACGACCAACTGAGAATCGCTAAAGATGACTATTCTTTGCACTTCAAGACTCTTAGCCAATCGTAACCCTGCCAATACCGCCTCATACTCTGCCTCATTGTTCGTTACTCTGAACCCGAATCTGATGGCCTACTGCACTTTAAATCCTTCTGGACTTGTCAAAATTATCCCTGCTCCACTAATGTCCAAAGTAGAAGACCCATCTGCATACAGCGTCCACGAGCTTTGTTTCTGTTGAAGAACTACGACTGCTCTGTCAGACCCTTCAGCTTATGTCCCAGCCTCATCTGCTTCAGAAAACGAATACTCGACCACAAAATCAGCCAAGGCCTGTCCCTTGATGGCAGTTCGGGGATGATATTCAATAATAAATTGGGACAACTCCATAGTCCATGCAGCTAATCTCCCCGAGACCTCAGGTTTGCCCATAATTTTCTTCAAAGGCTGATCTGTGTATACGACCAACAATCTACCCTGGAAGTATTGCCTAAGCTTTCGACTAGCAATCATCAAAGCAAATGCAAACTTTTCAATGTTTGGGTACCTTGTTTTAGCATCCCGAATGACATGGCTTACATTATGTCATTTACATCATGTACTGAACCACTTAAAACCCATTGTGTCTTTTACATTATGTCATTTACATCATGTACTATAACTGCTATGTATGTTTTAACTGCTTACAACTAAACTTTTTCTACGAACAATGTATGTATGATTATGGATATATCAATGAAGGGGATCTTTTACTTATTCCGCTGTGCTTGAAAAGATTCTTATGTTTGTCACATGCTAATTTAATAGCTATACAAAATAAACCTGAAAAATATTTGAAATAAAAAGGATCTATTCAACCCCCCCTTCTAGATCTATTGTGTCCTCTGGGAACTAACATACCCGAGTGAATAATACTAGAGTGAATAGTAATCGGGTGAATAGTAACCTGTGAATAGTACTCTGACACGAAAGTGTCTCAAATACCTGAGTGAACAATACTAGAGTGAATAGTAACTGAGTGAATAGTAACCTGTGAATAGTACTCCGACACGAAAAGTGCCCCGAATACCCGATTGGTCAATATAACCTCCAGACATCAATTATTATCGAAATAAATGTCGATTTCTACTAACACTAATAATCCCAACACAATGGAACTATCAATTTCATCTTTAATCAACACGAACTTATTCATCATTAATATTATAACTCATAATATTTAACAACCAGGTCGTTACCAAGAAAGAGGGGGCTTTTCGATAAGGATTTTTCCTTATTGGCGCGCAATTAGGTGACCAAACCTCTCCTTGACAGAACTTCTAGACATTGTCAATATTACAAATAATAATATGAATAACTTTGTCGTCTCAATTATTGATTTAATAATATAACATATTATACAGATGATACTGTGACAATAATTGAATCAATAATATGAGAGATATGATGCAGCAATTACTATAGCAGTAATTAAGTATAACTGAGTGACTTCTTACGTAAGCATCAATAATCAATACAGTGTGCTACTATGCAACCACGCGTATTACTGTACTTTTACTACCGAGTAGTTCAACAGTTTTAACGGTAACACTTTCACCGTTATTTTTATAAAAATATTTTTGTCATTTTCTCAATCCGACAATAATTCTGTTGTGGGGTCCACCAATGATTGTACCGTCGTACGGATATTCCCCGACAAAAAGAATATTCCCCGACCAATCGAATATTATACAACAACTTGCATACTTTGCAAAATTTATAAATATTACCCACAACTATAACATTATATCAAATCCACACCATAAAATTAAAAAAAATATTTCGAGAAATTTAAATCTTTATTCATAAAATTTGGGGTCTCACACAATGTGTTACTTTCAAAGAATTAGGAATTCATGTTAGGAACAACGAACTTGAAGAATTTAAGCCTTGAAGAAAGGAATTGTTAATTAAGAAACATGCATAGATAGTAAGTCAGAAATAGAAAGACTTGCGCAATATAAAAGTAAGGTTTAGGAACTTGCCTCGTGCGTAGATTAAATAATATACTACTCACGTTCACCAATAATCCTACGTATCATTTAGAATCACAATACCAATTAATCACAACACCAATTAATCACAACTTGACTAACATCGTTCACATGTTAATAACTTGTTTTAACATGTCATTAAATGAAGAATACACTTTCATGTTCATTAAATCGAAGTAGAATAACTTCCCCGAAGTTTGTACATTAAAATAACCATCTCTGGGCCAATCTGCCAAGTGGCGCTGCAGCGCCACAGATTGAACTGGAAACCGGTGTCACGACTCGACCTCGGCGTTACAGCACGCCTGTTTACTCACAGGACCGACGTTGCGGCTCCTTAACACGTCATCAGACACTGCTATGGAGCTGCAACACCCTATTTATTAATAAAACAGGCGTCGCGACGCCACAACACTGTAGCACGCAGACCTGTTTACGAAGAACACAGAGCAAAGCCAAAATAGGCCTAAAACTTCGTTCAAACAATAATCCTTGCATACCTAAACCATATAGACTTCACAAAAACATTATTAAACGTATAGAACATGATTATAACCAACAAAACAACATAAACAACCAAATTAAACCCTCTAATTTCAATGTTTTTGCCTAAAACTCCATTTTAGACATTGTTAGCAAAAACAATCACTGTGAATTCGTTTTTCAACCAAATTACTTCGTTCAAATTTCATTCTTTTCGTTTCTTATTGTTTAAACATAATCAACCACCAATTTACAGTTTAATACATGAATTGAACATCAATTTAATTTTGATTCTGAAATAAGCCATATATATAGAGAGAGCCCCGATCAGAAGCATTCTCGTTAAAGAGTATTCTGTCCTTAAAGAGCATTCCTTTTAAAAACCCGGCTTTTTTCTCTCTCTCTCCTCACTCAGTTATAATACAATAGACACAAAGCGAAGAGAGAGAAAGCGAATAGAGAAATCGTTCAGAAGAATTCCATTCCCTTCTCGCCCAATTGCTGCAAAATCGAAGAGAAATCCATCGCGAAGAGAAAGAAAGGGAATAGAGAAATCGACTTCCGGATGACCAAAGCAACCCCGAGCTCGAAGTTGGATCTCGACTTCCTTGATTCAACAACGATCTCGACTTCCTTAATTTATACAGAATCAGCTTCTACCTCCTTGAAATCGACTTCGATTTGGTATGAGTTTAACTATTTTCCTCCATTAAAATTTTATTGGTTGAAGATTAGATGCAATTCATCCATCGACTCTTTTTGGGTTTTGTTAGTCTGATTTCTAGGTTTTATTTGAACCCTTTAAGTTTCTTTGTTATTTTGGTTTTTTTTCATTGGGTTTTTTTCACCACGATTGTTCTTCTGTTCACCACGATTTGTATTGGATTATTCTGTATTTGTATTGGATTTTTCTGTATTGGGTTTTTGCTATTTAAGTCTATGTTCTTTGTATTTGGGTTTGTAGTTTAGGCCTGTTCTGAAATTTTCTGAAATATTGTATCTGGGTTTGTATTTTAGGGCGGTTACTTATAGTTTTTTCTTTGAGCTTTCATGGTGTATTATTCACATTGTTTTTTCTTTGAGCTTTCATGGTGTATTATTCACATTGTTTCTTTTGTGTAGGATGGATGAATATGTAGTTAAGAACAGAGCTGTTTTGAAACTGGGATTACTCACTGTAATTATGTTGTCTGTTGAGTAGTTAAGAACAGAGCTGTTCATCTGCTATATATAATTTTGTATGCTTGTGCTCCATTTTTCAAATTTTGAATGCACTGAAGAAATACACTTATGGAAAACATATTGTTGCTCGTTTAGAGAAACTTCTTGTTGTTGGTTAATACCTCCTATTCATCTAAGTTAGTTATATTGTCTTTTATTGTGCCTCATCAATGTTTTCTTAGATTTCCACATATGAACACTACAAGTGCAACATTCTACATGTCGTTCTTTATGTGCATACATCTATTATAATCATTATAATTGCAACTAAAAAGTCCCGAAAATTTGTAAGCTCATCTTATCTGGAAACTTACTAACTTAATGTTACGAATGATTTTGCAGAAAATTATTTGTTAGCATTATCTGTAAGTGGTTGGAAAAAAGGATCTTCTGGTGCTATTAAATTCCATTGACATTACGAAAGTTTCATCGGTGGACCATGTAGCATTATCTTCAAATCCTTGGGGAGGCAAATATCTCTAAATCCTTGGGAGACTTTTATTGGAGTCCTTTGCTACTTTGTAATTTTTTTGGGACCATCTCAGTGCAAGAAGATGCCTAAATAGAAAAAAATTGTAATTAGAATTTGGGAGATAGACCAGTTAAGGATGTGTGAAATCACTATTTTAAATGTAATGAATTGATTGTAATGAAGCTATGCTATGTTTTTTAAACTTAGTTTGGACCGAATTCTGTTTTTGTAACTTTGCTTGTAAATGCTCTGTTGAACTTTGTTTGATACTCTGCGCTTTGTAGCTTTGCTTTGGTAATGGTCTGCTCTGCCCATTTCTGTTTTCCAGTAGAACTACACCTCTGCTTTTGGTTTAATTAATTTTGTTTTATATTCACAATAACATGATTATATTCACAAGTAGACACAAAATAACCTGCCAAAATATACATATAGAGATTCTAGTTTCGCCTAAAGAAGCTGCATATGGACTGAGTTATGATACTTATCTGAGTAATTTGCAGGTAGAGTAGAACCTCTACATAGGCAGCGCTCGTGGAAGGTCAATTGTGGGACTTGTTAATAATTTATAAATGTAACCTTATATTTCCATTTGGTAGAACATTTTGAATTTTGTTGTTTTGTAGCTCTTTAATTATTTTAAAGAGGTTTTGGCATTTAAGGAGTAAGTTTTGCTAATTTAATATTTTTGGTGTTGTCTTAAAATTCTCTAGGAATTGGGAATTCAACAATAAAAATGATACACCAACAAAAGAATCCAACAACAGAATAAATAAAACACTTTTATTTGCATTGTTTGTACATTTATTTATGTATATACATACTAATCATGACCAGTCTTGAAGCAAAGAGCATGACCAATCAATATTAGGATATATCTTCATAATCATTGAATGAGTTTCATATCTCCAAGTTTTGCCACCTACATCCTGATACTTTTCAAGGTATCCACGTGCCCCAAAATCCCGAATTAGCGACTCTAATTCATGCTACAAACATGTTGTATCTGAAAATGGAGCACAGTATCAAGTGCAGCAAAATTAGTAACATCATTCAACTTGGTCTTATACAATTAACAACTTTTTTTGCAATGCGACTAGATACAACATGAGAAAGGGAAAAAGGTAGCTCAAACTAGCCTCAGTTAGCTGTACAACTTCCTTTTCTACGGCTCATATGCATAGTATTGAGACTGAGCAACAATTCTCCTTTCTGCAAACGAATTGAATTGGATAATTAGAGTGCTAGATGTATGCTAATAAATCAACATGTTGTATTTAATTCTATAACATTCAGAGACTAGAATATTTCGGACTATCTAAAGTTAAAATGCAAGAGGGGAAAAAATTCGCCCCAATAAACAGATATGAATACAACTTTTTCCTAAAGAAATAAAAGTAGAGCACTCATAAAAAAACAAAACTGGCAAGATGATAGACATTTCCTTCTATAAATGCCAAAATAAATCATCAAAGCAGACATATAAGCCGAATACATAGGGAAAAAATGTGTACCTCCAACAGCAACAAGTTTCTCTACACGAGCAACAATATGTTTTCCATAAGTGTATTTCATCCATCCTACACAAAAGACAGCATATAACTGATTACTTAGACACAAGACATTCACAAGCTGCATATGGACTGGATACAAGATAAAGGATGCTCAAGCTGAGAGGATACAAGTTTTTGATGATTTATGTCAACAGTTTTCTTAATTAGTTATTTAACATGTACCATCTAAAACAATAATCTGAGCGTGGAAGTTACAAAATAATGTGAATAATACACCATGAAAGCTCAAAGAAAAAACTATAAGTAACCGCCCTAAAATACAAACCCAGATACAATATTTCAGAAAATTTCAGAACAGGCCTAAACTACAAACCCAAATACAAAGAACAGAGACTTAAATAGTAAAAACCCAATACAGAAAAATCCAATACAAATACAGAAAAATCCAATACAAATCGTGGTGAACAGAAGAACAATCGTGGTGAAAAAAACCCAATGAAAAAAACCCAAATAACAAAGAGACTTAAAGGGTTCAAATAAAACCTAGAAATCAGACTAACAAAACCCAAAAAGAGTCGATGGATGAATTGCATCAAATCTTCAACCAATAAAATTTTAATGGAGGAAAAAAGTTAAACCCATACCGAATCGAAGTCGATTTCAAGTAAGGTAGAAGCTGATTCTGTGTAAATTAAGGAAGTCGAGATCGTTGTTGAATCAAGGAAGTCGAGATCCAACTTCGAGCTCGGGGTTGCTTTGGTCATCCGGAAGTCGATTTCTCTATTCCCTTTCTTTCTCTTCGCGATGGATTTCTCTTCGATTTTGCAGCAGTTGGGCGAGAAGGGAATGGAATTCTTCTGATCGATTTCTCTATTCGCTTTCTCTCTTTTCGCTTTGTGTCTATTGTATTATAACCCAGTGAGGAGAGAGATATAAAAAAGCCGGGTTTTTAAAAGGAATGCTCTGTAAGGTCAGAATACTCTTTAACGAGAATGCTTCTGATCGGTGCTCTATATATATATATATCATTGTAATTCAAGTTCAATGGTCTAAAACATGCTATAAACATTCATTAATATCTATGAAAGCATATTTACACCAATCTTTCAAAAACTCATTCATAGAGAAATTTTTCATAAAAACTTAAGAACGTGAAAAGTAAAGATTATAACTTGAATTTTACCTTGATTGCTTGTTTATGTTAGCTAGAGGATAAGAATTCTTCTTTATTTTCTCAAATTCACAGAGAAATCTTTCTTTCTCATACCCTCTATAGAGCTCTCTCTTTTTCTCTTCTTCCTTCTCTCTATTTGTTTTCTTTAGAGTTAAGTTTAGACTGATAAAACTAACTAACGTAAAACTTAACTAATATATACTTAATACAATATAATATGTATACTTAATATTTATCAGTTATAGAATTTTGAAAATCAAAAGCCACTAAAAGTTTGTTTGGCAAAACAAGATTAAAATAAGAATTTTAAAAAGCCTTGAGCTTTATTTGGCAAACTAAATTAAATCACTTTAATTTATTTTATTAACTCATTTACTCTATAGTTTAATTATCACACTTTATTTCATTAAATTCTAATATTCATATTCAATTAAATTAAAGTTAACAATAACTCAATAAATTAAATTATCACATAATTATAGTTCCCATTAAATTATAATTTACTTAACAAATCACTAAATCTCCAATTTAATTATTAAATTATATTTGAACAACATTATAATCTTTTACCAATTCATTTAATTCATATATCACAATTAAATTAAAACTTCAACTACAAAATTACTAAGCATCAATTTAATTAATATATTACACTTAATTAAATTACTTTAGAACATAAACACGTCAATTATTTATTTATTCAACTCAATAAATAAATTAACCAAAATATTTATTCAATTCAATAAATATTTTAAAATCAAATACAAAAATCTCGTTGTTATAATTGTCTCCGGGGTTTGACGGCTGTTGACTTCAGTCTGTCCTCAGGGTTATATCTGAAGTTGATTTGAGGTCCGGGGGTCTAGTTTGATGATTTCCTGGGGCTGTGTCTGGGGTTCTGGTTTGATTATTTTGACTTCCAGGGTTGTCTTTGAAAGATGAAAGACGATTCTGCCATCCTGCATAGTTAGTAATAGGAATGAAAAATTTCGAGTGTCTACAACACACCACTGTATGATCTTCTAATTTGAACTTGAATATGGTGAGAAACATCCTTGAAATCTTCACTCTATAATGCTCTGCATTTGTCAATCATATGACAGTTCTGACAATATCTACGAACTGGGTAAATCGTAAAGTCTGAACTCTATGTCTCGCTCTACGATGCTTGAGCTCTATGTTCTGCTCTACGATGCTTGAGCAAACTCGACGATCTTCTCTTTATCTTGTGAATGCTTTGGCAGCTCTACGATCATCTGACTGAGCTCTACGAACACTTAGAGTACTCTGTGAACTTGATTAACAAAACAAACAGGCATTGTAACTCTACGATCGTTTAACAATATTATACGATCGATTTAATCCTATCACTTATACATTAAATCAACTCAAAGGATCAACCTAACAAGTTTGATCATTTTATTTCTAAGTCCTTGTATAAATATCTCTCAAATAAGGAATTTACAAAAATTACTGAACAATTGTACATTATAATCACATCATCAAATTTAAATATATATATCTTAATCATTCCTAACAAAAATTGCTTCCCAAAATAATGCACATAACACGATCTGACCTTCGATGGTGATCCCTAGGTTATTTGCAAATTTCAAAAGTAGGAGGCGATGTCCTACATTTTTCTCTAAACCTACATAGGCATAGCGCGCACACACACTCTACAAAATGCATATCAAGGAAAACATTAAGAAAGTTGTAACCGTGTTTTCACGGAAGTCGGAGAGTGTTTAACACCTTCTAGGGCTGAGCAAGTAACCAAATTGGAACCGAAATCGCACCAAAAACCGCACGAACCGCACCAATTAAAATCGCACCAACGGTTCCGGCGTATGTGGCGGTTTTAGGTGGGTTGAATAACCAAATTTACGGTTCCGGTTTTGTTACTAGCCAAAACCAAACCGCATAAAACCGAAACCGCACCATGTGTGTGTATGTATGTATTATCTCTAGTAAATTCTAAAGTTACTTTTCACTTAAACACGCTCAGAGAAAATCTCAGTCTTGCATTGTCATTTTTACACCAATTGAAAGAATATGTTAGAGGTTATAGAGTCAAAAATTAAGCAATTGGGTTTTGAAATTTTGAATTTGTTTGATGCGTTATTGGAGGGGCTTATAGTTGAGGGGCTCGAGCACTTGATGCATTGGTTAATGTCAATGCTATAATTGTAATAGTCTAATAGATTATTTTGAGTCCTCCCTGCAATATATTTTATTCTATCTTCATTATATACTTTTAATTTTTGGGGAACTGATAAACATTCTTGCTTGTTATCGAATATATGATCTCCGTTGTTTTATATAGCGCATATTTTAGTTTTAAAGCATGCTTGATATAATTCTCATTGTCGACTTTGTCACTAAGTTAATTGCTCGATGTAAGTTTTATGTTAAATTTTATTGAAGGCTTAAACTTTTTTGTTGTTTCAATTGGTTTTAGAACCGAAATCGCACCAATTAAAACCGCACTGCACACTTTAAAACCGCACCGCACCAATCACAAGCGGTTTCGGATGCGGTTTTGAATTTTTCAAACCGCACCTAAGCGATTTCGGGTGCGGTTTGAACTTCAAACCGCACCAAACTGCACCATGCTCACCCCTAACACCTTCCACTCGCTTAAGCAAGTCTCCAAATTCTACAAATCTTTGTTGCAGACCAATTCTTTGAAGTCACATATGGGTCAACTCGATTGTCAAAATTCTAAATATTCGGATAAGTTGATACATCCATTTAAATCTTTATCAATTGGCAACTCTGGTTAATTGGCCCATCATTAAAATCGATCTTTCAAAATACCGTCGACATTTATGTCGACTTATTCCTAAAAATTGCCCTTTAAATATAAAATAATTAATTAATTAAAATTTCCTAAAAAAGGGGTAGAAGAACAATTTAGGAAAAATTTATCTCTGCGTGGACAATGTGTGTGTGTGTATATATATATATATATATATATATATATATATATATATATATATATATATATAATAAAATACAAATGATTTTAAATTTTTCGCTCACTCAATAAATCTTTTGGACCGTCCAAAGTTTGGAATAAATCTCACCGTCCATTGTGCCGGAGGCACGAGACTGTTGCTAGTATATATATAACATGACTCGAAATTTATTTCAAACTGTCTTGGTATATGCGGTGTTATCTTTAAAGGAGGATATTGAATTTTGTACATTTAGGTGTACCCATACTATCAGTCTTTTGATTACACACCTTAAAATTCCTTATCAAGGATTTGATCGTGTGAATTTTTATTTTTATGATTTTTTTTAATTACTGTTGAGAAGAGTTATAACTGCCTAGCCTAAATTGTGCTTGATAAATATAGAAGATCTTTCTTGTTAGAATTTAGACAGAGAAATTGGCACGAGTAAGAAATTTGGTATACAATTTTTTACCCTAAAAAAAAGTTTTCGGATTATTGAGCCAAATCAAATATAACCCACATAATGATTCATATAAAATGTCGATCAAGATCACATATCAGTATCTCAAAAACAATAAATTTTTGATCCAATACAGATTAAGGTCATTGCTAAACTCGTTAACCGGCCTAATCCAAAAATGAGTCATCAAAAGTTTTAAGAAACAATTCTCATAAAAAAGAGGAGCAATGTTAATTGAGTCTTGCTACTTATAAAAGATAAAGAGAAATTAAAAAGGACCACAACCTAACTTATTTTATATTTTATTATTTAAAGTTTCACGTTAATATCAATCTAATTTAATTATAAAATTTGTACATATAAATCATTTTCCTTGTTAATTTTCGATTTGGAGCCTCTAGGATCCTCGTTGACTTTTTTTTAATACAATGAAAATAAGAGTCCCAACTTATTTACCTAATTTTCAAATTTTCACCATTCTTAGTAGTGCCACAATGTCTCCCTTCCACTTTCTCAACTATAAAAAAAGATTATCAAAGGTATCAAATCTCAAATATCAAAGCTGAACTCAAAATGAATATTGTAATGAGAAGAGCAAATTTTGTATGCATATATATCAGTTCAAAATTGGCATATTTTACGATTTTTAGTTGTGTAAAGCACACATATTGCTATAGACATCACAAGATTTTATACTTTGCCTTTACCTCTAGGAAAAGAAGATACCAAAACCTTTCTTCCCAACTACACCTAAGAACCAAAATCCGTAACTCTAATATTACACTACCTCCTAAACTATACCACAAAATGTTTCTCCCTCCTGCAAAACCAAAAATATTTCCCAATGGATAAAGAAAAACCAATATTAGGCCCTCAACTACTACACCCTCAACGCCGCACTCATCCATTAATTTGGGGCGCTGCCATAATCTGCACGATTGTGGCCGTGGCTGTCATTACTATAGGAATCTTTGTGTTAATAAGTTACCTCGTAATCCACCCAAAAACTCCGTCCATCAGTGTGTCATATGCAAACCTCGATAAATTCGACTATGATCAATCGGAGAATCTTGACGTGCAGCTCACCGTGGTTGTCAAAGCGAAAAATGAGAATGTAAAAGCTCATGCGAGTTTTTATGGATTAGGCTTGATACTCGGGTTCCACGGGCTAGAACTAGCTAAGTTAGTTAATGAGCCGTTCGATGTGAAGAAGAACAGCTCGGTTGAGTTTCACTATGTGGTCGAGTCCATTCGAGTTCCATTGAGAGGATTACAACAGAGTTATGTGCAATCGTCGTTAAGGAAACGGATGATTTCGTTGGAGTTGAAAGGGAAGGCTAAGACTCGGTGGAGAGTGTGGATTGTTGGGGCGGTAAGGTTTACGTTGCATATTGATTGTGATCTGAAGTTCTTTGTGCCGAATGGGAGTTTAAGTGCAGGCTCAAGTTGCAGCTCTAAGACTCATTGATTGAAATTTACCCTGTTTTAGGGTATTTTTTATTTATTTGGTACAGAAAAATGGAAGGTAGGTACAACATGCGTATGCATATGAAGGAACCGAAAACCTAGTGGAGTTGGGACGACATGAAGGAACCGAAAACCCAGGGGTGTTGGACATAAGCGTACGAGTTCCCGCAAACCAGTGTTTGGGTGTTGATATGATGTGTATAGATGTAGACAATTCCCTCGTTGTCATGATTAATATTTATAGTTCAATTTACTTTTAATTTTAGGTACTTTGGAAATAAAGTGTAGATTTTTTGGATTAATTTTTCTTACTCTAAAGGTATTTGATGATGTTACATATGTATCAATATTTTTTGTTGTCTGTTATACAGATAACTATTATTAGATACTCCCTCCGTCCCATGATAAAAGTCCTTATTACTATTTTGGGTAGTCCATTGTTAAATGTCCATTTTCCTTTAATAACCAAACTTTTACACATATTTTCCTATTATACCCGTAACATTAAATATCTCATAGTTTTCTTATTCTAATTCTCTCTCCATATTTAATGACATTATTATGGATAATTTTGTCATTTCATTCATCTTCTTAATATGCGTGAAAAGTCCACCAAGACTTTTATCCTGGGACAGAGGGAATAATATTTTAACGAGATACATAATCTTACCTAATCTCATATATAATATAAGTCAAATCGTAAGAAATTTTTTGTAATACATAGCGGAACTAGTATTAAATTAAATAAGTTGTAGTTGTTTAACGAGCATTAATTAGGGAGTGTAATGCGATTTGCTATGAATTGGTACAGTTTTAAGCTTCCAACGCAACCGCAATGGAAAGATGCAGTTTTTAACTTTACCAACCGTGTCAAATCGGTTTCTTGCTGTTGTGATTCCTTACCGTTGAGGTGCGGTTTCTGTTTCAAAAACATACTACTTCCGTCCCATAAATAAGTGATTTTTTAACTTAAATCGCACATACCAATACACAAGTTAAAATGACAAAAATACCCTTAATATATTTTCTTTGAAGTTGAAGAGTTAATGAGTGTCATTTAATTGTAGTGATGGTAAGATGCAATAAATACCATTGAATGCATAAGGGCAATATATGAGAAAATATTACAAAAATTGTATTGGAGTTCTAACACATCACTTATTTTGAGAAAAAATATTAAGCCTAAAAAAACACTTATTGTGGGACGGAGGTAGTACTTAATTAAATAGATAGCAAAATACTTCATCCATCCCATTATATCTGACGTTCTACAAGTTTTCACACAAATTAAGAATATATACAACTTTATTATTTTACCCTTAATTAATATATCGTCCCATTAATGCTTGACTTCTCTGTTTTCTTCTAAAAATTCTCTCTCCTGCCTATTACCGTAGCAGATGCAAGCCTTCATCTTCTCTCTCTCTCTCTCTCTTCAGAATTAAAATCTACTCCATTGAAGATCTCCCCAGATTTAAGATCTACTTCATCTGCGCTCTGTCGTCTTCTTCTTCATCTCTTCATCGGTCAGATCTGACCGTTCAGAAACAAATCATCTCTTCACCCGCCGGATCTGACCGTTCAGATCATCGGCTGGATCAATCTCGCCGACGGCTAGTCCGTCTCCGGGGACGGAAAAGTTAGAGGTGGAAGAAGAAGATGATGAATTTGGGGGGTCCAATATGGCAATATGTTTTTTCAGTACACTCTGCAAATCTACACCTCTTTCCAGATCGGACGAAAAAAACATATTTCCAAATTGGTTTGAACAAAAGAGAGTACTGAAATGTTTTTTCAAAAGATTGATTTGCAGCTACTGATGAGAAATAGACGACGAAAGATTGGAAATATGTTTTTTTCATTCTAACAAAAGAGAGTGTACTGAACGGAAATCATGGGTTTGGAAGAAATTACCAGTCCGATTGCTGGTGCCGGAGATGGATTCTCAGATCATTTCCATTAAAGTGAGTCTTGTAGAGGAAATTCCACAGGAACTGTTCTCAATATGCATTAATAGTGGTAGAGAAGGAAGGGTATAGAAGGAAAATAAATGGCAAAATATTCTTGGGATTCTAGAACGTCAAATATTTTGGGAAAAAAAATCCTCCTAAAACGTCAAATATAATGGGATGGAGGGAGTAATTATTATTGTCTATATTGTATATTGCAAATGATATTTAATACTATTTTTCGTTCTAAAATTAGAGATACAATTTGACTTTTAAAGTGAAACGACGATATATTAAACTTCTTCAAATAGATATGAATTTATTTAATATTAGTTGATACTTTTAATTACAATTATATATTATATAACAAAAAAGTTTAAATATAAATTATTATTCTAAACTATTGCTGTTTTTAACTTCAGTGGTCTAACTTTTAATATTTTTCAATTGAGACATTAAAGTCTTAATTCTTAATTTCTTTCTACTGAAGTCCAATTAGAATGCCACATCAAAAATTGGGAGATGTAAAATCAACCTATATTTGGAGATAAAAACATGTCTTTAATGAAGTTTTGAACAATTGTAGTATTATATTAAGGGACAAAAAGGTAAAAACAAATAACAGGGGTTTATCTCATCTAATATATATTAAGAACAAATTATAATTAAATAATATTTCAAATATTATACAAATTATTCAATGGATTCAGCTTTGTCATGATAAAAAAATATTCAAATGATGAAAAATATTACAGTACAAACAAAACGAATGGAAGTGAAATTAACATGAATCAGATTGAAATGGGATTTCAAGGGTTTGAAGGTGAAAACGGGAGTTGGAGAGAAATTCTTAAAATTTAAGGAAGGGCTAACAGGAAGAACAATCAGAGAAAGAATTGGTCCAGCGCTCACCAACAAGGGATATACAGATAGAAGTGCAGGATTGAATAATCAGGAGGGAGTAGCGAAGTCGGTTGGGTGCAAAAAGAGGAAGCAAAAAAATCCGGAGATCCGTTGAACAATGAAATGGGATTGACAAAGATATACATTCAGGGGCTTGTAAAGGGCGAACAAAAAGGAGAAATCTGGAATCTCTTCAAGGGTTTATGTAAAATTTGTGGAGAAGGTGAATTTTTCGGAGAAAAATAGTGGAAAAAAAAAAAAATTAGTTTAAGCCTTCTTCTTTGTTCTTCCTTCCTACTCGGTGATAATCTTTCCACACACGGTAGAGTTCGCCTCAGAGCATTGGCATTGTTGTATCCTGGGAGACAATTTGTCCTGCCACGGCCAAATATTGTCTTAAGGAAACTGTTTTACAGTCCTCAAAGCTACAATTTTCTAATCTGTTCAACGTCCATTGTATTAAGGTTAAATTTGTTTTATTTTATTTTCGGGTTTTACTTTGATATAAATATAGAATTCTTTTTCGAATTTTATTGTATTTCTGCTTCTAAAAAAAATAAAAAATTATTACTAACGTGGCTAACAATCTTAAGACAATCTTTGTGTTTTGGTTAATCTTTTATTAAGTTGCAGATTATACCTTTGCTTTGGAATACCTTGACTTGGTTTTCTTATTTGGACTGTTCTGGATTAATACTCACTTAGACCGTTCTGGAATAATTAAATAATAATTTATTTCCTATTCAAAACAGGTTGTTAATTTTTTTTTTAGACTAACTGAGTCTGTTTGTATTTTCAGAATGAATATTCCTGAGAATGAAATTGTTCCAACTGGTCCACAGAACAATCTAGGTTCTGGTTCACAGAATGGCACCGATGGACAGAACGTATCTGGTTCACAGAACATTGGTTCTGGTCCTATATACGAGTCTGGTTTCAAGATTGCAGCTCCCCGCCAAACCATACCTGTCAATCACAGTGAAAAACCAGAAAAATTCACTGGTGTGAATTTTAAGACTTGGCAACAGAAGATGTTGTTTTACCTTACTATGCTGAATTTGGCTAATTGCTTGAAGGATGATCCTCCTGTTATCAGAGATGATGAGGTGGATAATGTCACCGCCTACAACGCAATTGAGGCATGGAAACAATCTGATTTTCTTTGCCGTAATTACATTTTGAACGGTCTAACTGATGCACTTTATAGTGTATACAGTATTAAGAAAACGGCAAAGGAACTTTGGGAATCCTTGGACCGGAAATACAGATCAGAGGATGCTGGCGCTAAGAAATTTTTAGTGAGCCAATTCCTGAATTTCCAAATGGTTGATTCCAAAACTGTTGTAAATCAAGTTCAAGAACTCCAGCTGATTATCCATGGGATTCATGCTGAACGTATGGTAATTAGTGAATCTTTCCAAGTGGCTTGTATCATTGAAAAGTTACCTCCTGGTTGGAAAGACTTCAAAAATTACCTTAAGCATAAGCGAAAGGAGATGACAGTTGAAGAACTAATTGTTAGACTTCGTATTGAGGAAGACAACAAAGGCTCAGAGAAAAAAATCTCCAACGTTGCCCGCCAGTCTGAGGCTAGGGTGAATGTGGTGGAGGTCAATAAAGAATCCAAGAAAGGAAAAAAACCTCAATCTGGGTCCAAACTGGGTCCTAAGGGTGGCATTTCCGAGAAACCAAAATTCAATGGAAAATGCTACAATTGCAACAAGGAGGGGCACAAGTCCTCTGAATGTAGGTTGCGTAGAAAGTTGAAGCCTAAAGAAGCACATGTTGTGGACGAAATTGCTAGAGATGTGTCTGACATCAACTTATGTGCCGTGATTTCTGAAGTCAACCTCATTGACTCAAATCCAAGGGAATGGTGGCTGGATACCGGTGCCCCACGTCATGTCTGTTGTGACAAAGATTCCTTTGCTGAACTGGTTCCCAGCAAGAATGGGGAGAAGCTCTACATGGGCAATGCTGCAATTTCCAAGATCAAGGGAAGTGGTACTGTAATTCTGAAGATGACTTCGGGAAAAGAAGTGACTTTGAAGAATGTTTTATATGTTCCTGAAATTAGGAAGAATCTTGTATCTGGTAGCCTCCTAAGCATTCATGGTTTTAGGATGGTATTTGAATCGGACAAGTTTGTTTTGTCAAAAGGGGGAATGTATGTGGGAAAAGGGTATGTTTGTAATGGCATGTGGAAAATTAATGCTGTCTCTAGCAAGTCCAATGCAATGATTAATAATAAGAATAAGACTTCTTCTGCTTATATCATTGAGTCATTTAATTTATGGCATGGTAGACTTGGACATGTAAATTATAATACCCTACGTAGGTTAATTAATTTACAACATATTTCAACATTCCAAATTGATTATAAACATAAATGTGAAATTTGTGTTGAATCAAAATTAACAAGATCTTCATTTCATACAGTTGAAAGAAATACAGAACCACTTGATCTGATACATAGTGATGTATGTGATTTAAAATTTATCCAAACAAGTGGGGGTAATAAATATTTTATCACTTTCATTGATGATCGTACAAAATATTGCTATGTATATTTGCTTAAAAGCAAAGATGAAGCTTTAGAGAAATTTGTTCTTTATAAGCAGGAAGTTGAGAACCAACTTAATAAGAAAATTAAGGTGGTAAGGAGTGATCGTGGTGGTGAATACGTTGAACCATTTGGTAAGTTCTGCTCCCAACATGGTATTATTCATGAGGTTACTCCACCTTACTCCCCTCAATCTAATGGGGTAGTGGAACGCAAGAATCGTACTCTAAAAGAGATGATGAATGTGATGCTAAATAGTTCTGGGTTGCCACAGAACATGTGGGGGGAAGCTGTCTTATCAGCTAATTACCTTTTAAATAAGGTGCCTCGTAAGAAATTAGACAAGACACCACATGAGTTATGGAAAGGAAGGAAACCTTCCTATAACTACTTAAAAGTGTGGGGGTGTCTTGCAAAAGTTTTGGCTCCATTGCCAAAGAAAATGAAAATAGGTCCAAAGACGGTGGATTGTATTTTCATTGGTTATGCGCTTAACAGTAATGCATATCAGTTTCTTGTTCATGATTCTAAGAATCCTGATATACACAAGAACACATTCATGGAATCAAAGAATGCTTCATTCTTTGAACATATTTTTCCATGCAAACGTGAAGAGATTGAATCGTGTTCGAAACGATCTCTTGAGATTGTTAATGAAGACAATCAAGACATTCAACATGAAGTTGAAGTAGAAGGAAATGAAGAGGTAGAGCCTAGAAGGGGTAAAAGGGCAAGGGTTGAAAATTTTTTTGGACCAGACTTTCTAACCTATATGCTAGAGGTTGAACCTCAGAATTACAGTCAAGCTGTAAATTCAACAGATAGTCCTTTATGGAAAGAGGCTATACGAAGTGAAATTGATTCCATCATGCAAAATCATACTTGGGAATTAGTGGACCTTCCTCTGGGAACGAAACCACTAAGTTCTAAATGGATTTTCACACGAAAAATGAAAGCAGATGGAACAATTGATAAGTACAAGGCCAGATTGGTTATAAAAGGATATAGACAAAAGGAAGGTCTTGATTACTTTGATACGTATTCTCCAGTGTCGAGAATAACCTCTATTAGGATGATACTTGTTATTGCCGCTTTACGGAATCTCGAAGTACATCAAATGGATGTGAAGACAGCCTTTCTAAATGGAGATCTTGATGAAGAGATCTACATGGAACAACCTGAAGGTTGTGTAGTTCCAGGTCAGGAAAGAAAAGTTTGTAAATTGGTGAAGTCTTTATATGGACTAAAGCAAGCACCAAAACAATGGCATAAGAAATTTGATGATGTCATGATGGCTAATGGCTATAATATAAACGAATGTGACAAATGTATTTATGTCAAAATCACAAACAAAGGATATGTTATTCTGTGTTTGTATGTTGATGACATACTGATTGTGGGTAGTAATGAAAATATGGTGAAGAATATTAAGGACATGTTAAACTCTAAGTTTGATATGAAAGATATGGGGCTGGCTGATGTGATTTTGGGAATCCAAATCAAGCGTTCACCTAATGGTTTCATTTTAACCCAGTCACATTACGTAGACAAGATACTTGGGAAGTTCAGCAAGGATGATTCTAGTGAAGCTAGAACTCCTTTAGACATCAGCCAGCATCTCTGTAAAAACAAAGGTGAAAGCGTTGACCAAGTAGAATACGCAAGGGTTATAGGCAGTCTGATGTATCTCATGACTTGTACAAGACCTGATATTGCTTTCACTGTAAATAGTTTAAGCAAATACACGAGTAATCCAGGGGATAACCACTGGAAAGCTATCGTTAGGATACTTCGGTATCTAAGATACACTCGTAATTATGGACTGCACTATACGAGAGAACCTGCAGTATTAGAAGGATTCTCTGATGCTAGTTGGATTTCTGATATAAAGAACTCCAAAGGTACAAGTGGGTACGTGTTCACTCTGGGAGGAGGAGCAGTGTCCTGGAAATCCTCAAGGCAAACGATTATAACCAGATCCACGATGGAGTCTGAGTTTGTAGCTCTGGATAAAACCGGAGAAGAAGCCGAATGGTTACGAAACTTCTTGGAGGATATTCCTGAATGGCCTAAGCCTGTGCACACAATTTGTTTATATTGTGATAATCAAGCATCGATTAAAAGAGCACAGAACGTGATGTATAACGGTAAGTCGAGACACATGCGTCGTCGTCACAATACCGTTAGGCAACTGATCACAATGGGGGTTATCTCTATTGATTATGTAAAATCAAAGGATAACATTGCGGATCCGCTAACCAAAGGTTTAAACCGAGATCAAGTTGAAGCGACATCAAGAAGAATGGGATTGATGGCCATAAATATTTAAAGGTTCTATGTGAAGGAAAACCTAACCTTGTTGACTGGAGATCCCAGAATCTAGGTTCAATGGGACAACCTAATTGCATAGACAATGTATTATCATTGTAGGGGGTCTAACCCTTATCTGTAAACAGTGATATGAAATCGGATAAGGTTAAGCTATGCTTTTAATGATTCTTGTTTGTCAGTAATCTGAACAAAAAGATAGAATCACCTATGTGAGAATGAAGTGGGGTCGCTTCAAGGAAAACTAATGAGTTTAGTTCTCTTCAATTCTTGCAGAACCAGGAGATGTTCACGACCATAATGAACATAACCATGAGAACCAAAACCGTGTTATGTTAGTATTTGTGTGAGGTATATCATCGTTTACACAAACGGCAGAATAGTTCAAGGACATCACGTCTACTAGTCAGCCAGTAAAGTAAATATACTTCACAAGGGAAGGTTCAAGGGTTGATACCTACCTATCCTATGCTAATATCAACTGTAGAGAGTTATCACCACATCGAATTCCTTTGTTTTCAATTTTCATTCATGTGGGGGATTGTTGTGAAACGGATGTTATTGAATGAGAAATTGGTGATAATGAATGAAGGCTTAGTGGGGATGCTATTGAATGGGAAATTGATGGCTTTCTTTATGAAGGCTTAGTGGGCATCAATGATGGAAATAATTGGTTTTGGGAGTTTCTTTCTCAACTCTTGTTATAAGTTTTTTTTTCTCCAAGGATGTGAAGAAGGTGAATTTTTCGGAGAAAAATAGTGGGAAAAAAAAAAATTAGTTTAGGCCTTCTTCTTTGTTCTTCCTTCCTACTCGGTGATAATCTTTTCACACAAGGTAGAGTTCGCCTCAGAGCATTGTTGTATCCTGGGAGACAATTTGTTCTGCCACGGCCAAATATTGTCTTAAGGAAACTGTTTTACAGTCCTCAAAGCTACAATTTTCTAGTCTGTTCAATGTCCATTGTATTAAGGTTAAATTTGTTTTATTTTATTTTCGGGTTTTACTTTGATATAAATATAGAATTCTTTTTCGAATTTTATTGTATTTCTGCTTCTGAAAAAAAAATAAAAAATTATTACTAACGTGGCTAACAAAATTGAGAATATATATTTACCGAGAAAGAGAAATAAGAGCGGAAGTTGGTTTGGGTTTGTGAGATTCAGGCACATAAATGAAGCAGCAAATGCAATTAGAAGAAGGAATGTATGCAAGTTCAAGGGGAATTTGTTGGCTATGAATGTAGCACGATTCACAAAAGATCATGGTGGAAAAATGGAGAATAATGATCAACAATTGTAAGCTAAGGTTTACAGTGAAGAAAATAAAAACTAACAATCAACAATAGGGCAGAGCATTTGTGGCGTTGTGAATGACGAAGTAAAATTGAAGTGGCAAAGACTCTTATGGTTCATTTCACGAAAACAGAGAGGATATAGAGAGATTAAAGCCATATGTGATAAGGTAGGAATCAAGTAGTCAATAGTGTGCCCAAGGTAAAAATTGTTTCTTGTTAATGCTTAATAGTGAGAAAGATAGAATTAAGATTGATCAAAGGATGTGGGAAAGACTACAAAATTGGGCAATCAAAATTAGATGTAACAATATTGACGAGGAAGAGAAGAATGTTATGGTTGGAATGCAGGGGAATACCGGTGAAAGCTTGGACAGAAGGAACAATGGAGAATATTTCATAAGAATGGGGTGAGTATTTGACATGTGACAACAAAAGTACAAAACATTGAGAATGGACAGCGTGGAGAGGACACGTATTATGGTTTGGTCAAGTTATAGCGGCTGTTTGAATGCTGCAAAACCACTTATGGTGGAAGGGAGAAGTAAACATATTCAGGTAACATAAATTAGTAGTGAGGATGTGCACTGCTATGAAGAGGAAGCTGTGTTGATTGATGATTACCAGTGGTCGGAAAACTTCGACAATTCACCAGAAAAATGGACAGGAATTGTAAAGGACACGTCAATGAACTGTTTGATGAAAATTCCCAAAAAGACAATGCAATTAATGAAAGTTATCAGTTTGAAAATTCATTTAATAAGGAGAGTAACAAGATATGGGAAACTGGAGAGAATTCAAAAGATGAAGGGGAACAATCAGTTGTGGGTGAAACACAAGAAGAAGAAAAACAAAAAAATATAGAGATTTAGAATGATAGTGTAACTTCCCAAAACACTAATGGAGTGGGTGAAGGAGGCATAAAGGTGAGGACCGAAAAATATGGTAGGAGCAAAAATAAAATAGATTCGAAAAGAGAAACAAAACAGTGTCATTATGAAGATTGTAACAAAATCAGAGAGAGGTTGGAGTAGGAAGAGGAAAGCTTTTTGGGCTATCGGCAATGAGAACGAAGAAGATGAAAAAACGGAGGGGATTACTGTATCAAAAGTTAGCTCGGGAAGCAATGGTAAAGGAAAAAACAAAGAAGTAAAAAGGTGGAGATTTATGCACAATATTGAAGATCTGGTGGAGAATACCAACAAGAGAAACAGGGAGAAAACAAAGGTAATATACTCCCAATAAAAGGGGAAGAAAACCAAGAATTGTAAATGAATTCTTGTCAGGAGGAGATATACTTGCCAGAAATAATTTCATTTGGAAAGCAATGAAAACATGGAGAACTCTTGGTTTGATTGGTGACAATCCTGAAATCAAAAGGAAAGCATTGTAACGGTAAGGAAAGCATTGTAACGGTTAGAGGATATTTTTAGCAAAGAAAATTGAAAGAAGAAAGGAGTAAAGAAATGTTGTGGAGAAAACGATAAAAAAAATTATGTGAATGTGCTTATCGAGAATGAGAAAAAGAAAAAAAGGAAAAGGAAGAAGCAAGGCATTTGCAGTTATTGTTAGGGGGATAATTCTCGGAGGGTCTTTTCTCAAGTCTCAATTATGGGGTGTGTTATAGACTTATAGGAGTGTGGTTGATTTCTCTTTTGTGGAAGATTTATAGGTGTTTAATTCTTTCTAGTAAGTGGCTTTGATATGCAATTCAGGATTTTATTTTTAGAGGCGAGACGGGTGAAACAAGGAGAGAAAGACTTTATTGTGCTGCTTTGGCTTTTCTGTTTAGAGCTATGGGGTAGAAGTTATAGTCCTGCTTTGGTGTATAAACCTTATGTTACGTTACTTGCTGTTAACGCCAAGTTTTGTCTGCGCGTCCAATCTCGGAATCCACACGCTGAAACCTGCACAATAACAAATCACATAAGAAGCTTGACGGCTTGTGCCGCCGGGGGATAGCTCCGGTGTGAAAATAAGTACAGGCCGTTCACAAGGTTTAACGATGGAGGCTCAAGTGTTTAGTGTTCAAAGATGTATTACCTCTTAATTGTAACACTGACCTTATATTTATAGTACTCTCATCACCCTAGAATCCTTCTCCGAGTCGGTTTAGGATTCCTAACTATGATAATTACCATAATTTGGGTCTAACACAATCCTCTTAAAAGGTGGTAGTGGAATATCATCCAAACACTACCTTTGGAGTTACCTTATTCAAATACGGTTAAGACTCCAGACTCTGTACGCAGGATGGTCCACTGCACAGGCTCAACCCCAACAAACTCACCATCGGGTCTGGGCCTTGGTCCAAAGGACTCGAGGGTCCGACTCCGAACACTACCTTTGGAGTTACCTTATTCAAATACGGTTAAGACTCCAGACTCTGTACGCAGGATGGCCCACTGCACAGGCCCAACCCCAACAAACTCACCATCGGGTCTGGGCCTTGGTCCAAAGGACTCGAGGGTCCGATTCCGAACACCATACACTAAGGCGAGGCTCCGACCCAAAGGACTCGGATGCCGAACCCAAATACCTTCAGGTTCTCCATGGGCTTCGGACTAAGAGGCTCATAAACCCCTTCCAGTGTCAAGTCGTCGACCCACATGAGCGTCGATAAAATGCTCCCGAACACTTGCTAAGAAGTGTTTTTGTATTTTCATGCACGGGATGATAGAAATATATGTATACTATATTTAGATGATTTTGGGTGTTCATAAGATGAATGATAGGACATGATCAGGGCCGGTCAAAACTTTTTGGGGTCACAAGCCAGTGATAAAGTGCGCTTTGGAAAAAAAGAAGAATAAATTTTAGTCTTGAAAAAAAAGAAAATAAATTTCAGCCTTCCATTAGAGAGAAACAAAAATATCTTGTATGATTATACTTGTAACTACTCTTTTATTGTGGGGAAAAAAATTGGATTTTTTTAATGGCCTCTAACATATATGGATTATTAAAATTTGGGATCTTCTTAATTTTGGGAACCTCAAGTCATTGCTTATATGGCTTAACATATGGGCCGACCCTGGACATGATTTTAGTTTCATCATGACAAAATAGAAGATGAGCTATTTTGAAAGTATTTGTTAGAATTTAAGAACGAATAATATTGCAATCACACATATATTATATGAAAGACGGGAAAGTAAGAACATGAGATATACTCAGGTTCACCAATTTGGCTAGTCCTACTTGTCTGATGTAATCATTAGATATATCACACACTCTACAATGATCCACACACCAAATTAAGACTGTAAATGAGTCGAATCAATCCGGATTCTGGGTTGCTCAGATTTGATTCGATACAAAAATGTCTTGTTCGTATTCGATTCGAATTCAAAATGAAATTTAAACAATGTACATGTATTCGACTTGATGCAAAAAATGGTACTCGAAAATCGATTCGATTCGACTCAAAATTATGTTCAAACTACTTGTTTTGAATCGAACTCGAGTAAAAATGAGCTTGTATTATTGATTCCAAATTTACAGTTTACAATATACAATTTTGAAAAGTTGAAGGAATATGAATTAAAAAAATACACATTAGTAGCAGCATCACCATTAACATTCAAGTTCCTAGCAGCAGCAACATTATTCATTAACATTCAAGTTTCCAGCAAGTAACATCATTAGGATTCAAGTTTCTATCTGCAACATTGACATGAAAGTTTCCAGCAAGCAGTAACATTAGCATTCAAGTGTCCAAGTGTAGGGATGAGGATTCATCAGTAGTTGGTTTTTGCAGTAAATGGCATACAAGATCAGTTGCAAGATCATATGCAACATATTTAATCCACATACAAAACTATTTGGTACCTGCAAATAGCATATTGTTATTAAGAATATACATCACTGAAAAAGGCACAACATGATTAAATTTTGGAATTTTAACAAAAGGGTAAAAATGCTGCTACTCCCCAATTCCATGGTAATTTGTTGGAATACCACCCATATTATAATGAACAGTAAGTAAAACAGGTATTGGCTCCTTAACTCTTTTGTAACATCAATGTTGACGTCGGGAAAAATTTCCTTTTATGGAATTCCTCTTTTAATGATTTCTTACCCTTTATGTTTTCTATGTGTTGAATTTCTTTTGAAAGGACGAGTTTAAAAAGAGTTCGACACAAAATGTCGACGATTTGAAAATTCAGAGTCACAAGTTGATAATAGTGAAATAGTTGTACCAACTCAACCGAATTTGAAAAGATTTACACAAAGGCCCAATTATTAGACTCTGTTTAACATGCCTTGGAAACCGAAATACATAGAGTTCAGGGGCTTGATTAAGCGGGGGAAGGTGTTAGGTGTGATGCCCCCAAATTCAGACACTCATATCTCGAATTTGGTTCGTAACGTGCTAATTCTAATATCATACTAAAATTATCAACAACGAAAATAATAGAATAATTTACATTGATATAATATAAATATTAGCATCCCAAGGTACCGTAACCGTTACTACAACAATCCAATGATTAAACTTAAACATAATTTAATCATCCTTAATACATCATTCTAAGCATAATAATAATAAAACTTCTACACTTAAAGGACTAAGATATTTTGTAGTCTTGCCATTTCCTTTTTCCTTTCCTGATGTACCGCCTTGCTCTGCCTTTACTGTAATATTTTTAGGGAAGCAAGAATGAGCAACAAGTTTGCCCAGCAAGTAATATAGCAATAAGGATAAACAGTTATAACGTTTGAATCTTCAAAGGTATAACAAAAATTTATAGTTCAAGGACATCAAGAAGTATCAAGAGTTTTCAATAAGTATAGTTATAGACTGAAGGATATCAACAAAATTTCAAAGTTTATTCATTTCAAGGTTTAATAAGAATGAACACTGAGCAGTCACTAAGGACTAAGAACTCTTACTAGAATTAATAGTATTATACTGTAATTCTAATATAAACGAGTACAACAGGTGATCGGCCTAAAATACTCTACGTTATGTATAACATTTAATCATACTCATGTGCGCACGTCGGTTCCCTGATAATATAAAAATTCCCCTTTTAAGAGGGTTGTTCATCTCAGTAGATTTATAAGAGTCCGCACCAAGTTGATTGGTTTGGATAGCTTTCTAACACATGATGTTTTGTCTAGTCGAATCGAATAGCTTAGACAACCTTTAAGAACATTGAGTTCAATTCTCGTAACATGAATCAAGATATAAATTCAACTTCTGATTAGGAACCATAATCATACGAATGTAGATATTTGTTCAATATAAGTATGTTTGATAGAACAATAATTCGAAGTTTCACAATAAGAAATAAGGTCTAAATACGTGCATTCAATTATAAGAATCAAGTTAAGAAACTTTCAATAAAGTAGGAAGTTTAAGGATAGATACTTGCACAATATTCAAAGTCGTGTAAGGTAGAAAACTTGCCTTTAGCGTTGATTACCATTTATAGCGTAAAATTACCTCAATGAACTATATTATCCTATTTTTGTATGTATAGGTATTCATTAGTCACACACACCTTGACATACATATTCACATACATTCATCACACATATCTAAACTTATGTAGACTACACACAGTCAAACTCATAGATGTATAATTCACATTGTTCTTACTTTTAAAATCTTTAGGAACATTTTTAAATATCTTATACTCATCTCATACGTGAAACATTACTTAAGTTACTCATTCCAGTTTAAGTTGTTTCACAAATACACGTTAAAGAACATTTAAGCTAAGTTTGGCCCCTTTCTATTTACTTTTGGCAAATGTTAAATTTACTCACAAATTTCCATTTTACAAAGTTAAAAAGGGCTCATTATATCATTTACTAATCGTAGCATTCATTAACCCACATATCATTGATAAACAACCTCTTTCTACGCATGCTTGCATATATTAATTAGTATAGCTCTCTACTTAGAACTCTTGCATGCTTGCATAGTTTATAGCATGTTTAACTAGATGTGCGAATATGACGGTTATCTCTAGAGGCATAAAGCATCCTATCATAGTTGTTCAAAAGTTCACACTACAAGTTGTAGAGTTTTCAACTCAATTGGTTTTAAATTCTTAAAATTTCATGACAAACAACTAAGCATGCAAAGTACGTTGAATTCACATTTCATACGTATTTATAAAACTAACTAAGTTGTGAATACATGCTCAAAATGTTAGATTTCAAAAAGGCGTACGGTTTTATAAACATGGTTTTCGTCTTTTAACTTTTCTTTCAAAAGATTATAACTCAAACTCTAAACCCATTAAATCATCTTGCACTACATATTGGCACATGTTCAAAGATTATGTATGCTCCTTAAGTTAAGTTAGGTTAGGTCAGTTTAGGACTTCTTGCATCGAACAACAAAAAAAGTTTTCTAAGTTACTGCAGGACCCCCGCCGGGGCGGGTCTAGCTACTGCAGTTTGAAAATGCCATTCCCCTGCTACGAACTAACATGCCAACATTTCAACCAAACAGTAATGTAATGATACCCAATTGATATAAATTTACTACTAAACATCCCTAGCATGATTCTAACAATTCCAAACACATAAACAATCAAATTCAAGAATCAAATTCAAGATTTTTGCCATTTTTGCAAAGTTTAACACATTTAACGATTCTCTTCGCTACGAATTCGTTACTTGACCAAATCACTCCGTTTAACTTTCATTGATTTCGCAGTCAACCATATTAGCAATGTCTATCATCAATTGACAGATTCTATCATGCTTCAACCATAAATTTTCCAACTCAAAACAAGTATTTTAGAACTTTTCTAAGAACGTGCAAAATGTGAAATTTAAGAACATGTAAAGGGATATTACCTTCTGTGAAGTTGAAATGCTAACTCTAGCTTCAATTTACAAATTGTATATGCTCAACCCAACCAAACTCACACACAACTTGAATTTTAATAGAGAACTTAACAAAAAGTCTGTGAATGGGAAGGGCTCCATTTATAGGAAAACTTGTGAACATATTTGTGTTTTGGTCAATGAATTAAACCATTGGAATGGAGAAGAAGATGATGGATATGGGGGATTTGGTGGAGGAGCACTATTTAGACTACTCCCTTCCTCATGATTTGCTATCTCTGAGGTTGGTAATGAGAGACTAAGCTAATGGCCTATTACGTGAAGAAGAAAAGAAGACACTCAATTTGGGACAACTCTCTAATGCTCAGCATTTGCAAACCACTACTAGCATACATGAGTTTATTTGATATTTGTTCCCAAATGATCATATACACCCACTCATATATTACACATGGAATTATATAATCCATGTACATTGGTTTATTTCAAATAATATTTACATTAGACTATAATATAATTTAGTTGGTTACTAATATTATTTTCCATAAACTCATTATTCCAATTCTACATAAATATTAAAATAATTATTTAATATTAATTATTTATTTAGTCTAAGTTATTTTCTCTCATAGGTTTAAAATACACATTTAATTACTCACACACACATCATGACGTCACATAAGACTCTTTCACACAACTTAGTAAGTTACATAAGTTAAACTTACTTTTTTCATATAATTTTATATAATAATTATTTACATTCTAATGTCACACCTCATTTTATATTGAAGGAAAAATCTTATTGTCGATGTCGGGATTTTTAGTTGTCCCTTTTTCGTTACTTGTTCTTTGGTGTTCTCATTTTAAGTGAGATTTGTTTGAAAAAATAAGTGAAAACGGTCCGACATATATAATGTCGACGATGGACTGTTAAGAGTTGCCAGTTGGTTTTTTAAATGGTTGTACCAATCCAACCGAGAAAAGGTTTGCACATTGACCCAGTGATGTGACACTGCTAAACGGGTCGGTGAAATCGAGATTCATTAGGGTCCGGGGACTTGATTATGCGGAGGGAAGATGTTAGGCACCCCCTGACATCCGTGTTACCACGGTGACCGCCACTTTTCAAGAAACTGTTATCTAAATGTGTGTGTGTGTGTATGGGTCAATGTGCGGTTATTTGGAAGTAGTGCGAGGCCTCGTTCGCACCTATATACACAGGGTTTGAATTTATGTAAAAATTTAGTTTTTAGCAAGATATGACAATGATGTTTTATAAAAGATGTTTTTCAAACCCTGATGCTCAATAGTAATTGAGACATTTTGATACTTCCATTTTATTCAATATTCGGCTTGATTGCTTTTATTATTGAGATGCAAAACATCTACAAGAAAATATTGTACAACATAATGCCGACTTCCTCGTGGGTATGAAAACCATCTGAGAAAATCCGGACACCGTAGATAAATTTACAAGCTGTTCACAGCTGAAAAAGTCCATCACGGGAACCGAATCTAGATTCAGTAGGCTGAATCTGTGATCACATGATTTCTTAGCTCACATGATGCTGCAATTTGTATAAAAAATAGTAAGCAAGTATATATATATAAAAGCTGTAAATATATATATACAGACATGATCACCAACCATGAAGCACCTTCATGGAGGATCAGAAATGTAAATAAAGTTGTAAAAGCTATCAACCGCCACGGAGGAAACTCCAGGCGGGACGAAACGTAAAGAAAGTTGTAAAAGCGATCTACCACCACGGAGGAAACTCCAGGCGGGACCAAACGTAAAGAAAGTTGTAAAAACGATCAACCACCACGGAGGAAACTCCAGGTGGGACAATATATATATATATATATATATATATATATATATATATATATATATATATATATATATATATTAAAGCAGAAAACGCTCCGGATGTAAAATCCAGGCTCATCGAACAAAGTCCGACAACAGCTAATATATATATATATATATATATATATATATATATATATATATATATATATATATATATATTAAAACAGTAAACGCTCCGGACCGAAGTCTAGGCTCAATCGAGGCATAACTCGATAATGTTAGTCCATATATATATATATATAAATATATAAATATATAAATATATAAATATATAAATATATATGTATATACAAACTAAAATAAAACAACAGACCGAAGTCCGGGCAAACACACGCAACACGACTCTCAACGTGAAGAAGGGTGTGTGTAAAGATGAGGAGAAATGCTTTAAAGTGTGTGAGAAGGCTTACAGTGGGCTGCCAAAGTAGACTTCTATATCTTTAAAGTGGATGAAACTCAGCTCCCGCCGGTACAAAAGTATCTATATGTGAGCTCACAAGTGCTTAAAATGAGAAAGCACTCAGTATATTGCAAGTACGGAGTAAATTTGACAGGGCTTCCGCGCTCTTTCTCCTCTTAAAATGGCCACCCCAAGCCCTCTATTTATAGAGGGGGGAGCCACAGGTGTACCTGCAGCTGCCCGAGTTGTCCCAGGTTTCTCTGGTCGCGTCGTCTCACAGTACATGCACGAAGGCACTACAATGTCCGGTCGAACTTTTAGAATTACAATCCGGGCATCCGACTGAGGTATGTAGGACCTATTTCGGACCGCCGTTGTCGAGAATTGTACAATGACATGGGATTAGAGGTTGTACAAAGTCATGAAGATGGGACGGTGCCCTCCGGTCTTCAAGCTTCAAATTCTATCCGTTACCCTGCACAATAGTCACTCGAGATTGGTTTTCCTTGATTCTTGTGGGACATTATTGTGTAGAAATACGTGTATGAAATGTTTTAAAGGCGTGATATGGCTCTAGAGTGGCGAGATGATGCATTTGCCCCTCACCGGAGTTATCGCCGGTTTGGGTTGATAAAGCAGACGTTGCTCAGGGTTATCGCTAAGATTGGACTGATGCCAATGTTGGAGGTCCTCAGTGTCATCTCTAAGGTGTGCCTGTCTTCCCGATGCTAAATCTAGGCTTTGTACTGAATGCCTCGGTGTGAGTGCCGAGGTTGAAGGTGATCACATGCATTTGAAATAAGCATTTCTGGGGTTGTCGCCGAAACTGCATTCCTTGGGGTTGTCACCAAGGTTGGTAGCTGCTACTCCCAGTGTTGGGACTGAGACTAGATACCTCGGGGTTATCTCTGAGATTAATCGGTCTTATCTGGTGGAATTTCTGGTGTTGGAACTGCATACCTCGGGGTTATCTCTGAGTTTTAAATTGTTACTCCCGGTGTGTGTTCCGGGGTTGGTGCTGAACTTTTGGTAGTATCTGGGCTGGATGTGAGCTGTCTTCCAGGGTTATCTCTGAAAGACGAATCTGCCCTCCTGCAATGTCAGTGACATGTGTGCAGAAAATTTTGAGTGTCTACAGATGCCCCTCTTTATCATATTCATGCAATGCGATGCATGGGAAGGATAAAGAATCCTAGACACTAGAAATGCAATATGATGCAAATGTATAATGCATGTGTGCGGGGTTGTTGCCTAACATGCTGGGGATGATTGCTGGCTCCATATTGTTTTTACTAGGGACTGGCAATGATGACTAGATTGGATGTGTGATCCAAATCTTTTAGGATGTTGACGTTGGCGCCATCACCAAAGTACTTAATCCTTGATACAAACTTGATTCCGAAGAGGTGCCTCTTATTTGTAAGAGATCTGTTGGGATACAACTTTGTCTGTTTGAGGATGTGTATAACATATTCCATCACCGATCCTCTTTGATGATGTTGACCTTTCCTGGTTTGTAATCGTCAGGATATGTCGAGGTTCTGCTGGATTTACTGCCAATAACATATATTTTGAGACCCCAGATTTTATGAATAAAGATTTAATTTTTTCGAAATATTTTTTTTGAATATTATGGTGTGGATTTGAGATAGTGTTATAGTTGTGGGTAGTATTTATAAATTTTGAAAAGTATGTAAGTTATTATATAATATTCGATTGGTCGGAGAATATTCATTTTAATAGGGAATATTCGTACAACGACACAATCATTGGTGGACCCCACAACGGAATTATTATCGGAATGAGAAAACGATAAAAATACTTTATGAAAATAACGGCGGAAGTTTTACCGTTAACTGTTGAAACACCCGGTGTTAAAAGTACAGTAATACACGTGGTTACATAGTAGCACACGGTATTGATTATTGATGCTTACGTGATAAGTCACTCAGTTTTGTTTTATTAGTATTATTAATGTAATAAAACAGAAAATCTTTTTATATAAAACAGAATACTTTTATAAAGTTATTTATTTTATTAGACAATAATTAGAATATATTATATTTTATTATGCATAGTGTTGCATAGTGCCTGCATAGTGTTGTATAGTACCTGCATAGTATTTTGTATAGTAAAATCTTTTTATATAAAACAGAATACTTTTATAAAGTTATTTATTTTATTAGACTATAAATAAAATATATTATATTTTATTATGCATAGTGTTGCATAGTGCCTGCATAGTGTTGCATAGTATTTTGCATAGTAAAATCTTTTTATATAAAACAGAATACTTTTATAAAGTTATTCGTTTTATTAGATTATAAATAGAATATATTATATTTTATTTAAAAGATTTTACTTTAAATATGTACCGTCCGATTAAAAGTAAATCAATCTGGGTCGTTCATGAATTAGTTACTATGCAGTCCATTCTTCTATAAATAGAAGCTCATTCCTTCATTATTTCTTACGAATTCACTGAAACTCTAGAGAGAGAAACTATAGAGAGAGAGTTCTTCTTCTATAATCTTGAACGTATTTCTTTAGAGTTTTAAGAAGCTTTGAGCGTAGTGTAAGTTTTCTTCAAGAATATCCTAGCCCTACCAGTCGGAATATTATTCTTTTACAGTAAGGGATATTATTTGTTGTACTCGTAAGGGGTATTCTTTCTTTCTTATTCGTGAAGAGAACTTATGTTATTCCATTCTTTATTATTCTGTTGGAATATCCTGTATACACGGGATACCTTATACTTGGTGAAATTCTTTTGTTATTCTATTATTTATTATTATGTTGGAATAACCTGTCTATGCAAAGTACTGCATACATGGTGAAATTCTTCTGTTATTCCATTCTTTATTATTCTGTTGGAACATCCTATCTGTGCGTTTACGCATGACCTGGTTCCGTCCTTTATTATTATGTTGGAACATCCTGTCTGTGCTTTACGCATGACCTGATTCCGTTATTTATTATTCTGTTGGAATAACCTGTCTGTGCGGTCTATCGCATGCATGGTGATTTCTTTTGTTACATTCTTTATTATACTCAGTTGGTTAAAGTTTTGACTTCTATACTCCATAAAATTAGTGGAATATCCTTGATATTTGTGCTTGATCCAGTATCTTTTCATGAAAATATTCTTCTGAGCATTCTTGAATTTTACTCCACAAAGCAGTATCATGTTGACAATTTGAACGTTATTGGTTCCTAGATAAATTAATTCTTAAACTTATTTTATTGAATTATTATGTCATTATCATCATCCTCATGTTTATATTATGTTGAAAGTCATCTGTGGCCTGTAGTGCATAGATGGACTTGGTATGATTATGACCAAGGATTATTCGGTATAATCATGATCGTAATGTTACAAATGATGTGAAAAAAATCCTCATTGACCCGTAGTGCATTGATGAACAGTTTTTGGTATGATTATGGCTATAGATTCTCTTCGGCCAAGGGTGCAAAGATGAATTATTTGATGGCATGATCAGGACCGTTGATGAAAACATGATTATCTTTGGCCCGTAGTGCATGAATAATTCATGGTCGTGATACTAAAGAATATCCTTGGTCTGTAGTGCAGGGATGATTTGATGATGTGGATTATTTATTAAGCTGAGTCTCAACGATAAAAGTAATGAAAAACCTTTTAAATCATAGAAGATAGTAGATTTTATTCTCTAATTGACTCTTCTAATGGATTGCTTGTTCTGCTGCAGTTAAACTTGATGTTTGTTATATTGTATCAGTTTAACACTGTTGAAGGCTAATGATAATTTATTTTGCATTATCTTAGTCATAATATTTCTTACTGGCCTAGTTGAGCTCACCCTTTTACTTTCATTATTCTCTTCAGGAAATGAGAACGTAGCAGGGACTAGTCGGGGAACAGAGTGATGGTCCTAGATGGTGCATTAGTAGTCCTCACTATTCTGTGAAATAGTGTGATAATAAATGTAATGAGGACCCTATTGAGTTTGTATATTGTCTAGATGACAATATTTGTATTAAAACTCACAGCATATGTTTAGTCATATTTTACACGACTGTTGTATAATTAAGTTTGTATTTGAATTCTGTACCATGTATTTGACGACTCAAGATGGGTGATGTATACCTATTTTGGGGGCATCACAGTTGGTATCAAAGCTTAGGGATATGATCCCTGGCTAAGATGTGAGACAAGAACTAGGAGGGGAGAGACGGAGAATTCCTTCGCTAGTATGACCTACCTAAGTTTATTTGGTATTTAATTGGCCGGTCAGAGTATAGGGATAATATGTGACATGTTAATTAACCCTTATTTTGTGACAGTGTTTGAAAATGGCATCTGAAATACTGAGATAAGCAATGAAGCACATGAAACCGTTGAGTTAGCTCAACCAAAACGTCACGACCAACAACACGATAATAATCATACCAGTGGCAACGGCCATCGGAACAATGATAACCATCGTGGGGGAAATTATCATGCCAAGAATGGTAACCAATTCGGTGATAATCATGACCAAGATAATAGAAGTAGAAATTTCAAGAAGAGAAGGTCACCTAACTCGATTTTATTGTGTAGTGAAGTCAAGTCCAGCTGGGATAGTGATGCCGAAGGATGTCTCAGACAAGTCAAAGATGGTAGTTTAAGTGAGAGCGTTTATCAAGGAACCCGAACGAAGTTATTACGGGTAATTTAATCATAAGCTCTTGCGAAGTCTATACCTTATTAGATACCGGTTCTACTCATTCTTTTATCTCTCTTGCTTGCGCTCAACGTTTAAATTTAACCCCAGAGAAGTTAGACTTTGAATTATTGGTTGAAACTTCGTTCGTAGAAGCCTTCGTTACCTCCACTGTTTATAAATCTTGTTGATTCAAATCGACATTTTCATGTTACCTGTCAATCTTATCTCTTTGAAAATACTTGACTTTGATACGATTTTAGGAATTGATTGGTTAACTACTCATCATACTTTTCGTAAGGTTGTTAGTTTTCATATTCCTAACCAACCTGTTATGCGAATTCAAGCAACCAAACCACTAAAGTCAATCATTATCATATTAAGCCATAAGTAAAGAGCCCCAGTCCTTTCGTTGTTGACTTCCTTGTATGGAATGCACCGAAGCCAGACTTTCCGTAGGAGACGTTGAGAATGACGATGACAAGTTTATAGGTATCAATGTGACGTGTTATCCAAGTCTTGGATGAGAGTCATAATTTTGAATGATATTTCTATTGTTAATAAATTTCTTGACGTATTCTTGAAGACTTCTTAGCCTACCCTTAGAGCGTGAAATCAAATTTTGTATTGACCCCAGTACAAAACCCATTTCTAAAACCCTCAAATATTTCTTTACTTAAAACGAACGTAACATGCGCCAAAGATGTTGGCTCAAGCTATTGAAGATTACGATCGTACAATTCAATACCATCGTGGGAAAGCAAACGTGGTAGCTGACGCGTTGAGTAGAAGATCGTATGCGGTTACAAGTATGAATATACGAACCTACGTGAAGATAACGAATATACGATTAGAATTGATTTTAATCGATAAAGTTAAAGCCGCTCAAGCTACATACTCGGAGCTGATGAATGTGAAGAAGAAGGTTCAAGAGGGCGTTATTCTAGAAGCAATAATTGACGAAGAGAGGAAATCTCAACCCTTGATTTAATTGGCTCATTTGAAATCCTCGATGAAGTAGGAACTGTGGCCTATAGACTCGTTTTACCGCCAAGTATGTTGCGTGTTCAGAACGTTTTTTTTACGTATCGATGTTACGTAAATATGTGGATGACCCGGACCACATTATTAATTTAGAACCGGATGAGATAGCAAAAGATTTAACGTATGAGGATATACGTGTTAACATCTTGGATAAGAAGGATCATATTCGACGCTCAAAGGTTATACCTCAAGAATTAGAATATGAAATGAAGTCAAGGTATCATCACCTCTTCGGCATACAGGTACGTACATAAATTTCGAGGGCGAAATTTCATAAGGAGGGAAAATTGTGAGACCACAGATTTTATGAATAAAGATTTAATTTTCCCGAAATATTTTTTATTAATATTATGATGTGGATTTGAGATAGTGTTATAGTTGTGGGTAGTATTTATAAATTTTGAAAAGTATGCAAGTTGTTATATAATATTCGATTGGTCGGGGAATATTTGTTTTAATAGGGAATATTCGTACAACGACATAATCATTGGTGGACCCCACAACGGAATTATTGTCGGATTGAGAAAACGAAAAAAATACTTTATGAAAATAACGGCGGAAGTTTTACCGTTAATTATTGAAACACCCGGTGTTAAAAGTACAGTAATACGCGTGGTTGCATAGTAGCACACGGTATTGATTATTGATGCTTACGTGATAAGTCACTAAGTTTTATTTTATTAGTATTATTAATGTAATAAAATAGAAAAGCTTTTTATATAAAACAGAATATTTTTATAAAGTTATTTGTTTTATTAGACAATAATTAAAATATATTATATTTTATTATGCATAGTATTGCATAGTGCCTGCATAGTATTGCATAGTGCATGCATAGTATTTTGCATAGTAAAATCTTTTTTATAAAACAGAATACTTTTATAAAGTTATTTGTTTTATTAGACAATAAATAGAATATATTATATTTTATTATGCATAGTATTGCATAGTGCCTGCATAGTATTTTGCATAGTAAAATCTTTTTATATAAAACATAATACTTTTATAAAGTTATTCGTTTTATTAGATTATAAATAGAATATATTATATTTTATTTAAAAGATTTTGCTTTAAATATGGACCGTCCGATTAAAAGTAAATCAATATGGGCTGTTAATGAATTAGTTACTATGCAGTCCATTTTTTAATAAATAGAAGCTCATTTCTTCATTATTTCTTACGAATTCACTAAAACTCTAAAGAGAGAAATATAGAGAGAGTTCTTCTTCTATAATCTTGAGCATGTTTCTTTAGAGTTTTAAGAAGCTTTAAGCGTAGTGTAAGTTTTCTTCAAGAATATCCTCGCCCTACCAGTCGGAATACTATTCTTTTACGGTAAGAAATATTATTTGTTGTACTCGTAAGAGGTATTCTTTCTTTCTTATTCGTGAAGAGAACTTTTGTTATTCCATTCTTTATTATTCTGTTGGAATAACCTGTATACGCGGGATACCCTATACTTGGTGAAATTCTTCTGTTATTCCATTATTTATTATTATGTTGGAATAACCTGTCTATGCAAAGTACTGCATACATGGTGAAATTCTTCTGTTATTCCATTCTTTATTATTCTGTTGGAACATCCTGTCTGTGCGTTTACGGATGACCTGGTTCCGTTCTTTATTATTCTGTTGGAACATCCTGTCTGTGCGGTTTACGCATGACCTGGTTCAGTTCTTTATCATTCTGTTGGAACATCCTGTCTGTGCTTTACCCATGACCTGGTTCCGTTATTTATTATTCTGTTGGAATAACCTGTCTGTACGGTCTATCGCATGCCTGGTGATTTCTTTTGTTATTCCATTTTTTATTATACTCAGTTGGTTAAAGTTTTGACTTCTATACTCCATGAAATTAGTGGAATATCCTTGATATTTGCGCTTCATCCAGTATCTTTTCATGGAATTATTCTTCTGAGCATTCTTGAATTTTACTGCACAAAACAGTATCATGTTGACAATTTGTAAGTTATTGGCTCCTGGATAAATTAATTCTTGAACTTGTTTTATTGAATTATTATGTCATTGTCATCATACTCATGTTTATATTATGTTGAAAGTCATCTGTGGGCTGTAGTGCATAGATGGGCTTGGTATGATTATGACCAGGGATTATTCGGTATAATCATGACCGTAATGTTACAAATGATGTGAAAAAAATCCTCATTGGCCCGTAGTGCATGATGGACAGTATTTGGTACGATTATGGCTATGGAGTCTCTTCGGCCAAGGGTGCAAAGATTAATTATTTTATAGCATGATCAGGACCGTTGATTAAAACATGATTATCTTTGGCCGGTAGTGCATGAATAATTCATGGTCGTGATACTAAAGAATATCCTTGGCTTGTAGTGCAGGGATGATTTGATGATGTAGAGTATTTATTAAGCTGAGTCTCAGCGATAAAAGTAATGAAAAACCTTTTAAATCATAGAAGATAATATATTTTATTCTCTACTTGACTCTTCTAATGGATTGCTTGTTCCGCTGCAGTTAAAATTGATGTTTGTTATATTGTATTAGTTTAACACTGTTGAAGGTTAATGATAATTTATTCTGCATTATCTTAGTCATAATATTTCTTACTGGGCTAGTTGAGCTCACCCTTTTACTTTCATTATTCTCTTCAGGAAATGAGAACGTAGCAGGGACTAGTCGGGGAACAGAGTGATGGTCCTAGATGGTGCATTAGTAGTCCTCACTATTTTGTGAAATAGTGTGATAATAAATGTAATGAGGACCCCATTGAGTTTATATATTGTCTAGATTACAATATTTGTATTAAAACTCACAGCATATGTTTAGTCATATTTTACACGACTGTTGTATAATTAAGTTTGTATTTGAATTCTGTACCATGTATTTGGCGACTCAAGATGGGTGATGTATACCTATTTTGGGGGCGTCACATATGTTGTCAGGGCTACCTGACCTTCGTTGATGTGTACTTCACCGACGTGTGAATCAACGAATGAAAACCCTGTGGGGTAGACTGTCAAGGCTGCTTGACCTTCGCTGACGTGTACTTCACCAACGTGTGAATCAACGGATGAAAACTTTGTGGGGCAGATTGTCAAGGCTGCTTGACCTTCGCTGACGTGTTAATCAACGGCTTAAAACCATGTGGGGAAGATTGTCAAGGATGCTTGACCTTCGTTGATGTGTGTCAACGGAACATTGCGTTGTGACCCCCGTCGGGGATCCACTGGGGACGATGAATTCCAACGGACGCAATCATCGAATAACTTTCGATGCATCGACGGGTTTACTTGCCATCGACTGAAATAACGTCAAGGTTGCTTAACCTTCATTGATACGTACACCAATGGATGGCAACGCGTGGTGACCCTCGTCGGGGAATGCGTTGTAACCCCCACCGGGGTTCTCTTCTTGAGAATGCGTTGTAACCCCCGTCGGGGTTCTCTTCTTGAGAATGCATTGTAACCCCTGCCAGGGATATCTTTGAAAATTAGGGTGATGACCCTAAATGGGCGGCATTGGACCTGCGCAAGGTATTGCCGAGCGTGACTTGTAACATTTGAGATCATCGACATAGTGTACCCTGTGCTTGGGCGAATACCAATGAGTGATGTGCAGACCCAAGGTTCAATTTGAGAAGACCAGGATTTGTAAACTATTCTGCTCAATCGCGTAACGTTTTTATTCCTGATTTGACCTTTTCAGTATGTGAGAACTCCTTTGCAACTCGAACTGGACCGAGCCGGAGGGATGGGGCTTGAGCCACAGATGAGCCTGCGGCCGACCGTGGATGTTATAATCCTACAGGTTGCTTTCATAAATCATTTTCAAGTTGCGCCGCAAAGGAAATCTGAGAGCTCTTCTTCAGATTTACTGAGTTCGGGCGACTTTCTGCAAATTCTGTCACCGCACAAGTGTTCTACACTATCCTGGTAACGTATGCATGTATTTTTTCCAGTTTTTATCCGTTGAAAAATGACTTATCACATGAAATGCATCTAAACACATAGTAGTGATTATGTATGCACAAATGACTTGATAAAAAATATTCAACATAGTAAATGTTAGTATTAAACCATGCTGAACATAATGATGTGAAAAAATTTAACTTTTGAGACAGTCAAATTGGCACCTTTTTTTGCTATTTCTTATCCTATTTGAGGACATTGTGCAAAAGGTAAAAGGCAAAGTACTCCTGGTATTGAGGTTAACCTTAAGGATTGATGTTTTTGATTTTTAATGCATATATTATGTATATGACTTTGGGGAAGGTGTGCTACTGAATGACCACCTAGTCATGCCTATGTGCATGTGGATAGTCCGATTTACAAAGGGGACTCTGCAAAATTTTCTAAAATATAGGCATTTATTTAATCATGCATTTCTAACTTTGTATATTAAGGCAATGCATGCATGCATGTATTCATAAGATGCATTTTGAAAAGCTCCAAGCTAGAAAATACCACACCCTTTCTGAGGTGATTTGGAGACTTGTTGTCCAGATATTATGGACCCGGATCAGCCGAGTAGTTCCCGCAGAACCACTTCTGGTGTACGGAGGATGGCTTCTGAAGTGCCTCGACCCCATTCCGTTAGACAGCCTCGTCGGTTGGTGGAGGCGGTGATACGTCCAGTCCGAGCTGACATGCCGGACGTTGAGGACGAGGAAGAGGATGTTCCGGTTGTGGACCCTGCTCTTGCTACACATGTTCCCCGTAGGGAGCTCCTTTGCATTCAGGTGGCTAACCTAGAGCTTCTGGGTGATTTGACCAGACATCCCTCGATGTATTTGCATGCTAACGAGGTACGGCGTTAGATCTTGATCTTCCTTCTTTCCTATTGATGAGGATTAAAGGGTTTTGATGTTGATCTGCATTTCATGCAGGTTCCCTGCTTTACACAACCTTGAGGGAATTGGTTTAGCATACACTTCATGTATCATGCTCTTCATCCTGACTATAGAGCGGTTGTGCATGACTGGGGATTTGGAGCATTCTTTTCCATCCTTCCCCGTCGTTGTCCCTGGGGTTACCTCAGGGCATTGTCTGAGCGATGGTTTCATCAGACTCAGTCACTCCATTTGTTGGATTGTGAGGTGATGATGACACCGATGGATTGGCGGTTTATCACAGGTATAGAGTTTTTAGGGGCACCAATGCCTTGCATGGCAAATATTACCCCTACTGCCGTCAGGTCCTTGCTAGGAGTTCCGACGGAGGCGCTCAAGGGCAGGACTGTCCATGCAGGTCCTTTGAGTGTAGATGCTATGAGTGGGCTGTTGAGTGAGCCCATGCCCGATGATGTTAGAGTCAGGGATCGCATTCTTCAGCGATTGTTCCTGATGATCATTAGAGGCTGCTTCATAGCAGATAACTCTTCTACGGTGTCGTTCACTTTTATCAGCGCCACGCGTCATGTGGACCGTATTGGAGAATATGATTGGGGTTCCTACACCTTTGCATATTTTCTCAGGGGCATGCGTATGCGCTCACAGGGTTTGGCTGAGGCTTGGCTAGGATTCTACCCATTTCTGCTGGTGAGTATTTCTCTTATCATTTCCCATTTATAGGTTAAGAGTGTTTACTGATCGCAGATGTTTTGCCATTGTGTTGGTAGTTTTGGGCCTATAAGAGGCTCCCATACTTGCGTCATGTGAGTGTGTTAGGTTTAGATACCTATCCACGAGGACGAAGATGTCATCATTCCATATTGGCGGAGGTCCCTGTAGCTGAGGGTTTCACTCATTGCCGCATACAGCTGGAGTTGTTGACTGCTGATATTATCACATGGATTCCCTACTCTGGGGAACATTTGGCCATCGGATTTGAGGATGGGTACCCGACTGGCGTCGAGTATGTGATTTCCACCCAGAGAGTTCCTCTATTTACAGCTGGAGGATGGGAGCTCTATTTAGGAGAGCGTGATATTAAGAGCACCACATGGGAGATTCGCATGCCAATCTTGCCTCCTGCCAGGCATCACTGGCTTGTATCGCAGTCAACCGTAACTGATATCCCATTATTAGGGGTTGACGGCTTTGCATTATCAGAGTGTCCTTGCACTCAGGAGATATTCCAGTGTTGGTGGTTCCCTTATACTATTGGAGCCCAGTCCCGCGCCACTCAGTTCATGGGGGATATGTATCCAGGATCCGTGATGATGGATTAGATAGGCTGTGTCCGAGATCCAACTCATGTGACACAAATTGATAGTTTGACCCGGCGACTAGACCAGGCACATTTCTTTATCCGGTATTTGGGCAGAGTTCCGGCAGAGGCAGATTCGTTTGATCCTTCCAGCTCAGGCGCTGGCCCCTCAGATGATCTATTTGGTTTTATCGGTGCAGATCCTCCTTTGTATAGGCCTGACATCCCTGTTCATAGAGATCCAGTGACTCAGGAGGAATTACATCAGGTGGACAGGATTGATGATGTAGACATTGACACCATTGTCTTCTTCTGATGTGTATTCTCGTTATATCTTTTGATAGGCCTCTGTTAGCTATTAGGTGGTTGTGCCCCATTCTCGCTATATCTTTTGATAGGCTTTTGTTAGTAGTAAGGCGTCTGTGCCCCATTTCCCTGTATTTGTAGCTGTACAGAGATGATGTATTAGATGTTAATATACTTAGGAATGTATGCACAGTTTTTTTTCCCTATATCATATTGCCATCTATTATCTGCAGTGCATGTATCGTGTTATGCATATGTATGTATTTCTAGAGATATTCAGTATTGACCCCTGGATGGTCTTATGACACGGCCCGTACAGATGTCTTCTTCGACAGTTAGCCGTATTGATCATACCCCACCATCATTGGTGGTATCTGGTATGCGATCGTGGTATGATAGCATGTCACCATCAGACAGGGTGACCATAGATCATTTGTTGCAGTATACTATGACCCTGTTGATGTTTCAGGTTCCCATAGGATTCGTGGATGGCATTCTAGAGCACTAGGTATCAGAGATGTAGGTTTTTTGATTTGGGACCCAGGAGTTGACTCCCACTCTGGAGGAGTATGCACGATTAACGATGCTGCCACTGGACAGACCTTGCGTACATATGGCTTTAGGGGACATGTGCCGACGGTTTATGACCCTTACTGGATTGAGGCGTATGGTGGTACAAGATGAGCTTACATCTGGCCACGTTATATCCCAACATTTTATGTTTGACAGATTTGGCTCTGAGGATAGTTATACACGACATTCCTGGGATTTCACCACACCGGAGGATTATTGGCATTTAGCCAGGGTGGATGTACTGCTATTGTGCGTACTGTCGTATGTCTATATGTCACGGTACATGGATGAGATAGACATTGGAGTCATCATGGCAATGAGAGCTCTAAGGGAGGGTCGTACCATCATACCGATGTTATAGCAGAGACCCTGAGGTCGGCTACATATTGCTGCACTTTTTCGACAGGAGTATTTACGGGCAGCTCGGTCATGCTATACGTGTGGTTTATGTAATACTTGAGACCGCTTAGCACTTTTATACGACATGGGTATTGTTTTACCCAAGATATAGCCATGTCATACTCCTTTCAGCCATCGGAGTGTACGGACGCTATGTCTTGGTCTATATTCTTGGCGGATATCAGTGATCCGTTTAGCATATTATAATGTTCGGGGCTTAGCTCACCTTACAGCTTTATTACTCATGCTCCAGGCATGGATTACCTCCCTCTGGCTAGTTTGAGGGGCATGACTACCTACCACCCACTGGCCGTGATGTCGTAGTTTGACCAGTTCCAGGATTTTCATCCTTTCGAGGGGGCGCTAGGTCAGCGTTTAGCTTCTCGCTATCTCTCAGCAGAGGACCGATCCCGTGTGTGTGCATGTTGGGATCAGCGTGAGATAGTTTCTTTCATTGTGAGCCATCCGGGTTGTTCGTCAGAGTATTCTGCGTGGATGGAGACAAAGATTTTATCGGCTATGACAGTATCCACTATACCGGATAGTGAGACAGATGATGGAGAGCCCATGGAGGACATTGATTCCCACTTCGAGGAGGAGCTAGTTGCTGGGTTGCCAGCATTTCCTTTAGATTCTCCCAGTACTAGTACTATTGTGATTTAGCATTCAGCACAGTACTTTGAGCAGAGTCTTCATCTGATGACTTTCGAGAGAGATCAGGCTAGAGCCTTGATGTTGACTGCCCTTGATGGGAGAGATGCAACTCTATTAGAGAGAGATGAGGCATTAGCCCACAGAGATGTCGCTGTTGTTAAGCGGGATGAGGCCAGATCAGCCAGAGATGCAGCGATAGTTGAGCGGGATAGTGCTATATCTGCCCGAAATATAGCCATCACAGATAGTACTACAGTGAGGTCTCTTACCACTGACATGATTGCAGAAATGAGCGCTTATATTGATGAGCACATGGTCACCATGCAGATGGCTGCAGATCTGTTGGGTCGTGTGGATACTCTCGTACATGAGACCATAGCTTTGCCTCATTGTGAGAGGAATGCCATGTTGGGCTTGTTAGCTCGCATATACCCTGACTTGTAGATGGGTTGATATTTTTCTGCACAGACTAGCATAGCCATTTTGTCATGTACAGTTTACATTATGGATATCAAACAACATTATATATAGTAGGGAAATATATTTTTGATCACTTTCCTTTTTGATATGCTCGAAATACTTGCTTGATATTTTTCCTGCTTCTTCAGGGCTTGTGATCTTGATGTATTCTGAACTCTTTCCGGATAGATGGACATTGAGTTGTCTCTGGATAGTTCAAAATGGATCATTGATCTCTGTGTATCCCTACCATCTTTGGTGTCTTGGGACTGGTTTCTGTATATGGAAATGTGGAGAGGAGTGTGGCTATCCTTTATGAGATTGACCACCCCACAGATGGTCGCCAATACCCCTATTCAGGAGGAGCCTAGTTAATTCCATCTCTTATGGATTGGTGCTGCTCTTCGAGGTACAACTGCAGCTTAGATGGTCGCCGAATCTCCTATTTGGGAGGAGTTCAGGTAATTCCATCCCTTTGGTCTAAAGCCAAATGAAATGTAGTGGATTGAAGGATGATCCCAGTACTAGTTGACAAGTGTTTGTGTTTTGGTAGGGGGTTAGACCGAACCATGAATGGCTACCTACGTACTCCTATTGAAGAGGAGATCAGGTCTGCGTAGTTCAAACCTGGTGTAAGAGGTTCAACGCTGTATGATAGAAAAAGTGTAGGCATGTTTGTTTTGTTTTTGTTTTTGTAAGGATAATGGGGTGGAAATGTTTTTGTTGTTTTTGTTTTATTGTGACCGGGCTATATGAAATGGTTTTCTACGTACTCCTATTGAAGAGGAGATCAGGTCGACGTAGTTCGCCCCTCAGGGCGAGTTAAAAAGTGTGATCCCATGTGCAGGTCAGACTGCGGGGAGGAGAAAGTTTGATCCTAGGTTGAGGATAAACTGCAGGTACGAGAAGTTTGATCCCATGTATGGGTAGCCAAACTGCAAACTCGAGAGGTTCAATCCGTAGTGGGATAACCTAAGTTTATGAGCGCAGTGAAGCCAGGCTGTTGGCTTGAAAAGTATTTTTCCCTGAGGGGAAAAGTGTGGAAAAGGGTTGTATGTGGTAAAGAGGTTAAAGAACCGGAATAATTGGTGATATGATGATCCAACACCAGGATGTTTGCTTGATGGTAACTTCAGACATAGTACCGTTTCATGGCGTCTGAGTTGATGAGTTGCGGAAATTCATCGCCGTCCATTTCTTGCAATCTAAGAGCGCCTCCTGTCAATACTTCCTTGACAACAAACGGGCCTTCCCAGTTAGGGGCAAATTTTCCCTTGGATTGATCTTGGTTGTCAATGATCTTCTTCAAAACCAAGTCATGTTGTTTAAAATGCCGTAGCCGGACTTTTCTATTGTACGATCTGGCGATCCTTTGTTGATATAATTGACTATGAAAGATAGCCGCGGTTCGCCTTTCGTCTATTAGAGACAATTGGTGATACATATCTTGTACCCATTGGTCTTCCTCTAGCTGAGCGTCTATCAACACTCTGAGGGATTCCATTTCAACTTCTATGGGGAGTACTGCTTCCATCCCATAGGTTAATGCGTAGGGGGTTTCCCCAGTGGAAGTGCGCATTGATGTTCTGTAGGCTAACAGAGTAAGAGGCAATAAGTCAAGCCATCCTTTGTGATTGGCGGACATCTTTTGCATAATCTTCTTGATGTTTTTGTTAGCCGCTTCAACAGCACCATTCATCTTTGGACGGTAGATGACGGAGTTAAGATGTTTGATGTGAAATTTACTACATAACTCCTCCATCATTTTGTTGTTGAGGTTCTTAGCATTGTCTGACATAATTACCTCTGGTTGTCCATATCGACAAATGACATTGTTTCTGATGAAAGCAATGATGACTTCTTTGGTAACCCTGGGGAAGGAGGCTGCTTCTACCCACTTAGTGAAGTAGTCGATCATGGTGAAGATAAATCGATGTCCATTACTGGCTTTAGGCTCAATGGGCCCAATAACGTCCATTCCCCACATTGAGAAGGGCCAAGGCGAACTCATATTGTGGAGTTCCCGTGGAGGGGCGTGGATAGGATTCCCATGAATTTGGCATTGATAACATCTGCTGACATGGTCATTGCAGTCAGCTTTGAGAGAGAGCCAGTAATGTCCTGTCCTGTGGATCTTTTTAACAAGGAGGGGGCCACTCATGTGTGGGCCACAGACTCCGCCATGGATCTCATCCATAAGCCTTTGAGCTTGGTCTTTATCTAAATATCTGAGGAGACCTTGTCCTGCATCTCTCTAATAGAGGGCATCTCCACTCAGGTAGAATTTCATAGCAAGTTGATGGATCCGCCTTTTCTCGGTCGGGCTCGCCTTAGCGGGTGTAGATCCATCTCGTAGGTATTCCTTGATATGGCGATACCAAGGATGTTGGATGGGAGGTAGCTCATCTGATACTTCTCCAATGTAGTTCCCATAGGCCGGTGCCTTGTGCAGGGCAATTGTGATGCTTGGCAAGTGTCCCTTGTCAGGTATATGAATCAAGGAGGCCAAAGTTGCTAATTCGTTGGCAAAGTTATTCCTATTACGAGGAATGTGTAGAAAGGAGATTTCTTCGAACTCCAAAACCATATGTAAAACTTGCCGATGGTAAGGCAGCAAATGTAGCTCTTTTGTTTGATAGATTCTCATGGATTGTCTGACCACTAACTCCGAATCTCCAAAGACAGTTAACCGCCTGATACCCATTGAACGAGCAAGTTTTAGCCCCATGAGATAGCCTTCATACTCAGCTATGTTGTTGGTGCTAACAAACTGTAATTTGACGACGATGGGATACTGCTCCCTCATACCAGATACTAGAACTGCTCCAGCTCCAGAATCTTCTATATTAACAGCTCCATCGAAATACATCTTCCAGGTTTGGCATGTATCATACTGATGGTGTTGCTGAACTGTCATTACACCTTCATCGGGGAAGTATGTCTCCAAGGATTTGAAATCCCCTGAAGGTGCGGCGGACAGTTGATTTGCAATTCCTTGACCTTTGATGGACTTTTGAGTCACATATACGATGTCAAATTGTTGTAGGATCAACTGCCATCTGGACAACTTGCAATTTAACATGGGTTTATTGAACACGTACTTGAGAGGATCCACGCGGGATATGAGATGGGTTGTGTGACCATGGAGGTAATGTTGTAACCTCATGGAGGCCCATGTTAAAGCGCAACAAGTCTTCTCAATCAGAGTGTACTTGTGTTCATTGCTGCTGAATCTTTTGCTAAGGTAATAGATAGCTCGTTCTTGGCCTTTATCGTCTTTCTTTCCCAGCATGTAGCCCATGGCATTGTCACTTATGGACAGGTACACGAACAAGGGAACATCATCCTTGGGTGGTACCAAAATGGGAGCTTTGACTAGCTGCTCTTTAATTGCAAGGAAGGCCTTCTGGCACTCATCCATCCATTCTAGGGAGGAGTTCTTCCTTAACAGCTTGAAGATTGGCACACAGGTTACCGTGAGTTGAGATATAAACCTGCTAATGAAGTTGATTCTTCCCAAAAATCCTCGTATTTCCTTCTCTGTCTAAGGAATGGGCCCTTCCGTGATGGCCTGGATTTTGGTAGGATTCAGCTCAATCCCTTTGTGGCTGACTAAGAATCCTAGCAACTTGCCCGATTTAATGGCAAAGGAGCACTTGGCTGGATTCAACTTCAAGTTGTACTTACGCAACTTGTTGAATAGCTTCTTGAGATAGTCTAAGTGGTCTTCCTTCTTCTGGGATTTGACAATGATGTCATCCACGTAGATCTCTATCTCTTTATGCATTAAGTCGTGGAAGAGAGCCATCATAGCTCGCTGATAGGTGGTTCCGGCATTGATGAGGCCGAACGACAACCGTCTATAGCAAAAAGTTCCCCAAGGCGTGATGAAAGCAGTTTTCTCACGATCTTTCTCAGCAACTATGATTTAATGGTACCCTGCAAAGCAATTAGAAAAGGAGTTCATGCAGTATTGAGCAGTATTGTCAATGAGGATGTGGTTGAATGGCACGGGAAAGCTATCTTTAAGGCAAGCTTTGTTCAAGTCCCGATAAACCACGCAAACTCGAACCTTTCCTCCAGGTTTAGGCACGGGAACGATGTTTGATATCCACTCAGGATATGTGGACACGATGATGATGCCAGCTTGAAACTATTTCATAATTTCTTCTTTTACCTTTAAACTCCACTCAGGTTTCAATCGCCTGAGCTTTTGCTTAACTGGCTTGAATCCCTCTTTAATGGGAAGGTGATGAAGGATAATGTCATTGGACAAGCCCACCATGTCTTCATGAGACCATGCACACACATCTTGAAATTGGGTTAGTAGCGTAACCATGTCATTCCTTTGGTTTGGGGTAAGGTCTGAACCAATCTGGATTAACTTAGGGCTTTCTAAGGTTCCGAGATTGAAGGAAGTGGTTTGATTAAGGTTGGGTTTAGGTTTATCTTTGACCCATTCTTGAATTTCTAGAGGCACCTCAATGTCCTCATGTATTTCCATCAAGGCTGAATTCATCTCTACATCAATGGTACAATCCTTGTGGAGAAGAGGCACCGTATCAGCAAGTACATGCACATCTAAATTCAGGGTCCTGAAACAAAATATGCTTTCACTTAGTATATATGAAAGAGTTTGATCAAACACAGTGTTAGCGTATACTGACAAAATAAACTGCTGGTACTGTACAGAAAAGTAAGCAGTTATGATATCTACAGGGCAGAAAGATTGCCTGTCCGTTTTACCCTTATCGACCAATGCAAGGAGTGCTGCTCCAATTGGAAAGGGCAAAGTCCAGGTGGACTACGGTGATAGAGGGTTTGTCATCATCCTCCTCCCGAATGATGGCCATTATGTCTGGGCAATCATCATCTTGGGTGTATCTGTTTATATGTTCATCATGAACGATGATGCGTATGCCTGACATCATCCGAATGATGTTTTGCTTGATTCTTCGTTCCTCTTTTTCCACTGCGGGATCTGGAACAAAGGCTTCTTTCACCTTCACCGGTACTGGTTTGGGAAATAACATAGCCATTACATTGGATGTCACCTTTACCAGAGGTTACGCGGACTCAGAATTCGCAGGTGAAGATAATCGCCATGCGGCTAAAGCTGAAGGAATCTGCTGATGCTTATGAGGATTCCTATGACTAGAACTGGCAGAATAGCCTAGTTCAGCTGTCCCAGTTTGACTGTATACTTGAATGGGATGCTTGATACCCAGGTAATCTTTACCCAGCCCTTGTCCCAGTTGAGGACCCAATGAAATCATTTCTTGAGTGGTCGACATTACCTCGGCAGAAATCTTGGGTTCGGGAACTGGCGTTCCAATAGCATGGTATTGGGTATTGCATACTTCCAAGGCATGAAAATTGACAGGTTCAACATCTGCATTGGCATTGATGAATGGCATGTCCCCGTGTTGAGGACACTCTGGTTCAGCGTTGACCGTGACTAGGCTATTGCTGATAATGTATTTCAGTTGTTGATGAAGGGTGGAGGGGACTGCCCCTGCCATATGAATCCATGGTCGTCCCAAGAGCAGGTTGTATCCTGAATCTATCTTGAGCACGTGGAAAGATACACAGAATGTATGGGGACCAATTTCGATTGGCAGCTCAATTACTCCGACCAAATTCTGGAGGGCTCCATAAAAAGCTTTGATAACCGTATGGCTATTCCGGATTCGGTTGTGATTGACATTCATCTTCAACAATGTAGTGTAAGGACATATGTTTAGAGATGAGCCTCCATCTATCAAGACTCCAGCTAGCATGTATCAAGATGACAAAACTGCAATGTGTAACGGCTTGTAATGACCGGTCTCTTCGGGCGGTATGTCGTCATCAGTGAAGGATATCACATTGTTGTTAAAAATGTGATCAACCAAGTGTTGAAATTTTTCCGTATCCACTGATGTTGGCAAGTAGGCTTCTTCTAAAACCTTTATCAAGATTCTCCTGTGATCCTCGGAAGTTAAAACCAAGTCCAGGATTGAAATTTGTTGTGGAGCCTCCCTTAAGCTTAAAACCACCTTGGCTTCATTATGACCCATAGTGCGGAGGAATTTTTCAATCTTCTCCATGGGTATTTTCCCTTTTGACTTGATGGTATACTTCATCACCCGTTGGGGAAGATACAGTGGATTTTCCTTCGACACTGTAGCAATTATATGCGAGGTAGATCCTTCACCTTCTCCATAATTCCATGGAACTTTGTGCAAGCTGACAATAGAATATTGTGCTCTATATGGTAAATTGATTGGCTCTGGAACGACCACTTTCAAAGGATGGTTGCTTCCTCTGAGTTAAATTGCTAGTATAGTGAGCGGTTTGCCAGTGTCATCAGCCTCAACGGATATAACTGCTACCACTCCTTTCCACTTAGTGGGACAGGTATTCTCACTCTCACGTAGGAAAGTATCATCGTCTGCTAGTTACAGGACACCACTGTCAATTAGATTCTGGATAAGGTGGCGGAGTGCCTAGTATTCTTCTGTGCTGTGACTGCGAGAATGGGAGTGATATTGACATACTCCATCAGAATTGTACCGTCCTGAATGGGGATTGATTGGAGGTAGAAGGGAAGTGATCCTTCCTTCATTGATTAGCATCTGAATGATTTCCTCCATAGGTTGGCCTAGGTATGTAAATTCCCTCCTATTGGCAAAATCCCAACGGGCTTTGGCATTCGCTCTCCTTATCACTTTGTCCTCCAACATTTCATTTTCTGAAGGTGACGAGGGAATACTCATGACAAGAGGAAGGAGACTAGCATACTCCTGGCTGACTAACTGGCGTGTAACTTGATGCTGATAAGTCACCAGTTCTGCCAATTGCTCAATCTGCTTACATAGAGCTTTCATCTTACGTTCCATTGTTAACTAGAACTTGGCATAATCCCACTTGTCAACACCGCCTTTGGGGGTCCGGGAGGACTCACCGTTGAGATCGGAACTCTGTCTATTGCTCCATTTAATCATGTTGACCTCTTCTTCTTTATGTTGAGGAAGAGGGTTGTCTTGTACGTGAGGTTAATCTGGTTTGGTGACCACGATCTCACTATTGTCTATCAAGTCTTGTATATTGTGTCTCAAGGCCCAACAATCCTGAGTATCATGTCCAGGTGCCCCGGCATGATAAGCACATTTCTGAGCAGCATTAAAACCTCATCCATTAGGGCTAGCTAGTGGAAGAAGATGCGTAATTTTCTTCTGCGTTGTCAGAAGAGTGAGAATATTCTCGAGTGAGTCCCCTAAGGGTGTGAACATTCGAGGGCGTTTAACTTCTCCACCTTTTAGCATTAGAGGGTTAGAAGACTGTGCTTGAAAGGGAGTGTAGTTTCTCCTCTAGATAGGCATGTTCGGATTGCCTTTTTGACCCTGTAGTATCTGGGAAACATCTTCCTCTTTCTTTTTATGGACCCTCCTGGGGCTGTTTCCATAATTTCTGGATTGGATGTGCTCAGCGATAGCTTTAAGGGCAGGTAGGTCTTGAATCTTTCCTGACTTCAATCCCATCTCAGCCATCTCCCCGTGTTTGATCATTTCAGAAAATGGTTTACCGATGCCGGATAATACTCTTTCATAGAAAGGAGCTTCTTGTATGTCTATGAAAGTCATGACCATTTCTGATTCTGCCATGGAAGGAATTACTTGGGCAACTAGGCGCCTCCTCCTTTGACCATATTCTCTAAAAGACTTGTTAGACTGTTTCTTGACTTTGATAATTTGATACCGGTCAGGAGCCATATGAGACTAGAAGCTGTATTGGTTGAGGAAGGCGTGTGCTAGCTCTTCCCAGCTATGGATTTTTGAATTGTCTAATCTGGTATACCATGAATGGGCTTCTCTAGTCAGACTTTTCTAGAATAAATGCATTTTGAGCTTCTTGTCCTCTGCATAAGATCCAAGTTCTCCAATAAACACCTTCAAATGTGTGTAAGGATCTCCTAACCCGTCATATTTTTCGAAGTCAGGAGTTTTAATTTTTTTTTGGATAATGAACACCAGGGAATACACATAAGTTAGTATATAAAACACTCCCGTGCGTTCCAATCCCTTTGATAACACGAAGGGTTTCTTCCATTTGAAGGACTTTATTTCTGATGTCACCGGTGTCTGGATCTCCTGTGAGATGGGTGGCATCATGAATTTTGTTGGTCGTATCCAACTGCAGTTCAGGTATCATCATGACCTGGGTTCCCCCTTGTGTAGAGGATTCAGCATGTACGGGTATCTTTGGACCCTGAGTAGACTAGTGTAGTTCTTTAAGCAGAACAACCAAATCTATAATTTGTTTGCTTAATCCGTCAAATTCTTTTCAAGAAACTAGATTTAGGTCAGTCTGGTCAGATGATGACATGATTGACTGTAGGGTTGCAGCCTTTTTGGATTTTGACCGGGTAATAGGTCCGATTGGTTCCCTGCGAAAGACTTTCATAGTTTAGTCTTTAGGGAATGTGTGTATAATAACATGCTATGTGATGTGTCCGTTTTAGGAATTTTATCCTGCAAAATGGATGTCAACTGTTTGTAATACAGACTAGCATTATAATATGTATATGTACACATTTCTTCATATTTCTCATTACATGGAGATGAATATGGAATGAAATTATAAGTAATTGATTTTACATGTAATTTAAAATGAGAAAGCATGAAGAGACTTTCCTCTATATTGGGTTTATTAGAGGCTGACCTATCTTAGGTTACTCTCGCGGCTTTTGGCATGAAGGTTCCCAAATCATCGCAATTTACTCAACGAGAAATTAATCCGGTCTTTCAACTGGAGCAAATTTGGGTGGTGCCTTTCCTGAGCCTCGCGGGAATTAGTCTTCCTACGAGTCCAGTAATCAAACACTGACGGGATAGCCTCCTGGTGGAGGGACCACACACCATACATTCACATACATCGCATCTCACCGTATGAAAATGATGACATGTGCGAAGCACTAATATCATAAGCAGATATGGTGCGAAGCACTAAGTGCAATAAGTAAATACATTCATACACATTCATCATAAATGTAAATGTAACATCCACACACAAGTATATAACAGTTTTGAAAAGATTATAATAGCGGCTTAAGTCCTCTTACTGGTGTCCCCAGCAGAGTTGCCACCTGCCGACGTCGGGATTTATAGTTGTCCCTTTTCGTTACTTGTTCTTTGGTGTTCTCATTTTAAGTGAGATTTGTTTGAAAAAAATAAGTAAAAAAGGTCCGTCATGTATAATGTCGAAGATGAACTGTTAAGAGTCGCCAGTTAGTTTTTTAAATGGTTGTACCAACGCAACCGAGAAAAGGTTTTCACATTGACCCAATGATGTGACATTGCTAAACGGGTCGATGAAACCGAGACTCATTAGGGTCCGGGGACTTGATTATGCGGAGGGAAGGTGTTAGGCACCCCCCGACATCCGTGTTACCACGGTGACCGCCACTTTTTAAGAAACTATTATCTAAATGTGTGTGTGTTCGCACCTATATACACAGAGTTTGAATTTATGTAAAAATTCAGTTTTTTGCAAGATATGGCAATGATGTTTTATAAAAGAGGGTTTTCAAACCCTGATGCTCAATAGTAATTGAGACCTTTTGATACTTCCATTTTATTCAATATTCGGCTTGATTGCTTTTATTATTGAGATGCGAAGCATCTATAAGAAAATAATGTACAACATAATGCCGACTTCCTCGTGGGTATGAAAACCATCTGAGGAAATTCAGACACCGCATATAAATTTATAAGCTGCTTACAGCTGAAAAAGTCCATCACGGGAACCGAATCTAGATTTAGTAGGCTGAATCTGTGATCACATGATTCCTAGGCTCACATGATGCTGCACTTTGTATAAAAAGCAGTAAGCAAGTATATATATAAAAGCTGTAAATATAAATATACAGACATGATCACCAACCACGAAGCACCTCAATAGGGGATCAGAAATGTAAATAAAGCTATAAAAGTTATCAACCGCCATAGAGGAAACTCCTTGTGGGATCAAACGTAAAGAAAGCTGTAAAAGCGATCTACCACCACAGAGGAAACTCCAGGCGAGACCAAACGTAAAGAAAGCTATAAAAGTGATCAACCACCACGGAGGAAACTCCAGGTGGGACAAAGTATATATATATATATATATATATATATATATATATATATATATATATATATATTAAAACAGTAAACGCTCCAGATCGAAGTCTAGGCTCAATCGAGGCATAACTCTATAATGTTAGTCCATATATATAAATATATATAAATATATATGTATATACAAACTGAAATAAAACCACGGACCGAAGTCCGGGCAAACACACGCAACACGACTCTCAACGTGAAGAAGGGTCTGTGCAAAGATGAGGAGAAAGGCTTTAAAGTGTGTGAGAATGCTTACAGTGGGCTGCCAAAGTAGACTTCTATTTCTTTAAAGTGGATGAAACTCGGCTCCCGCTGGTACAAAAGTATCTATATGTGAGCTCACAAGTGTTTAAAATGAGAAAGCACTCAGTATATTGCAAGTACAAAGCAAATTTGACAGGGCTTCCTCGCTCTTTCTTCTCTTAAAATGGCCACCCCAAGCCCTCTATTTATAGAGGGGAGAGCCGCAGGTGTACCTCCGGCCAGCCGCATGTGTACCTGAGGCTTCCCGGGTTACCCCGAGTTTCTCGGGTCGCGTCGTCTCGCAGTACGTGCATGGAGGCACTGCAATGTCCGCTCGAACTTTCAGAATTGCAATCCGGGCATCCGACTGAGGTATGTAGGACCTATTTCGGACTGCCATTGTCGAGGGTTGTACAATAACATGGGATTAGAGGTTGTACGAAGTCATAAAGATGGGACGGTGCCCTCCGGTCTTCAAGCTTCAAATTCTATCCGTTACCCTGTACAATAGTCACCCGAGATTGGTTTTCCTTGATTCTTGTGGGACATTATGTGTAGAACTGCATGTATGAAATGTTAAGACGGCGTGATATGGCTCTAGAGTGGCGAGATGATGCCTTTGCCCATCACTGGAGTTATCACCGTTTTGGGCAGATAAAGTAGACGTTGCTCAGGGTTATCGCTGAGATTGGACTGCTGCCAATGTTGGAGGTCCTCAGTGTCATCTCTGAGGTGTGCCTGTCTTCCCAGTGCTAAATCCAGGCTTTGTACTGAATACCTCGGTGTGAGTGCCTGTGACAACCCGAAAATTTATAAAATCTTGAATGATTAGAATAAAGGTTACAGAATAAAACCTAGAAGAGAATTTGAGGATTTATTTAAAATTTTCAAGTAAAACCTATATGGTTTGCTATTCGAATGAGAATAGAGAAAATATGGGTTACAAAATTCTAAAACCCTAGAAATGAATTGATATGTATTTGAATGAATATCAAGAATAAAGTATTACGATACCTGTAAAATTTGATGTGAATTGAACAAGTATAAAGTCGTTAGTTAATACGATTAGCAATATGAAGGGAGTAATTTAAAACTCAAAATTTGAGTTAGAGATAGAATTTTGAAGCACGGACTGCTCGGTTGCATCCGGAACGTCAAGTTTAGTCTGAATGGACAGTAAACACAAAATGTGTAAAGGTTGACTTTTGGTCAAAGTCAACAATTGACTTTTTATAGAGAAAAGTCAAATTAAGTGTGCGAAGTGAAATATGTTATGATTATGTGAATTATGTGTATGATTAAATTAATATACATTATATAATGTGAATACATTTATTTTGTATATAAAAGTGAATTAAGAATTAAGTTATGTAACCTAATATATATATTAGGTGTGATAATTAAATAACCTAAGAGGTTATAATATGGGAGAATATTAGTATATAAATATATATACTAACATGAAGAGATTTATTTTATATATCTCAAAATAATTAATTTTATAACCAAGTCTAATTGGGTTATGAAATTAAAAAAAGGCATAAGTAAGAAATTTAATTTCTTGTGTGAGAAATAAAAACCCTAATTAAATGATTAGGGTAGAATAGAATTAAAAGTATTGGACTATAATAATGTCATAGCCCAATAAATTATTTACAGTTCAAGAGAATTTGATTTAATGGGCTAAGGAGGTAATATTATTTAAACAAGCCCAATTAATTAATTAAGCATGGGACTTGTAGATAAAGTGATTAAGAGAAATTAAATTATTTGATCTAGCCCAATATACTATATATGAGACAAGTATTATATTGACCCAATTTAATTAGGGTTGAAAGCCCAAGTTGGTTGTTGTTAGTAAGTAAAACAAGTAAATTTGTTAGCTTGCAATGGAATTGATCAAGGGCCCAAACTAGGCCCACTTGTGGGAGAACAATAATATTAAAAATTATATTAAGTTAAGAGATATATTTTTATTATCTCAAGTTATTAATTTTATAACTTAATTAAAACAAGTTTAGTTGGGTTATAGAATTTAATGTACAAGAGTGAAGATTTAAATTCTATATATTTGGAATGGATACCCTAATTAAATATTTAGGGTGTGTTAAGATGGAAAGGATTGGATTATGTAAATATTACATAGCCCAAATGATTAATTGAAAGCCCAAAGGAAATAAGGTTTAAGCCCAAATTATTGAAGGGTATTTTAGACATTTAATTATAAGAATAATAATAAAAAAAGATGTGGGAGGAGAAGAGGCCACATGGCCGGTTAATTGAGTGGAGAAAAAAGAAGAAGAGATATGTAGATATTTTTAAAAACATATCTTACATCTTATTTCTTCTTTCTCTCTCATCCCTAAATTCTTTTATTTTCCTTCTTAGCTATTTAAAGGGAGAGAAAGCCGAGGGGGAGAAAGAGGAACGGGAAACCGTGAGTGAGGGAGAGAGAGAGAGAAGGGGGCGGCAAGCCATGGAAGAAGGAAGGAGAGAGAAAAGAAGATCTTCCATGGATGAAGAAGAAGAAGATGAAAGAGAAAGAAAAAGGTATGAAATTATTTTCATAAACTTTCCTCTAATTTATTTTTATTTGATGAAAGGGGTTTTTTGATTTGGATGTATAAAACCTTTTGATCTATGTGTTTTTCATGAATTCAAGTATGGATTTACCCATATTGGGTATTGATTTGGTTGAAATCAAAAATAAAAATTTTCTAATTTAGAAATCCAAAATTTCTGTTTGCTTTGAAAATCCACCATTTTTAATCTATAACTCCTTTTTACGATCCGTCAAAGAGGGATGGTAGATATATGTGTTTACTAGTTAACCCAAGTGGTAGGACTCAAAAACATTGAGTTTTCATAGGGTAGTGACTGATTAAGCCAAAACAGTCCCGAATTTCTAACAAAAATACAAACTGTTTTGGGGCAGTCTGAAACGGGGGCATTTTCGTCCACTTTTTGTGCTTTAAAAATTCCGAAAATATTTGGAGTTGTAATATCAGAAGATTTTTAGGTTGTGTAAAAATTTGAGAATTTTTGCCCATACCGTTTGAGAGTTATGGATTTTACGATGGAGTGCTATTTTTATGAAGCCACCCGAATAATTCTCTTTGAATAAGTCCAAAAATTACAAAAATATTACTGGAAGTACATGTGTATATCAGGAACATACTGTATAAATTTCAGAAGTTTTGGAGTTAATCGCGATTTATGAAAAATCGGAGAATATTTGGCTATTATGGACTATTTAAATATAGTAAATTGATTTTAAAAATTCTGGGAAAAATATATGTTCAATATGGAACTATATTCTGTCAAATCCTAAAAAAAAAATATTTTTGGAACTAATTTGGTATTTTTCATCTAAATGATGATAAATAGATAATGGATTTAAGTAAATATATGATGTCCAAAAATATGAAAAATATGATTTATGACTTGAGACCCTTGAGCATGGTTTATGGGGATTTTTGATGAAGTTTTGGGTCGGGTGTGAAGTGTTGTGATGTTTATGGCATTTTAAAATGTTTAAATGAGTTAATTAAGGAAAGGAAAACAATTGAGCTAAATTGTTTATTAATATGATTAATGACTTAACTTATTGTTATATGGCTAATAATATTGGATTTAGATATTATTAGTAGTATTTGACTGGAATGTTATTAAAAGGTTAATAACCTTAGCGTAAAATATTATTACATATGTGACGCCCCCAAAATAGGTATACAACACCCATTCTGAGTCGCCAAAATACATGGTACAGAAACAACTACATCTTTACTGTTACAACATAAGAACTGTGAGTTTAAATACAAATATTGTCATCTAGACAATATCCACACACAAATAAGTCCTCATCACAATTATTGATACATTATTTCACAAAAATGGCGAGGACTACTAAAATAACTTCTAGAACCATCATTCCATACCCCGACTAGTACTCGCTACATTCTCGCCTCTTGAGAAAAATGGAACAAAAAGGAAAAGGGTGAGCTCAACTAGCCCAGTAAAGAACATTATGTCTAAGATAATACAGAATAAATTATCGTTAGTCTTCAACAGGGAAAAATCTAATAGAATACAATAGACAACAAGTTTTAAATCAATAACTGCAGCGGAAACAGCAAACCATTAGAAGAGTCAAGTAGAGAATGAGTTCTACTATCTTCTAAGATTTAAAAGTCCATCATCAATATTTTATCCCTGTAACAACAATCAATAACCATCTTTAATCAAATATTCATCTTTACACTACAGGCCAAAGATATTCATTTGTATCACCAGTCAGTCATGTTCATCTCAACACCTGTTCATCTTTGCACTACGGGCCAAAGATATTCATTAGTTAATCATTCATCTTTGCTCTACAGGCCAAAGATATTCAGTAATATCATCATTTAGGACTGAGGATGATGAAAAATTATCTTAAAGAAAACGAATCCAGTGAAACAAAATAACAAATATTAATGATTCGTATTTCGATTTATCCATGTCCAAAAATACCTTATAATTATTCATAGTGAAGTAAAATTCAAGAATGATCAAAACATGGATACAATCAAAGCTAGCACCCAGAATAGATATTTTGGACGAAAAGAAGAAAATTTCATTTTCGGTGAATAGTAACTCGTGAATAGTAACTCATGAATAGTAACTCATGAATAGTAACTCATGAATAGTAACCCCGACGTGAAAAGTTCCAAATTTGATAAAAATTTCTAACCAATATTTCGGCATAATGATATTGAAGAAATAATATCATTTTCGAATAAAATAACATCCCTTACCTCGTAAAGACAGTACTTCTGGTCGGAATACCGGTACAAGGCTGAAAGAAACTTGCTCTGATGAATAGAAACTCTCAAAGTATCTAAATACTCACAAAATACACTCAATAATCTAGAGAGAGAAAGAGAGAAAACTTGTTTCTGGTGTAATTTTCAATTCTAACTTAAGCACCTATTTATAGGAAAATGCTAGAACGCCAAAGGAGACTAAATAATAAAATATTATAATTACAAAACTCATTTCTACGCATGCCAATTCAGCCACCAGCCATCCTTGACCCAAATTAGCAGCCCACATGTGTTAGAATAAAAGTGGGTCCCACCCATAATTAATAAAAATTATTTTATTTTTCAAAACTTTAATAATTTATAGAAAATAACCCTTTTATCAGAAAATTCAAATGTCGCGATTTTTTATAGGAAATTCAATTCTCTACAACTTTGCAGAAGAAAGTTTTTCCAAATTCCAAACAGAAATTGACCGAAATCCATAAATAGGCGATTTTACAGGCTATAATCAAATTTCAGTCAAGAAATGGGGTCCACCGACACACAAAACATGTGTTAATCATTTAATACAAAAGAAATACTCTTCCTCCTCATATACTCATATATCCCACATTCATTGTAAAACTATCACCATTATTATATTATTAAATAAATTATTTTATCAAAAAAAATAAAATATCATTTTTTTAATAATTGTCACTTAAAAATTTTCTCCATCTATATCAACATAAAATTAATATTTTCCTCATCATATAAATCAATAATTAATTATTCACAAATAATATTACAGAATCACAGTACTGGCAACTAGGCAATTCCCAGGAAAGAGGGGGCTTTCCAATAAGGATTTCTCCTTATTAGCGCGCAATTAGATGACCAAACCTCTCCTTAGACAGAACTTTCTAGACATTACCAATAATGTTATCTAATAATATTATTCAAATAATATGAATTATTGATCTGATAATGGGAAATACTGTGTAGTGACAATTATTGAAACAACAGTAATATAAAATATCAACGCAGCAATTATTGAATCAATAAAATAAAATACTGAACAGTAATTACTGTAACCATTATTGAGTAGTGCCTTCTTACGTAAGAATCAATAATTGGTGCAATACAGTGTGCTACTGTGCAACAACGCGTATTACTGTGTTTTAACCACCGGGTATTCCAACAGTATTAACGGTAACAACTACGCCGTTATTTATAAACAACTTATACTTGTCGTTTTCTTCATCCAATCGCTTTTCGTTATGAGGCCCACAAAAGAATGCGCCGTCGTACGAATATTCCCCGACAGAAAGAATATTCCACGACCAAACGAATATTCCCCGACAACAATGAATATTTTATAACCACCTGCTTATTTGAAATATTTGCGCATTTTACCCATAACTAACCTCGTTAATCAATTTAACCCTTACTATTTCAAAATAATAAATAGAGGGAATTTAAATTTCATTTAATAATAATTTGGGGTCTTACAACCTCCCCTCCTTATGAAATTTCGTCCTCGAAATTGACGTACGTACCTGGTGTTTCGAAAAGATAAGGATACCTCACTTTTATTTCCGTTTCTAACTCCCAGGTCATTTCCTCAATAGCATGGTTTCTCCACAAAACTTTTACTTGTGGTATGACCTTCGTGCGTAGGACATGCTCCTTTCTATCTAAAATCTTGACAGGTACCTCCTCGTACGTTAAGTCTTCAGCTATCTCGTCCGGTTCTAACTCAATAACGTGGTCTGGGTCTTTCACATATTTACGTAACACAGATATATGAAAAATATTATAAACACGAGACATACTTGGAGGTAACGCGAGTCTATAGGCCACATTTCCTACTCGGTCAAGAATCTGAAATGGACCAATAAATCGTGGATTGAGCTTTCCTCTCTTCCCAAATCTTGTAACTCCTTTCCATGGAGCCACACGCAACAATACATGATCCCCAATGTCAAATTCCACGTCCTTTCGATGAAGATCCGCATAACTCTTTTGTCGATCCTGTGCCGTTTGTATACGTTGTCGAATCGTTTGGATCTTCTCTGTAGTCATTCGTACCAACTCTGGTCCTAGCAACGTTGCTTCTCCCACCTCATCCCAACATACTGGAGAGTGACACTTTCGTCCATATAATGCTTCAAATGGGGCCACCCCTATACTTGCCTGATAACTGTTATTGTAGGAGAATTCCACCAATGGTAGGTACTTATCCCAACTCCCTTTGAAATCTAGGACACAAAGTCTTAATAGATCTTCAAGGGTTTGAATAGTCCTCTCTGATTGTCCGTCCGTTTGAGGATGGTATGCCGAACTAAATCGTAAATCTGTGCCCATAGCTTTTTGCAAGCTAACCCAAAATCTTGAAGTAAATCTTGGGTCACGATCCAAAACTATGGATACTGGCATGCCATGCAGTCTCACAATCTCATCTACGTATATACGAGCAAGTCGTTCAAGGGAATAAGTCTCCCGTATCGGCAAGAAATGAGCAGACTTAGTTAATCTATCAACAATAACCCAAATAGCATTTATGCCTTGAGAAACCATGGGAAGACCCGTAACGAAATCCATGGTAATGTGTTCCCACTTCCATTTCAGAATCTCAAGTGGTTGCAATGGACCCTTTGGCACTTGATGTTCCGCCTTTACACGTTGACAAGTTAAACACCTCGAGATAAGCTTTGCAATCTCTCTCTTCATATTATTCCACCAAAATGTATGTCGAAGATCATGATACATTTTGGTACTTCCAGGATGGATTACAAATGGTGTATTGTGTGCTTCCATCATGATCTTGTACTTCAAATCAGAATCGTTAGGAACACAAAGTCTGGAGTGGACTCGAAGTATTCATTCTTCATCGATTCTTGCTTCTGGAATAACACCTTCTTGCACTTTCTTCTTCATACGCATCAGCTCCGGGTCTGTGGTTTGAGCAACTTTAACTTTATCAATTAAAGTTGGTTCTATGCGTATACTTGACATCATCGCACTCGTTCCTGCATAAGATCTTCTGCTCAACGCGTCAGCTACCACGTTTGCTTTTCCAGGATGGTATTGAATAGTGTGGTCGTAATCTTTCAACAGCTCGAGCCAACGTCGTTGCCGCATGTTGAGTTCTTTTTGAGTGAAGAAATATTTGAGGCTTTTATGGTCTGAATAAATCTCCACTTTCTCCCCATATAGATAGTGCCTCTAGATCTTTAGCGCGAAAATGACTGCTGCCAACTCTAGATCATGAGTAGGATAATTTCTCTCATATTCTTTAAGTTGTCGCGAGGCATAGGCTATAACTTTTCCATGTTGCATGAGAACACATCCTAGCCCTTTGCCTGAAGCATCGCTGTAGATAACAAATCCATCCGAACCAGATGGTATGGTCAAAACAGGTGCCGAAATGAGTCTTCTCTTAAGCTCTTGAAAACTCTTCTCGCATTCCTTGCTCCATACGAATTTGATATCTTTCCGAGTTAGCTGAGTTAACGGGGTAGCGATTCGAGAAAACCCTTCCATGAATCTCCGATAATAACCAGCTAAGCCCAGAAAGCTACGTACTTCAGTCACCGTCTTTGGTTGCTCCCAACTTTGTATTGCTTCAATCTTCGCCGGGTCAACAGATACTCCATGTTTTGACACCACATGCCCTAGGAATGCCACTTCCTCAAGCCAAAACTCGCATTTCTTCAACTTAGCATATAACTTGTTTTCACGCAGCCTTTGGAGTACCAGCTTCAAATGATGCTCATGATCTTCACGGCTTTTGGAATATATGAGAATGTCATCAATAAAGACAACAACGAACTGATCCAAATAATCCTTGAATACTCGGTTCATCATATCCATGAAAGCCGCAGGAGCATTAGTCAATCCAAAAGACATGACTAGGAATTCATAATGCCCGTACCGAGTTCTGAAGGCAGTCTTTGGAATATCCTCAGTTTTAACCTTCAGCTGATGATATCCAGAACGAAGATCGATCTTTGAAAAGAATTGTGCTCCTTGTAACTGGTCAAACAGGTCATCAATACGAGGTAGCGGATACCTATTCTTAATAGTGACATGGTTTAATTCCCAGTAATCAATACAAAGTCGCATACTCCCATCTTTCTTCTTTACAAATAAAACAGGAGCACCCCAAGGAGATGTACTAGGACGAATGAGACCGATGTCCAACAATTCTTGTAGTTGGACCTTTAACTCCTGAAGTTCAATAGGAGCCATTCGATATGGGGTTTTAGAAATGGGCTTTGTACCAGGTTCAAGATCAATAAAGAATTCAATTTCACGTTCCGGGGGTAGACCGGGAAGTTCTTCAGGAAATACGTTAGGAAAGTCAATAACAACAGGAATATTATTCAAATTTGACGTGTCTTTATTCAAATCCATAACATGGGCTAAGAAAGCATGACATTCATTTTTTAATAAACGAATGGCTTTATGGCTTGATATAACAGTGATTGATTTTAATGGCTTAGTTGCTTGAATTCGTACAACAGGTTGGTTAGGAATATGAAAACTAACAACCTTACGAAAACAATTAATTTTGGCATGATTAGTAGTTAACCAATCAATCCCTAAAATCACATCAAAAGCAAGTATCTTTAAAGAGATAAGGTCAACAGGTAATGTGATGGTGCCAACTTGGATCAAACAAGATTTATAAGCAGTGGATGTGATGAAAGTTTCTCCTAACAGAGTTTCCACAGATAAATCAAAGTCTAACTTCTCTGGAGTCAAGTTTAAACGTTGAGCACAAGCAGGAGAGATAAAAGAATGGGTAGAACCGGTATCTAATAAGGTATAAACTTCACATGAATTTATGATTAGCTTACCCGTGATCACCTCGTTTGGGTTCCTCGCATGTTGACCAGTCACGACAAACGCTCTTCCAGGAACCGTTGACTTTATCTTTTCTGGGGCAGCTTTTTGAGTCACCATCCCCGCTGGACTTGGTTTTGCTACAGTGCAATCTCGAGCGATATGTCCTTCCTTTCCATAATTATAACATACCTTAAACTGTTATGGGCAGTTTGGGCTGATATGTCCTTCTTTTCCGCACTTATAGCATATAACCGGTGGTCGTTCTCCTCCCTTGGAACCAGTTGTTGCTGGTACTGACGTCTTCGTATTGTCATTGTTGAATCTCCTCTTTTTAAAATCTCCTCCCGACTCGCTTCTTCTATTTTCATAGCCACGATTACCACCAGAGTGGTTGCCGTTCTTGTCTGTATTTTTCTTTCTCCGCTGGTTATCATTGTTCTGATGACTGTTGTCACCGATATGATCCTGGTTGTGGTCCCTCAGTTGACCGTACTCGTTATCTCGCTCTAATAATTGAGCCCTGTTGACAACATCTGAATAGAGAGAAAATTTATGAGAAATGAGATATTGACGTATGCCGGGTTTCAAACCTCTCAGAAACATCCTCGTCATACGTTCCTCATTCTCCACCAAATGAGGTGCAAACCTGGACAACTCTGCAAACTTTGCCTCGTACTGAGATACCGTCATATTATTCTGCTCTAATCTAATAAACTCTACCTCCTTCATATGACGAATACTTTCAGGAAAGTACTTATCATTGAACAGTTTCTGAAATGTCTCCTAAGACATGCTGAGTGCGGCTGGATGGGTACGCTTCACAGACTCCCACCAGTAGTTTGCCTTGCACGAAACATAAAGGTGGCGAATGGAACCTTCTGTTCTTCCGTGCATCTCAAGACATCGAATATCTTGGTAATTTGCTTGACCCACGTTTCCGCCATGATCGGATCTGGCTTTCCCTTAAATTCTGGTGGTCCCAATTCTTTGAACTGTTTGGCTGTGACAAACCGTGAATTGCTATCATTTCCTCCTGTATTTTGAACACGAGTCTCCCTCGTCTGGTTTTGCATAAATTGCAAAAAACTTCTAAACATTCCATCGTTCATCATCTGCTCATTGGTGTTGTTCACAGGAGGAACTTTGCCAGCCTGTTGCACGTTCTCCTCGTTGGTAAGCATCGGTGTCTCCACGGCCTCATTTACTCCACTGTTAACATTCTCAGTCGACATTCTCAAATACTGCCATAAAACAAGGGTTAATTAAATAAATTAACAAATCACATAATACCCCTATATTATGACTGACCAATAAATAAGCTTAGGTAGGACACACTAGCGAAGGATTTATTCGTCTCTCCCCTCCTAGTTCTATTCTCCGATCTCCGCCAGAGATCATATCCCTAAGCTCTGATACCAACTGTGACGCCCCCAAAATAGGTATACAACACCCATTCTGAGTCGCCAAAATACATGGTACAGAAACAACTACATCTTTACTGTTACAACATAAGAACTGTGAGTTTAAATACAAATATTGTCATCTAGACAATATCCACACACAAATAAGTCCTCATCACAATTATTGATACATTATTTCACAAAAATGGCGAGGACTACTAAAATAACTTCTAGAACCATCATTCCATACCCCGACTAGTACTCGCTACATTCTCGCCTCTTGAGAAAAATGGAACAAAAAGGAAAAGGGTGAGCTCAACTAGCCCAGTAAAGAACATTATGTCTAAGATAATACAGAATAAATTATCGTTAGTCTTCAACAGGGAAAAATCTAATAGAATACAATAGACAACAAGTTTTAAATCAATAACTGCAGCGGAAACAGCAAACCATTAGAAGAGTCAAGTAGAGAATGAGTTCTACTATCTTCTAAGATTTAAAAGTCCATCATCAATATTTTATCCCTGTAACAACAATCAATAACCATCTTTAATCAAATATTCATCTTTACACTACAGGCCAAAGATATTCATTTGTATCACCAGTCAGTCATGTTCATCTCAACACCTGTTCATCTTTGCACTACGGGCCAAAGATATTCATTAGTTAATCATTCATCTTTGCTCTACAGGTCAAAGATATTCAGTAATATCATCATTTAGGACTGAGGAAGATGAAAAAATATCTTAAAGAAAACGAATCCAGTGAAACAAAATAACAAATATTAATGATTCGTATTTCGATTTATCCATGTCCAAAAATACCTTATAATTATTCATAGTGAAGTAAAATTCAAGAATGATCAAAATATGGATACAATCAAAGGTAGTACCCAGAATAGATATTTTGGACGAAAAGAAAAAAATTTCATTTTCGGTGAATAGTAACTCGTGAATAGTAACTCATGAATAGTAACTCATGGATAGTAACCCCGACGTGAAAAGTTCCAAATTTGATAAAAATTTCTAACCAATATTTCGGCATAATGATATTGAAGAAATAATATCATTTTTGAATAAAATAACATCCCTTACCTCGTAAAGACAATACTTCTGGTCGGAATACCAGTATAAGGCTGAAAGAAACTTGCTCTGATGAATAGAAACTCTCAAAGTATCTAAATACTTACAAAATACACTCAATAATCTAGAGAGAGAAAGAGAGAAAAATTATTTCTGGTGTGATTTTCAATTCTAACTTAAGCACCTATTTATAGAAAAATGCTAGAACGCCAAAGGAGACTAAATAATAAAATATTATAATTACAAAACTCATTTTTACGCATGCCAATTCAGCCACCAGCCATCCTTGACCCAAATTAGCAGCCCACATGTGTTAGAATAAAAGTGAGTCCCACCCATAATTAATAAAAATCATTTTATTTTTCAAAACTTTAATAATTCATAGAAAATAACCATTTTATCAGAAAATTCAAATGTCGCGACTTTTTATAGGAAATTCAATTCTCTACAACTTTGCAGAAGAAAGTTTTTCCAAATTCCAAACAGAAATTGACCGAAATCCATAAATAGGCGATTTTACAGGCTATAATCAAATTTCAGTCAAGAAATGGGGTCCACCGACACACAAAACATGTGTTAATCATTTAATACAAAAAAAATACTCTTCCTCCTCATATACTCATATATCTCACATTCATTGTAAAACTATCACCATTATTATATTATTAAATAAATTATTTTATCAAAAAAAATAAAATATCATTTTTTTTAATAATTGTCACTTAAAAATTTTCTCCATCTATATCCACATAAAATTAATATTTTCCTCATCATATAAATCAATAATTAATTATTCACAAATAATATTACAGAATCACAGTACTGGCAACCAGGCAATTCCCAGGAAAGAGGGGGCTTTCCAATAAGGATTTCTCCTTACTGGCGCGCAATTAGATGACCAAACCTCTCATTAGACAGAACTTTCTAGACATTACCAATAATGTTATCTAATAATATTATTCAAATAATATGAATTATTGATCTGATAATGGGAAATACTGTGTAGTGACAATTATTGAAACAACAGTAATATAAAATATCAACGCAGCAATTATTGAATCAATAAAATAAAATACTGAACAGTAATTACTGTAACCATTATTGAGTAGTGCCTTCTTACGTAAGAATCAATAATTGGTGCAATACAGTGTGCTACTGTGCAACAACGCGTATTACTGTGTTTTAACCACCGGGTATTCCAACAGTATTAACGGTAACAACTACGCCGTTATTTATAAACAACTTATACTTGTCGTTTTCTTCATCCAATCGCTTTTCGTTATGGGGCCCACAAAAGACTGCGCCGTCGTACGAATATTCCCCAACAGAAAGAATATTCCACGATCAAACGAATATTCCCCGACAACAACGAATATTTTATAACCACCTGCTTATTTAAAATATTTGCGCATTTTACCCATAACTAACCTCGTTAATCAATTTAACCCTTACTATTTCAAAATAATAAATAGAGGGAATTTAAATTTCATTTAATAATAATTTGGGGTCTTACAACATAGTTAATAATATTCGACGGGAGATTAAAATAAGATATTTATGCTATTTTTCAATATAATTATTGAATTTGGTATTCAATGAACTATGTTATGTTTGTAATAGACTAAAATGAGAATTCAGGGTGCTGAATTGGATTTTGGGTTACTGAAATGGTTTCAGTCTACTGAAATACTTTGTGGTCTGCTGAAATGGTAATTTCGGGATGCTGAAATGTAATTTGGTTTACTGAAATGATATTTCAGTTTATTGAAAGGTTATCTAGCTTACTAAGATAACATATAAAGGGAAAACGTATCAGTATAAGTTATAAGTGATGAAAAGATTATCAAAGTATAATGATAATACTCAAACTAAGGTGTAATGTCTAATACTTAACTTTATGAGTGAATGTTAGACAAGTTAATATAAGATGATGAGATTATAAGTAGGTAAATGAATATGGTGTTAAGAGTATCTGATATTTGATGATGTTGTAACAATCTAGATTTTTATTATAATATTTAAATATTTATTGAATTATATAAATATTTAATGGATGTGTTTATTGTTGAATAAGTATTTGATTTGATGTGATTTGATTATTTATTTGTTTAATAAATAATTAATGAGTTAAGGAAAGTAATTATTTTGAAATAGTAATCTAATTTAATTTAATAATTAAGTTATATAATTTATAATGATTAAATAAATAATTATATTATTCAATGAATTGTTATTAGAATTAATTAAATTAAGTATAAAAACTTAATTAATTAGAAGTGTGACAAATAATTATATTATAAGTGGTTATTAAAATAAATTAAAGTAGTTTTAATTTATTTTGCCAAACAAGGCTTAAATATATTAAGTCTTTAGTTTTAAATTACTTTGCCAAACAAAGCCCTATGGCTTTTGGTTTTTAAATTTTGAATTTTTATAAATAATATATAATAAAATATATTTATAATGGATATACACTTATTATTTTGGTAACTGATAATAGTTATGGTGATTATTAAGGCCATATCAGTTTTTAGTTTACGCATAAGTGTTATCAGTTTAGTTTTACGTACAATGTGTTTTGGCTTAAGACTAAGAAAGGAAAAAAGAAAAGAAAAGTGAGAGACCAAAGAGTTTTGAGAGAAATTGTTAGAGGTCTTAGAGAGAGAAACAAGAGAAAATTATGTATTCTTCGAACTATTATCAGTGATTAAGCAAAGATTGTCTGAATAAAAAGGTATGTTTATACTCCTAACAAATATGTTTTATAGTATAATTATTTAGCCTCTGTGTTTCATGAAACTCAACTTCATTGTATATAAGTTTTACAAAGGTTGTCTGTAAACTATGTTTTACTAAATGATTATGAAATCATGTGTTCTGGTAATAACTAACATGTATATATGTATATATGTGTGGTATGCTAAATTACATTTATAGAGAAAGAGAAATTAGTTTTTACAGTAAACATTCACGTGTGAAAGTGGTTTGTAGAAATATCAAAATTAGTATATGTTAATTGTGAAGTTATGAAATTGAAGTGTGATTATGTTAATTGGATATGAACTACAGAGAATTGTAGTTTAAAAGTAATCAAATTTGTGGTTATTAGAGATTATAGTGTTCACTGTGTTTAACAAATGTCAAACATGGAGTTTTGTTTTAAAATATGATTTTCAAGGAATTTAGTTTTCTGTGATTATTGTTTAGTAATTTAAACTAGTATATGCATGTTGGGTAGTGTGTATATGTGTAATTTATATAAGTTATACATGTTAATTGGGGTTAATTGCTGTTAAAAATAAAGACAGTAGCTTTGTTCTGTTCTTCGTGGTTGGGTTTTGCAAGTTTCGGCGCCCCAGCGCCAAAAATCGCGCCCCAGCGCCAAAATTCGCGCCCCAGCGCCAGAAGTTGGCACCCCAACACTGAAATTCACGCCCCAGCGCCAATGTCGCGCCCCAGCGCCACTAGTTGGCTTAGTCCTCGCGCCCCAGCGCGGGGACAGAAGTCTGACTTGGACAGTTTTGACCTCCTGTAGTAAAATGGCCATAATTTCCTCTTACGAACTCTGATTGAGGTGATTCAAGATGACACGGAACGAGGACGAGTAGACCTACAACTTTTGTTCTTTAAGTTATTCAATTTGAGGTCATTAGGATGGGTCAAAATGGTTATCGTTAGGACTGTTGTGTTTTCGGAGGCAATCGGAGGGTGTCGGGCATGCACATATGCATGTGTAGTGCTCCAGACCGTAAAAGATGATGTCCTAAGTTATAAAACATGAATGTTAGTAAATATAATGATGCTTAACATTAATAAATAATGTATTAGATGAGTTATAGAAGTATAGTAAGCATACACAAGAGAGGCAAATCGGGCGTGTGACGAATGAACGTCGAAACGTCGTGCCAAGTGTTAATGAACTTAAAAAGTGTTTCAATTCGATTGAAATGAATATTATAAGATATGGAGTGGATTTAATATAAAGCTAATAAGTAGTCCTAGCAAGACTTAAGCACTTGAATGAACTGCGAATATGAAATACAGTGAGATATAATTTGAAAGTTAACACAATTAAGTTGAACATTGTGTATTTATTAATAGGAAAGATTGTGAGACATATAGTAGATTTTATATTACAATTACTATGTGTTGTTATGTCACTAATATTTGATGTGTATAATTATATAATTGCGTAGGGCACGTGAAGTGCAGATAGCTGTAAGCTGTTAAACTGTTATTGGTAAACAACGATCAAGGCAAGTCTTTCGGTTTCTATTTTCTACGTGGACTTGGTGAATTGTTTTAAATTACATGATTTGTTATGCATGTTGAAATCATGAAATGTTAAAGTCAATATATGACTGCATTATTTTGGCTAAGTAATGATGATTGAGTAAGGAACTCAATCTTTATATTTGTTATATGAATTAAAAGCATGTATGCCATGTTACTTTAATGAGATGTATGTCGAGCATGTAATTATGTGCTATGTGATGTATGAAAACTGTTAGACTTTACTGGGCTGTCGAGCTCACTCTTGCAAATAACCACTTTTGCAGGTCAAGATTTTAAGGTAAAGATATGTGCTAAGTGAGTTATAGATATCTATATTCATGAAGATTACTTATGTTTTATGAGAAATGTATTTTCATATTTTGAACGTAATATATTGTTAAATTGTAAGTTGAGCTATCCAATGTATATGGATATTTAGTTATGATGTAAGACTTTGTATAATTATTTTGTTGTAACGATTCATGACATAAGATTGAATCAAAGAGATGTAATGTAATGGTTGCGATTCAGGGCAAGAAAGAAGGAAATGTATAAAAGTTTTAAATATTCCGCAATTTTATTAAGTTTAACATCGAATAATGATGTATTATTTAGAGATTGAATGTATGGTTAACGACCGAAGTCGGGATTTAAATTGTATAGATTTTGGGGTCGTTACAGTTGGTATCAAAGCTGTAGGTTATAAACATTAGATAGGAGTACCGTAGGCTATAACCTTAGAGAAGAGAGGTGAAGATAATGAACGAATAAGCTCAAATAGAGTTTGAACAATAATGGATTAAAACTTGCGTGAAAGGATTCTAAGAAGAATCTCGCAGAGTTATAAGGAATATAAATGTGGGGTTACCCAACTGCAATAATAAGGATGTAAGGTGATAATAAATAGACAATATCTATAAAAAGATAATGATAAAGAAGTTATGAATAGAGAGTTATGTCTAAGTATGGTGCAATTGTACTCTTTAGTAGTTGATGTATGGTATCTGGGCTAAACGATTCCTTCATGGAGCAGAGGTATATACGAACTAGCAACTCGGAACCTAGTTTGTTGATTGTTTGTGGGAAACCACTCAGCGTACCATATTGAAACTGTTAGAGACTCGATGTGTACCAAGTGTAGAAATGGACACGTATGATGAGAGTTTAGAACTTGAATGAAATTTTGAGCGATGTAAATGAAGTTAAAAATTCTTAAAGGAAGAATTGTTATATAAACAAGAAGATTCAAAGAAGAATCTTGAAGAGATATAAAGATAAGAAATGGGAGTTTCCTAACTCCAATAGCCAAGATAACGAATAATGTCGTAAATGATGAAAAAGAGAAAGAATGAGGATCGTAAAACAAAATGATTACGAGTTAACAAAAGAATTTTAAGAGAGATGATTATAGAATAAGGTCACGACGTGATCTGTTTAAGTTATAAAAGAAAGATGGTCTGTAATGTTTGAATGATTATAGCTTAATGTTATGAAGATGGTGTACTATGAAATAGTACGAGATAACTCATGAGGAGTTATAGATGATGTGATACGAGGAATTCGTATCGAGCAAAGAGCAAGTTAAAAGAAAGATAGAGTTAGGTGGGATTTCAATTGAGAACTCATGTGATGGCTGAGTTGTACAAACCTTTGTATGGGTGAGGGTTTTGTGCTTGCACTCAGTTTATCACAATGATAATCATTGGAATGTTTGTGTCGCGCTATTTGCTATATGCATGTTGAGAAGGTGATTCTTTTCTCATGTGTATAACAGATAGGTAGAGTATAGTTAGAAAATATTATAAGGTTAAGTGCGAGTTCTTAAAGCTCATACTTATGGTAGGTTTGTGACTCATAATTATATGGTATGTTTTTGAACCCCTCAGCGAATGGACGCCTATGGTCTGACTAGGATAAGTTCTTAAACTCATATGATTGTGGCAAGTTCCTGAACTCATAACGTGTGGTAAGTTTGATGAACTAGGGTATAATTAAGTGTGAATAGAGTATTGAGGATGATAGGAAAAGATAGACCTATTAAGCAATGGATCATTATAGAAAGTGGAGTTGATGATGGAAGCATATGTTTCTAAATCTACTAGCTATGCTAGACTTTCAAAATTTATTGACTTCGTGCTGATGTTTACACTTTTATTTTCTTGAAAAACATTGGATCAAATGATGGAACCAATGAGTTTTAACAACAATACTGTTATTCGTATGTCTATGCTAATTACTTTGGCTAGACAAAAATGATTTGCAATATAGCAAAATGTATTTTATATCATTAATGCATCATGTAACTTGGTGCAAAGATGATAAAAACGATGGAGTCATCAATGCAGTATTACCTAGTGTTGGAGGTGATCTAAGGATCGTCAACCCACTATGGTATGATGTAGTATGATAAAATCACCAAATGACGGAATCCTCAACGGACTGTAAATACAGTGCGGTATCATGACGCCAAAAAAAAAGATTTTTGAGATTTCTTTAAGATATGAGAATACATATGTATGTATGTATATGTATATTTCGGTTAATGTCCGAGTTATTGTAGAGGTCTATGCTATTTGATTCAGCTAGAAAAATATTGAAAGATGTTCATGAAATTCAAGAGTTTCTTGAGAAGTTACGCCAAACCAAATTATTTTGGTGCGGATTCAGATGTTGAAAAGCTGAGATGAACAACCCTTTTATAGGGGATTACGCGGAGGCGTTGAGATGTTTGTGTACAATACATTGTACGAAGGCCTGATCACCCTAAGTACGAGGAGTCCCTATAGTCTTATGACTGTTAAAGTTTAAGTTGAAAGATTATTTATAACTATGGACATATGCATAGCGTTTAAATGTTTGTGCACAATACATCGTACAAAGGGCTTAACACCCTAAGTACGGGGGTCCTTATAGTCTTATGACTGTTAAAGTTGAAGTTGAAAGATTACTTGCAACTGTGGACATAGTTCGTGGTCTTATGACCCTCAACATGACTTGGAATCTTTTAAATTCCTGAGTTATTCATACTACTTCCCAATTATTGAACAATTGTGGAAGATTCTTGTTATTCTGTAAGATGGAAGTGAAAAGGGAAAGTATTCCTTAGAAAGAAGTGAGTCGTAGAATACGACACTGAATGATGAATATGTTGAATAAGTGAGAAAAGAGATTTTAAAGTGAGAAATAGATGAGTTATCAAAAAATAATGTTAAACTTTTAATAGAAAAGTTAATACTTGTGGAATGATCTTTGTGGAAAGAAAGTGGTTATAGAAACCAATGAATGAATGAAGTAGTGATGTAAAATCTACTTCAATAGAGTGAATGAATAAAAATTAATAAATAAAATTTCGAGGACGAAATTCTTAGAAGAAAGGGTGAATGTAATATCCCGAGTGTTTATGATAGCGATTCCCGAGTGTTTATGATAACGATCCTTAGAAAAGGAAATGAATTGGTTAAAAGATATATAATACTCAAAATATAATTGAGTTCAAATGAAAGTTATGAAATGAAACCTAGAATTTGTTAGGTAATGAATATAGTAGGAAATATAAAATCTATATTTAGATAAAATGATGAAAGATTTCTCTGAGTTATTTGTGTAATTTGTGTCTTCGATTCTGGGGACAGAATCTTTGTAAGTAGGGAAGATTGTAACGAATGAGTGACTTGAGTTGTGATTCTGAGGACAGAATCCTTGTAAGGAGGGAATGATGTAACAATCCAGATTTTTATTATAATATTTAAATATTTATTGAATTATATAAATATTTAATGGATGTGTTTTTTGTTGAATAAGTATTTGATTTGATGTGATTTGATTATTTATTTGTTTAATAAATAATTAATGAGTTAAGGAAAGTAATTATTTTGAAATAGTAATCTAATTTAATTTAATAATTAAGTTAGAGAATTTATAATGATTAAATAAATAATTATATTATTCAATGAATTGTTATTAGAATTAATTAAATTAAGTATGAAAATTTAATTAATTAGAAGTGTGCCAAATAATTATATTATAAGTGGTTATTAAAATAAATTAAAGTAGTTTTAATTTATTTTGCCAAACAAGGCTTAAATATATTAAGTCTTTAGTTTTAAATTATTTTGCCAAACAAAGCCCTAAGTCTTTAGTTTTAAATTATTTTGGTAACTGATAATAGTTATGGTGATTATTAAGGCCATATCAGTTTTTAGTTTACGCATAAGTGTTATCATTTTAGTTTTACGTACAGTGTGTTTTGGCTTAAGACTAAGAAAGGAAAAAGAAAAGAAAAGTGAGAGACCAAAGAGTTTTGAGAGAAATTGTCAGAGGTTTTAGAGAGAGAAACAAGAGAAAATTATGTATTCTTCGAACTATTATCAGTGATTAAGCAAAGATTGTCTGAATAAAAAGGTATGTTTATACTCTTAACAAATATGTTTTATAGTATAATTATTTAGCCTCTGTGTTTCATGAAACTCAACTTCATTGTATATAAGTTTTATAAAGGTTGTCTGTAAACTATGTTTTACTAAATGATTATGAAATCATGTGTTCTGGTAATAACTAACATGTATATATGTATATATGTGTGGTATGCTAAATTACGTTTATAGAGAAAGAGAAATTAGTTTTTACAGTAAACATTCACGTGTGAAAGTGGTTTGTAGAAATATCAAAATTAGTATATGTTAATTGTGAAGTTATGAAATTGAAGTGTGATTATGTTAATTGGATATGAACTATAGAGAATTGTAGTTTAAAAGTAATCAAATTTGTGGTTATTAGAGATTATAGTGTTCACTGTGTTTAACAAATGTCAAACATGGAGTTTTGTTTTAAAATATGATTTTCAAGGAATTTAGTTTTCTGTGATTATTGTTTAGTAATTTAAACTAGTATATGCATGTTGGGTAGTGTGTATATGTGTAATTTATATAAGTTATACATGTTAATTGGGGTTAATTGCTATTAAAAATAAAGACAGTAGCTTTGTTCTTTTCTTCGTGGTTGGGTTTTGCAAGTTTCGGCGCCACAGCGCCAAAATTTGAGCCCCGGCGCCAAAATTCGCGCCCCAGCGCCAGAAGTTGGAGCCCCAACGCTGAAATTCGCGCCCCAACGCCAATCACGTGCCCCAGCGCCACTAGTTGGCTTATTCCTCGCGCCCCAGCGCGGGGACAGAAGTCTGACTTGGACAGTTTTGACCTCCTATAGTATAATGGCTATAACTTCCTCATACGAACTCCGATTGAGGTGATTCAAGATGATCCGGAACGAGGATGAGTAGACCTACAACTTTCGTTCTTTTACTTTTTCAATTTGAGGTCATTAGGATGGGTCAAAATGGTTATCGTTAGGACTATTGTGTTTTCAGAGGCAATCGGAGGGTGTCGGGCATGCACATATGCATGTGTAGTGCTCCAGACCGTAAAAGATGATGTCCTAAGTTATAAAACATGAATGTTAGTAAATATAATGATGCTTAATATTAATAAATAATGTATTAGATAAGTTATAGAAGCACAGTAAGAATACACAAGAGAGGCAAATCGGGCGTGTGACGAATGAACGTCGAAACGTCGTGCCAAGTGTTAATGAACTTAAAAAGTGTTTCAATTCGATTGAAATGAATATTATAAGATATGGAGTGGATTTAATATAAAGCTAATAAGTAGTCCTAGCAAGACTTAAGTACTTGAATGAACTGCGAATATGAAATACAGTGAGATATAATTTGAAAGTTAACACAATTAAGTTGAGCATTGTGTATTTATTAATAGGAAATATTATGAGACATATAGTAGAGTTTACATTACAATTACTATGTGTTGTTATGTCACTAATATTTGATGTGTATAATTATATAATTGCGTAGGGCACGTGAAGTGCAGATAGCTGTAAGCTGTTAAACTGTTATTGGTAAACAACGATCAAGGCAAGTCTTTCGGTTCCTATTTTCTACGTGGACTTGATGAATTGTTTTAAATTGCATGATTTGTTATGCATGTTGAAATCATGAAATGTTAAAGTCAATATATGACTGCATTGTTTTGGCTAAGTAATGATGATTGAGTAAGGAACTCAATCTTTATATTTGTTATATGAATTAAAAGCATGTATGCCATGTTACTTTAATGAGATGTATGTCGAGCATGTTATTATGTGCTATGTGATGCATGAAAACTGTTAGACTTTACTGGGCTGTCGAGCTCACTCTTGCAAATAACCACTTTTGCAGGTCAAGATTTTAAGGTAAAGATATGTGCTAAGTGAGTTATAGAGATCTATATTCACGAAGATTACTTATGTTTTATAAGAAATGTATTTTCATATTTTGAACGTAATATATTGTTAAATTATAAGTTGAGCTATCCAATGTATATGGATATTTAGTTATGATGTAAGACTTTGTATAATTATTTTGTTGTAACGATTCATGACATAAGATTGAATCAAAGAGATGTAATGTAATGGTTACGATTCAGGGCAAGAAAGAAGGAAATGTATAAAAGTTTTAAATATTCCGTAATTTTATTAAGTTTAACATCGAATAATGATGTATTATTTAGAGATTGAATGTATGGTTAACGACCGAAGTCGGGATTTAAATTGTATAGATTTTGGGGTCGTTACAGTTGGTATCAAAGCTGTAGGTTATAAACATTAGATAGGAGTACCGTAGGCTATAACCTTAGAGAAGAGAGGTGAAGATAATGAACGAATAAGCTCAAATAGAGTTTGAACAATAATGGATTAAAACTTGCGTGAAAGGATTCTAAGAAGAATCTCGCAGAGTTATAAGGAATATAAATGTGGGGTTACCCAACTGCAATAATAAGGATGTAAGGTGATAATAAATAGACAATGTCTATAAAAAGATAATGATAAAGAAGTTATGAATAGAGAGTTATGTCTAAGTATGGTGCAATTGTACTCTTTAGTAGTTGATGTATGGTATCTGGGCTAAACGATTCCTTCATGGAGAAGAGGTATATACGAACTAGTAACTCGGAACCTAGTTTGTTGGTTGTTTGTGGGAAACCACTCAGCGTACCATATTGAAACTGTTAGAGACTCGATGTGTACCAAGTGTAGAAATGGACACGTATGATGAGAGTTTAGAACTTGAATGAAATTTTGAGCGATGTAAATGAAGTTAAAAATTCTTAAAGGAAGAATTGTTATATAAACAAGAAGATTCAAAGAAGAATCTTGAAGAGATATAAAGATAAGAAATGGGAGTTTCCTAACTCCAATAGCCAAGATAACGAATAATATCGTAAATGATGAAAAAGAGAAAGAATAAGGATCGTAAAACAAAACGATCACGAGTTAACAAAAGAATTTTAAGAGAGATGATTATAGAATAAGGTCACGACGTGATCTGTTTAAGTTATAAAAGAAAGATGGTCTGTAATGTTTGAATGATTATAGCTTAATGTTATGAAGATGGTGTACTATGAAATAGTACGAGATAACTCATGAGGAGTTATAGATGATGTGATACGAGGAATTCGTATCGAGCAAAGAGCAAGTTAAAAGAAAGATAGAGTTAGGTGGGATTTCAATTGAGAACTCATGTGATGGCTGAGTTGTACAAACCTTTGTATGGGTGAGGGTTTTGTGCTTGCACTCAGTTTATCACAATGATAATCATTGGAATGTTTGTGTCGCGCTATTTGCTATATGCATGTTGAGAAGGTGATTCTTTTCTCATGTGTATAACAGATAGGTAGAGTATAGTTAGAGAATATTATAAGGTTAAGTGCGAGTTCTTAAAACTCATACTTATGGTAGGTTCGTGACTCATAATTATATGGTATGTTTTTGAACCCCTCAGCGAATGGACGCCTATGGTCTGACTAGGATAAGTTCTTAAACTCATATGATTGTGGCAAGTTCCTGAACTCATAACGTGTGGTAAGTTTGATGAACTAGGGTATAATTAAGTGTGAATAGAGTATTGAGGATGATAGGAAAAGATAGACCTATTAAGCAATGGATCATTATAGAAAGTGGAGTTGATGATGGAAGCATAGGTATTCTAAATCTACTAGCTATGCTAGACTTTCAAAATTTATTGACTTCGTGCTGATGTTTACACTTTTATTTTCTTGAAAAACATTGGATCAAATGATGGAACCAATGAGTTTTAACAACAATACTGTTATTCGTATGTCTATGCTAATTACTTTGGCTAGACAAAAATGATTTGCAATATAGCAAAATGTATTTTATATCATTAATGCATCATGTAACCTGGTGCAAAGATGATAAAAACGATGGAGTCATCAATGCAGTATTACCTAGTGTTGGAGGTGATCTAAGGATCGTCAACCCACTATGGCATGATGTAGTATGATAAAATCACCAAATGACGGAATCCTCAACGGACTGTAAATACAGTGCGGTATCATGACGCCAAAAAAAAGATTTTTGAGATTTCTTTAAGATATGAGAATACATATGTATGTATGTATATATATATTTCGGTTAATGTCCGAGTTATTGTAGAGGTCTATGCTATTTGATTCAGCTAGACAAATATTGAAAGATGTTCATGAAATTCAAGAGTTTCTTGAGAAGTTACGCCAAACCAAATTATTTTGGTGCGGATTCAGATGTTGAAAAGCTGAGATGAACAACCCTTTTATAAGGGATTACGCGGAGGTGTTGAGATGTTTGTGTACAATACATTGTACGAAGGCCTAATCACCCTAAGTACGAGGAGTCCCTATAGTCTTATGACTGTTAAAGTTTAAGTTGAAAGATTACTTATAACTATGGACATATGCATAGCGTTTAAATGTTTGTTCACAATACATCGTACAAAGGGCTTAACACCCTAAGTACGGGGGTCCTTATAGTCTTATGACTGTTAAAGTTGAAGTTGAAAGATTACTTGCAACTGTGGACATAGTTCGTGGTCTTATGACCCTCAACATGATTTGGAATCTTTTAAATTCCTGAGTTATTCATACTACTTCCCAATTATTGAACAATTGTGGAAGATTCTTGTTATTCTGTAAGATGGAAGTGAAAAAGGAAAGTATTCCTTAAAAAGAAGTGAGTCGTAGAATACGACACTGAATGATGAATATGTTGAATAAGTGAGAAAAGAGATTTTGAAGTGAGAAATAGATGAGTTATCAAAGAATAATGTTAAACTTTTAATAGAAAAGTTAATAATTGTAGAATGATCTTTGTGGAAAGAAAGTGGTTATAGAAACCAATGAATGAATGAAGTAGTGATGTAAAATCTACTTCAATAGAGTGAATGAATAAAAATTAATAAATAAAATTTCAAGGACGAAATTCTTAGAAGAAAGGGTGAATGTAATATCCTGAGTGTTTATGATAGCGATTCCCGAGTGTTTATGACAACGATCCTTAGAAAAGGAAATGAATTGGTTAAAAGATACATAATACTCAAAATATAATTGAGTTCAAATGAAAGTTATGAAATGAAACCTAGAATTTGTTAGGTAATGAATATAGTATGAAATACAAAATCTATATTTAGATAAAATGGTGAAAGATTTCTCTGAGTTATTTGTGTAATTTGTGTCTTCAATTCTGGGAACATAATCTTTGTAAGTAGGGAAGATTGTAACGAATGAGTGGCTTGAGTTGTGATTTTGAGGACAGAATCCTTGTAAGGAGGGAATGATGTAACAATCCAGATTTTTATTATAATATTTAAATATTTATTGAATTATATAAATATTTAATGGATGTGTTTATTGTTGAATAAGTATTTAATTTGATGTGATTTGATTATTTATTTGTTTAATAAATAATTAATGAGTTAAGGAAAGTAATTATTTTGAAATAGTAATCTAATTTAATTTAATAATTAAGTTAGAGAATTTATAATGATTAAATAAATAATTATATTATTCAATGAATTGTTATTAGAATTAATTAAATTAAGTATGAAAACTTAATTAATTAGAAGTGTGACAAATAATTATATTATAAGTGGTTATTAAAATAAATTAAACTAGTTTTAATTTATTTTGCAAAACAAGGCTTAAATATATTAAGTCTTTAGTTTTAAATTATTTTGCCGAACAAAGCCCTATGGCTTTTGGTTTTTAAATTTTGAATTTTTATAACTAATATATAATAAAATATATTTATAATGGATATACACTTATTATTTTGGTAACTGATAATAGTTATGGTGATTATTAAGGCCATATCAGTTTTTAGTTTACGCATAAGTGTTAACAGTTTAGTTTTACGTACAGTGTGTTTTGGCTTAAGACTAAGAAAGGAAAAAAGAAAAGAAAAGTGAGAGACCAAAGAGTTTTGAGAGAAATTATCAGAGGTCTTAGAGAGAGAAACAAGAGAAAATTATGTATTCTTCGAACTATTATCAGTGATTAAGCAAAGATTGTCTGAATAAAAAGGTATTTTTATACTCTTAACAAATATGTTTTATAGTATAATTATTTAGCCTCTGTGTTTCATGAAACTCAACTTCATTGTATATAAGTTTTACAAAGGTTGTCTGTAAACTATGTTTTACTAAATGATTATGAAATCATGTGTTCTGGTAATAACTAACATGTATATATGTATATATGTGTGGTATGCTAAATTACATTTATAGAGAAAGAGAAATTAGTTTTTACAGTAAACATTCACGTGTGAAAGTGGTTTGTAGAAATATCAAAATTAGTATATGTTAATTGTGAAGTTATGAAATTGAAGTGTGATTATGTTAATTGGATATGAACTACAGAGAATTGTAGTTTAAAAGTAATCAAATTTGTGGTTATTAGAGATTATAGTGTTCACTGTGTTTAACAAATGTCAAACATGGAGTTTTGTTTTAAAATATGATTTTCAAGGAATTTAGTTTTCTGTGATTATTGTTTAGTAATTTAAACTAGTATATGCATGTTGGGTAGTGTGTATATGTGTAATTTATATAAGTTATACATGTTAATTGGGGTTAATTGCTGTTAAAAATAAAGACAGTAGCTTTGTTCTGTTCTTCGTGGTTGGGTTTTGCAAGTTTCGGCGCCCCAGCGCCAAAAATCGCGCCCCAGCGCCAAAATTCGCGCCCCAGCGCCAGAAGTTGGCACCCCAACACTGAAATTCACGCCCCAGCGCCAATGTCGCGCCCCAGCGCCACTAGTTGGCTTAGTCCTCGCGCCCCAGCGCGGGGACAGAAGTCTGACTTGGACAGTTTTGACCTCCTGTAGTAAAATGGCCATAATTTCCTCTTACGAACTCTGATTGAGGTGATTCAAGATGACACGGAACGAGGACGAGTAGACCTACAACTTTTGTTCTTTAAGTTATTCAATTTGAGGTCATTAGGATGGGTCAAAATGGTTATCGTTAGGACTGTTGTGTTTTCGGAGGCAATCGGAGGGTGTCAGGCATGCACATATGCATGTGTAGTGCTCCAGACCGTAAAAGATGATGTCCTAAGTTATAAAACATGAATGTTAGTAAATATAATGATGCTTAACATTAATAAATAATGTATTAGATGAGTTATAGAAGTATAGTAAGCATACACAAGAGAGGCAAATCGGGCGTGTGACGAATGAACGTCGAAACGTCGTGCCAAGTGTTAATGAACTTAAAAAGTGTTTCAATTCGATTGAAATGAATATTATAAGATATGGAGTGGATTTAATATAAAGCTAATAAGTAGTCCTAGCAAGACTTAAGCACTTGAATGAACTGCGAATATGAAATACAGTGAGATATAATTTGAAAGTTAACACAATTAAGTTGAACATTGTGTATTATTAATAGGAAAGATTATGAGACATATAGTAGAGTTTACATTACAATTACTATGTGTTGTTATGTCACTAATATTTGATGTGTATAATTATATAATTGCGTAGGGCACGTGAAGTGCAGATAACTGTAAGCTGTTAAAATGTTATTGGTAAACAACGATCAAGGCAAGTCTTTCGGTTCCTATTTTCTACGTGGACTTGATGAATTGTTTTAAATTGCATGATTTGTTATGCATGTTGAAATCATGAAATGTTAAAGTCAATATATGACTGCATTGTTTTGGCTAAGTAATGATGATTGAGTAAGGAACTCAATCTTTATATTTGTTATATGAATTAAAAGCATGTATGCCATGTTACTTTAATGAGATGTATGTCGAGCATGTTATTATGTGCTATGTGATGCATGAAAACTGTTAGACTTTACTGGGCTGTCGAGCTCACTCTTGCAAATAACCACTTTTGCAGGTCAAGATTTTAAGGTAAAGATATGTGCTAAGTGAGTTATAGAGATCTATATTCACGAAGATTACTTATGTTTTATGAGAAATGTATTTTCATATTTTGAACGTAATATATTGTTAAATTGTAAGTTGAGCTATCCAATGTATATGGATATTTAGTTATGATGTAAGACTTTGTATAATTATTTTATTGTAACGATTCATGACATAAGATTGATTCAAAGAGATGTAATGTAATGGTTGCGATTCAGGGTAAGAAAGAAGGAAATGTATAAAAGTTTTAAATATTCCGCAATTTTATTAAGTTTAACATCGAATAATGATGTATTATTTAGAGGTTGAATGTATGGTTAACGACCGAAGTCGGGATTTAAATTGTATAGATTTTAGGGTCGTTACAGATGTAATTAAGTGTTAGATAGTATTATGGAATTAGGTATGTTATGCTAATTGAAAGATCAATCTTATACCTGATAGGTCTTTTCAATAAAGAGAATAAATTAAATTGCGTAGCGGTGATCGACTATGCAGGCAAGTTTCCTTAACTCAAACTCGAGTTATATTTCAAAGTATGTTAGTGAATGATTATTGATGATTATTCATGTCTAAACTCATTATTGATTCGCACTTAGTGCATGTTGCATATGTTCATCAGGTATGAAAGGTTGATCACCTTCATTACCATAAGGTTCAGTTAAATTGTTCGTGGTCATAGTTGACCTTCAAACATTATTGATTCAGTCATTTAATTATTGACATCTTGATTCATGTTCCTTCACAATTATTAAATTGTTGAAAATTTGAAAGCTTATTATTCTTTCAATCATGATACATCTTTATTGAATTTAAACTTGCTGGGTAAAGTAGTTGCTCACCCTTGCTATATCGTGATAATAAAATTTTAGATAAAGGCGAAGGCTTGAAGAATGACAGAGACAAAAGAAAAATACAGTAATAGATTATTATACGGGTAACTATTTAGTTATCTTATTGTAAACGTTTGTAATTTTGAAGGTATGTATTTAGTTAAGGTTAATAAACCTAGGAAAATGTTATAGAATTATGTAAAATAAACAATATATGTTTATTTGTTCTGCATTAGATGATAGAATATGTATGATGATGAAGTATCGTAACATACCAAGTCTGAGGTTCTTGGGACCCGGATTTGGGGACGTCATAGTCAAGTTTAAGTGATAAGAGATGAATTTGGAAAATTCATCATTTAAGTAAAGATGAAGATAAATAAGATTCAAAGAAGAATCTTGAAAAGCTATAAAGATAAGAATCTGGAGTTACCTGACTCCAGTAATAAAGATAAAAAGTGAAAATAAATAGACTATGTCTATAAGATGAGAACTGTTAATAAAATCATAATATAATATGATTAAAGAGAAGAATAAGAAGATCGTAAAATAAAACAATCGTAAGTATAAGGAGAAATGATTACGAAATAAGATCACGATGTGATCAGGTTAAATTATTGAATAACATATGATATGTTAAGTGATTAGAATGATATAGCTTGGCGCTATAAAGAGAAGGTACTATGAAATGGTATAATGTAAACTCAGAAAAGAGTGGTAAAGGTTATGATACGGATTAAAGAAAATTCGTATTAAGAAAAGAGAAAGTTAGAATTGTGTAGGATTTCAATTGAGGACTCATGTCAGCAGCTGAGTTGTATGATTTCTTGTATGGGTAGGGAATTTGTACTTGGTTTTAGAACCGCTTAGCTTCCTGGTCGATATAGTGGTTAGGTTGAACAATTCTTTGTATGGGCAGGGAATTGTCCGCTTAGCTTCTTTTATTGATTGGTGGCCGAGTTTGGTTTGACAACCACTTAGTTTCTTACATTGATAATCATTGGAACCTGATGTGGCGCTATTTGCTATACACATGTTGATAAGGTGATTCTTTTCTCATGTGTATAACGAATAGGTAGAGAATATAATGATTAGTTGCGAGTTTTTAAAACTCATACTTATGGTAAGTTCATGACTCATAATCATATGGTATGTTTTGAACCCCTCAGCGAATGGACGCTTAAGGTCTGTCTAGGATACGTTCTTAAACCCATATGATTGTGGCAAGTTACTGAACTCATAATGTGTGGTAAGTTTGATGAACTGGGTATGGGAAAGTTGTAAATGGAGAATTGAGGATGATAGAAATAGATAGAATTCTTAAGCAATGGATTAGTAGAGAAAGTGAAGTTGATGATGGAAGCATAGGTATTCCAAATCTTCTAGCTATGCTAGACTTCGATGTTTTTGACATCAAGCTAAATTCACACTGATGTGCTTTTAAAAATGAATTTTATTATCCTCAACACATGGTGACAAGTGTGTAGGTGTGGACTTCGGGCCACTAACACATCGTTACCTATTGTGACACGATCACACCAAAGATGATTTTCAATGGTTTTGAACTGTTTAGAGCAGAGTCTATGCTAATTGATTCGGCTAGACAAAAATGATTTGAATTATCAAAATGTATTTTTATATCATTAATGCATCATGTAACCTGGTTCAAAGATGATAAAAATGATGAAGTTATCAATACAGAATTACTTAGTGTTGGATGTGATTTAAGGATCGTCAGCCCACTATGGTATGATATAGTATGATAAAGTCACAAAATGACGGAATTCTCAAACGTACTGTAAATACAGTGCGGTATCATGACATCAAGAATGATTTTAAGAATTTTAAAGGTAAATTATTGCCAACTGAATTTGGCTAGAAATGTTTTGATTGAAATTCGAATTATTGATATGCGTCTAAGCTATTTGATTCAGCTAGACACATGTTTATAAAATTCAAAGTATTCTTTGAAAGCTTATGTCGAACCAAATTATTTTGGTGCGGAATCTTATGATAAGTCTGAGGTGAACAACCCTGAAAATAGGGATATACTAATTGGATAAAATACTCCAATCTAAGAACGCATATAGTCGTTCCGATTACTAAGGTACAACAGACTGATCCTCTAAAGTACCCGAATCAGGAGTTTACCTTCTTTGCGATTGTAAACATACCAAATATAAAATATTTTAGAGGTAGAGTACCTTTCTTTCTTAATTAAAAGAGGTAGCAGGTAGAAATACCCTAAACCTCAAAGTTCATGATTTTATGATCCCTCAGAAAGATATGAAAATTTTAAACTCTTTAGAGTAATGTTATGGTAGTATGTGATGATGAATATAAAATAGTGTGAACTCGTTGCGTACGAGTAGAATCTGAGATGATTGAATAAAGGTTATTATGACAACCTAGTTTTGGTGAATGGTTAGAAGATGTAAACTCTTAGTGAGTAGTTATTGTAAAATGTGAAGATAGAAGAGAAATCCTCAAATGAGGAAATTGTAAAGGTTAAGTTGAAAACCTAGTTTTGATCAATCGAATAAGCAGAGATTAGTATGCTTTAATTTCGGGGACGAAATTCTTAGAAGAAGGGGTGAATGTGACAACCCAAAAATTTATAAAATCTTGAATGATTAGAATAAAGGTTATAGAATAAAACCTAGAAGAGAATTTGAGGATTTATTTAAAATTTTCAAGTAAAACCTATATGATTTGCTATTCGAATGAGAATAGAGAAAATATGGGTTACAAAATTCCAAAACTCTAGAAATGAATTGATATGTATTTGAATGAATATCAAGAATAAAGTATTACGATACCTGTAAAATTTGATGTGAATTGAACAAGTATAAAGTCGTTAGTTAATTCGATTAGAAATATGAAAGGAGTAATTTAAAACTCAAAATTTGAGTTAGAGATAGAATTTTGAAGCACGGACTGCTCGGTTACATCCGGAACGTCAAGTTTAGTCTGAATGGACAGTAAACACAAAATGTGTAAAGGTTGAATTTTGGTCAAAGTCAACAGTTGACTTTTTATAGAGAAAAGTCAAATTAAGTGTGAGAAGTGAAATATGTTATGATTATGTGAATTATGTGTATGAATAAATAAATATACATTATATAATGTGAATACATTTATTTTGTATATAAAAGTAAATTAAGAATTAAGTTATGTAACCTAATATATACATTATGTGTGATAATTAAATAACCGAAGAGGTTATAATATGGGAGAATATTAGTATATAAATATATATACTAACATGAAGAGATTTATTTTATATATCTCAAAATAATTAATTTTATAACCAAGTCTAATTGGGTTATGAAATTAAAAAAAAAGGCATAAGTAAGAAATTTAATTTCTTGTGTGAGAAATAAAAACCCTAATTAAATGATTAGGGTAGAATAGAATTAAAAGTATTGGACTATAATAATGTCATAGCCCAATAAATTATTTACAGTTCAAGGGAATTTGATTTAATGGGTTAAGGAGGTAATACTATTTAAACAAGCCCAATTAATTAATTAAGCATGTGACTTGTAGATAAAGTGATTAAGGGAAATTAAATTATTTGATCTAGCCCAATATACTATATACGAGACAAGTATTATATTGACCCAATTTAATTAGGGTTGAAAGCCCATGTTGGTTGTTGTTAGTAAGTAAAACAAATAAATTTGTTAGCTCAATGAAATTGATTAAGGGCCAAAACTAGGCCCACTTGTGGGAGAACAATAATATTAAAAATTATATTAAGTTAAGAGATATATTTTTATTATCTCAAGTTATTAATTTTATAACTTAATTAAAACAAGTTTAGTTGGGTTATAGAATTTAATGTACAAGAGTGAAGATTTAAATTCTATATATTTAGAATGGATACCCTAATTAAATATTTAGAGTGGGTTAAGGTGGAAATGATTGGATTATGTAAATATTACATAGCCCAAATGATTAATTGAAAGCCCAAAGGAAATAAGGTTTAAGCCCAAATTAGTGAAGGGCATTTTAGACATTTAATTATAAGAATAATAATAAAAAAAAGATGTGGGAGGAGAAGAGGCCACATGGCCGGTTAATTGAGTGGAGAAAAAAGAAGAAGAGATATGTAGATATTTTTAAAAACATATCTTACATCTTATTTCTTCTTTCTCTCTCATCCCTAAATTCTTTTATTTTCCTTCTTAGCTATTAAAAGGGAGAGAAAGCCGAGGGGGAGAAAAAGGAACGGGAAACCGTGAGTGAGGGAGGGAGAGAGAGAGAGAGAGAAGGGGGCGGCAAGCCATGGAAGAAGGAAGGAGAGAGAAAAGAAGATCTTCCATGGATGAAGAAGAAGAAGAAGAAGCAGAAGAAAGAGAAAGAAAAAGGTATGAAATTATTTTCATAAACTTTCCTCTAATTTATTTTTATTTGATGAAAGGGGATTTTTGATTTGGATGTATAAAACCCTTTGATCTATGTGTTTTTCATGGATTCAAGTATGGATTTACCCATATTGGATATTGATTTGGTTGAAATCAAAAATAAATATTTTCTAGTTTAGAAATCCAAAATTTCTATTTACTTTGAAAATCCACCGTTTTAAATCTATAACTCCTTTTTACGATCCGTTAAAGAGGGGTGGTAGATATATGTGTTTACTAGTTAACCCAAGTGGTAGGACTCAAAAATATTGAGTTTTCATAGTGTAGTGACTGATTAAGCCAAAACAGTCCCGAATTTTTAAGAAAAATACAAACTGTTTTGGGGCAGTCTGAAACGGGGGCATTTTCATTCACTTTTTGTGCTTTAAAAATTTCGGAAAAATTTGGAGTTGTAATATCAGAAGATTTACAGGTTGTGTAAAAATGTGAAAAGTTTTGGCCATACGGTTTGAGAGTTATGGATTTTACGGTGGAGGGCTATTTTTATGAAGCCACCTTAATAACTCTCTATGAATAAGTCCAAAAATTACAAAATTATTACTGGAAGTACATGTGTATATCGGGAACATACTGTATAAATTTCAGAATTTTTAGAGTTAATCCCGATTTATGAAAAATCGAAGAATATTTGGCAATTATGGACTATTTAAATATAGTAAATGGATTTTAAAAATTCCGAGAAAAATATATGTTCAATATGGAACTATATTCTGTCAAATCCCAGAAAAAAATATTTTTAAAACTAATTTGGTATTTTTCATCTAAATGATGATAAATGGATAATGGATCTAAGTAAATATATGGTGTCGAAAAATATGAAAAATATGATTTATGACTTGAGACCCTTGAGCATGGTTTATAGGGATTTTTGATGAAGTTTTGGGTCGGGTGTGAAGTGTTGTGATGTTTATGGCATTTTAAAATGTTTAAATGATTTAATTAAGGAAAGGAAAACAATTGAGCTAAATTGTTTATTAATGTGATTAATGACTTAACTTATTGTTATATGGCTAATAATATTGGATTTAGATATTATTAGTAGTATTTGACTGGAATGTTATTAAAAGGTTAATAACCTTAGCGTAAAATATTATTACATAGTTAATAATATTCGACGGGAGATTAAAATAAGATATTTATGTTATTTTTCAATATAATTGTTGAATTTGGTATTCAATGAACTATGTTATGTTTGTAATAGACTAAAATGAGAATTCAGGGTGCTGAATTAGATTTTGGGTTACTGAAATGGTTTCAGTCTACTGAAATACTTTGTGGTCTGCTGAAATGGTAATTTCAGGATGCTGAAATGTAATTCGGTTTACTGAAATGATATTTCAGTTTACTGAAAGGTTATCTAACTTACTAAGATAACATATAAAGGGAAAACGTATTAGTATAAGTTATAAGTGATGAAAAGGTTATCAACGTATAATGATAATACTCAGACTAAGGTGTAATGTCTAATACTTAACTTTGTGAGTGAATGTTAGACAAGTTAATATAAGATGATGAGATTATAAGTAGGTAAATGAATATGGTGTTAAGAGTATCTAATATTTGATGATGTAATTAAGTGTTAGATAATATTATGGAATAAGGTATGTTATGCTAATTGAAAGATCAATCTTATACCTGATAGGTCTTTTCAATAAAGAGAATAAATTAAATTGCGTAGCGGTAATCAATTATGCAGGCAAGTTTCCTTAACTCAAACTCGAGTTATATTTCAAAGTATGTTAGTGAATGATTATTGATGATTATTCATGTCTAAACTGATTATTGATTTGCACTTAGTGCATGTTGCATATGTTCATCAGGTATGAAAGGCTGATCACCTTCATTACCATAAGGTTCAGTTAAATTGTTCATGGTTATAGTTGACCTTCAAACATTATTGATTCAGTCATTCAATTATTGACATCTTGATTCATGTTCCTTCACAATTATTAAATTGTTGAAAATTTGAAAGTTTATTATTCTTTCAATCATGATATATCTTTATTGAATTTAAACTTGCCGGGCAAAGTAGTTGCTCACCCTTGCTATATCATGATAATAAAATTTCAGATAAAGGCGAAGGCTTGAAGAATGGCAGAGACAAAAGAAAAATACAGTAATAGATTATTATACGGGTAACTATTTAGTTATCTTATTGTAAACCTTTGTAATTTTGAAGGTATGTATTTAGTTAAGGTTAATAAACCTGGGAAAATGTTATAGAATTATGTAAAATAAACAATATATGTTTATTTGTTCCGCATTAGATGATAGAATATCTATGATGATGAAGTATCGTAACGTACCAAGTCTGAGGTTCTTGGGACCCGAATTTGGGGACCTCACAGTGCCGAGGTTGAAGCTGATCGCATGCATTTGAAACAATCATTTTCGGGGGTTGTCGCCGGAATTGCATTCCTTGGGGTTATCACCAAGGTTGGTAGCTGCTACTCCCAGTGTTGGGACTGAGACTGGATACCTCGGGGTTATCTCCGAGATTAATCGGTCTTCTCCGGTGGAATTTCTAGTGTTAGAACTGCATACCTCGGGGTTATCTCCGAGTTTGGAATTGTTACTCCCGGTGTATGTTCCGGGGTTGGTGCTGAACTTCTGGTAGTATCCGGGCTGGATGTGAGCTATCTTTCAAGGTTTTCTCTAAAAGACAAATCTACCCTCCTACAATGTCAGTAACAGGTGTGCAAAAAATTTCGAGTATCTACACTTATTATATATGATTTCTCCTTACATACTATTGCTCATTGTGACAACCCAGAAATTCAGATTATCCAGAATTTAAGTTTAAAGAATTAGTTATTAATAAAATAAATTTTTATTAATAATATTTTGTGCTATGTGTTTATTAATCATTCTAGAACCTACGATGATTATAATACGGGAGGATTCTGACTACGAGCTAGATTGAATGAGTAAGAACTTTTAAGACGAAAATAAATTTTTTCCGGGAACAAAAATATTTTTGGAAAAAAAGACGAAATATGCACTATTCACCTAAAGAAACCTAAGGGTTAAGGTTTGAATAACCTAAGCCTTTTCGAGAGTTCTGTATGTCGAAATGACATTCCGTCGAAAGATTTGACGATAGTATATCGTGAAAAGTTAAGTAAGTCGATAAAAGATTTTCTCAAAAAACGTGCAAAAATATGACGAAATAAAAATGACGAAAAGTATTGTTACATACTTTTCATTCGTTTAACTATGTTAGGGGAAAATGTGAAGGAAAACGCTTAACATCAAAAAGTATTTTTCAGTTTTTCAGAGATCCAAAGAATACGTAAAAGTTAATTGGTAAATGAAAGAAGAAATATCCAAAAATATTTTGATTCCGAGAATCGCAGTTTTTAAAATTGTCAGATGAAGCCCGAAAGACGGAACCACAAAACTTCCAAGGGAATTTTCGTGAATAGTAAGGAGGTGTGAATAGTAACCGGATGGGCAAAATGACTATTTTTTCCCTAGCTTGGAAAATCTATAAGTAGAAAGCTTAATTTCATTTGTTTAGGATTTTGAAAATCCTACAACACTTGAGAGAGAGAGAGAGAGAGAGAGAGAGAGAGTTCGGATGGGAGGGAAGAGGAGGAGGAAAAGCTTGCTCGTGAACAAACTTTGTCCGACGGAAGGAGATTAAAGAAGAAAGGTATCAAAAACCTAACTTCTGAATAAATTTTCTTTAAGTTTTATATGTTTAAAACATAAATTAATGAGAATAGAAGTAAAAGATGTAAGAATGATTTTCATATGGTTGAAATCATGAGAAAACAAAGAAATAAGAATTAGAAATTTAGTTTATAAATTTCTTAAGGAAGTATAAGATTCGTAATGAATTTGAGAGATCCAAATGGATCATATGAACGATTAGGTGAAATAAGTAAGGAATGTTATTTTATAACATCGAATTCCAAGAAAAAGTGAAATCGTAATCAAAATATCGATTAAAAATGAAGAACGAACGAAGAACTCGAAGAACACGAATAACGTTGTTGATGGACAAATTTAAAACCATCGTAGTATAATTGTTGTTGATGGACAAGTTTAAAACCATTGCGTATAAGTTAGATGCTTATTTCTTGGTTAGGAACGGTAGAAACATTCATGAAGAACGGATTAAACTTAGCTATAACGAAGTTATGGCAAAAATTTCGTAAAAGACGAACGAGAATTTAAAAGTTTGTAAATGAACCCGAAGGTGTAGGGTTTGATAAGAAAGTAAGAGAACATAGAAAATGTGAGTCGTGGACTCAAGAACGAACGAGTTCCGAGTTCGGATGATCGAATTACAGACGAACGAACGAAGAACGTTAATAACATAAAAATGAACGAAGGACTAAGATTAAGCCAATCGAATGGCATGTTAACGGATTTAGAATGAATTTCTGTCTGAGGGGGATTGAAGTAAATAAGATAAGGAGGAGAATGGCTTTGGAATGACCTCGTTCTGAGTTATAACGAAGAAGTTATGAGATCGGAAAGTAAGCGTCTCAAAATGAAGTTAACACTTAGAAAAATTTTCAAAGATTAGGGCTTGGCGCCGCAGCGCCAACCATGATTTGTAAGGTGGCGCCGCATCGCCAGACCAGAGAGCCAGCTACTGGAGACTCGCACCGCGGCATGAGAGAGAGTAAGGAGAGTGGCGCCGCAGCGCCGGTGCAGGGCAAGGCCCAGTGATGAGCTTTTAACTGCTCAAATCCTGGGGAAAGTGTAACAAAAGCTAATGAACGTGTAGTTAATTAAATGTAACACTTAAAAAAGTGAATTAAACCTTAAATGAAGGTTGAACAGAAAGATTAAACGAGATTAAAAGACAAAGAATGTAAATGCGGGTTACGAAATTGTTGTCCGGGGATCGTAGTCACGATAAACGACTGTGGGGGATTTCTGTGGTTGTGATTCCTTAGACGTTGAGTGACGAGGGTAATGAATAATATTTCAATGTTTTGTCGTGGTAATGAGAGTTAAGTGTAAAGCGTATAGACGCTGTGAACGCAACGCTGTTGCGATGAACGATCGATCTTAGCATACAACGAACGGTATGACTTCGACATTAAGAATGAGTAATGAACGTGGGGTTCATGTAGTGGATAAAGAAGGTATTAAGTAAGATATAAATTATCAAGAAAGCCGTAATGAACGGTAATAAGATTAATGAAAGCCGAATGTGAGTCGGATAAGAATGAATCCTGAGGTATGGCATTTAGTTGTCAGAAAGCCATAAGGAATAAGAAATTAACTTAACGAACATTATAGTTTAATAGTTCAGATAAGTTAGATGAATTTAGATTGTAGTACAATCGTAACCTTTGATGATTGACATATGGGAGATGGGATAAACAATTCCTTAAGAGGGCGAAGGTATATACGAAACTGGTAACCGATCTAACTCACTGTGATGACAGTGTAGATGAGACGGGAACTTGTTTGTTGGTTATTTGTAGGAAACCACTCAGAGTACCATATGGACTACTAATAAAGACACGATATATGTTGAGTCCTAGAGAAGTTATAAGAAGAAGATAAGAATACAAATCATCAAAGATTCTGAACGTTTTGACTAAGACATCTCCGTATGTCATGAAGCCGTAAACCGGTAATGAAAGTTGTCACGTAAACTTAGGTTGCAAGAACGTGAACCCTAAGAAGTAAAGTTAATTAAACCAATGCATGAGTCAAAAGTATATGACTAATTGGTGTGTGTTATTTCTTTATGTGCTATATAGGAATTGGAATGAGCCGTTCAACGTAAACTCTAAGTTGTAGCTGTGAGTAAGGAAAGTTTCCTAACTTCATTCATATTACATGAATGCTAGTTTCTTAAACTTCTCAGATGTTGAACTTGAGAAGTTCTGTCTATGTGCGAATGTGCGATATTTGTACAAGGTGGTAGAACGTATGAGGCCTTGTGCCATAATTTGAACACTTCGGTGTTTCTATGAGATGCACTGTTCTATGATTGACTGTTCAATATAAGAATGTTCTGTTTATACATGAACCGTTATTGTTAAGTCTGTGCTAATGATTCTAGCCAGACAGGATGTGTATGAAAAAGGTAGAAGAATGAAAGTATTTCGAAGTGAATATGTTTAATGTTTTAAAATGATAGAAATCAAAATTATTCCTATTATTCAAGTTGCTTCATAACCTTTGTTTGGCAATCGAAGTTCTAAAGGAATGTTTAAACTCTTGAAGTTGTTTGTTCAACTGCTATAACTTGCTGGGCAATTGAATGCTCACACTTACTTTAAATGAAAAACATTTTCAACGGACGATGTTAGAAAGAACGTAAGGATCCCGTAACGATCAAGCTGACCGGTATCCATAGGAAATGTCATTTAGTATGTGAATGTGCATGAAGATCAAATGAATACTTGTAATGTAGAATAGTTTAATTAAACTATAGATTAGTTTAATGAATTGTTATGTATCCTTGGTGGCGAATAAAAGTCACTCTTGTAAGATGAAATGGATAATGTATTGATCATTATTTATAATGAAAGAGGTTATAAGGTTTTAGAACCTAGGATTTGAGAATGTATGTTGTTATATTTCACAATATAATGATGTATGTTTGGAAGATGATGTACTCGTGATGCACGGAATCCGGGTGTGAAGATAGACCGGATTTCGGGGCGTTACATTCATGGTAATAGGAATTAGTCAATCACACTATGTATTTATTTATTTATTACTAGTACTAATTAATTTAATCCATTTCATCATTAATTAAAATAGTACTTTCTCATTTTACTACTTTGCCACACTAGGCATAATTTCACAACCTTAAACTAAGCTTCTCATCACTTCTACTACATTGCTTAATTATCACATGCATATTCAATTAAATTAGTTAGCACAACTCATGCCAACACTATATATATTTATATTCAAATAAATACTCAAATAATCTTTATTCTCAATATTATTATAATTTATTAAAATTCGCGGGTATTACATTAGGCACCCCCCGACTTCCGTGAAAACACGGTTACCGTGTCTTTTCAATTCCCTAATTTATTTGAAGTGTGTGTGTGGTTAATTGGGCCTAAGTGTATTATTTGAAAGTAGTGTTATGCCTTGTTTGCACCTATATACAACGGTTTTGACTTGTATAAAAGTTTAATTTTAAGAAATATATATAGAAATGATGTTTTAAAAATAGGTTTTCAACCCCTTATGATCACATAGTAATTGAGACATTTGATACTTCCATTTTATTCCATATTCAGTTTGATTTGATTTTATTCCTGAGATATGAAGCATCTTCGACAAAATAATATACATATAAGTGTTGGGCTCCTTATGGGCATGAAAGCCATCGAAGGATGTCCAAGCACCACACATAAGATTTATAAGCTAACTGTACAACTGAAAAAGGTCTATCATGGAAACCAGATCTAGATCCGTCAGCTGGATCTTAGATCTCGTGGCTCCTAGGCTCACATAATTGAAAGTAGTATGCACACAAGCCAATCATGTTTGATGATAAAGCATATACTTTGTAACAATCTTATTCATTTATTAATAAAAAGTATTAATTTATTATCTACATGATGCTGATTTATAATATGTGATAAACCCATAGTTTTAAGCAATGCTTTTAGAATAATGATGATGATCATTCTAATGCGATTTAAATTTTTAGAAAGCTTAAAACTAAAATAGTTCCTAATCATTGGATTACTAAATTGGGGATTAGTGAATCCGGATAGATTGGTACATACGTTATTTGCTTATTGGATAAGGATGATTGATCTAATGATCATTTGTGTGGAGACACTAAAGCAAGTATGTAGGTACTTATTAGAGAATAAGTTCACTAAACGTGGCTCTCTAAGAAATACCTAATGAAGTTTTACTTTCTTGTCAATAGGAATTCCTGTAGTGATAGTAGTATAAGTGATCATTGGACTTGAGATCATCATAGTATCTTGTGTATGATGAGTTATACTTTGACTTATTCCTTAAGACCCTTAGGGTATATCAAAGGGTATGCTTGGGTATAATAAGTTGTACATGGAGATAATGCATGATCAATAATGAATCTATCATTTTTAGTAAATGAAGAGAAACGTCCTATGTAATTCGATAAATAACAGCTCAGTAGTCCTTGGCCAAGGCAGAATAAAATTAGAAAGGAGTTTCTAATTTGCATAATTTGGAGTTGTGCATTTAATAGTCGAAATACATATAATTAAATAAAATAAGACTTGACAGTAATTCAATTTCTTATATATAATTGGGACATTGTATGGTGGAAGGATTGAATTGTATGGTAACTATTTACTCAAAGATTCTTTTATGATTAATGTTGAAATCTATATTATCTGAAAAGTCGTTAATCGCTAAGAGGCTTATCCCTATTATAGAATAAATATTATTTATTTAAATAAATTAATAGTTTAATTTATTTATTTAAATAAGATTAAAATTATTTTAATTGATTTATTCACAATCGGTTTAATATGGAGAACCTAAAGGGTCACACCATAAAAGTAAGAATAATTATTTAAGAAGTTAATGGTATAATCGTAATAATAAGTAAAGTATATTTAATTTAATCTATGTTAATAGAATAAATTAAATAGCTTAATATTTATTATTTAATATTTTAGAAATATTAAATATAAATTAATAAGAGGAGTCTTATTATTATTATTACTATTATTATTATTTAATTCCTAAAGTAGTTTGAGAATTAATTAATAAAAGTACTCTCATATATTCTTAATAAGATTAGGAGGTTAAATTAATTAAAATATTTTAATTAATTATTCCTAATAAGATTGTGAGCATAATTAATTAAAGGAATTTAATTAATTAAAGTAAAACATAATTCCTTAATTGTTAAGGAGAGTTACCCACATCTATAAATAAGAGGGGTCTTATTATGGGTGTGTTGTTGTTGACTTTTTTACAACAGACGTAATTCCAATAGTTGGGAGAGTACACTCTTTTTCTATGAGAGATAGAAAAACTAGGGTTTTGTCAAACACCCATCTTCTTGAATCTTTCTTCTTCCTTGGTGGATCACCTCTAGAGCCAAACACTTAGGTGGATAACGTTGATCAAAGGAAGGAACCAAACCCGGTGGATTCAAGTTGAACGCGAAAAATATTTGGAGACGAACTTGTACCTGAAGAAGCTCGAATCTTCAAGGGTATGATTCTTGTTCTTTATCTTTTCGTTTAATTAATAATTTCGCATAAAGGATGATCCGAGTATATGATTTGTAATATTTTAAAACTATATTTTATCACGTTTTCACTTATTTTGTGCAATTTGATTGCGTTCATGAATATTACAAACCTAACAGTGGTATCAGAGCCAAACCTTTATGTGAATTATTAATTATTTTAATTTGATATGTATATTGATATGTGTTTAGAACAATTTAATTGGGCATAATTTGTTATATAAAATTTATTTAAAACAAAAAAACCAAACAAACGTAATTCGCGAATCCTGCGTTTCGCAATTCCATGATTCACGTAGCCTATGCTCCATCCACTTTATATATATATATATATATATATATATATATATATATATATATATATATATATATTAATCTTAATTATTTTATAATTAAAATAAAAAGTTTATTTTAATTTTAAAATTAGATTTCATGCTAACTAGTTAGAATTGAATTCCATGATAACTAATTAGATTTGGAATTGAATTCCATAATAACTAATTGGAGTTGAAAAAAGATTATATATTTTCTTAAATAAAGAGTTTATTTAGATATGAAATAAAATTTCATATTATTCAAAATAAAGGAGTTTATTTGTGAATAGGAAAGAAAATCCGTATTTTTTTAAATAAAGAGCTTATTTAGATATGAAATAAGATTTCATATTATTCAAAATAAAGGAGTTTATTTGTGAATATGAAAGAAAATCCGTGTTTGAGTTTATTTAGATATGTAATAAGATTTCATATTATCCAAAAAAAGAGAGTTTATTTTGACTTGGAATTAAATTCCATAATTAATTAAAATAAAAGAGTTTATTTTGATTAAAGAATTTGATTAAAATAAAATAGTTTATTTTATTCAAAATTGGATAAATTAAAATAAAAAGGGTTTATTTTGATTTAAATTTGGATTAAAAATAAAGAAGTTTATTTTAATTCAAAATTAGATTTTATACTTACTAAATTTGTCCATTAAATGATATCAATATATATATTGAATGTTTATTATTCATGAGATGAATGTTATTTATTGATGCATATGGTGATGTGTATGATAATAAATGAGATTGATTATGGACTATTGACCAATGTGATTGGATTTTATTTTAGTTGAATGCATAAATGTATGAATTTTATTAAATGGGGTCTGCGTACCTCGTCTTCTCTAATTTTTTTCTTAATGTAAATTATATCTCTCTCCTATGTACTTTTCCTTGACTGCTGATCAAGGTTTCTATTTATTTTAAATAATTTTGTAATAAGAATAGTTAGAATTAATTTTAAAAAATTAGAGATCAAGGAAAAAGGAGCTCTTGAAGACCCATTTATAATGGAGCTCGGGTTTAAATGTAATAGTTATATTTAAATTTAAATTTTGCACCCTATATTTGACCTCTTGGTTCACTTGGTGGATCTAGTGAACCAAATTAGAATAAAGTCCATAATCAATCCAAACAGAATATAGTATTCTATATGTGCATGCTTATACTATATATATATATATATATATATATGTGTGTGTGTGTGTGTGTGTGTGTGTGTGTGTGTGTGTGTGTGTGTGTGTGTGTGTGTGCATGCGTGCTAAACAAGATGAGACAAATTAATTACATTCAAACCCCTCAAATTTTTTATATTAAGTCCTAAGCGTTCAAAGATATTTGGAATATCGAACGTCGCCTTCTAGAATGATAAAAATAATAGAGTATCAATTAATTATTATAAATTTCTTGTGTCACCACAAGGCTTATCTTAATTCTTGGAGATGTTAATTTTATCACATTTGATGCTTATAAAGAAAATTGGACAATGTTATTTTGTTGTGTCACCACAAGGATAATATTTTTTTTTTGGAATATATGGAGTGCTAGGTTGGACTTAACTTGGATAATTTTGATTCAGATGTGCCACCACTTGATCAAAATAATCTAAGAGGCAAAATACAAGGAGTTGCATAGTTGATGTAATTGACAAGAGTTATCTACCTATTTATTTATATATAGTTTGTTGTGTCACCACAAGGCTATATACATTTGAAATGGGATCCTTATTCTCACTAGCAAATCTTTAATTAGATTTTTCTAAACTATATAAGTGAGGGTAATATAGTTTGATGAAAATAGTGGGATATACCAATTTAAAACAAGACCTAATTTATTTTGGTAATTAATAAAAGAATGTATGCTAAAATGTTGTTAATTACAAATTCATTTACAAAATTTTACAATGTCTAAATTACTAACACTACGAAGCATATTAGATGTTATTTAACCGGACCGAATTAAATGGATTGGTTAAAGAATTTGAGAATAGTTCTCATGGTTGAAAAGTTATCTTCTGTCCTTAATACGCCTATCCCTGCAATGGTTGCAGACAATTCCTCTGAGGAAGAGATTGCTACTTTTAGAAAGTGGCAAGATGATGCACATTTGGCTCAATGCATCATGCTCGCATCCATGAGTAACTAGCTTCAGCATCAACATAAAACTATGGATGCTCCTACTATACTCCTGCACGTCAAGTAGTTGATGGTGAGGAAAGTAGGACTAAGAGATATCAGATATCTATGGAGCTCTTCTTATATAGAATGACTAACGACACTACAGTACAGACATATGTCCTAAACATGATCAATTTGATTAAACAATTAGGACAACAGGTTTTGTCATGGATGGAGAGTTGAGCCAAGATTTGATCTTGCAGTTGCTCCATGACTCCTTCTCACAATTGTTATGAATTTTTCATATAAACAAGCTAGATATCAGCTTCGCTGATTTGCTTAACATGTTGAAAAATATTGAGAGTCATTTTCCAACCAAGAAAGACCAAGTCTTACTGGTAGGGGCCAAAGGATCTTCTAAAAAGAAGAACGATTCTAAGAAGGTAAATAGAAAAGGCATAAACAAAGGATAATAAGAACAAAACTGATACGGATAGAAAATGAGTTTACTTCCACTTCAATAAGCGTGGACACTGGAAAAGAAACTACGAGAAGTATCTTGCAGAGGCTAACTAGAAGAAGCTTAGTGAAGCTTCGGTTACAAATATAGTTTTTGTTCATGATTGAAATAAATTTTTCTTTAAGTCAAGGTTCTACTTGGGTATTGGATACCGGCTTTGGTTATCATAAATATAGATTTATGAAGGGACCAAGCAGAAGTTGAAAGCTAAACAAAGGATAAGTAATCCTATGTCTGGTAAATGAAGCAAATGTTGTTACATTAGCCATATGAACTTATAGTTTAAGCAATGCCTACGGCAAATCTATTAAGCCAATAAGGTGTTATTGTATTCCAATACTTGTTAGAAACATTATTTTTATTTTGTTGTTGGACAATGAAATCTTTGTTATTATATTTAAGAACAATTGTTGTTCTATTAATAATAATAATGTTTTGTATAGAACTGAAATATTACTTAATGGATTTTGTATACTTGACTTACGTAAAAATAATTTTGCAAATTGAACAAATTAGTATAAGAAAAGGAGATGATCATTCAAAGAGTTGAATGTGTATATTTACTAAAATATAAGTGTGAATTATTTGAAAGGTTTAAAGAATTTAGAAGTGAAACAAATTAGCAAAGTATTAAGATTCTTTGATTAGATCAAGGAATAAATACTTGTGCAATAAGTTTCTAGATCATCTCAAATGGTTTTCTCACAATGGGCTCCTCTTGATACGTAATAATTGATTGATGTATCTGAAAGGAAAAATCGTACCTTGTTGGACATGGTGCGGTCCATAATGATTTTATAGACATTCTAGTATCCTTCTGGGGTAATGTCCTAAAAATGGCTGCATATCTACGAAAAGGTAACCTCAAAATTCGGCCACAAGACTCCATAAAAGTTATGGATATGAATTCCTAATTTTAAGTATGTTAAGATAAGGGGTTGTCTAGCTTATGTGAAAAGGTTTCAAAGGATAAGATTGTGATAAGATTTTTCAAGTACAGATTTGTGGGACATCCTAAAGTACGTTTAGGGTATATATTCTATAATCCTACTTAGCAAAAGGTGTTTGTTGTGAAACACGCTAACTTCTAAGATAAATGTGTTTATCATTGAAGGGGCTAGTGGGAGGATAATAGATCTTGAAGAGTTCAAGATCCACAAAATACTATAAGTCAAATAAGAGGAACCTGTAGATAGACTTATTGTACCACAACTGAATCGTAAATCTGGAATAGTATCGAAGATACCTAGGTGGTATGGATTCATCATAAATGATGATGATGAGGTACACATCATAAAAGATGATGATCCAGTTACATACATGTAGACACTCAAAATTTTCTGTGCTACTGTTACTAACATTGCAGGAGGACAGATTCGTCTTTTAAGAGAGAACCTTGAAAGACAATCCAAATCAATACCGGATACTACCAGAAGTTTAGCATCAACCCCGAATCGCAATCTGGGAGTAACAGTTTCAACCTCGGATCTAACCCCGAGACCTGCAGATACAATACCGGAACACACACCGGAGAAGACCGATTAATCTCGGAGATGACCCCCCGAGGTATCCAGTCTCAGTCCCAACCATGGGAATAGCCACCAACCTTGGCAATAATCCCAAGGAATGCAGTTTCGGCATTAACCTCAGAAATGCTTTCTACAAGTGCTATCAGCTTCAATCTTGGCGCTCACAACGAGATACACTGTACCAACCCGACAATAACATCGGGAAGATAGGCACACCTCAAAGATGACAATGAGGACCTTCAACAAATGCAACAGTCCAATCTCATCGAAGCCTGAGCAACGCCTACTTATCAGCCCAATCCGGCAGTAACACCGGTGAGGGGCAACATCGCCATCTCGTCCAACACGATGCGACGTCTCGTCTCTACACAACAATGTCCCACAAGGTTAACCAATCCCGAGTGACTATTGTGCGAGGTAATGGATGAAAGTGGGAGCCTGAAGACCGGAGGGCACCATCCCATCTTCAAAGACTTCGTACAAACTCTAATCCCATGCCATCGCATAACTCTCGACAACGGCGGTCCGAAATAAGTCAAGAATACCTCAAAACAGATGCCCGGATTGCACTTCTCAAAATTCGAGTGGACATTACATTGCCTGAGTTCACGTACTTCGAGACGACCCGACCCGACGGAACCGGGCCGACCCGACCCGCCTCTGATACACCTGCGGTTGAGCCCCAGGTACACCTGCGGCACCTTTTGCCTATAAATAAGAGGCTTGGGGTGCTGATTTTTAAGAAAAAAAAGACGGGGAAACCCTGCACAATTTGCTCTGCACTCGCCATAGAGTGTATTTTCCCACTTTCAAACACCTGTGAGCTCATATACAGCCCTTTTTGTATCCACAAAAGCCCAGTGTTTACCCACTCTAAAGATATAGAAGCCTTTTTATCAGTCAGTTGTAAGCATTCTCACACACTTTAGAGTCTTTCTCTTCATCTTTGTACACACCCTTCTACACGTTGAGAGTCGCGTTGCTTGCATTTGCCCGGACCTCGGTCCGTGGTTTCTTTCTAGTCTGTATATATATTATATATATATCTATATTTATATATATATTGACTAACATTATCGAGTTATGCCTCGATTAAGCCTAGACTTCGGTCTGGAGCGTTTACTGCTTTAATATTTATAAACTTATATATATATCAACTGTGTGTTGGACTTTGTTCGATGAACCTAGACTTCGGTCTGGAGCGTTTACTGCTTTAATATATATATATATATATATATATATATATATATATATATATATATATATATCAACTGTGTGTCGAACTTTGTTCGATGAGCCTAGACTTCGTTCTGGAGCGTTTACTGCTTTCATATATATATATATATATATATATATATATATATACTTATATATATCAACTGTATGTCGGACTTTATTCGATGAGCCTAGACTTCGGTCTGGTGCGTTTACTCGCTTATATATATATATATATATATATATATATATATATATATATATATATATATATATATATATATATATACACCTATATATATCAACTGTATGTCGGACTTTGTTCGAGGAGCCTAGGCTTCGGTCTGGTGCGTTTACTCGCTTATATATATATACTTATATATATGAACTGTTGTCGAACTATGTTCGATGAGCCTGGAGTTTACATCCGGTGCGTTTATCGCTATATATATATATATATATATATATATATATATATATTTATATTTCGTCCTGCCTGGAGTTTACTTCGTGGCAGTTGACCGCATTTACAGCTTTATTTACATTCCGTGGCAGTTGACCGCATTTACAGCTTTATTTACATTCCGTCCTGCCTGGAGTTTACTTCGTGGCAGTTGACCGCATTTACAGCTTTATTTATATTCTGTCCCGCCTGGAGTTTCCTTCGCGGCGGTTGACCGTATTTACAGCTTTATTTACATTTCTGATCCCCCATGGATGTACTTCGTGGTTGGTGATCCTGTCTGTATATATATATTTACCGCTTTTATATATATACCTGCTTATTGCTTTCATACAAATTGCAATATCTTGTGCGCCTAGGAATCATGTGATCACAGATTCATCCCATTGGATCTAGATTCGGTTCCCGTGATGGACATTTTCAGCTGTAAGCAGCTTGTAAATTATTCTGTGATGTCTGTATTTCCTCAGATGGTTTACATACCCACGAGGAAGTCGGCATTATTTTTGTGTGTATATATATATATATATATATATATATATATATATATATATATTATTTTTCATACGGATGCCTCACATTCGTCAAATAAAATCAATCCAGCCGTTCATTTAATAAAAATGGAAGTGTAAAAGGCCTCAATTACTATTGAGCATCAGGGTTTGAAAAACCTCTTCTATAAAAACCTCATTGCCATATCTTGCTAAAACTGAATTTTTACATAAATTCAAATCCTGTGTATATAGGTTCGAACGAGGCCTTGCACCACTTTCATATGACAGCACATTGACCCACACACACACACACACACACACACACACACACACACACACTCATATAATAGTTTCTTGAAAAGAGGCGGTCACCGTGGTAACACGGATGTCGGGGGGTGCCTAACACCTTCCCCCCGCATAACCAAGTCCCTGGACCCTAAAATGAATCTCGGTTTCGCCGACCCGTATATCAGTGTCACATCACTGGGTCAATGTGCAAACCTTTTTTCGGTTGTGTTGGTACAACCATTTAAAAAATCAACTGGCGACTCTTAACAGTCCCATCGTCGACATTATACATGTCGGACCTTTTCACTTGTTTTTTCACACAAATCTCACCTAAAATGAGAACACCAAAGAACAAGTAACGGAAAGGGACACCCAAAAATCCCGACGTCGACAGGTGGCGACTCTGCTGGGGACTCCAGTAAGAGGACTTAAGCCGCTACTACAATCTTTTCAAAACTGATTATATGCTTGTGTGTGGATGTTGCATTTACATTGAATGAATGTGTACGAATGCATGTCTTGATTGAATATTAGTGCTTCACATCATATCTGCGTGTGATGTTAGTGCTTCGCACTATTAACTGCTTATGATATTAGTGCTTCGCACATGTCATCATTTCATACGGTGAGACGCGATGTATGTGAATGTATGTTGTGTGGTCCCTCCACCAGGAGGCTATCTCGTCGGTGTTTGATTACTGGACTCGTGAGAAGCCTAATTCTCCGAGGCTCAGGAAAGGCACCACCTAAATTCGCTCCAGTTGAAAGACCGGAATAACTTCCCGTCTAGTAGATTGCGATGTTTTGGGAACCTTCATGCCAAAAAGCCGCGAGAGTAACCTAAGATAGGTCAGCCTCTGAAAAACCCAAAACGAAGGAAAGTATCTTCATGCTCTCATTTCTAATTACTTGTAAACATAATTACTTGTAATCACATTCCATATATATCTCCATGTAATGAGAAATATGAAGCAATATGTCCACATACATGCTACAAACAGCTAACACCCGTTTTGCAGGATAAAATTCCTAAAATGGACACATCACATAGCATGTCATTATACACCTTCCCTAAGGACTAAACTATGCCAGTCTTTCGTAGGGAATCAATCGGACCTACTACCTGGTCAAAGTCCAAAAAGGCAACAGGCCTACAGTCAATCATGTCGTCATCCAACCAGACTGAACTTAATCCAGTTTCTCGCAACGAATTCGACGGATTAAGCAAACAGATTACAGATTTGGTTGTTCTATTAAAAGAATTACACCAGTCTACACAGGGTCAGAAAATACCCATACATACTGAGCCCTCCACACAAGGAGGAATTCCGGTCATTACCATACCAGAGCCACAGCTGGATACAACCAGCAAAACGCAAGATGCTGCCCATTCCACTGGAGACCCAGACAATGGTGACATCAAAAAGAAAGTCCTCCAAATGGAAGAGACCCTTCGCACTATCAAAGGAATTGGAACACACGGGAGTGTTTCATATACTGATCTATGTATCTTTCCTGGTGTTCATTATCCAGAAAAATTTAAAACTCCTAACTTTGAAAAATATGACGGGTTAGGGGATCCTTATACACATTTAAAAGTCTTTATTGGAGAACTAGGATCCTATGCAGAGGATAAAAAACTCAGAATGCAATTGTTCCAAAAAAGTCTAACTGGAGAAGCCCCGTTCGTGGTACACAAGATTAGACAACTCCAAAATCCACAGCTGGGAAGAGCTAGCACATGCCTTCCTCACTCAATACAGTTTTCAAACTCAAATGGCTCCTGATCGGTATCAAATTACCAAGATCAAGAAAAAGTCCAACGAGTCTTTCAGAGAGTATGCTCAAAGGTGGAGACGCCTGGCTGCCCAAGTTAGTCCTGCCATGCCAGAATCAGAAATGGTCATGACATTTATAGACATACAAGAAGCTCCGTTCTATGAGAGAGTTTTAGCCGGCATAGGCAAACCATTTTCTGAAATGGTTAAACACGGGGAGATGGCTGAAATGGGGTTGAAGTCAGGAAAGATTCAAGACCTAGCCGCACTCAAAGCTGTTGCTGATCACATCCAATCTGGAAATTATGGGAACAACCCCCGGAGGGTCCATAAAAAGAAAGAGGAAGATGTTTCCCTGATACTACAGGACAAAAAGGCAATCAAAGTATGCCTATTCAAAGGAGAAACTACACTCCCTTTCCAGCACAATCTGCAAACCCTCTAGTACCAAAAGGTGGAGAAGTCAAATGCCATCGAGTGTTTACGCCCTTAGGGGATACACTTGAGAACATTCTCAATCTTTTGACAACACAGAAGAAAATTATGCATCTTCTTCCACCAACCAGCCCTAATGGACGAGGTTTCAATGCTGCTAGGAAATGTGCTTATCATGCCAGGGCACCTGGACATGATACTGAGGATTGTTGGGCCTTGAAACACAAGATCCAGGACCTAATAGATAATAGAGAGATCGTAGTCACCAAACCCGATCAACCTCATGTACAAGACAACCCTCTTCCTCAACACAAAGAAGAAGAGGTTAACATGATTAATTGGAGCAGTGGACAGAGTTCCAACTTCAGCTATGACTCCCTCCAGACCATCAAAGACGGTGATGACAGATGGGATTATGCTAAGTTCCAGTTCACCATGGAACAAAAGATCAAAGCTCTTGGCAAACAAATTGAACAATTGACGGAAATTGGTGACTTATCAACATCAAGTGACTCAGCAATTGATCAGCCAGGAGCATGCGAGTCTCCTACCAATCGTCATGAATATTCCCTCGTCCCTTTCAAAAAATGAAATGATGGAAGACAAAGTGACGAAGAGAGCAAATGCCAAAGCCCGTCGGGATTTCGCCAACAAACGGGAATTCACCTATTTGGGTCAACCCATGGAAGAAATCCTTCACATATTAATCAATGAAGGAAGGATCAGTTCCCTTCTACCTCCAATCAACCCCCGTTCGGGACGGTACAACTCTGATAGAGTATGTCAATACCACTCCCAGTCTCGTGGTCACAGCACAGAAGAATGCTAGGCACTCCGCCACCTTATTCAGAATCTCATCGACAGTGGAGTACCGCGCTTGGCAGATAACGACACTGTATTACATGCAAGTGAGAATGCAGGCCCTACCAAGTGGAAAAGTGTGGTAGCAGTTATATCTACTGAAGGTGAAGGGATTAATACTATTCTCACAACACCGATAATTCAGCTCAAAGGAGGAAGTGACCCTTTGAAAGTGGCCGCTCCCGAGCCAATCAACTTGCCATGCAGAGCACAATATCCTATTGTTAGCTTGCGCAAAGTTCTGTGGAATTATGGAGAAGGTGAAGGATCCACCACGGATACCACTGCCGTAGTGTCGAAGGAAAATCCACTGTGTCTTCCCCATCGGGTGATGAACCCCCCCACCAAATCAAAGGGGAAAATCCCCATGGAGAAGATTGAAAAATTCCTCCGTGCTGTGGGTCATAACGAAGCCTCGGTGGTTTTAAGCTTGAAGGAAGCTCCACCGCAAATATCAATTTTGGACTTAGTCCTAACTTCCGAGAGTCACCGGAAGGTCTTGTTAAAGGTTCTAGAAGAAGCCTATCTCCCGACATCAGTGGATACAGAAAAATTTTAACACATGGTTGATCACATTTTCAACAGCAATGTGATATCCTTCACTGATGATGACATACCATCTGAAGGGACCGGTCATTGCAAACCGTTGCACATCGCGATCTTGTCCTCCAGATACATGGTGGCGGGAGTATTAATAGATGGAGGTTCCTCCTTGAATATCTGCCCGTATGCCACCTTGGTGAAGATGAATATCAATCTCAACCGAATTCGGAGTAGCCATACTATCATCAAAGCTTTTGATGGAGCCCGCCGTAATTCGATTGGAGTAATTGAGCTGCCAATCGAAATTGGCCCTTATACATTCTGCGTATCCTTCCATGTGCTCAAGATAGATTAGGGATACAACCTGCTCTTGGGACGACCGTGGATCCATATGGCTGGGGTAGTCCCCTCCACCCTTCACCAACAACTAAAGTACATTATCAACAATAGTCTAGTCACGGTCAATGCTGAACCAGAGATTCATCAGCACGGGGACATTCCAGTCATCAATGCCAATGCAGACGTAGAACCAATCAGTTTTCATGCTTTGGAAATAAGCAACACCCAATACCACGCTATTGGAGCACCACTGCCAGAACCCCACATTTCTGATGAGGTTATGTCAGCCACGCAAGAAATGATGTCGTTAGGTCATAAGCCAGGACAAGGGTTGGGTAAAGATGGCCAGGGTATCCATTACCCCATTCGACTAACCAAGCAAGTTAGAACAGCTGGACTAGGCTATTCTGCCAGCTCTAGTCACAGGAATCCTCATAAGCATCAACAGATTCCTTCAGCTTCAACCATGTGGCGTTTGGCTTCGCCTTCAAACTCTGAGTCCGCACAACCTCTAGTAAAGGTGCCCGCCAATGTCATGGCCATGCTATTTCCTAAGCCGAAACCGGTGGAGGAAAAGAAAATCGTTATTCCAGATCCCACAATCCAAGAAGAGGAGCGAAGAATCAAGGAAAACGTTGTTCGAATAATGTCGGGCATGCGCATCATTGTCCATGATGAACATACCAACAAATACACCCCAGACGATGATTGCCCTGACGTAATGGCCATCATTCGGGACAAGGAGGATGATGACAATCCCTCCATCACTGCGGTCCACCCGGACTTTACCTTTACCAATTGGAACAACATTCCTTGCTTTGGTCGACAAGGGTAAAGCGGGTAGAAATTCTTTTCTGCCCTGTAGATACAATAACTGCTTACTTTTCTGTACAGTGTTAGTGGTTTATTTTGCCAATATATGCTAACACTGTGTATGATCAACGCATTTCATATATACTAAGTGAAAGCATATTTTGTTTCAGGACTCTGAATTTAGATGTGCCTGTACTTGGGGATACGTTGCCTCTCCTACACAACGATTGTACCTTTGATGTAGAGATGAATTCAGCCTTGATGGATCTCAAGGATGACATTGAGGTGCCTCCAGAAATTCAAGAATGGGTCAAAGATAAACCCAAACCCAACCTTGATCAAACCACTTCTTTCAATCTCGGAACCTTAGAAAGCCCTAAGTTAATCCAGATTGGTTCAGACCTTACCCCAAACCAACGGAATGACACAGTTACTCTATTAACCCAATTCCAGGATGTGTTTACATGGTCTCATGAAGACATGGTGGGTCTGTCCACTGACATTGTCCTTCATCGCCTTCCCATTAAAGAGGGATTTAAGCCAGTCAAGCAAAAGCTCAGGCGATTGAAACCTGAGTGGAGTTTAAAGGTGAAAGAAGAAATTGTGAAACAATTTCAAGCCGGCATCATCATGGTGTCTACATATCCTGAATGGATATCCAACATCGTGCCCGTACCTAAACCTGGAGGGAAGGTGCGAGTTTGCATGGATTACCGGGACTTGAATAAAGCTTGCTTAAAAGACAGCTTTCCCGTGCCCTTTATCCACATTCTCATTGACAATACTGCTCAATACGATATGTACTCCTTTGCTGATTGCTTTGCGGGGTACCATCAGATCATGGTTGCCGAGGAAGATCGTGAGAAGACTGCTTTCATCACTCCTTGGGGAACTTTTTGCTATAGACGGTTGTCATTCGGCCTCATCAATGCTGGAGCTACCTATCAACGAGCTATGATGGCTCTTTTCCACGACCTAATGCATAAAGAGATTGAGATCTATGTGGATGACATCATTGTCAAGTCCCGGAGGAAGGATGACCATCTAGACCATCTCAGAAAGTTGTTCAACAGGTTGCGTAAGTACAACTTGAAGTTGAATCCAGCTAAATGCGCCTTTGGAGTCAAGTCAGGCAAGTTGCTAGGATTTCTAGTCAGCCACAAAGGGATTGAGTTGGATCCTACCAAAATCCAAGCCATCACGAAAATGCCCATTCCTCAGAAAAGGAAATACGGGAATTTTTGGGAAGGATCACCTTCATCAGCAGGTTTATCTCCCAACTGACAGCAACCTGTGAGCCAATCTTCAAGTTATTAAGGAAGAACTCCTCCATGAAATGGAATAATGAGTGCCAGAATGCATTCCTTACAATTAAGAAACAGTTGGTCAAAGCTCCTATCTTGGTACCGCCCAGGGATGATGTTCCCCTGTTTATGTACCTGTCCATAAGTGACAATGCCATGGGCTGTATGCTGGGACAGAAAGACGATAGAGGCCAAGAACGAGCTATCTATTACCTCAGCAAAAGGTTTAGCAGCAGTGAACACAAGTACACTCTGATCGAAAAGACGTGTTGTGCTTTAGCATGGGCTTCCATGAGGTTACAGCATTACCTCCATGGTCACACAACCCATCTCATATCCCGCGTGGATCCTCTCAAGTACGTGTTCAACAAACCCATGTTGAATTGCCGGCTGTCCAGATGGCAGTTGATCCTACAACAATTTGATATTGTATATGTGACTCAAAAGTCCATCAAAGGTCAAGGAATCACGGATCAACTGGCCGCCGCACCTTTAGGGGATTTCAAACCCTTGGAAACATATTTCCCCAATGAAGGAGTAATGGCAGTGCAGCAACACCATCAGTACAATACATGCCAGTCATAGAAGATGTATTTTGATGGAGCTGTCAACATGGAAGGTTCTGGAGCTGGAGCCATTCTAGTATCTGATACGGGAGAGCAGTATCCCGTTGCCGTCAAATTACAGTTTGTCAGTACCAACAATACGGCTGAGTATGAACGCTATCTCATGGGGCTAAAACTTGCCCGTTCAATGGGCATCAGACGGTTAACTGTCCTTGGAGATTCGAGGTTGGTAATCAGACAATCCACTGGAGTCTATCAAACCAAGGAACTACATCTGCTGCCTTACCATCGGCAGGTTTTGAAGATGGCTTTGGAGTTCGAAGAAATCTCCTTTCTACACATTCCTCGTAATAGGAATGATTTCGCGGACGCATTAGCAACTTTGTCCTCCTTGATTCGCATATCAGACAAAGAACACTTGCCAAGCATCACAATTTCCATGCACAAGGCCCCAGCCTATGTGAATTACGTTGGAGAAGTATCGGATGAGCTACCTCCCATCCAATCTCCTTGGTATCAGCATATCAAGGAATATCTGCGAGATGAATCTACACCCGTTGAGGCGAGCCTAACTGAGAAAAGGCAGATCCATCGACTTGCTATGAAGTTTTACTTGAGTGGAGATGCGCTCTATAAAAGAGATGCAGGACTAGGTCTCCTCAGGTGTCTAGACAAAGATCAAGCCCAAAGGCTTATGGATGAAATCCATGGCGGAGTTTGTGGCCCCCACATGAGTGGCCCCCTCCTTCTAAAGAAAGTCCTCAAGATGGGACATTATTGGCTATCTCATAAGGCTGATTGCCATGACCACGTCAAAAGATGCTATCAGTGCCAGATTCATGGGAATGCTATACATGCCCCTCCACGGAAGCTCCACAATATAAGTCCGCCTTGGCCTTTCTCAATGTGGGGAATGGACGTTATTGGGCCCATTGAGCCTAAAGCCAGTAATGGTCACCGATTTATCTTCACCATGATCGACTACTTCACCAAGTGGGTAGAAGCAGCCTCTTTCCCCAGGGTTACTAAAGAAGTCATCATTGCTTTCATCAGAAATAATGTCATTTGTCGATATGGACAACCAGAGGTGATTGTGTCAGACAATGCCAAAAACCTCAACAACAAAATGATGGAGGAGTTATGCAGTAAATTCCACATCAAACATCTTAACTCTGTCATCTATCGTCCGAAGATGAACGGTGCTGTTGAAGCGGCTAACAAAAATATCAAGAAGATTATGCAAAAGATGTCAGCCAACCACAAAGATTGGCCTGACCTGTTGCCTCTGACTCTGTTAGCCTACAGGACCACAATGCGTACTTCAACTTGGGCAACCCCCTACGCTTTAACCTATGGGATGGAAGCAGTGCTCCCCATAGAAGTTGAGATGGAATCTCTCAGAGTGTTGATCGACGCTCAGCTGGATGAAAACCAATAGGTACAAGACAGGTATCACCAATTGTCTCTGATAGATGAAAGGCGAACCGCGACTATCTTCCATGGTCAGCTATACTAGCAAAGGATCGCCAGATCCTACAACAAAAAGGTTCGGCTACTACAGTTTAAACAACATGACTTGGTTCTGAAGAAGATTCTTGACAATCAAGATCAGGCCAAAAGAAAATTCACTCCTAACTGGGAAGGCCCGTTTATTGTCAAATAAGTATTGACAGGAGGCGCTCTCAGATTGCAAGAAATGGACACCGTGAAACGGTATTATGTCTGAAGTAACCAGCAAACACCCTGGTGTGTCATCATCAGGTCATCAGTCATTCTGGTTCTTTAACCCTTTACCACCTACAACTTTTCTACAATTTACCCCTCAGGGAAACGTACTCTTCAAGCCAGCAGCATGGCTTTCTCTTTTGCACTCATAGGTCATCCCATCGTGGATCGAACCTCTTTCACTTGCAGTTTGGCTACCCATACATGGGATCAAACTTCTCGTACCTGCAGTTTATCCTCAACCTAGGATTAAACTTTCTCCTCCCAGCACTCGGACCTGTACATGGGATTACGCTTTCCATCTCGCCCTGAGGGGCGAACTACGTCGACCTGATCTCCTCTTCAATAGGAGTACGTAGGCAACCATGTTACATGGCCCGGTCGCAATAAAACAAAAATAACAAAAACATTTCTACCCTCTTCTCCTTACAAAAACAAAAATAACCAAAACTATTCCTACACCATATTAGACATACAGCGTTGAACCTCTTACACCAGGTTCGAACTACGCAGACCTGATCTCCTCTTCAATAGGAGTACGTAGGCAGCCCTTCATGGTGCAGTCTCACCCCCTACCAAAATACAAACCATTGTCAGCGGGTATTGGGATTCTCTTTCAATCCACTACATTTCATTCTGCTTCAGACCAAAGGGATGGAATTTCCTGAACTCCTCCCAAATAGGAGATTCGGCGACCATCTAAGCTGCGGTCATACCTCGAAGAACAATACTAAACCATAAGGGGTGGAATTAACTAGGCTTCTCCTGAATAGAAGTACTGGCGACCATCTGTGGAGCGGTAAATCTCAGAGAGGAAAGCCACATTCCTCTCCACATTCCATTCAGAAACAAGTCCCAAGACACCAAAGATGGTAGGGATATACATAGATCGATGATCCATTCTGAACTATCTAGAGACAGCTCAATGTCCATCCACCAAGGAAGAATTCAGAATTCATCAAGATCACAAGCCCTGAAGCAGCAGGTAAAATATCAAGCAAATAGCAAGGCATATCTAAAAAGGGAAGTGATCCAAAAATATATTTCCCTATCATATATAATGTTGTTTGATATATATACAATGTGGACTGTACATGATAAAATGGCTAAGCTAGTCTGTGCAGGCAAATACAAGCTCATCTACGAATCGGGGTACATGCGAGCTAGCAAAGCCAACATGGCATCCCTCTCAGATGAAGGAGGTAGAGCTGTAGTCTCCTGGATAAGAATATCCACACGACCCAACAGATCTGTAGCCATTTGCATTATGACCATGTGCTCATCAATGTAAGCACTCATCTCTGCGATCATACCAGTGGTAAGGGATCTCGCTGCAGTACTATCTGTGACAGCCACATCCCGGGCAGATATAGCATTATCCCGCTCAACTATCATTGCATCTCTATCTGACCTAGCCTCATCTCGCTCAACAACAGCGGCATCTCTACGAGCTAATGCATCGTCTCTCTCTAATAGGGCGGCGTCCCTCACATCAAGAGCAGTCAACATCATAGATCGAATCTGGTCTCTCTCAAAGGTCATCAGGTGAAGACTCTGCTCTAAGTACTGTGCCGAGTGCTGAATCACAAAAGTACTGGTACTAGGAGAATCCAAAAGAAATGCTGGCAACACAGCAGCGGGCACCTCATCGATGTAGGTATCAATGTCCTCCGCAGGCTCTACATCGTCTTAATCAATCTCCGGTACTGCAAATACTGCTACAGCCGATAAAACCTCCGTCTCCATCCATGCGGAGTACTCTGCCGAATAACCGTGACGACTGGCAGAAAAAGCAGCTAGGTCACGCTGATACCAGCAAGCGTATACACGAGATCGGTCCTCGGCTGAGAGGTATCGAGAAGCTGAGCGCTGACCTGCCGCCCCCTCGAAGGGATGAAAATCCTAGAACTGGTCAAACTGCGACATCACGACCAATGGATGATAAGTCGTCACGCTCCTCAAGCCAGCCAAAGGGAGGAAATCCATGCCTGGAGCATGAGTAATGAAGCTGTATGGTGAGCAAAGCCCCGAGCACATCAATAGGCTAAACGGATCTCTGATATCTGCCAAAAATGTGGACCAAGACTGAGCATCTACACACTCCGATGGCTGAAAGGAGTATGACATAGCCACATCATGGGAAAAATAATACCCGTGCCGTCTAAAGGTACCAACCGGTCGCAGGTGTGACATAAACCACACATATAGCATGACCGAACTCCCAGTAAACACACCTGACGGGTAAGTATGGCAGTAGGACGCTGATCGTAAGGTCTCTACCACAATCATAGGTACAATGGTACGACCCTCCCTGAGAGCTCTCACCGCCATGATAACGCCTATATCTATCTCATCCATGTACCGCGGCATCTACACGTATGACAGTACACATAGTATCAGTACATCCACTCTGGCTAAACGCCAATGATCCTCCAACATGGTTAAATCCCCTGAATGTCGTGAGTAACTATCCTCTAAACCAAATCTGTCATACAGAAAACTCTGAGAGATCACATGACTAGATGTCAGCTCATCCTGCACCACTCTGCGCTTCAATCCGGTGAGAGTCATGAATCGTCTACTCATGTCTCCCAAAGCCATGTGTACGCAAGGTCGGTCTAGGGGCAGCATCGTCAAACGGGCATACTCCTCCAGAGTAGGAGTCAACTAATGGGTACCAAAGCGAAATACCTGCCTATCAGCTAGCCACTGCTCTAGCATCCCATCTACAAATCTTGTAGGAACCTGAAATGCCAAAAGGGTCATAGTATGCTGCAATAACAGATCTACAGTCACCCTATCTGGTGGTGACATACTATCGTACCACGAGCGCATACCCAGTGCCACCACTGACGGTGGGGTATGATCTTTACGGCTAACTGTCGAAGAAGGCATCTGTGCGGGCCGTGTCATAAGACCATCCAGGGGTCAATACCAAGTATCTCCGGACATACATACATATGCATAACATGATACATGCATAACAGATAATGGATGGCAATATGATATAGGGAATGAAAAAATGGTGCATACATTCCTAAATATATCATCATCTAATACATCAGCTCTACGCAGCTGCAAATACATGGAAATGGGGCACAAACGCCCTACTACTAACAGAGACCTATCTAAAGATACAGCGAGAATGGGAAACAGCCACCCAGTATCTAACAGAGGCCTATCAAAAGATATAGCGAGAATATACATCAGAAGAAGACAATGGTCTCGATGTCCACATCCTCAATCCTGTCTACCTGATGTAACTCCTCCTGAGTCACTGGATCTCTATCAACAGGGATATCAGGCCTATAAAGGGGAGGATCTGCGCCGGCAAAACCAAATGGGTCATCTGAGGGGCCAGCACCTGAGCTGGAAGGAACAAATGTCTCCGCCTCTGCTGGATCTCTGCCCAAATGCCGAATAAATATATGTGCCCTATCCAACTGCCGGGTCAAGCTATCAATCTGGGTCATATGGGTCAGAGCTCGAACACAAGCTACCCAATCAGTCATCATCAATGATCCAGGAACCATATCCCCCATGAACTATGTGGCACGGGACTGGGCCCCAATAGTGCGAGGGAGCCACCAGCGCTGGAATATCTCCTGAGTACATGGACCCTCTGATAAATCAAATTCGTCAACTCCCAACAATGGAATATCAATGGCGGGTGACTGTGATATAGGCCAATGACGCCTGACAAGAGGCAAGATCGGTATACAAATCTCCCCTGTGGTGCTCCTAATAGCACACTCTACTAAATAGAGCTCCCAGCCTCCATCTGTGAAGAGAGGAAATCTCCTGGTGGAAATCAAATACTCTACTCCAGTAGGGTGTCCATCCTCAAAACCAATGATCAAATGATCCCCTGAGTATGGAAGCCATGTGATGGTGTCAGCCGTCAACAACTCCAGCTGCATACGGCAATGAGTGAAGCCCTCTGATACAGGGACCTCTGGCAAGATAGAATGGTGCCATCGTCGTCCTCGTGGATAGGAATCTAAGCCTAACACACTCACAAGACGTAAACATGGAAGCCTCTCATAGGCCCAAAACTGCCAACACAATGGAAAAACATCTGCTATCAGTAAACACTCTTAACCTCTGAAAGGAAAAGACAAGAGAAATACTCACCAGCAGAAATGGGTAAAATCCTAGCCAAGCCTCGGTCAAACCCTGTGAGCGCAGACGCATGCCCCGGAGGAAATAGGCAAAGGTGTAAGAGCCCCAATCGTACTCTCCTATATGGTCCACATCGCGTGTGGCGCTGACCAGAGCAAAAGATACCGTGGAAGAGTTATCTGCTATGAAACAGCCTCGAATTATTATTAGGAACAATCGCCGCAGAACGCGATCCTTGATCCTGACATCATCAGGCATGGGCTCACTCAATAGCCCGCTTATAACATCTATGCTCAAAGGACCTGAACGGACAGTCCTACCTTTGAGCACACCCGCCGGAACTCCTAATAAAGACCAGACGGCAGTAGGGGTGATATTCGCCATGCAAGGCACTGGCTCCCCTCAAAACTCCATACCTGTGATAAAACGTAAATCTATAGGCGTCATCATCACCTCGCAGTCCAGCAAGTGGAGTGACTGAGTGTGATGAAACCATCTCTTAGACAATACCCTGAGATAACCCCAAGGACAACGACGGGGAAGGATGGAGAAAAATGCCTCAAATCCCCACTCATGCACTACTGCTCTGTAATCAGGATGAAGCGCCTGGTACATGGAGTGGATACTAAACCAGTTTCCCCGAGGCTGTGTAAAACCTAAAACCTGCATGAAGCGCAGATCAACATCAGGACCCTTTCAATCCTCATCAATAGGAAGGAAAGAAGATAAAGTCTAACGTCATACATCGTTAGCATGCAAGTACATCGATGGGTGTCTACCCAAATCACCTAGCAACTCTGGGTTCACCACCTGGATGCTCGGAAGCTCCTTGCGAGGGATATGTACAGCAGGAGCGGGATCCTCAATATCCACCTCCTCGTCCTCAACGTCTGGAACCTCTACGTGGACGGGACGAATCACAGCCTCCACCAACCGACGAGGCTGTCTGACAGAACGGGGATGACCCACTTCAGAAGCCCTCCGTCGTACGCCAGAGGCGGTCCTGTAAGAACTGCTCGGCTGATCCGGATCCATAATATCTGGACAACAAATCTCCAAATCACCTCAAAAAGGGTATGGTATTTCCTTACCTGGAGCTTTCTAGAATGCATTATATGACTATATGCATGCATGCATTTACTTTCACATATAATAGAGTTAGAATGCATGACTACCCAATGCCTACATTTGGAAAAATTTTGCCATAGTCCCTTTTGAAAATAGGACTATCCACATGCGCACAGGCATGTCTAGGTGGCCATTCAGTAGCACACCTGCCCCAAAGTCATATACATAATATATGCATTAAAAATCAAACTCATCATGCATAAGGCCAACCTCAATGCTAAGAGTATCTTGCCTTTATACCTTTTGCTCATTGGACCTCAAATAGGACAAAAAATAGCAGAAAAAGTTGCCAATTTGACTGTCTCAGAAGTCAAATTTTTTCGCATCATTATGTTCAGCATTGTTTAATACTAACATTTACTGTGTTGAATATTTTTTATCAAGTCATTTGTGTATACATAATCACTACTATGTGTTTAGATGCATTTCGTGCAATATCTCACAATTTAACAGATAGAAACTGAAGAAAATACATGCATACGTTACCAGAATAGTGTAGAACACTTGTACGGTGACAAAATTTGCAGAAAGCAGCTCGAACTCAGCAGATCTGGAAGTGGCTCGCGGTTTTCTAAAGTGAAACAAGTTTAAAGTGACTTGTGAAGTAAAGCCTGCTGGAATTTATCATCCACGCCTGGCCGCAGGCCTATCTGCGGCTGTAGCAGGTGTACCTGTGGCTCTTCTATATGGCTCCCACCCCTCCGGCTCGGTCCAGTTCGAGTTGAAATGGAGTTCTTACCGGCTAGAAAGGTCAAATCGGGAATAAAAACGCCACGCGATTGAGCAAAACAGCATACAATCTTGGTATTCTCAGATGAGACTTTGAATCTGCACATCACTCATTGGTAGTCACCTGAACACAAGGTATACTCTGCCAATGACCTCAGTTATCGCAAAGCACATTCAGCAATACCTTATATAGGTCCGATGCCGTCGACTCCGGGTCGCTACCCTACGTAAATCCCCGACGGGGGTTACAACGTGAGTCCCTGACGGGGGTTACAACGTGAGTCCCCGACGGGGGTTACAACGTAAATCCCTGACGGGGGTTACAACGTGAGTCCCTGATGGGGGTTACAACGTATATCCCCGGTGGGGGTTACAACACGTTCATCCGTTGACATGTCCATCAACGAAGGTCAAGCAGCCTTGACGTTATTTCAGCCGATGGCAGCTAAACCCATCGAAGCATTGGGAACCGTCAGATGCCGCAGACTCATGCGTCCCCAGTGAATCCCCGACGGGGGTTACAACATATATCCCCGGTGGGGGTTACAACACGTTCATCTGTTGACATGTCCATCAACGAAGGTCAAGCAGCCTTGACGTTATTTCAGCCGATGGCAGGTAAACCCATCGAAGCATTGGGAACCGTCCTATGCCGCAGACTCATGCGTCCCCAGTGAGTCCCCGACGGGGGTTACAACATATATCCCCGGTGGGGGTTACAACACGTTCATCCGTTGACATGTCCATCAACGAAGGTCAAGCAGCCTTGACGTTATTTCAGCCGATGGCAGGTAAACCCATCGAAGCATTGGGAACCGTCCTATGCCGCAGACTTATGCGTCCCCAGTGAGTCCCCGACGGGGGTTACAACGTATATCCATGGTGGGGGTTACAAAACTTTCAGCCGTTGATCCACATATCAACGTAGGTCAAGCAACCTTGACATCATTTCAGCCGATAGCGTTTAAACCTGTCAGAGCTATAGAGCTGTTCGAGGTTCTCATACCCAGCTGCTCATATTCCCCAGCGGATCCCCGGCGGGGGTCACAATGCAATGCTCTGTTGATCTACACGTCAGCAAATGTCAAGCAACCTTGACAATCTCCTCACAGAGTTTCAACCGTTGATTCACACGTCAACGAAGGTCAGTCATCCCTGATAACATTTACTGTTGGCAGTAAATCCAACAGAATCATGACATATTCTGGCGATACTAACCAGGAGAGGTCAACATTATCAAAGAGGATAGATGATGGAATATGTTATACACATCCTCAAACAGATCAAGCTTTATCCCCACAGGTCTCTTGCACATAAGAGATACCCCTTCAGCGTCAAGTCATTATCAAGGGCACAGGAATTTGGTGATAACTCCAACACCAATATCCTAACAAATTTGGCTTGCACATCAGATCTGGTCAATATTGCCAATCCCCAGTTGAAGCAACAGGGAACCATCAATCATCCCCAGCATGTTGGGCCACAACCCCGTACACATACATCATACATTTGTATCATGTTGCTATCCATAGTACCATGTTTATCTTGTTACGTTTCAAGTGTCTAGGATTCTTTATCCTACCCATGCATCGCCATGTATGAGTATGATAAAGAGGGGTATCTGTAGACACTCGAAATTTTCTGTGCTACTGTTACTAACATTACAGGAGGACAGATTCGTCTTTTAAGAGAGAACCCAGAAAGACAATCCAAATCCATATCGGAAGTTCAGCATCAACCCCGGATCGCAATCTGGGAGTAACAGTTTCAACCTCGGATCTAACTCCGAGACCTGCAGATACAATACCGGAACACACACCGGAGAAGACCGATTAATCTCGGAGATGACCCCCCGAGGTATCCAGTCTCAGTCCCAACCATGGGAATAGATACCAACCTTGGCAATAACCCCAAGGAATGCAGTTTCGGCATTAACCCCAGAAATGCTTGCTACAAGTGCTATCAGCTTCAATCTCGGCGCTCACAATGAGATACACTGTACCAACCCGGCAATAACAACGGGAAGATATACACACCTCAAAGATGACAATGAGGACCTTCAACAAATGCAGCAGTCCAATCTCAGCGAAGCCTGAGCAACGTCTGCTTATCAGCCCAATCCGGCAGTAACACCGGTGAGGGGCAACATCACCATCTCGTCCAACACGATGCCACGTCTCGTCTCTACACAACAATATCCCACAAGGTTAACCAATCCCGAGTGACTATTGTGCGAGGTAATGGAAGAAAGTGGGAGCTTGAAGACCGGAGGGCACCGTTCCATCTTCAAAGACTTCGTAAAAACTCTAATCACATGCCATCGTACAACTCTTGACAATGGCGGTCCGAAATAGGTCCAGAATACCTCAAAACGTATGCCCGGATTGCACTTCTCAAAATTTGAGTGGACATTACATTGCTTGAGTGCACGTACTTCGAGACGACCCAACCCGACGGAATCGGGCCGACCCGACCTGCCTCTGGTACACCTGCGGCACCTTTTGCCTATAAATAAGAGGCTTGGGGTGCTGATTTTTAAGAAAAAAAGACGGGGAAACCCTGCACAATTTGCTCTTCACTCGCCATACAGTGTATTTTCCCACTTTCAAACACCTGTGAGCTCATATACAGCCCTTTTTGTATCCACAAAAGCCCAGTGTTTACCCACTCTAAAGATATAGAAATCTTCTTATCAGTCAGCTGTAAGCCTTCTCACACACTTTAGAGTCTTTCTCTTCATCTTTGCACACACCCTTCTACACGTTGAGAGTCGTGTTGCTTGCATTTGCCCGGACCTCGGTCCGTGGTTTCTTTCCAGTCTGTATATATTATATATATATATATATATATATATATATATTGACTAACATTATCGAGTTATGCCTCGATTGAGCCTAGACTTCGGTCTGGAGCGTTTAGTGCATTAATATATATATACTTATATATATATCAACTGTGTGTCGGATTTTGTTCGATGAGCCTAGACTTCGGTCTGGAGCGTTTACTGCTTTAATATATATATATATATATATATATATATATATATATATATATATATATATATATATATATATATATATATATATCAACTATATGTCGGACTTTGTTCGATGAGCCTAGACTTCGGTCTGGTGCGTTTACTCGCTTTTATATATATATACCTATATATATCAACTGTATGTCGGACTTTGTTCGATGAGCCTGAATTTTACATTCGGTGCGTTTATCGCTTTATATATATATATATATATATATATATATATATATATATATATTTACATTTCGTCCTGCCTGGAGTTTACTTCGTGGCAGTTGACCGCATTTACAGCTTTATTTACATTCCGTCCTGCCTGGAGTTTACTTCGTGGCAGTTGACCTCATTTACAGCTTTATTTACATTTTGTCCTGCTTGGAGTTTCCTTCGTGGCAGTTGACCGTATTTACAGCTTTATTTACATTTCTGATCCCCCATGGATGTACTTCGTGGTTGGTGATCCTGTCTGTATATATATATATATATGTACCGCTTTTATATATATACCTGCTTATTGCTTTCATACAAATTGCAATATCTTGTGCGCCTAAGAATCATGTGATCACAGATTCATCCCATTGGATCTAGATTCGGTTCCCGTGATGGACATTTTCAGCTATAAGCAGCTTGTAAATTATTCTGTGATGTCTGTATTTCCTCAGATGGTTTACATAACCACGAGGAAGTTGGCATTATTTTTGTGTATGTATATATATATATATATATATATATATATATATATATATATATATATTATTTTTCATACGGATGCCTCGCATTCGTCAAATAAAATCAATCCAGCCGTTCATTTAATAAAAATGGAAGTGTAAAAGACCTCAATTACTATTGAGCATCAGGGTTTAAAAAACCTCTTTTATAAAAACCTCATTGCCATATCTTGCTAAAACTGAATTTTTACATAAATTCAAATCTTGTGTATATAGGTTCGAACGAGGCCTTGCACCACTTTCATATGACAGCACATTGACCCACACACATACACACACACACACACACACACACACACACACACACTCATATAATAGTTTTTTGAGAAGAGGCGGTCACCGTGGTAACACGTATGTCGGGGGGTGCCTAACACCTTCCCCCCGCATAACCAAGTCCCCGGACCCTAAAATGAATCTCGGTTTCGCTGACTCGTATATCAGTGTCACATCACTGGGTCAGTGTGCAAACCTTTTCTCGGTTGTGTTGGTACAACCATTTAAAAAACTAACTGGCAACTCTTAACAGTTCCATCGCCGACATTATACATGTCGGACCTTTTTCACTTGTTTTTTCACACAAATCTCACCTAAAATGAGAACACCAAAGAACAAGTAACGAAAAGGGACACCCAAAAATCCCGACGTCGACAATACAATGAGGTAAGAGTTGTAGACACTCAGAAAAATGGATTGAAGCAAGCTTCTCAAATATGGAACATTCGTTTTGATGAGACAATCAAAAGAGTTTAATTTTATCAAAAACAAGAATGAACCTAGTGTGTACAAAAGGGTCAGTGGGAGCGTCGTGACATTCCTAGTATTATATGTTGATATACTACGGATAAAGAATGACATACAAATGCTACAATCAGTAAAGATAAAGTTGTCTAAATATTCCTCCATGAATGATTTGGGAAGAGTATCATAATCGGGGATACAAATCTATATAGATAGATTTAACAGGATACTCGGCGTAATCCAAGGAACGTATATTCATTTGATGCTAAAGTCGTTTAGCATGGAAAACTCTAAGAAATGTCTCATGTTGATGACTTATGTAGTGTATCTCTCTTAATAGTCCCCTAGACTCCTGAAAAGAGAGATCACATGAGTAAAAATCATGTATATAATGAAATATACGAGACCTGATGTTAATCGGTTATATCCTGGAGAAGATCACTGTAAGACATTGAAAAATATCTTAAAGTACTTAATCATACTCAAGATCAAATGGTAGGTCTAAATTAAAACTAGAGGGCTTAACATACTCAAGTTTTCTAGACAGACCATAAAAATTCCACTTTAAGGTAAATGGTTACCTTGAATAGTGGTGCAGTGAATTGGAAAGGTTTCAAACATCAAAGAGTTATTGGCTAGTGATAAAGACAAAGTATATAGCTATAAATGAAGTTGCAAGTTGATTGTTTGGATGAAAAGTTCATTACAAAACTAGGAATAGTTCTTATGTCTCATCTTGGATCTAAACATGTGTTGTGGCACTTTCATTTGATTATAAGAATCATTGAAAGATGGGAAATCACTATAGAGATAGTGGACTCTCAAGAACAACATTACATATCCATTAACTAAAGCTTATCCAACAACAGGATAATCGTCACTTAGAGAAGAAGGGTATGAGATATCATGGCGAAGGGTATGAGATACCATGGATAATCGTCATTCCCAATCATTGGATTACTAAATTGGGGATTAGTAAATCTGGATAAATTGGTACATACGCTGCTTGCTCATTGGATGATGATGATTGATCTCATGATCATTTGTGTGGAGACACTAAAGCAAGTATGTAAGTGTTTATTAGAGAATAAGTTCACTGAACGTGGCTCGCTAAAGAATACCTAATAGAGTTTTACTTTCTTGTCAATAGAAATTCCTGTAGTGATAGTAGTACAAGTGATCCTTGGACTTGATCTCATCATAGTATCTTGTATATGATGAGTTATACTTTGACTTATTCCTTAAGACCCTTAGGGTATATCAAAGGGTATGCTTGGGGTATAATAAGTTATACATGAAGATAATGTATGATCAATAAAGAATCTACCATTTCTAGTAAAAGAAGAGAAATGTCTTATGTGATTCGATAAATGACAACCCAATAGTCCTTGGCCAAGGCATAATGAAATTAGAAAGGAGTTTCTAATTTGCATTATTTGGAGTTGTACATTTAAGAGTCGAAATACATATAATTAAATAAAATAAGACTTGACAGTAATTCGGTCTTATATATAATTGGGATATTGTATGGTGGAATGATTGAATTGTACAGTCACTATTTACTCAAATGTTCTTTTATGATTAATGTTGAAATTTATATTATCTGGAAAGCCGTTAATCGCTAGGGAGGCTTATCCCTATTATTGAATAAATATTATTTATTTAAATAAATTAATAGTTTAGTTTATTTATTTAAATAAGATTAAAATTATTTTAATTGATTTATTCACAACCGATTTAATATAGAGAACCTAAAGGGTCACACCATAAAAAGAAGAATAATTATTTAAGAAGTTAATGGAATAATCGTAATAATAAGTTAAGTATATTTAATTTAATCTATGATGATAGAATAAATTAAATAGCTTAATATTTATTATTTAATATTTTAAAAATATTAAATATAAATTAATAAGAGAAGTCTTATTATTATTTTTTAATTCCTAAAGTAGTTTGAGAATTAATTAATAAAAGTACTCTAATATATTCATAATAAGATTAGGAGGTTAAATTAATTAAAAGATTTTAATTAATTATTCCTAATAAGATTGAGAGCATAATTAATTAAAGGAATTTAATTAATTAAAATAAAACTCAATTCCTTAATTGTTAAGGAGAGTTGTCCACATCTATAAATAAGAGGAGTCTTATTATGGGTGTGTGTTGTTGTTGACTTTTTCACAACAGACGTAATTCTAATAGTTGTGAGAGTACACTCTTTTTCAATGAGAGATAGAAAAACTAGGGTTTTACCAAGCACCCATCTTCTTGAATCTTTCTTCTTCCTTGGTGGATCACCTCTAGAGGCCAAACACTTGAGTGGCTAACGTTGATTAAAGGAATGAACCAAACCCGGCTTAGACGATGCTTTGTTCTAGCGTGTTATGGCTGCGGTGTCAGAAAGGTTTGAGACCGATCCGCTGTTCCATCGTCAGGACCTTCCCAGCCGTTCTCGCCTCCATCAGCTTGCACAGGACGTTGCAGCTGGTGCCACCGTCGAGAGTACGGGTATCCCTCCGGAGCAGTGGGCCGCGATACGCGACTAGATTGTTCGGATGGTGGTTACCTTAGTCGAGGATGCGTTTGGGCCGATGTTGAATCAGCCCTCGACTGCTCAGGTATACTATTCGTTTTAAATTCAAATATATATTCTACATGTAATTTAATTTTCATTTAGTTATCTTTCACTGAATCATATATATGGATTAATGAGTTGCATTATATTATATCAACAGGGTGACGAGCGGGATGACGATGGTGGCGATTTTTATACTCCAGAGCAGCGTTGACGCCCGCCCGATGATCCTCCTCATACCGGGGGCTCTACTAGTTTTACTTAGTTTACATTCGTTTAATTTGTAGTTTACATTATTTTTGATGTATTGTACTTTAAACCTTGGCATTTAGTTTAATTTAGCTTAATTAGATGTTTGATATACATTAGTTTAGATTAATTGGATGTTTTGGACCTTTTTACTTATCATTTAGTTGGTTTTTTACATATTGTCGGCCTTGGTAATTGTAATTCGTGTTATTGGTTATATTGTTAGCTTGTGTATGTGTATGTGTTGTTGGAGGTTATATTGTTAGCTTGTGTATGTGTATGTGCTGTTGGAATATAGGTACAGATACAAGATGTGGGTTAAATCCCTGGATATTGCAAAAACAAATAAAATATTAAAAAAAATCATTATTCTCGACGGAATAGTACTATTATCGACGGAATTCCTTCGGAAATACGAACTCCCCTATTTTTGGTATACTGACACGTCTCATGATTATCCCCGACTGAATACTGTCGACCAAATAGTTTCAGTTGGACATATAGTATCCTCGACCGAATATTCAGTCGATGATAAGTCCGTCGAGGTAAAGTACCCCCGACCGAAAGATCGACGGACTTAATTTTGACCTGCTTATATACGACCAATTTCCGACCAAACATTCCGTCGAAAATAATATAAACCTCGACGGAATATGCTTATTACCGACGGAACATTCCGTCGGAAATAACCCTTTTTGTTGTAGTGTGGATTCAAGTTGAACGCAAAAAAGATTTGGAGGTGAACTTGTACCTAAGGAAGCTCTAATCTTCAAGGGTGTGATTCTTGTTCTTTAACTTTTTGTTTAATTAATAATTACGTATAAAGGATGATCCGGGTATATGATTTGTAAAATTTTAAAACTCTATTTTATCACGTTTTCGCTTATTTTGTACAATTTGATTGTGTTCATGAATATTACAAACCTAACAATAATATTATATGAATAGCCTGCATAACGATGATACTGAAATAAAACAGATATTTAATCTAAACGACGCAAAACAAAGGATTCATCAGATAAACAGATATTATTATTATTATTATTATTAATTTGTATACTCACTATGTGTTGAAAAAGTTAAGTATCTTTTAAGAATATAGGGGGCAATTAATAATAATAATAATAATAATAATAATAATAATAATAATAAATATTAATATTAATAATAATAATAATAACAAATATTAATATTAATAAAATATATTATTATCATTATTAATATTAATTTTATTTTTTTTATTATTATTAATATACTAATAATATAATAATAATATAATACCTTATAAGCTAACTGGTCCGACCGCTACAACCTGTAGCGACTTTGACCCTGCCACCTATCCTCGGGAAAGAACACATGCATGGGAAAGCACACAGGAAAGCTCACATAAGAAAGCTAAAAAGCTGACATTGAAAAACTAAAAAGCTGAGTTCGAATTTTGTAAGAGAGAAAGAGGTAGTAACGGCTGGTGCTGGAGCTTATTTAACGATCTAGTAGGAAAGGAGTATTTCTAAAGTTCAGTAGGCAAATATTAACCGACATATAGTCTTAGTGTTAGCCCCTTAGTGGGTAGACACATACTTGGCATGCGGGACGCTCAGATAGCATGCCAAGTCAAGCCTTGACAATCCGCAAGGCACTGAGCAGCAGTGTGCAGCAGCCAAGGGCGCTGTGCGGCAGGCAAGCGCGCTGTGCGGTAGCAAAGGACGCTGTACACACACACCCGGCAAACTGGTTTGACACTCGGCCATTTGGGCCAATGAGCAGTCTTGTGCAGTATTAGGCGACACTATGCAACAGCTTGGCGCATTAGGCAACAAATGGGCGCATGTCAGAAAATTAGCAAATCTAGAGGGTTTGCATTATGCTTCCTCAGACAGGTCTGATGTCTAGTGCTGGCAGTTTGGAAATTGTCATAAGTGCTACTATAGGGGGGGTGCTCCGTGAAGGTCATCCGGGACTATGGGCAGGTGCCATGGGCGATGAGTGCTGGACGTTGGGACATTGTTGGGCTCCCCTAGAACAATGTCTAACATTAGATTGGGAAGCTTGGATCGAATCAAAGACTTGTGCATGGGCTGGGCATGAACAAGCAAGAACGTTGCTGAGCATGGCATCGGTTGGGCATGGCATAGGCGTGCGCCTATCATGTCAAGGCATGGCATAGGCGGAGCCTAGCATGCAACAAAGCTAATGCATGTGGACAGACGTACGGGCTGGACGTGCATAGCAAACTTGGACAGCACCTTGGGCAAGTGCTGGGCTAGTTAGAAATTCGTGAACCAAATGATCAGCATGATTGGGCAACATGATTGGGCGACATGATTGGGCACTTCGTGGGCTGAGACAACAATAATGTGGGCTGACAATAGTGGGTGAAGGACATCAAGAAGGTGGGTTGACACTATGGGCAGCTTTGGATTGGATGACTGGAGCTTGACCCAACTGACTGGCAGTTGAGGGCAGTTGCTGGCAGTAACCTCCATGCACATGATTGGCATGTCTCCAGCAGTTGCACATCATGAGGCACCTAACACCTACTGGTGGGCGGTTGATGGGCAGTTGCATATCATGGGACGCACACAGCTGCTAGTGGGCAGTTAGCAGGCGGTTGCTGATTCAAAATGCTGGTTTTCTATTGGTTCTGAATAACCTAGCAGTTGGGGATGTCAACTGCAGCCTAATGTGTATTTATAGGTGTAGCCAAGGGCTTAGCAAGGCATGTGAGATCACTGAGCAAGTGTAGCCTGCGAGCCTTAGTCATATATTGTATTCCTTGTTATTGAGAGCAATAAAAAGGTTGGGACGTTTGTCCTGTAAACACTGTGTGTGCTTGTGTGTGTTTGGCTTGTTTATACAACTATGCTTGTGTGACTGACAGGTTGCTGACTGGATGGGCGAACCAGTGCATCACAAGGAGGATAAAGACGCAAAAAATTATGTCTCAGATTGTGCACCCTGTGACAATTGGTATCAAAGCCAGGTTAGCGAACGATGGCAAACAATACTATTCGTATTAATGAGCTGTAAGAGAAGTTGCAGACGCTGGAAACTTATGTAGGCACTCGGTTGGTTGGTGAAGAAGGTTCATTGGCAAACCAGTTTAGAGAATTGAATGCTCTACTGGAGAACCTTCGTGCTGAAGTTGCTGAGCATGTCGTGGAGTTCAACAAGAAGTTGGACGACATGGCTCTGGACGTGTTGGCTTTCACGAATCGCACCCTCGAAGTTTCTGAACGATTCGAAAGGTTGTCTGAGGACATGGTACTGATCAAACGTGCTGTGGCTGGTGGTTCAGCGAGCAGAGATGGACACCATCGGAAGTTGCGAGTCCCTGAACCCAAATCATTTGGTGGCAGCCGAAATACCAAGGAATTAGAAAATTTCTTGTGGGACATAGAGCAATACTTCGTGGCTGCCTACATCCTAGACCGAGAGAAGGTTACAATTACAAGCATGTACCTGACGGAAGATGCAAAGCTTTGGTGGCGAACTCGGACAGAGGATGATGTGAGTGCGGGCAGGCCAAAGATTGAGACGTGGGAAGTTCTCAAGAAGGAATTGAAAGATCAGTTCCTACCCCTTAATACTTCGTGGCTGGCAAGAGACACCTTGAAGCATTTGAAACAAACGGGATCTGTTCGGGAGTATGTGAAGGAGTTTAGTTCTTTGATGTTGGACATCAAGAACATGTCTGAGGAAGACAAACTGTTTAATTTCATGTCGGGTTTACAACAATGGGCGCAGACTGAATTGCGTAGACAAGGTGTCAAAGACTTGCCTACAGCAATTGTAGCCACTGATAGTCTAGTAGACTACAAATATTCTGGTCCCAATGCTACTGATGGTAAGAAGAAGCAGATGGGAAAGAAGGAAAAGGGTGGTTCTAAAGATGGCAAGAAGGATAAGAAGTTCAAAAAGGGTGGTGACAAGCAGTCCAAACCTAAAAGTGATGGACAGTCCAAGGACAACAAAAGAAAAGGTTGCTTCATATGTGGAGGTCCCCATCGGATGAGAGAATGCCCAAAGAAAGAGAAAGTGAATGCCCTGATTGTAAATGACTCGGATGAAGGAACATCAGATGGTCCGAGAATGAGCCCCTTGCAACTGTTGGGTGCTTTGCAGACCGAAAAGGCAAAGACACCTTCTCCACGTGGACTGATGTATGTGTTAGTGGTTGTTAATGGCCAGGAAGTGTTGGCCATGGTAGATACTGGTGCTACCAACAACTTTGTTGCAGAAAAGGAAGCGGATAGACTGAAGTTAAACTTGCAGGAGAACGCAAGTAAAATCAAGGCTGTGAATTCTGAGGCCAGACCAATTCGTGGCACGGCGGTGGCAGATTTGAAGGTTAGCCCGTGGGAAGGAAAGTGCAGCTTGATGGCTGTTCCTTTAGATGATTTTGATCTCATCCTAGGAATGGAGTTTCTGATGTCGGCTAAATGTATGGTGATGCCTCATCTTGGTGGATTGATTATCACAGATGAGAAGATGTCAGGATTTATGAATGCTATAGACCCAAATTTGGAGAAGAAGGAAGGCAAACAGAAGGCTAGTTTGTTGTCTGCGGTGCAGCTCGAGTCTGGGCTTAAAAGAGGTGAAGAAACCTATTTGTGTGCTTTGATTGAGATCAAGCTTGGTGTAGCCCAAGAGGTGCCAGATATTGTTGCGAAGGTGCTGGATGATTTCAAGGATGTAATGCCTCCAGAACTACCAAAGACCCTTCCTCCAAGGCGTGCTGTTGATCATAAGATTGAGTTGGAGCCGGGTACAAGACCCCCTGCTCAAGTCCCTCATCAGATGGGCCCTGCTGAGTTAGTTGAGCTAAGGAAACAACTGACAGATTTGTTAGAGTCTGGTTTCCTTCGACCCTCAAAAGCTCCTTATGGTGTCCCAGTGCTGTTTCAAAAGAAGCAAGATGGCTCTATGAGAATGTGTGTCGACTATCGGGCATTGAATAAGGTTACTATTAAAAATAAGTACCCTATTCCAAACGTTGCTGACTTGTTCGACAGATTGTCCTGAGCCAAGTACTTCACAAAGCTGGACTTGAGAGCAGGCTATTGGCAAGTGAGGATTGCCGTTGGTGATGAAGCTAAAACTGCGTGTGTAATGAGGTATGATTCATATGAATTTCTCGTAATGCCGTTTGGCTTAACCAATGCTCCAGCAACTTTTTGTAATCTTATGAGCGACGTATTCTACGAATATTTAGATAGATTTGTGGTAGTCTATCTAGATGATATTGTGGTGTATAGCGAAACACTAGATGGTCATGTGGAGCATCTAAAATTGGTATTTCAAAAACTGAGGGAATATCAATTATATGTCAAAAAGGAAAAGTGTGAGTTTTGCAGGGCAGAAGTTATGTTCCTTGGGCGTTGGATTAGCCAAGGAAAAGTGCGAATGGACGAGAAAAAAGTCCAGGCCATTGTTCAATGGACTGCTCCTACAAAAGTTGCTGAATTGAGATCGTTTTTAGGGCTGGCGAACTACTACAGAAAGTTCATTAAGGGCTACTCGAAGAAGGTGGCTCCTTTAACTGATTTGCTGAAAAAGGATTGTAAGTGGGATTGGTTAGTGGGGTGTTAAGAGGCATTTGACAATTTTAAAGTGGCAGTGTCGTCTGAGCCGGTGCTGAGACTCCCAGACTTTGAAGTTCCTTTTGAAGTACACACTGATGCGTCAGACAGAGCTATTAGCGGGGTACTAATACAAGATTGTTACCCAGTTGCCTATGAGAGTCGGAAGATGAAAGATGTTGAGCAGCGGTACAACACTCACGAAAAAGAAATGACTGCAGTCGTGCATTGTTTGGAGACTTGGAAGCATTATTTACTGGGCACGAAGTTTGTGGTGGTGACTGACAATGTTGCCAACACCTACTTCAAAACTCAGAAAAAGCTGACTCCGAAGCAGGCACGATGGCAAAATTTTTTGGCATAATTTGATTTTGCATGGGTGCATAAGCCGGGCTTACAGAATTCGGTGGCTGATGCATTAAGTCGAAAAGTTGTCCAGGATTTCATTGCTGTTCTCACTGTGGTTGAGGCCGAGTACCTGGACAAAATTAAAGAACAGTCCCTAAATGATGCGGTTTACCAAAAACTTCGAACGCAAGTGCAAGAAGGTCTGGTTCGAAGGTATTGGATTGAAGATGATTTACTCTATGCAAAAGGCAATAGGTTGTACGTTCCTTGTGGAGGGGGCTTGAGGAGGCAGATCATGCATGAGACGCATGATACAAAATGGGCTGGTCACCCTGGCGTTGCTGTCTCGCTCCTACTACTGGCCTAAGATGGAGAACGACGTAAAGGCGTATGTCAAGTCTTGTCTTGTGTGTCAAGTAGACAAGCTTGAGAAAAAAAGTGAAGCAGGCTTGTTACAGCCTCTTCCCATTCCTGACAGACCCTGGCAATCGGTATCAATGGATTTCATTTCTGGGTTGCCGAAGGTGGATGGAATGAGGTCGATTTTTATGATAGTTGATCGATTTTCCAAGTATGCGGTGTTCATCCCTACACCAAATTCTTGTACAGCAGATGTTGCTGCTAACTTATTTTTCAAACATGTTGTTAAATATTTTGGGTTGCCAGAAGATATCATAAGTGATCGAGATACTCGGTTTACGTGCAGGTTTTGGACAGTTCTGTTTGGTTTGGTTGGGTCTGAATTGAAGTTCAGCACGGCGAAACACCCTCAGACAGATGGTCAGACTGAGAGGATGAATCAGTTGCTCGAGGAGTATCTTGCGTCATTATGTTACTGCAAGTCAGAAAAATTGGTTGGAGCTGTTAGAGCCAACTCAGTTTTGCTATAACTTGCATCAATCTTCTGCAACAGGGATGAGTCCCTTTGAGCTGAGTATGGGTTTTCAGCTAAGGACTCCAAATGATGTGGCTGTGCAGCGTACGGGAGGAAATTGTCCTGCTGCCTATCGTTATGCAAGGGCTAGAACAGAGTTGTTAGAGGAGGCATGAGACAACTTGAGCAAGGCAGTAAGATGAATGAAAAAGTATGCGGACGCACATCGAAGGCCGCTAGAGTTTAAAGTGGGGGACATGGTGTTGCTGAAGTTCACACCTCAAATTTGGAAGAAAATCAGTAGTAAGGCAGTGCATAGAGGATTGATTCCCAAGTATGGCGGCCCATTCGAAGTGCTAAAGAAAGTTGGGGCTGTGGCTTACAGACTGAAGCTTCCAGACAGATTAAAGGTTCATCCAACTTTCCATGTGAGTTACCTTAAGCCGTTCCAGTAGGAATTGCTTGACGCTGGCAGAAAACAAGCCAAGAGGGCTCCGCCAGTGATCAGAAAGCAGTTTGACAAGGATGTTGAGAAGATTTTGGCTCATAAAACAGAAGGTATGAGTAATAAAAATCGAAGGACAGACTACTTGGTTCATTGGAAAGGTGAAGATGAGGTAGACGCGTGTTGGGAAAGAGATGTGACTTTGTGGCAGTTTGAGAAACAGATTGCAGAATATTGGGCACACCCGCCGACGAGGACGTCAGGCTCTTCTGGTGGGGGTGGTTTGTTAGCCCCTTAGTGGGTAGACACATACTTGGCATGCGGGATGCTCAGATAGCATGCCAAGTCAAGCCTTTACAATCAGCAAGGCACTGAGCTGCAGCGTGCAGCAGCCAAGGGCACTGTGCGGCATGCTAGGGCACTGCGCGGCAGGCAAGTGCGCTATGCAGTAGCAAAGGACGCTGTGCGCACACACCCGGCAAACAGGTTTGACACTCGGCCATTTGGGCCAATGAGCAGTCTTATGCAGCATTGGGCGACACTATGCAGTAGCTTGGCGCATTGGGCAACAAATGGACGCATGTCTGAAAATTAGAAAATCTAGAGGGTTTGCATTATGCTTCCTCAGACAGGTCTGATGTCTAGTGCTGGCAGTTTGGAAATTTTCATAAGTGCTACGATAAGGGGGGTGCTCTGTGAAGGTCATCCGGGACCATGGGCAGGTGCCATGGGCGATGAGTGCTGGACGTTGGGATATTGTTTGGCTCCCCTACAATAATGTCTAACATCGGATTGGGAAGCTTGGATCGAATCAAAGACTTGTGCATGGGCTGGGCATGAACAAGCAAGAACGTTGCTGAGCGTGGAATCGGTTGGGCATGGCATAGGCGTGCGCCTAGCATGTCAAGGCATGGCATAGGCGGAGCCTAGCATGCAACAAAGCTAATGCATGTGGACAAACGTACGGGCTGGACGTGCACAACAAACTTGGACAGCACCTTAGGCAAGTGCTGGGCTAGTTAGAAATTCGTGGACCAAATGATCAGCATGATTGGGCAACATGATTGGGCGACATGATTGGGCACTTCGTGGGTTGAGATAACAACAATGTGGGCTAACAATAGTGGGTGAAGGACATCAAGAAGGTGGGCTAACACTATGGGCAGCTTTGGATTGGATGACTGGAGCTTGACCCAACTGACTGGCAGTTGAGGGCAGTTGCTGGTAGTAACCTCCATGCACATGATTGGCATGTCTCCAGCAGTTGCACATCATGAGACGCCTAACACCTGCTGGTGGGCGGTTGATGGGCAGTTGCACATCATGGGACGCACACAGCTGCTAGTGGGCAGTTGGCAGGCGGTTGCTGATTCAAAATGCTGGTTTTCTATTGGTTCTGAATAACCTAGCAGTTGGGGATGTCAACTGCAGCCTAATGTGTATTTATAGGTGTAGCCAAGAGCTTATCAAGGCATGTGAGATCACTGAGCAAGTGTAGACTGCGAGCCTTAGTCATATACTGTATTCCTTGTTATTGAGAGCAATAAAAAGGTTGGGACGTTTGTCCTGTAAACACTGTGTGTGCTTGTGTGTGTTTGGCTTGTTTATACAACTGTGCTTGTGTGACTGACAGGTTGCTGACTGGTTTGGCGAACCAGTGCATCACAAGGAGGACAAAGACGTGAAAAATTAAGTCTTAGATTGTGCACCCTGTGACACTTAGTAACATGAAGATTTCTAATAGCATAAAAGAGAGTACTTCGGGAGAGAGAAGAGCAAATTGGGATACAAGTTGTTCACCCATTTTGAAGACACAAAATTATTTGTAAGATATTGTTATTGGTATTTAATATTATTGTTATTGTTTTTATTATTGGCATTGTTATTAATATTATAATTGTTTTTAGTATTGGTATTATTTTTAATTGTTTAGCCCTTTTAAAAAAATAGTTTTCATTTTCAGTTTTCCAAAAATGTGCTTGGTTACTGAAAATAGTTTTTTGCCTTTCAAATAAAGGAAACAGAAAAGCTGATTGATGACTTTATTTTCCAAATTTAAATTCAAAAATAATACTATTTACACTCAAATATAGGACTACGTAGACATAAATTGTTTTTGTCTCCATGCAAGTACATGTAAACACTAGCTACCTACTTGTCATGCATGTGACCTTTTTTGTTACTGTTTTGCTACTAAGAAATTAATGACTAACTTGCAGTAATATGAAAATAAAAATTAAATTTAATACAAATAATTAATGACCAGTAATAAAATATTATCTAGTCCAATCATCCATATGGTTACACTGACTGATTATTATTATTATTATTATTATTATTATTATTATTATTATTATTATTATTATTATTATTATTATTATTATTATTATTATTATTATCTAGTCTTTCTCTTTTGTTATTATTATTATTATTATTATTATTATTAGTATTATTGTTGTTGTTGTTGTTGGTGTTGTTATTAATACAGTTAATTATTATTATTGTTGTTTTTGTTTTGTTATTATTTCATATATTATTCTTATTATTATTAATATTATTATCATTATTATCACTGAAATTATTATCTAAATTTTAATATTAATATTGGATTAATGTTGTATTTTTAGGTAAAAGATGGACAACTGGGATTATGGGCCAATTGATCTAAGTGTTCTCCATGATCAACAAAATTATATCTTAGATGACATATATCAAGGGAAAGATAGGGGAAAACTAGGCTCGAGTCAATATACTGAATAAAAATATAATCAGTGGAATTTGACAAAAGAACAAAGAATTGTTTTAGATAAATGTGGGTTTGGGATTTTTAGTTTTCGGGGTGTTGTACACCAAACTGACCTTAATCTCATATCTGTCCTGGTCGAGAGATGGCAACCGGAGACCAATACTTTTTATTTAAACTGTTGAGAAATAACAATCACGTTAGAGGATGTCCACTTTATTTTTGGGTTACCGGGGGTGGGCAAACCCTTAACGTGTCCCCTATCTATCACCAATTTGAATTATTTTAGGGATTGTTTTGGAGATAAATTAACTGCTGAATATTTTAGTTCAAAAAAGCGAAGTGCAATTTCATTAGTGTGGTTGCACGAATATTTTAATAATTGTCCCGAGAATGCAAGTAAAGATGTCGTAGGGCGACACACGAAGGCCTACATGTTATGGTTGTGTGAGGCAATATTACTCCCGAATAGGAATAAGAATAGTGTTCACCCAATATATATGTCTTTTATTTTCAACGCTGAAGATTGTGTCACTTACTCCTGGGGCGCGACAATGTTAGCATATGTGACGAACGAGATTTTTTGAATTTATTGAGTCGTGATTCTGGGGACAGAATCTTTTTAAGGGGGGAAAGATGTGACGAAGGAGATTTTTGTAATTTAATTTTTAATATTTATTGAATTAAATAAATATTTTCGATGATTTAATTATTAGAGTAAATAATTAATTGATGAAGTTATGGTAGATTAATTTAATTATATGTGTTATATTTATTAAATTAATGTGGAGAATAATTATTATTCAAGTATGTAATTATGTGAGCTTATTGAATTAAAAGAAATATTTAATAAGCCTAATGTTATTTTAATTAATTTAATAATTAATTAGAGATTTATTAATTTGATATAATTAATTAATGAGAAAATTAATTATATGATTATGTGAATTTATGATAAATTATTATATTTTATTTAAATTAAATTAAATAAGATATTTGAATTGGGTGTGACACGATTTAAACTATAAGATAAAAGGGTTATTAAATTAAATGGGAATAAGCCTTTTAAGGCTAGCCAAACATGGCACTAGTGGAGGTTGAGGACAGTTAACCCATGATTGGGTAACTGACCACAACGCGTCAGTTCCTTTCCTTTATACGTATTCTTATTATTATTTTTCTAAGTCTGTCATAACAAGTCATAGAGAATAGAAAACTTTCAGAGAGAAATTGTGATTTTGTGAAGAAGATTGTGAGTGTGTAATCAAACAAATACTTGTGAAAGGATCATCATTGATCATCCCTTCTAATATATACTCTGGGTAATTTCTCCAAACCAATTTCTATTTTACGTATTTAAAATTTCATGAAAATGGCTTTCAAATCTTTTGTAAAGTCTCTGTAATTGGGAAAATGATATGATTATGAGTTTATATATGTGTTATATGTTACCATATCGTATTTGATTATATATATTATGTAGACCATATCATCAGTATTATAAAACATGACGTATATGTTGCTCAAAACTTACAGAGTATAGAATATGGCCATATGGCCATATGGCCTTATACGTGATTTTAATATGTCAAACATAAATGTTTTTATAAAATTCACACTCTTATTTGATTATGCATGTTAATACGAAGAGACCAAACCTTAAATGAACGGATTCGGTGTTATAACGAATCCGCAGTATTAATTTTCATGATTTATGTTCAAAACCTTCAAGAACATCAAGAACAGTGAATTTACATATTTTAATTATGTAATTATATGGTTTAATGGGTTAAAATCATTCTATAATTGTTGGGTAAGGATTTTGTATGAATTCTAGCATGTGGGTATGTTAATTTAGTGAAATTAATGATCATGTAGTGTCCATTTCGCTGAACTCTATGTTCTTCGCGAACTGGGAATCAAAATTTGGAGTTTCGCGCCGCGGCGCCAACTCCAGAACTGAAGTTTCTGGCCGCAGCGCCGAGTAAAAGTATAAAAGTGGCGCCGCAGCGCCACTCTGCAGAATGTCCAGAAACAAATTTTTAAAAATGTTTAAGTCTAGCAATGTGGTATTAACCTAATTTAATAAACATAGAAATATGTTAGAAGTATAATGAGATGTTAAAATAGATACTTAACATGTAAATAACATAATTGCATGTGGATTGAATTATTGAATACATAATTAGCTTGTTATTTGTGAAGTATAAATTATGTGATAATGAATGTGATAAATTGACTAAGTATAGTCATAACCAAAGTTAGACAAAAAGAATGAAATTGCTATGATTAGTTACGTTATAATTGACTGGTATTGTGAACGTAAATGATATGTAGGATTTAAATCAAGAAACGAGTTTAATTAACGTGTAATCTACGCACGAGGCAAGTTTCCTAACCCTACTTGTTATCATTATTCAAGTTTATAAATCAAGTTCATTTGTTATGTTAAAGATTTACTATCTTTTCAAAGTATGATTCTGTTATACAATAATTGTTCTATTGTATACCAATTGAGATTGTTATTCATTATAAATATCATTTATTGTTGAATTTTGTTAGACTAGCGAATCCTTATTGATTCAACTAGTTCATAGTTGATGAACGTTCTAAATTCAGAACCCTTATTGATTTATCCAAACCAAACTTCTTTTGGTGCGGACTCTAATGTCAAACTGAGATGAACAACCCTGTAAAGGGATTTACTTATGTGTTAGCGTTAAGATATTGTGCACAATATGGTACTAAGGGCTGATCCCCCTAAGTCCGAGAAGATGAGTCCATAGTCTTATGACTGTTAAAGGTTTCAAGTATAACCCTTGAAAACCTAGGACATAGTTCAAGGTCTTATGACCCTCAGAAATCTTTTGATTCTTGTTATTCATTCTTGATTCAAAAGTTGAGCTTTTATTTCAAAAGTCTTTGATTCACTCGCATGTTATTATATATTATTATTTCATTATTTTACTTCTGGGCAATAGTGCTCACTCTTGCGTAATAATAACATTGCAGTTAAGAACGAAAGGTCCGACGAGCCTTCTACTAGCAAAGGCAAGGGCAAGATTAACAAGTGATGAAGACTTGTTGTTTTATATGATGATGTATTTTTGTTTAGGACTTAAGTTAATGATGTTGTTTAAGACTTATTTGTTCATGTTTCCGCACAGATGTTTAAGGTTAGTATGACCTGGGATTATGTTTATTATTCAGATGTTGTAACCCCATAAGGGGAAGATTTATTTCTATCTATTGCATGGTTTGCATTTATTATGGGTAGATAGATAGATGATATTTGTACAGTGAATACCAAATACCGTGGAATCGAAGTACCTGGATTTGGGGGTGTCACAGGTTCCCTTTGCAGGGTTGTTCATCTCTGTTTGATATTAGAGTCTGCACCAAAGGAAGTTTGGTTTTGATAAATCAATAAGGGTTCTGAATTTAGAATGTTCATCAACTATGGACTAGTTGAATCAATAAGGATTCGACAGTCTAACAAAGTTCAACAATAAATGATATTTATAATGAATAACAATCTCAATAGGTATACAATAGAACAATTATTGTATAACAGAATCATACTTTGAAAAGATAGTAAATCTTTAACATAACAAATGAACTTGATTTATAAACTTGAATAATGATAACAAGTAGGGTTAGGAAACTTGCCTCGTGCGTAGATTACACGTTAATTAAACTCGTTCCTTGATTTAAATCCTACATATCATTTACGTTCACGATACCAGTCAATTATAACGTAACTAATCATAGCAACTTCATTCTTTTTGTCTAACTTTGGTTATGACTATACTTCGTCAATTTATCACATTCATTGTCAGATAATTTACACTTCACAAATAACAAGCTAATTATGTATTCAATAATTCAATCCACATGCAATTATGTTATTTACATGTTAAGTATCTATTTTAACATCTCATTATACTTCTAACATATTTCTATGTTTATTAAATTAGGTTAATACCACATTGCTAGACTTAAATATTTTTAAAAATTCATTTCTGGATATTCTGCAGAGTGGCGCTACGGCGCCACTTTTATACTTGTACTCGGCGCTGCGACCGGAGACTTGGCGCTGCGGCGCGAGACTTTAGTTCTGGAGTTGGCAGCGCGGCGCGAAACTCCAGATTTTGATTCCCAGTTCGCGAAGAACATAGAGTTCAGCGAAATGGACACTACATGATCATTAATTTCACTAAATTAACATACCCACATGCTAGAATTCATACAAAATCCTTACCCAACAATTATAGAATGATTTTAACCCATTAAACCATATAATTACAGAATTAAAATATGTAAATTCACTGTTCTTGATGTTCTTGAAGGTTTTGAACATAAATCATGAAAATTAATACTACGGATTCGTTATAACATCGAATCCGTTCATTTAAGGTTTGGTCTCTTCGTATTAACATGCATAATCAAATAAGAGTGGAAATTTTACAAAAACATTTATGTTTAACATATTAAAATCACGTATAAGGCCATATGACCATATTCTATACTTTGTAAGTTTTGAACAACATATGCGTCATGTTTTATGATACTGATGATATGGTCTACATAATATATATATATATATATATATATATATATATATATATATATATATATATATATATATATATATATATATATATATATATATATAAAATCAAATACGATATGGTAACATTTAACACATACATAAACTCGTAATCATACCCTTTCTCAATTACAGAGACTTTACAAAAGCTTTAAAAGCCATTTTCATGAAATCTTAAATACGTAAAATAGAAATTAGTTTTGAGAAATTACCCAGAGTATAGATTAGAAGGGATGATCAATGATGATCCTTTCACAAGTATTTGTTTGATTTCACACTTACAATCTTCTTCACAAAATCACAATTTCTCTCTGAAAGTTTTCTATTCTCTCTGGCTTGTTATGACAGACTTAGAAAAATAATAATAAGAATACGTATAAAGGAAAGGAACTGACGTGTTGTGGTCAGTTACCCAATCATGGGTTAACTGCCCTCAACCTCCACTAGTGCCATGTTTGGCTAGCTTTAAAAGACTTATTCCCATTTAATTTAATAACTCTTTTATCTTATAGTTTAAATCATGTCACACTCAATTCAAATATCTTATTTAATTTAATTTAAATAAAATATAATAATTTATCATAAATTCACATAATCATATAATTAATTTTCTCATTAATTAATTATATCAAATTAATAAATCTCTAATTAATTATTAAATTAATTAAAATAACATTAGGCTTTTTAAATATTTCTTTTAATTCAATAAGCTCACATAATTACATACTTGAATAATAATTATTCTCCACATTAATTTAATAAATATAACACATATAATTAAATTAATCTACCACAACTTCATCAATTAATTATTTAATCTAATAATTAAATCATCGAAAATATTTATTTAATTCAATAAATATTAAAAATTAAATTACAAAAATCTCGTTCATCACATCTTTCTCCCCTTAAAAGGATTCTGTCCCCAGAATCACGAGTCAATAAATTCGCAAAATCTCGTTCGTTACATCTTTCCCCCCTTAAAAGGATTCTGTCCCCCAGAATCACGACTCAATAAATTCGACCCGTTACATTCTCCCCCCTTTACAAAAATTCTATCCCCAAAATCGCTTAGACATAATTTAAGTAAATAAATGAAGGTAATTCTTCATCATATTCTCTTCGAGTTCCCACGTAGCTTCTTCAGCGTTATGATTCCTTCAAATTACCTTAGCATAAGGTATTACTTTATTTCTGAGAACTTGTTCTTTTCTGTCAACAATTTGAACAGTAATTTCTTCGTAAGATAAGTCTTTTTCAAAATATAGGGGTTCGTATTCAATTACATGCTTGTAATCGGCTTTGTAGGGTCGTAACACAGAAACATGGAAGACGCGGTGGACATTTTCGAGTGATGGAGGTAAGGCTTCCTCATACGTAACTTCCCCGATTCTTCGCAGTATTTCAAAGGGTCCAATGAATCTTGGGCTTAATTTTCCTTTCTTTCCGAACCTGATCTTCCCCTTCCAGGGAGAGACCTTCAAGAAAACATAACTACCCGATTTAAATTCGATATTTTTACGATGTGGATCAGCGTATTTCTTCTGTCTATCTTGAGCTGCTACCAGTCGTGCTCGGATCACTTTGACTATTTTTGCTGTCTGCTGTACCAATTCTGGCCCTAGCAATTGTCTTTCGCCAACTTCATCCCAATAAAGTGGAATTCTGCACTTTCTGCCGTATAACGCTTCATAAGGCGGCATGCCTATACTAGCGTGGTAACTGTTGTTGTAGCCGAACTCTACTAACGGTAGGTGAACATCCCAATTTCCTTTAAAGTCCATCACACAGGCTCTTAGCATATCTTCTAATGTCTGGATCGTTCTTTTGCTCTATTCATCTGTTTGAGGGTGGTATGCTGTACTCATTCGCAATTGCGCACCCATGCATTCCTGAAGACATTTCCAAAAATTCGATGTGAAGTGCGGATCCCTATCGGAAACAATTGACACCGGCACTCTGTGCCTCGAAACAATCTCTTTTACGTATAACCTTGCCAACTGATCTAAATTGAATCTGATTTTGATCAGAAGGAAGTGTGCGAATTTCGTTAGTGGATCAACGATAACCCATACTGTGTCGTAGCCTTTCTGAGTCGTCGGAAGGCCGACCACGAAGTCCATTGTAATATGTTCCCATTTCCATTCTGGGATTTCCAACAGTTGAAGCAATCCACTTGGTCTCTGATGTTCTGCTTTCACTTTCTAACAGGTAAGACACTTGGCAACACATCCTTCAACATCTCGTTATAAATTTGGCCACCAGAAATGTTGTCGAAGATCTTGGTATATTTTGGTACTACCAGGGTGAATCGAATATCGTGAACTATGAGCCTCGCTCAAAATTTCTTCCTTAATCTCTTGTACTGGCGGAACCCAAATTCTACTTTTAAATCTTAGTATTCCTTCCTTATCCATCTTAAATCTCGGTTCAGTTCCTTCAGATATCTTCTTTGTCACCTTTTTACATTCTTCGTCCTGAAGCTGAGCCTCCTTTATTTTATCTAGTAGAGTTGTACCAGATTGCATCTGAAATAGCTTCTCATCAATCTCCATAGGATACTTCACTTCCAACTCCAGTTTCTCCATTTCTGCAATTAGCTCCTCCTGAGCAGTCAACCTCATCAATTTCTCACGACCCTTTCTACTTAAGGCGTCAGCAACCACATTTGCTTTATCCGGATGGTATAAAATCTCACAGTCGTAATCCTTAGTTTATTCCAACCATCTTCTTTGACGCATATTTAAGTCTTTATGTGTAAAAATATATTTTCGACTCTTGTGGTCTGTATATATTTCACACTTCTCCCCGTAAAGATAGTGCCTCCAAAATTTTAAAGCAAAAATAACTGCAGCTAACTCCAAGTCGTGGGTCGGATATCCCTTCTCGTAATCCTTCAATTGTCGTGATGCATACGCAATAACTTTGCCGTTTTGCATCAGCACACAACCAAGTCCTTTATGCGATGCATCACTATAAACAACAAAATTTCCTGTATCGTTCGGAAGAGACAACACAGGTGCTGTACTCAACCTCTTCTTTAATTCTTGAAATCTTTCCTCACACTTCTCCATCCAAACAAATTTCACAGTTTTTCGACTTAAATTTGTTAGCGGAGTTGCGATTTTGGAAAAGTCTTGAATGAATCTTCTATAATATCCTACTAATCCGAGAAAACTTATTACTTTCGACGATGTTCTCGCCTGATCCCAGTTAATCACAGCTTCAACTTTGGATGGATCTACCGAAATTTCATTTTTATCGATCACGTGCCTAAGAAATTGCACTCGTTCAATCCAAAATTCGTATTTCAAAAATTTGGCATACAACTTCTCCATTCTCAATATTTCCAGCGTTAACCTCAAATGTTCTTTATGTTCTTCTTTAGTTTTTGAATATACCAAAATGTCATCTATAAATACAACTACGAATTTATCCAAAAACGGCTTGAACACACCATTCATTAGTCCCATAAATGTTGCAGGAGTATTCGTTAGACCAAACGACATTACCAAAAATTCGTAGTGACCATATCGCGCTCTGAACGCTGTCTTCGGTACATCCTCTGGTCTCACCTTCAATTGATGATAACCACTTCTCAAATCTATCTTGGAAAAATATTTTGCTCCCTTCAATTGATCAAACAGATCATCGATCCTCGGTAATGGATATCTATTCTTAATCGTGACCTTGTTCAATTCTCTATAATCAATGCAGAGACGCATCGTTCCATCCTTCTTCTTCACAAACAACACCGGCGCTCCCCACGGTGATACGCTCGGTTGAATGTACTTTTTGTCCAATAATTCTTGTAGTTGTACCATTAATTCTTTCATCTATACTGGTGCCATTCGGTATGGTGCTTTCGATATTGGAGCGGTTCCTGGCACCAAATTAATCACGAAATCAACTTCTCTATCTGGCGGAAGTCATGAAAAATCGTTTGGATAGACATCGACGAAGTCTCTCACTACCGGTATCTCCTCTACTTTCGGATTCTCTTTAAGATTGTCGACTATGTAAGCTCAATATCCTACACAGCCCTGTCTTAACAACTTCCTGGCCTGCATTATCGTCAGACAACTCGCTTGTCTAGGCAACTTGCTACCATAAAACACAACCTTTGACGGAGTCATAAGGTTAATACGCTTCTTTTGGCAATCAATTACAGCCCCGTAATTGAATAACCAGTCCATTCCCAAGATAACGTCAAATTCCCCAACTCGAATAGAGATAAGATCTACATTCATGATATTACCCTTAATATCCACTCTACAGTTCTTATGTACGTACTTAACAGGGATTATTTCTCTATTCGCAATTTCTATGTTCATGGGATATTCCAACTCATCCTTAGGCAAATCTAAATTCTTAGCAAAGTCATCGGATATGAAGGAACAAGTAGCACCCGAATCAAATAAAATATAATCATTAATTTTATTGATCGGAATGATACCTGACACCACATCACGAGACTGAACTGCATCCTGCACCGTCATGTTAAAAGTCCTGGCGGTTGGTTGGTTGGTTGTGGTTGGTCATGTGATAGTCAAGGCGTTTCCACTGTTGTTTCCCCGATTTCCTCCTGATCCTGTCCCTCCAGATCCCTTCTTAGGACAGTCTCTTGCCAGATGATCCTTTGAACCACAAGTGAAGCAAGCACCCTTCTTTGGGTTAGGACAATTAGGCGCTATGTGGCCTTCCTGACCACAATTATAGCACACTCTTTTTCCCTTCATGCAAATTCCCAGATGAGCTTTCCCGCAGGTCGGGCATGCTTTGATTCTCTTCTTTTGACTACCTTGCTGATTCCCTGATGATGAGTTGTCATTCCACCTTTTCTTTTGATTAAAATTACCACCTCATGTGCCATTTCCACTAGCCTTGTTATTTCCATCACTTTCACTCTTCTTCTTCTTCTTATCTTGATTGTACTTGGTCACCGCATCGCTTCCACCTTTAGCGAGGATGGCCTTTTCCAGTACTCCGGTAAATGTGTTTATCTAAAATATTGATACTTTATTATATACCCAGGGCTTTAGTCCTTGTTCAAATCTTCTAGCTTTTCTCTCGTTTGTGTGTACTTGGTACGGGGCAAACCTCGCCAACTCGTTGAATCTAGCCGCATAATCAGGTACGCTCATATTTCCCTACTTCAATTCCAGAAATTGAACCTCCATCTGGTTCTGCGAACTGGTCGGGAAATACATCTCAAAAAATATCTCTTTTAATCTCTCCCAAGTAATTACTCCTTCACCTCCACGAACTTTGTTTGCTTGCCACCAATAGCTAGCTTCAGACTTCAGCATAAACGTTGCGAAAGCGGTCTTCTGGTCTTCTCTAACCCTAGCAACGCCGAAAACCTTCTCCATTTCCATAACTCACGTTTGAGCCTCGACCGGGTTCATGGAACCTTTAAACTCTGGCGGTCCCACTGCCTTGAAATCTTTAAACGTAGTATTTGGTGGAGCTTGAGGTTGATTATTCATTGCTCCAGTAAGTAAGTTAACCAACTACTGAACGGGATTAGCATTGGCATTATTGTTGTTATTTGTTGACTCTTCCTGAGCTGGTTGACGTTGTTGTCTTCTTCTTGGCGGTATAATTCTGTTAAAATATATGCTTATTAAATCTCTATTAAATTCTCTAAATAGTTAAGACTTAACTCAACAATTTAATATAATTATTTAACACATTATCTCAAACAACTTGATATTTATTCATTTAATCAAAAGTTTTACATCAAACGATAGCATCACTGCTATTTACATCATCTATCCTAGGATAAAGAATCCACAGGATTTAAAATATTTAAAATATTCCTTTGTTCATAACCACATCGGAGTTTACATCTAAGTGCTAGATAAGTTTATCACATAAGTAAACAAATTCTATCACTGTCTGTCAAGGCGCTGAATAGCCTTGCTACGTTCCTCTTCCATGATGCGAGACATCGTCCTGCGATCCAGAATGTACGATGGAAGTCCTTCAAACTGGATGGGGTACCTCAAAATTCGATCCTGGGCCTCATCTATTGCATGATTAAGTGTAGAGTATGTCTCCCCAAGTTTCGCCTTCTTTGCACGACCATCCTCTTCTGCAAGATTAGCATGACATCACTCTCTTACCCAGCCTTCCTCTGCTATGATCAGCCTTTCAGAGCTTTCCTTTAGTTCCTTCTTTAACTTCTCTATCTCCTCGGTCTTATCTTCGATTTGACCTTTCTCGTGGACCAAATCCCATTCTACATATCCCAGTCATGAGTGAAGAGTCGAAATCTTCCTCTCCTTCTGCTCTAGAGTAATCTGCTGAATAATAGCCCGCTCAGTCAGATCCTGTACATCGTCTCGTAACTCTACGTTACGGTCGTATAACGCGTCGTACATCTCAGCATCAATGGAGTGTTATGGAAACTCCTCTTCTTCCTCTTCCTCATCAAATTCCTCCTCAGGATCCTCCTCAGGATCAGTCTCAGGTTCATGCTCCTGACCAACAATGGTGATCAATATAGATGACTCCCTCTGTACCAATTGTTCCCTAATGACATGAATGTCTCTAGGCTCCTCCTCTGTAGGTACTGTAGGTACTCGGGGTTCCTCCTCCCCTGCTCGACTAGTTCCTCCGACATCCGACATCCTGACAACAAAATTTTGAGTTTTAGTTACTAAGTCGTACTAGTGAGCACATAATTTAACACATAAGCACATAAAGTCTTTTATTATCTTCAATGAATTACAAAAATTCATTTCCTAGAACTCGATAAGAGTTTTCCATCACTATGTTCTTTCTATAAGGCTATTACCTAAGGTTGTTCACCCCACCTAAGGTTCATAACCTAAGGCTTTGATACCAACCTGTGACACCCCCAAATTCAGGTACTTAGATTTCACGGGATTTGGTGTTACAAATATCATCTATCTATCTACCCATAATAAATGCAAACCATGCAATAGATAGAAATAAATCTTCCCCTTATGGGGTTACAACATCTGAATAATAAACATAATCCCAGGTCATACTAACCTTAAACATCTGTGCGGAAACATAAACAAATAAGTCTTAAACAACATCATTAACTTTAAGTCTTAAACAGAAATACATCATCATATAAAACAACAAGTCTTCATCACTTGTTAATCTTGCCCTTGCCTTTGCTAGTAGAAGGCTCGTTGGACCTTTCGTACTTAACTGCAATGTTATTATTACGCAAGAGTGAGCACTATTGCCCACAAGTAAAATAATGAAATAATAATGTATAATAACATGTGACTGAATCAAAGACTTCTGAAATAAAAGCTCAACTTTTGAATCAAGAATGAATAACAAGAATGAAAATATTTCTGAGGGTCATAAGACCTTGAACTATGTCCTAGGTTATCAAGTGTATGACCCCAAATTTTATGAAATAAAAGTATTCAATTTTCCAATTTAGTAAATGGTTAAATTGATAAAAAGTTTAAAGTTAAGGGTGAGATATGAAATTTTTTCAAAATACGCAAGTAGTTATAAAATATTCATTGTTGTCGGGAAATATTCGTTTGGTCGTGGAATATTCTTTCTGTCGGGGAATATTCGTACGACGGCGCAGCCATTTGTGGGCCCCATAACGGATAACTGTCGGATGAAGAAAACGACAAAATTGAGTTTTTATAAATAACGGCGTAGTTGTTACCGTTAACACTGTTGGAATACCCGGTGGTTAAAATACAGTAATACGCGTTATTGCACAGTAGCACACGGTATTGCACAATATTTTTGAATTACTGATTCTTACGTAAGAAGACACTACTCAATAATTGTTACAGTAATTACTGTTCAATATTTTATTTTATTGATTCAATAATTGCTGCGTTGATATTTTATATTATTGTTGTTTCAATAATTGTCACTACACAGTATCTCCATAATCAGATCAATAATTTATATTATTTGAATAATATTATTAGATAGCATTATTGGCAATGTCTAGAAAGTTCTATCAAGGAGAGGTTTGATCACCTAATTGTGCGCCAGTAAGGAGAAATTCTTATTGGAAAGCCCCCTCTTTCTTGGGAACGGCCTGGTTGTCATAATTGTGATTCTGTAATATTATTTGTGAATAATTAATTATTAATTTATATGATAAGGAAATATTTATTTTATGTGGATATAAATGATGGATATATTTATTTTTATGTGGATAAAAATAAAAGAATTAATGTTGAGGTGTTTTATCAGTATTTTGTCGGTGTAGAGGTATTAAAAATCATCCGTTTGTGGATTTCGGATATTTTTAGTTTGGAATTTGGAAAAACTCAAAGCTACAAAGTTGTAGAGAATTCGATTTCAGGCAGGATGGACATAAAATTCTTATTTTTCTGATAAACGGTCTATTTTCTATGAATTGTTGAAGTTTCAAAAAATAAAATAATTTTTATTAAATTTATGGGTGGGACCCACTTTGGTTATCAACATGTGGGCTGCTGGAAATTTTTCCAAGGTGGTGGCTGGTCTTGGTCTAATATTGCATGCATAGAAGAATTGGTTATAAATAATAATATTTTATTATTTTAGTCTCCTTTGGTGTTCTAGCATTTTTCTATAAATAGAAGCCTAAGTTAGAATTGAAAATCACACCAGAAACAAGTTTTCTTTCTCTCTATATTATCAAGCATATTTTTGAGAGTATTTAGATACTTTGAGAGTTGCTATTTAGTAGAAGTTTCCTTCGGTTTTTCATCCGATATTCCAGTCAGAAGTACTGCTCTCTTGAGGTAAGGGATTTTAAGGGTTATTATATTTTTCAGTTCGTACTTCTTTCGTCCTTTAGAAAATTCTAGAAAAATTTGAAATGATATTTTGATGAGTTTTCTTAATTGTGTCCAAAAATGACGATTTTTGGATGTATAGATTAAGAGTTGTGAATTTTATGAGAAAAGACTATTTTAAAAGTAACCACTTATAACTCCTTGTGGTTAACTCTAAAATTGATGAAATTTGTATTGGGAGTACATGTATATTATATCAGTGTACTCAGTGAATTTTAAAATTTTTGGATAAAAGTACAATTTATGATAAATGTCTAAATATTCGGCGGTTTTGGCCATATGAAAAATAGTAAATGAATTTTAAAAAATTCTGAGAAAAATATATATTCAATATTGGACTATATTCTGTTAAATCCCAGAAAATAAATATTTTTGGAACTGATTTGGTATTTTTCATGAAAATAGACTAGTTATGAGTAATGAATTAAATATGTTATGTGAAGTAATAAAATTGAAAAATATAATTTTATGGCTTGAGAATCATACATAAGTTATATGCAGATTTTTTATGAGGGTTTCAGTTATTGGTGATGAAATCTTATGAGTTTGACATTTTAGAATGATTAAATGCATTATTTAGTAAAATGTAAACAATTAAAATAAATTATTTATAAGTTTAAGAAATGTTATTTTAATATCATTATACCGAAATATTGGTATGGATTTTATTGTGGAATTTCTAACTTTTTGTATCGAGTTTACTATTCACGAGTTACTATTCATGAGTTACTATTCACGAGTTACTATTCATAAAGTTACTATTCATGGATTACTTTTCACGAGTTACTATTTATGACAAAATTGGTTTCTTTTTCTAACCAAATTATAGTTGATTTATGAATATTACTCTTGAGATTAAAACTGTATGTTGATCATACTATTTTTATTATCATATATAACATTTTTATAACCCTAATGATGATATTTCTCTTTGACTTGAGTGTAAAGATGGGTAGATTTTTGGTATGATTATGACTATGGGTTCTCTTTGGCCAGTAGTGCAAAGTTGAATTGTTGACTGGTATGATCATGACCATTGAATTTATAATTGAATATCTTTAGCTTAAGTGCAAAGGTGAAATGATCAACATGGTTATAATTGTTTATATAAATTTTGAAATGATTATATATTTCTTTGAGATATTAATATATTTGACCTGTAGTGCAAATATGAACTGTTGAGGAATATCTTTGGCCTGTAGTGCAAAGATGAATTGTTGATGAATATCTTTGGCCCGTAGTGCAAAGATGACATGTTGTTGAATATCTTTAGCCTGTAGTGCAAAGATGAACTGTTGACGAATATCTTTGGCCGTAGTGCAAAGATAAATTTATTAGTATGATTATGAACAGGAACTGTGATTTGGTATAACCATGATCTTTGATGTTTCAGGTAAAGACATGTGATAAAAATTATCTTCGTCCTGGATGCGAAGAGAAATTTAGAATCACAATTATGATTATGAGTTATTCATATGATTGTGGACCAGAACTGTTGATTGATGTTACAGGATAAAACATTGTCGGTGGATTTTTAACATGGAGAAGATAATAGACTTTATAGTATATTTGACTCTTCTAATGGATTGCTCGTTCCGCTGCAACTATGGTTGAATTTTTTTATCATCTACCATATGTTCTAAATCTCTGATTTATTATTGATGAAGGCTATTGATAATTTAATTATATTTAGTCATGATATTCTTTACTGAGATAGTTGTGCTCACCCTTTTGCTTCACAATTCCTTTCAGGTAATAAGAGTGTAGCTGGGTCGAGCGGGGGTAACAGGGGAATAGAACGGTGGCCATCATTTAGTAGTTATATTTGGTGAATTAAATAGGGTGAGGGGAACCCAACGTTGGAATGGTGTTTTGCCACTATCATACAAGATGTCCAAAGACATACAACCTCATGTCATCATAAGACAGGGTTGTGTACATTCACTTACTAAGTATATCTTCGCGCACTACCTATATGATCTTGGTGCTTGTTTGAAGTATAATTCTCAATTAGAGACAGTGGAGATAATGATATGTCAAGAGAAGACTCACCATTGGGAAGAAAATGATAGTAATCTTCTCGTTTGTCTTTGGGGTCTATTGGGTCAACCAAGGATAATTTTGTGGCCATATAATATCTATCATAACCTAGACGCATGGCCTCCCATGTATGAAGGTTTTCTTGAGCACTTTCCAAAGATTCTAATTTCTAAAACAATTTTTGACTATACCTTTATGTAAGGTGTCATTGTGACGTGCTATCCAAGGTTGGGATTAGAGTCACAGTTGGTATATATTTGTATCCAAACTCACAACATATGTGTTGTTATATTTTGCACGACAATTGCTGTAATAAAGTTGTAGTTGTTTTCTGTACCATGTATTTGGCAACTCAGAATAGGTTGGATGGAATGGACCTATTTTGGGGTTGTCACAGTTGGTATCAGAGCCATAAGTGTGAAGAGCCCCGAGCCTCTCGATGGTGACTTCCTGTTGATGGGGAATACACCGAAGCCAGACTCTCCGTAAGGGACGCCGTCTTTCGGTGGCAAGCTGATAGGTATCATTGTGAGGTGCTGACACAAGTTGGTGTCTAGAGTCACATTTGGTATCAGAGCTTAGGGATATGGTCTCTGACGGGATCGGGGAATATAACTAGGAGGGGAGAGATGAGTAAATCCTTCGCTAGTGTGTCCTACCTAAGCTTATTTGTTGATCAGTCATAATATTGGGATATTATGTGATCTGTTAATTTGTTCAATTAACCCTTATTTTGAAGCTGTATTCTAAAATGATATTTGAAATACAGGAGATGAGCAATGGAGAAATCATGATGACAGGGAAGATGGAATCTGAAATGAAAGCAAGGTATTCTCAATTCTTGAAATACATGGTACGTAAATTTCGGGGACGAAATTTCATAAGGAGGGGAGATTGTATGACCCCGAATTTTATGAAATAAAAGTATTCAATTTTCCTATTTAGTAAATGGTTAAATTGATAAAAAGTTTAAAGTTAAGGGTGAGATATGAAATTTTTTCAAAATACGCAAGTAGTTATAAAATATTCATTGTTGTCGGGAAATATTCGTTTGGTCGTGGAATATTCTTTCTGTCGGGGAATATTCGTACGACGGCGTAGCCATTTGTGGGCCCCATAACGGATAACTGTCGAATGAAGAAAATGACAAAATTGAGTTTTAATAAATAACTGCGTAGTTGTTACCGTTAACACTGTTAGAATACCCGGTGGTTAAAATACAGTAATACGCGTTATTGCACAGTAGCACACAGTATTGCATAGTATTTTTGAATTATTGATTCTTACGTAAGAAGGCACTACTCAATAATTGTTACAGTAGTTACTGTTCAATATTTTATTTTATTGATTCAATAATTGCTTCGTTGATGTTTTATATTATTGTTGTTTCAATAATTGTCACTATACAGTATCTCCATTATCAGATCAATAATTTATATTATTTGAATAATATTATTAGATAGCATTATTAGCAATGTCTAGAAAGTTCTGTCAAGGAAAGGTTTGGTCACCTAATTGCGCGCCAGTAAGGAGAAATTCATATCGGAAAGCCCGTCCTTTCTTGGGAACGACATAGTTGTCATAATTGTGATTCTATAATATTATTTGTGAATAATTAATTATTGATTTATATGATAATGAAATATTTATTTTATGTGGATATAAATGGTGGATATATTTATTTTTATGTGGATAAAAATGAAGGAATTAATACTGTGGTGTTTTATCAGTATTTTGTCGGTGTAGAGGTATTAAAAATCATCCGTATGTAGATTTCAGATATTTTTGATTTGGAATTTGGTAAAACTCAAAGCTACAAAGTTGTAGAGAATTTGATTTCAGGTAGAATGGACATAAAATTCGTATTTTTCTGATAAACGGTCTATTTTCTATGAATTGTTGAAGTTTCGAAAAGTAAAATAATTTTTATTAAATTTGTGGGTGGGACCCATTTTGTTTATCAACATGTGGGCTGCTGGAAATTTTTCCAAGGTGGTGGCTAGTCTTGGTCTAATATTGCATGCGTAGAAGAATTGGTTATAAATAATAATATTTTATTATTTTAGTCTCCTTTGGTGTTCTAGCATTTTCCTATAAATAGAAGTCTAAGTTAGAATTGAAAATCACACCAGAAACAAGTTTTCTTTCTCTCTATATTATCAAATATATTTTTGAGAGTATTTAGATACTTTGAGAGTTACTATTTAATAGAAGTTTTCTTCGATTTTTCATCCGATATTTCAATCAGAAGTACCGCTCTCTTGGGGTAAGGGATTTTAAGGGTTATTATGTTTTTCAGTTCGTACTTCTTCCGTCCTTCAGAAAATTCTAGGAAAATTTGAAATGATATTTTGATGAGTTTTCTTAATTGTGTCCAAAAATGGCGATTTTTGGAAGTATAGATTAAGAGTTGTGAATTTTATGAGAAAAGACTATTTTAAAATTAACCGCTTATAACTCCTTGTGGTTAACTCCAAAATTAATGAAATTTGTATTGGGAGTACATCTATATTATATCAGTGTACTCAGTGAATTTTGGAATTTTTGGATAAAAATACAAATTATGATTAATGTCTAAATATTCGGCGGTTTTGGCCATATGAAAAATAGTAAATGAATTTTAAAAAATTCTGAGAAAAATATATGTTCAATATTGGACTATATTCTGTTAAATCCCAGAAAAGAAGTATTTTTGGAACTGATTTGGTATTTTTCATGAAAATAGACTAGTTATGAGTAATGAATTAAATATGTTATGTGAAGTAAAAAAATTGAAAAATATAATTTTATGGCTTGAGAATCATACATGAGTTATATGCAGATTTTTTATGAGGGTTTCAGTTATTGGTGATGAAATCTTATGAGTTTGGCATTTTAGAATGATTAAATGCATTATTTAGTAAAGTGTAAACAATTAAAATAAATTATTTATAAGTTTAAGAAATGTTATTTCAATATCATTATACCGAAATATTGGTATGGATTTTATTGTGAAATTTCTAACTTTTTGTGTCGGGTTTACTATTCACGAGTTACTATTAATGAGTTACTATTCACGAGTTACTATTCATGAGTTACTATTCACGAAGTTACTATTCATGGGTTACTATTCACGAGTTACTATTCATAACAAAATTGGTTTCTTTTTCTAACCAAATTATAGTTTATTTATGAATATTACTCTTGAGATTAAAACTGTATGTTGATCATATTATTTTTATTATCATATATAACATTTTTATAACCCTAATGATGATATTTCTCTTTGACTTGAGTGTAAAGATGGGTAGATTTTTGGTATGATCATGACTATGGGTTCTCTTTGGCCAGTAGTGCAAAGTTGAATTGTTGACTGGTATGATCATGACCATTGAATTTATAATTGAATATCTTTAGCTTAAGTGCAAAGGTGAAATGATCAACATGGTTATAATTGTTTATATAAATTCTGAAGTGATTATATATTTCTTTGAGATATTAATATATTTGACATGTAGTGCAAATATGAACTGTTGAGGAATATCTTTGGCCTGTAGTGCAAAAATGAATTGTTTGGTGAATATCTTTGGCCCGTAGTGCAAAGATGACATGTTGTTGAATATCTTTGGCCAGTAGTGCAAAGATGAACTGTTGACGAATATCTTTGGCCGTAGTGTATTGGGTAAAATCTATATACGCACAACACGCAAGTATACGTGGTCAACAAGTAATAAAGTGAAAGTAGAGTATCGTTTCAACGAGGAATTATTTAATAAAAATCACCAAGTACTAACCCGTAACCAACTCAATCTTATTTAAACGAATAAATTTCAATTTATAAGTAAACTAATTCTAATTACAACTAGTTAAATTAAGATTACGGATATTTAAGATCACAACTTCAGTTATTGCTTCATTTAAGTTAACACACTTCTTATCAATTATTCTCTATCCAGAATTGTTAATCAAGAACACTAAAGAAGATAAAACCACCTCTCGATGCATAATACCCATATCAACGTCAATCCACAATTAAGATAGAAATCCGTTAAACACCTTAATCAACTAACCCATTATATCTCTATGTGAATTACAATTAAAGAAGGTTGAAGAATAAGTTCTCTATCCGATTACATGCGATGTCAAGCATATCTCTACCTTAACAATAATCAAAAATCTGCTATTGACAAAATTCAAGACACATGCTATCATGATAAGATCTAAATCAATACTTCATCTCTCGAGTTCATATAGATTATCACGGTAATTGATGGCCAATCAATTAAACAATTAAGTCCTAATCAAAATAGACAATCCTCATAATAGAACATAATAATTGATAGCGAAGCATATTAAAATAAACTACACAATAAGATCCATTGTAATCTCAAACAAAGAATTAGTTCATGATTATTGAATTAAAACTAAGAATCCATAATTAAATACACATTAAAAGACAAAGATAGAAGAAGTTAAGAGAAGATAGAATCTGTTGTTTGTAGATTTGATGCTCCCTCCTTGCTCCTACTTTGAATCTTCAATGGTCTCCAAGTTGCTTCAACCTCCAAATCTAACAAGAACTAGGGTTTTGATCTAATTTAATCTAATCTAATCTAATTGAATCCTCCAAAACTAGCCTAGATCTCTTTGTTTTATGTCTCTCCTCATGTATTTATAGTTCTAATGGATACCCTAGCAAGTTAGGCAACTAAGAATCCTATTCTAGCTCAAATTGGACATCAAATAACCATAATCAGCTGTCTTCCCGCCGCCTAGCGCGGTCAGCGCTGTCCCCAAGCCATTTTGGGCGCGGACCGCGCTGCAATGGCAGAAAATCTGGCCGCCAAGCGCCTCTAGCGCGGTCTGCGTTGCCCTGTTTTCCTGCTGCGATGTCCTTTGGTAAAACATGTATAACATTTGACCCGCTAGGATTTACGGGGCCTGCCACCTATCAAATCGAAGATATCAACGAGATCTACAACTTTCATTCTTTAACATTTGACAGATTAGGACTGCAACAAGGCGAAAATCGAGCTTGAAGTAGATGTTGTGTAAATGGCAAGCATGACAACTTTTAGCTTTGATCTTTGTTGATAAAAAGGCTATAACTCTCGCATCCGAACTCCGATTGGGACAATTCAAGATGTTCCGGAAAGCTAAGAAGTAGATCTACAATAAAATCCAAGTTCAAAGCCAAGAACATGCCTCCAACTTGAAGTTAAAAGTCCTTCAATATTCCCTTCTTGCATTTGCTTGCGTATTTTAGTCCAAAAGATGTACGAATTCTTTCCCTTGCTTCTTCATGCCAATGTCATGTCATCGCCTACAAAATAACATAAAATGTATGAAAAGTAACTACGAAACATGAGATTAAGCAAATAATTCAAGTAATAGATACCGGACAAGTAGGTATAAAACCTACTTATCAAATATCCCCAAACTTAAACATTTGTTTGTCCTCAAGCAAAAACACAAAGCAATAACGATATGCAATGCAACTAATCTACATGCCTATGAATCCAGCAGTAATGACAAAAATAAGTCTATTCAACCGGCCTTAGAGAAATCAAATAAACATGATAATACATCATATCAAAACCAATCAATAACTTCTCAATCAATCATCAAATCTTAGACAGTTATCACTAATATAGTGTGTGTGTGCTCCACAACAATGTTAACTGATATAAAATCAAATTTAACACATAACAAGTCTCTTCGAAGGCATCATACAATGTAAACTCAAGAGATCCTAAAATAAGCTAGATCCAACTAAAATTAAATAATTACCAATATCGAGGGTCAACATGGGATAGTTATGCTTCATTTTTTATCTACGGGGGCTTTTTGCTCTTATTTCCCGTTTTATTCATTTTTTTTTGGTTGATGGATAGTGAGTGCGTTTTACGCTCCATCTCACGCCTGTGTGTTATAGGGAGTGCATTTCGCGCTTCTTCTCGACCCACCACAGGACTCAATTTATTCAACTCAATATCTTTCTTTTTTTCTGTTTCTTTTTTTTCTTTAAGCTTATATACCCCAAATATTCCCCCAAACTTAGGTTCTTGTCTAACTTTAGCCATTCCTAATTATTCTTGTCATTCTTTCATTCAAACTAGCATTATCCTTTAGAGTTCGATTATGTATCAATTTAAACTCAATCAATCAACAAGTTGTTCTTACTGTGCTATCATTATTATACCAGTTTCAAACAGAAAAAGACTCAATTCATAACAAGAAATCACATCAAAGCTCTAATAGTCAGTACTATACTTGTCTACCCAATTCCAATCTCATCATTGACCAAAATAAACTTAAACTATCAAACAGCTGAACTCATGCAAGATGTACTAAATGCTATATAAACACAGTAAACTAACTACTAATTTTTCAATTTTTCAAATTTGTTTTTTTTAAGAATGCAAAAACTAAATGTAACTATACGAACTACAATGTAAATAACTAACTATATGCAATACGACACTAAAATGCCCCCAAACTTAAACTAGACATTGTCCTCAATGGCTAAGATAGGAAAAATTAAAAGAGAGGACTTCCCTGAAAATAAAGCATTTTCCTCCTTGTTTGCTAAGTCTGAAGAATAGGCCAGACACATTGGAATAAATCAAGAACCACGCTTGAGTTGGACTTGACTAACAGTGCAATTAAACCACTTTTAACGGTTGGGATTTCCGTGCAGTGCGGCCCGCGCCGTGGATATGCATGAGATAGCGCGCCACACGCTAGAAGGTCAGGAGTTACTGGCGTAGTGGCGCGCCCCGCGCTGTATTCATGTATTGGGTAGCGCGGACCGCGCTAGTGGGTCAGTGGCATGATGACTTTCTTTTTCTTGCCTTACCTACGAGCATACCATTATGGAGTCATTATTCTTTGAAAACTAAATATTTGAGCTAGACTATAAACTAAAATATAAAGAATAAATAAGGAAGAAAAGGTTTAAAGCTTGGGTTGCCTCCCAAGTAGCGCTTGATTTATAGTCCTTCAGCCAGACTTTTTCTGGTCAACGCTATCCAATTCCTCTTCGAAAGTTGAGAAATCCTCCATCCATCAGAAATAATATAGCTTTTGGTAGGTTCCCATTTGTGATGGCCAATGCATCAAAGTCACCTAGCATGCTTTGTTTAAATATGTGCCCAATTGAGAATGTTGAATAACTAGGTTCTTTTCCGTCCGTTGAGCCTATGATTCGCTTGGGGCTTTGAGGCTTGGCAAGAACAACGGGCTCTTCTTCTATCTTTTTCTCCTCATCCCACCATGGCTTCACATTTGTACTAGCTCTCATGTCATAAAGAGCCTTGCCGACGACATGACTACCAAGCGGGCAAGGTTTTTCAAATCTAACTGGACCCTTGATCTTTTGCGGAGAAGGAACTTGGGGCACTAATAACATCGGCTCATCCTCGTTGGTACTCATATTTAGTTCTTCACCGACCTTATTTTCATTATCCCTACTTGTCTCCTCTTTTTCAACATCTCATGTCTCATCCAGTTGTAGATTTGGCTCGGGCACTTCATCAATCTCGGAATCCTCGTCATAATACCAATTGTTTTGAGGACAGTTATTCAAGACTTTGAACATTTGATCCATCTGGTTCTGCAAATTTTGAATTGATATCTCTTGATTCTGAATTGACCGCTCTTGATTAATCCTCCTCTCCTCGTTTGATGCTATGAACTTGGATAATAATTCCCCTAGCCTTGAATTTTCTGTTTCAGTCTCGGAAGCCATATATTGAGGACCAATGTTTGAAGTAATGTTGAGTTGTTCCATCTGGTTTTGAAAATTGAAGCTCGATATTTCTTGACTCATCATCCTCTCCTCTTGGTCTGCTATGCCCTTCAATATTACATCCATCGGATTTGGCTTTTCTTCTTGTGGCAATGGAGGTAGACATGAAAATTTTGGTGTGTATGATTGATTTGGAGCGTAGTATTGGTCTTCATAATTGTAGCTTCATGACGAATTCGGGTGATACCCCCAAACTTGATGATAATTAGCATATGTATAATCGTTGAGGTATTCACCACCGTGTTGTCCCGTCCCAAAACTAGCGTTACATTGATTACTCGGGTGATTGCCAGCACAATAATTGCAAGTAACTGCTATCCTTCGATTACATTGGGCTGCAATAACGTCCAACCTCCTCAAAAAAATCTCAAGTTGTGCTGATAATGCAGAATATACATTAAGTCCATCAATCCCCGCTCCCCTAGGTTGAGTCATACTAGAATATGGCCTCTGATAATTGAATCCAGCCATGGTACCTGAAAAGAGAGAAAAATAGGAAGAGAATTAAATAAAAAGGAAAGAAAAGAAAAAAAATATGTTTAAATTAAGACTAATTTGATTGAAGCTAATATTGGCAAAAATATATTAACTAATTCCCCGGCAACGGCGCCAAAAACTTGTTGGTTAAAATCTATATACGCACAACACGCAAGTATACGTGGTCAACAAGTAATAAAGTGAAAGTAGAGTATCGTTCCCACGAGGAATTGTTTAATAAAAATCACCAAGTACTAACCCATAACCAACTCAATCTTATTTAAACGAATAAATTTCAATTTATAAGTAAACTAATTCTAATTACAACTAGTTAAATTAAGATTACGGAGATTTAAGATCACAACTTCAGTTATTGCTTCATTTAAGTTAACACACTTCTCATCAATTATTCTCTATCCTGAATTGTTAATCAAGAACACTAAAGCAGATAAAACCACCTCTCGATGCATAATACCCATATTAACGTCAATCCACAATTAAGATAGAAATCCGTTAAACACCTTAATCAACTAACCCACTATATCTCTATGTAAATTACAATTAAAGAAGGTTGAAGAATAAGTTCTCTATCCGATTACATGCGATGTCAAGCATATCTCTACCTTAACAATAATCAAAAATCTGCTATTGACAAAATTCAAGACACATGCTATCATGATAAGATCTAAATCAATACTTCATCTCTCGAGTTCATATAAATTATCACGGTAATTGATGGCCAATCAATTAAACAATTAAGTCCAAATCAAAATAGACAATCCTCATAATAGAACATAATAATTGATAGCGAATCATATTAAAATAAACTACACAATAACATCCATTGTAATCTCAAACAAAGAATTAGTTCATGATTATTGAATTAAAACTAAGAATCCATAATTAAATACACATTAAAAGACAAAGATAGAAGAAGTTAAGAGAAGATAGAATCTGTTGTTTGTAGATTTGATGTTCCCTCCTTGCTCCTACTTTGAATCTTCAATGGTCTCCAAGTTGCTTCAACCTCCAAATCTAACAAGAACTAGGGTTTTGATCTAATTTAATCTAATCTAATCTAATTGAATCCTCCAAAACTAGCCTATATCTCTTTGTTTAATGTCTCTCCTCATGTATTTATAGTTCTAATGGATACCCTAGCAAGTTAGGCAACTAAGAATCCTATTCTAGCTCAAATTGGACATCAAATAACCATAATCAGCTGTCTTCCCGCCGCCTAGCGCGGTCAGTGTTGTACCCAAGCCATTCTGGGCGAGGATCGTGCTTCAATGACAGAAAATCTGGCCGCCTAGCGCTCCCCTAGCGCGGTTCGCGTTGCCCTGTTTTCCTGCTGCGACGTCCTTTGGTAAAACATGCATAACATTTGATCCACTAGGAGTTACGGGGCCTGCCACCTATCAAATCGAAAATATCAACGAGATATACAACTTTCATTCTTTAACAATTGACAAATTACGACTGCAACAAGGCAGAAATCGAGCTTGAAGTAGATGTTGTGTAAATGGCAAGCATGACAACTTTTAGCTTTGATCTTCGTTGATAAAAAAGACTATAACTCTCGCATCCGAACTCCGATTGGGATAATTCAAGATATTCTGGAAAGCTAAGAAGTAGATCTACAATAAAATCCAAGTTCCAAGCCAAGAATATGCCTCCAACTTGAAGTTAAAAGTCCTTCAATATTCTCTTCTTGCATTTGCTTGCGTATTTTAGTCCAAAAGATGTACGAATTCTTTCCCTTGCTTCTTCATGCCAATGTCGTGTCATCACCTATAAAATAACATAAAATGTATGAAAAGTAACTACGAAACATGAGATTAAGCAAATAATTCAAGTAATAGATACCGGACAAGTAGTTATAAAACCTACTTATCATAGTGCAAAGATGAATTTATTAGTATGATTATGAACATGAACTGTGATTTGGTATAACCATGATATTTGATGTTTCAGGTAAAGACATGTGATGAAAATTATCTTCGTCCTAGACGCGAAGAGAAATTTAGAATCACAATTATGATTATGAGTTATTCATATGATTGTGGACCAGAACTATTGATTGATGTTACAGGGATAAAACATTATCAGTGAATTTTTAACATGGAGAAGATAATAGACTTTATAGTCTATTTGACTCTTCTAATGGATTGCTCATTCCGCTGCAACTATAGTTGAAATTTTTTCTCCTCTACCATATGTTCTAAATCTCTGATTTATTAGTGATGAAGGCTATTGATAATTTAATTATCTTTAGTCATGATATTCTTTACTGAGCTAGTTGTGCTCACCCTTTTGCTTCACAATTCCTTTCAGGTAATAAGAGTGTAGCTGGGTCGAGCGGGGGTAACAGGGGAATAGAACGGTGGTCATCATTTAGTAGTTATATTTGGTGAATTAAATAGGGTGAGGTGAACCCAACGTTGGAATGGTATTTTGCCACTATCATACAAGATGTCTAAAGACATATAACATCGTGTCATCATAAGACATGGTTGTGTACATTCACTTACTAAGTATATCTTCGCGCACTACCTATATGATCTTGGTGTTTGTCTGAAGTATAATTCTCAATTAGAGATAGTGGAGATAATGATATGTCAAGAGAAGACTCACCATTGGGAAGAATATGATAGTAATCTTCTCATTTTTCTTTGAGGTCTATTGGGTCAACCAAGATAATTTTGTGGCCATATGATATCTATCATAACCTAGAAGCATGGCCTCCTATGTACGAAGGTTTTCTTGAGCACTTCCCAAATATTCTAATTTCTAAAACAGTTTTTGACTATACCTTTATGTAAGGTGTCATTGTGACGTGCTATCCAAGGTTGGGATAAGAGTCACAGTTGGTATATATTTGTATCCAAACTCACAGCATATGTGTTGTTATATTTTACACGATAATTGCTGTAATAAAGTTGTAGTTGTGTTCTGTACCATGTATTTGGCGACTCAGAATAGGTTGGATGGAATGGACCTATTTTGGGGTTGTCACAGTTGGTATCAGAGCTATAAGTGTGAAGAGCCCCGAGCCTCTCGCTGGTGACTTCCTGTTGATGGGGAATGCACAGAAGCCAAACTCTCCGTAGGGGACGCCGTCTTTCGGTGGTAAGTTGATAGGTATCATTGTGAGGTGCTGACACAAGTTAGTGTCTAGAGTCACATTTGGTTTCAGAGCTTAGGGAAATGGTCTCTGGCGGGATCGGGGAATATAACTAGGAGGGGAGAGATGAGTAAATCCTTCGCTAGTGTGTCCTACCTAAGCTTATTTGTTGATCAGTCATAATATTGGGATATTATGTGATCTGTTAATTTGTTCAATTAACCCTTATTTTAAAGCTGTATTCTAGAATGATATCTGAAAAACAGGAGAGCAATGGAAAAATCATGATGACAGGGAAGATGGAATCTGAAATGAAAGCAAAGTATTCTCAATTCTTGAAATACCAGGTACGTAAATTTCGGGGATGAAATTTCATAAGGAGGGGAGATTGTAAGACCCCGAATTTTATGAAATAAAAGTATTCAATTTTTCTATTTAGTAAATGGTTAAATTGATAAAAAGTTTAAAGTTAAGGGTGAGATATGAAATTTTTTCAAAATACGCAAGTAATTATAAAATATTCATTATTGTCGGGAACAATTCGTTTGGTCGTGGAATATTCTTTCTGTCGGGGAATATTCGTACGACGGCGCAGCCATTTGTGGGCCCCATAACGGATAACTGTCGGATGAAGAAAACGACAAAATTGAGTTTTAATAAATAATGGCGTAGTTGTTACCATTAACACTGTTGGAATACCCGATGGCTAAAATACAGTAATACGCGTTATTGCACAGTAGCACACGGTATTGCACAGTATTTTTGAATTATTGATTCTTACGTAAGAAGGCACTACTCAATAATTGTTACGGTGGTTACTGTTCAATATTTTATTTTATTGATTTAATAATTACTACGTTGATATTTTATATTATTGTTGTTTCAATAATTATCACTATACAGTATCTCCATTATCAGATCAGTAATTTATATTATTTGAATAATATTATTAGATAACATTATTGGCAATGTCTAGAAAATTTTGTCAAGGAGAGGTTTGGTCACCTAATTGCGTGCCAGTAAGGAGAAATTCTTATTGGAAAGCCCCCTCTTTCCTAGAAACGGCCTGGTTGTCATAATTGTGATTCTGTAATATTATTTGTGAATAATTAATTATTGATTTATATGATAATAAAATATTTATTTTATGTAGATATAAATGATTGATATATTTATTTTTATGTGGATAAAAATGAAGGAATTAATCCTGAGGTGTTTTATCAGTATTTTGTCGGTGTAGAGGTATTAAAAATCATCCGTTTGTGGATTTCAGATATTTTCGGTTTGGAATTTGGAAAAACTCAAAGCTATAAAGTTGTAGAGAATTCAATTTCAGGCAGAATGGACATAAAATTCGTATTTTTCTGATAAACGATCTATTTTCTATGAATTGTTGAAGTTTCAAAAAATAAAATAATTTTTATTAAATTTGTGGGTAGGACCCACTTTGGTTATCAACATGTGGGCTACTGGAAATTTTTCCAAGATGGTGGCTGGTCTTGGTCTAATATTGCATGCGTAGAAGAATTGGTTATAAATAATAATAATTTATTATTTTAGTCTCCTTTGGCGTTCTAACATTTTCTTATAAATAGAAGCCTAAGTTAGAATTTATAATCACACCAGAAACAAGTTTTCTTTCTCTCTATATTATCAAGCATATTTTTGAGAGTATTTAGATACTTTGAGAGTTGCTATTTAGTAGAAGTTTCATCCGATATTCCAGTCAGAAGTACTGCTCTCTTGAGGTAAGGGATTTTAAGGGTTATTATGTTTTTCAGTTCGTACTTCTTCCGTCCTTCAGAAAATTCTGGAAAAATTTGAAATGATATTTTGATGAGTTTTCTTAATTGTGTCCAAAAATGACGATTTTTGGATGTATAGATTAAGAGTTGTGAATTTTATGAGAAAAGACTATTTTAAAAGTAACCGCTTATAACTCCTTGTGGTTAACTCCAAAATTGATGAAATTTGTATTGGGAGTACATCTATATTATATCAGTGTACTCTGTGAATTTCGGAATTTTTGGATAAAAGTACAATTTATGATAAATGTCTAAATATTCGGCAATTTTGGCCATATGAAAAATAGTAAATGAATTTTTAAAAATTCTGAGAAAAATATATGTTCAATATGGGACTATATTCTGTTAAATCTCAGAAAAGAAATATTTTTGGAACTGATTTGGTATTTTTCATGAAAATGGACTAGTTATGAGTAAATGAATTAAATATGTTATGTGAAGTAAGAAAATTGGAAAATATGATTTTATGGCTTGAGAATCATACATGAGTTATATGCAGATTTTTTATGAGGGTTTTGGTTATTGGTGATGAAATCTTATGAGTTTGGCATTTTAGAATGATTAAATGCATTATTTAGTAAAGTGTAAACAATTAAAATAAATTATTTATAAGTTTAAGAAATGTTATTTCAATATCATTATACCGAAATATTGGTATGGATTTTATTGTGGAATTTCTAACTTTTTGTGTCGGGTTTACTATTCACGAGTTACTATTAATGAGTTACTATTCACGAGTTACTATTCATGAGTTACTATTCATGGATTACTATTCACGAGTTACTATTTATGACAAAATTGGTTTCTTTTTCTAACCAAATTATAGTTGATTTATGAATATTACTCTTGATATTAAAACCGTATGTTGATCATATTATTTTTATTATCATATATAACATTTTTATAACCCTAATGATGATATTTCTCTTTGACTTGAGTGTAAAGATGGATAGATTTTTGGTATGATTATGACTATGGGTTCTCTTTGGCCAGTAGTGCAAAGCTGAATTGTTGACTGGTATGATCATGACCATTGAATTTATAATTTAATATCTTTAGCTTAAGTGCAAAGGTGAAATGATCAACATGGTTATAATTGTTTATATAAATTCTGAAATGATTATACATTTCTTTGAGATATTAATATTTTTGACCTGTAGTGCAAATATGAATTGTTGAGGAATATCTTTGGCCTGTAGTGCAAAGTTGAATTGTTGATGAATATCTTTGGCCCGTAGTGCAAAGATGACATGTTGTTGAATATATTTGACCAGTAGTGCAAAGATAAACTGTTGACGAATTTTTTTGACCGTAGTGCAAAGATGAATTTATTAGTATGATTATGAACAGGAACTGTGATTTCGTATAACCATGATCTTTGATGTTTCAGGTAAAGACATGTGATGAAAATTATTTTCGTCCTGGATGCGAAGAGAAATTTAGAATCACAATTATGATTATGAGTTATTCATATGATTGTGGACCAGAACTATTGATTGATGTTACAGGGATAAAACATTGTCGGTGGATTTTTAACATGGAGAAGATAATAGACTTTATAGTCTATTTGACTCTTTTAATGGATTGCTCGTTCCGCTGCAACTATGGTTGAAATTTTTTATCATCTACCATATGTTCTAAATCTTTGATTTATTATTGATGAATGCTATTGATAATTTAATTATCTTTAGTCATGATATTCTTTACTGAGCTAGTTGTGCTCACCCTTTTGCTTCACAATTCCTTTCAGGTAATAAGAGTGTAGCTGGGTCGAGCGGGGGTAACATGGGAATAGAACGGTGGTCATCATTTAGTAGTTATATTTGGTGAATTAAATAGGGTGAGGCGAACCCAACGTTGGAATGATGTTTTGCCACTATCATATAAGATGTCTAAAGACATACAACCTCATGTCATCATAAGAGAGGGTTGTGCACATCCACTTACTGAGTATATCTACGCGCACTACCTATATGATCTTGGTGTTTGTTTGAAGTATAATTCTCAATTAGAGATAGTGGAGATAATGATATGTCAAGAGAAGACTCACCATTGGGAAGAATATGATAGTAATCTTCTCGTTTTTCTTTGGGGTCTATTGGGTCAACCAAGGATAATTTTGTGGCCATATGATATCTATCATAACCTAGACGCATGGCCTCCCATGTACGAAGGTCTCCTTGAGCACTTCCCAAAGATTTTAATTTTTAAAACAGTTTTTGACTATACCTTTATGTAAGGTGTCATTGTGATGTGCTATCCAAGGTTAGGATAAGAGTCACAGTTGGTATATATTTGTATCCAAACTCACAGCATATGTGTTGTTATATTTTGCACGACAATTGCTGTAATAAAGTTGTTGTTATTTTCTGTACCATGTATTTGGCGACTCAGAATAGGTTGGATGGAATGGACCTATTTTGGGGTTGTCACAGTTGGTATCAGAGCCATAAGTGTGAAGAGCCCCGACCCCCTCGCTGTTGACTTCCTGTTGATGGGGAAAGCACCGAAGCCAGACTCTCCGTAGGGGACGCCGTCTTTCGGTGGCAAGCTGATAGGTATAATTGTGAGGTGCTAACACAAGTTGGTGTCTAGAGTCACATTTGGTATCAGATCTTAGGGATATGGTCTCTGGCGGGATCGGGGAATATAACTAGGAGGGGAGAGATGAGTAAATCCTTCGCTAGTGTGTCCTACCTAAGCTTATTTATTGATCAGTCATAATATTGGGATGTTATGTGATATGTTAATTTGTTCTATTAACCCTTATTTTGAAGTTGTATTCTAGAATGATATCTGAAATACAGGAAATGAGGAATGGAGAAATCATGATGACAGGGAAGATGGAATCTGAAATGAAAGCAAGGTATTCTCAACTCTTGAAATACCAGGTACGTAAATTTCGGGGACGAAATTTCATAAGGAGGGGAGATTGTAAGACCCCGAATTTTATAAATAAAAGTATTCAATTTTCCTATTTAGTAAATGGTTAAATTGATAAAAAGTTTAAAGTTAAGGGTGAGATATGAAATTTTTTCAAAATACGCAAGTAGTTATAAAATATTCATTGTTGTCGGGAAATATTCGTTTGGTCGTGGAATATTCTTTCTGTCGGGGAATATTCGTACGACGGCGCAGCATTTGTGGGCCCCATAACAGATAACTGTCGGATGAAGAAAACGACAAAATTGAGTTTTTATAAATAACGACGTAGTTGTTACCGTTAACACTGTTGGAATACTCGGTGGTTAAAATACAGTAATACGCGTTATTGCACAGTAGCACACGGTATTGCACAGTATTTTTGAATTATTGATTCTTACGTAGGAAGGCACTACTCAATAATTGTTACAGTAATTACTGTTCAATATTTTATTTTATTGATTCAATAATTGTTGCGTTGATATTTTATTTTATTGTTGTTTCAATAATTGTCAGTACACAATATCTCCATTATCAGATCAATAATTTATATTATTTGAATAATATTATTAGATAGTATTATTGGCAATGTCTAGAAAGTTATGTCAAGGAGAGGTTTGGTCACCTAATTGCACGCCAGTAAGGAAAAATTCTTATTAGAAATCCCCCTCTTTCTGGGAACGGTCTGGTTGTCATAATTGTGATTCTGTAATATTATTTGTGAATAATTAATTATTGATTTATATGATAAGGAAATATTTATTTTATGTGGATATAAATGATGGATATATTTATTTTTATGTGAATAAAAATGAAGGAATTAATGCTAAGGTGTTTTATCAGTATTGTCGGTGTAGAGGTATTAAAAATCATCCGTTTGTGGATTTCAGATATTTTCGGTTTGGAATTTAGAAAAACTCAAAGCTACAAAGTTGTAGAGATTTCGATTTCAGGCTGAATAGACATAAAATTCTTAATTTTCTGATAAACAATCTATTTTCTATGAATTGTTGAAGTTTTAGAAAAGAAAATAATTTTTATTAAATTTATAGGTGGGACCCACTTTGGTTATCAACATGTGGGCTGCTGGAAATTTTCCAAGGTGGTGGCTGGTCTTGGTCTAATATTGCATGCGTAGAAGAATTGGTTATAAATAATAATATTTTATTATTTTAGTCTCCTTTGGCGTTCTAGCATTTTTCTATAAATAGAAGTCTAAGTTAGAATTGAAAATCACACCAGAAACAAGTTTTCTTTCTCTCTATATTATCAATCATATTTTTGAGAGTATTTAGATACTTTGAGAGTTGCTATTTAGTAGAAGTTTACTTTGGTTTTTCATCCGATATTCCAGTCAGAAGTACTGTTCTCTTGAGATAAGGGATTTTAAGGGTTATTATATTTTTCAGTTGGTATTTCTTCCGTCCTTTAGAAAATTCTGGAAAAATTTGAAATGATATTTTGATGAGTTTTCTTATTTTTGTCCAAAAATGGCGATTTTTGGATGTATAGATTAAGAGTTGTGAATTTTATGAGAAAAAACTATTTTAAAAGTAACCGCTTATAACTCCTTGTGGTTAACTCAAAAATTGATGAAATTTGTATTGGGAGTACATCTATATTATATCAGTGTACTCTGTGAATTTCGAAATTTTTGGATAAAAGTACAATTTATGATAAATGTCTAAATATTCGGCGGTTTTGGCTATATGAAAAATAGTAAATGAATTTTAAAAAATTATGAGAAAAATATATGTTCAATATGGGACTATATTCCGTTAAATCTCAGAAAAAAAATATTTTTAGAACTGATTTGGTATTTTTCATGAAAATAGACTAGTTATGAGTAAATGAATTAAATTTGTTATGTGAAGTAAGAAAATTAGAAAATATGATTTTATGGCTTGAGAATCATACATGAGTTATATGCAGATTTTTTATGAGGGTTTTAGTTATTGGTGATGAAATCTTATGAGTTTGGCATTTTAGAATGATTAAATGCATTATTTAGTAAAGTGTAAACAATTAAAATAAATTATTTATAAATTTAAGAAATGTTATTTCAATACCATTATACAGAAATATTGGTATGAATTTTATTGTGAAATTTCTAACTTTTTGTGTCGGGTTTACTATTAACGAGTTACTATTTATGAGTTACTATTCACGAGTTACTATTCATGAGTTACTATTCACGAAGTTACTATTCATAGGTTACTATTCACAAGTTACTATTTATGACAAAATTGGTTTCTTTTTCTAACCAAATTATAGTTGATTTATGAATATTACTCTTGAGATTAACACTGTATGTTGATCATATTATTTTTATTATCATATATAATATTTTTATAACCCTAATGATGATATTTCTCTTTGACTTGAGTGTAAAGATGGGTAGATTTTTGGTATGATCATGACTATGGGTTCTCTTTGGCCAGTAGTGCAAAGTTAAATTGTTGACTGGTATGATCATGACCATTGAATTTATAATTGAATATCTTTAGCTTAAGTGCAAATGTGAAATGATCAACATGGTTATAATTGTTTATATAAATTCTGAAATGATTATATATTTCTTTGAGATATTAATATATTTGACCTGTAGTGCAAATATGAACTGTTGAGGAATATCTTTGGCCTGTAGTGTAAAGATAAATTGTTGATGAATATCTTTGGCCCGTAGTGCAATGATGACATGTTGTTGAATATCTTTGGCCAGTAGTGCAAAGATGAACTGTTGACGAATATTTTTGGTCGTAGTGCAAAGATGAATTTATTAGTATGATTATAAACAGGAACTGTGATTTGGTATAACCATGATCTTTGATGTTTCAGGTAAAGACATGTGATGAAAATTATCTTCGTCCTGGATGCGAAGAGAAATTTAGAATCACAATTACGATTATGAGTTATTCATATGATTGTGGACCAGAACTGTTGATTGATGTTATAGGGATAAAATATTGTTGAAGGATTTTTAACGTGGAGAAGATAATAGACTTTATAGTCTATTTGACTCTTCTAATGGATTGCTCGTTCGGCTGTAACTGTGGTTGAAATTTTTTATCATCTACCATATGTTCTAAATCTCTGATTTATTATTGATGAAGGCTATTGATAATTTAATTATCTTTAGTCATGATATTCTTTATTGAGCTAGTTGTGCTCACTTTTTTGCTTCACAATTCCTTTCAGGTAATAAGAGTGTAACTGGGTCGAGCGGTGGTAACAAGGGAATAGAACGGTGGTCATCATTTAGTAGTTATATTTGGTGAATTAAGTAGGGTGAGGCGAACCCAACGTTGGAATGGTGTTTTGCCACTATCATACAAGATGTCTAAAGACATACAACCTCGTGTCATCATAAGACAGGGTTGTGCACATCCACTTACTGAGTATATCTACGCGCACTACCTATATGATCTTGGGGTTTGTTTGAAGTATAATTCTCAATTAGAGACAGTAGAGATAATGATATGTCAAGAGAAGACTCACCATTGGGAAGAATATGATAGTAATCTTCTCGTTTTTTTGGGGTCTATTGGGTCAACCAAGGATAATTTTGTGGCCATATGATATCTATCATAACCTAGACGAATGGCCTCCCATGTACGAAGGTTTCCTTGAGCACTTCTCAAATATTCTAATTTCTAAAACAGTTTTTGACTATACCTTTATGTAAGGTGTCATTGTGATGTGCTATCCAAGGTTGGGATAAGAGTCACAGTTGGTATCCAAACTCACAGCATATGTGTTGTTATATTTTGCACGACAATTGCTGTAATAAAGTTGTAGTTATTTTTTGTACCATGTATTTGGCGACTCAGAATAGGTTAGATGGAATGGACCTATTTTGGGGTTGTCATAGTTGGTATCAGAGCCATAAGTGTGAAGAGCCCCGAGCCTCTCGCTGGTGACTTCATGTTGATGGGGAATGCACCGAAGCCAGACTCTCCGTAGGGGACGCCGTCTTTCGGTGGCAAGCTGATAGGTATCATTGTGAGGTGCTAACACAAGTTGGGGTCTAGATTCACATTTGGTATCAGAGCTTAGGAATATGGTCTTTGGCGGGATCGGGGAATATAACTTGGAGGGGAGAGATGAGTAAATCCTTCGCTAGTGTATCTTATCTAAGCTTATTTGTTGACAGTCATAATATTGGGATATTATGTGATCTATTAATTTGTTCAATTAACCCTTATTTTGAAGCTGTATTCTAGAATGATATCTGAAATACAGGAGATGAGCAATGGAGAAATCATGATGACAGGGAAGATGGAATCTGAAATGAAAGCAAGGTATTCTCAACTCTTGAAATACCAGGTGTGTAAATTTCGGGGACGAAATTTCATAAGGAGGGGAGATTGTAAGACCCCGAATTTTATGAAATAAAAGTATTCAATTTTCCTATTTAGTAAATGGTTAAATTGATAAAAAGTTTAAAGTTAAGGGTGAGATATGAAATTTTTTCAAAATACGCAAGTAGTTATAAAATATTCATTATTGTCGGGAACTATTCATTTGGTCGTGGAATATTCTTTCTTTCGGAGAATATTCGTACGACGGCGCAGCCATTTGTGGGCCCCATAACGGATAACTGTCGAATGAAGAAAACGACAAAATTGAGTTTTAATAAATAATGGCGTAGTTATTACCGTTAACACTGTTGGAATACCTGGTGGTTAAAATACAGTAATATGCGTTATTGCACAGTAGCACATGGTATTGCAAATTATTTTTGAATTATGATTCTTACGTAAGAAGGCACAACTCAATAATTATTACGGTAATTACTGTTCAATATTTATTTTATTGATTCAATAATTGTTGTGTTAATATTTTATATTATTGTTATTTCAATAATTGTCACTACATAATATCTCCATTATCAGATCAATAATTTATTATTTGAATAATATTATTAGATAGCATTATTGGCAATGTCTAGAAAGTTCTGTCAAAGAGAGGTATAACCTCGTGTCATCATAAGACATGGTTGTGCACATCCACTTACTGAGTATATCTACGCGCACTACCTATATGATCTTGGTGTTTGTTTGAAGTATAATTCTCAATTAGAGACAGTGGAGATAATGATATGTCAAGAGAAGACTCACCATTGGTAAGAATATGATAGTAATCTTGTCATTTTTCTTTGGGGTCTATTGGGTCAACCAAGGATAACCTAGACGCATGGCCTCCCATGTACGAAGGTTTCCTTGAGCACTTTCCAAAGATTCAAATTTCTAAAACAGTTTTTGACTATACCTTTATGTAAGTTGTCATTGTGATGTGCTATCCAAGGTTGGGATAAAAGTCACAGTTGGTATATATTTGTATCCAAACTCACAGCATATGTGTTGTTATATTTTGCACGACAATTGCTGTAATAAAGTTGTAGTTGTTTTCTGTACCATGTATTTGGCGACTCAGAATAGGTTGGATGGAATAAACCTATTTTGGGGTTGTCACAGTTGGTATCAGAGCCATAAGTGTGAAGAGCCCCAAGCCTCTCGCTGGTGACTTCCTGTTGATGGGGAATGCACCGAAGCTAAACTATCCGTAGGGGACGCCGTCTTTCGGTGGCAAGCTGATAGGTATCATTGTGAGGTGCTGACACAAGTTGGTGTCTAGAGTCACATTTGGTATCAGAGCTTAGGGATATGGTCTTTGGCGGGATCGGGGAATATAACTAGGAGGGGAGAGATGAGTAAATCCTTCGCTAGTGTGTCCTATCAAAACTTATTTGTTGATCAGTCATAATATTGGGATATTATGTGATCTGTTAATTTGTTCAATTAACCCTTATTTTGAAGCTGTATTCTAGAATGATATCTGAAATACAGGAGATAAGCAATGGAGAAATCATGATGACAGGGAAGATGGAATCTGAAATGAAAGCAAGGTATTCTCAACTCTTGAAATACCAGGTACGTAAATTTCGGGGACGAAATTTCATAAGGAGGGGAGATTGTAAGACCCCGAATTTTATGAAATAAAAGTATTCAATTTTCCTATTTAGTAAATGGTTAAATTGATAAAAAGTTTAAAGTTAAGGGTGAGATATGAAATTTTTTTAAAATACGCAAGTAGTTATAAAATATTCATTATTGTCGGGAAATATTCGTTTGGTCGTGGAATATTCTTTCTTTCGGGGAATATTCGTACGACGGCGCAGCCATTTGTGGGTCCTATAACGGATAACCGTCGGACGAAGAAAACGACAAAATTGAGTTTTTATAAATAACGGCGTAGTTGTTACCGTTAACACTGTTGGAATACCCGGTGGTTAAAATACAGTAATACGCGTTATTGAACAGTAGCACACGGTATTGCACAGTATTTTTGAATTATTGATTCTTACGTAATAAGGCACTACTCAATAATTGTTACAGTAATTACTGTTCAATATTTTATTTTATTGATTCAATAATTGTTGCGTTGATATTTTATATTATTGTTGTTTCAATAATTGTCACTACACAGTATCTCCATTATCAGATCAATAATTTATATTATTTGAATAATATTATTAGATACCATTATTGGTAATGTCCAAAAAGTTCTGTCAAGGAGAGGTTTGGTCACCTAATTGCGCGCCAGTAAGAAGAAATTCTTATTGGAAAGCCCCCTCTTTCCTAGGAATGATTTGGTTGTCATAATTGTGATTCTGTAATATTATTTGTGAATAATTAATTATTGATTTATATGATAAGAAAATATTTATTTTATGTGGATATAAATGATGGATATATTTATTTTTATGTGGATAAAAATGAAGGAATTAATGCTGATGTGTTTTATCAGTATTTTGTCGGTGTAGAGGTATTAAAAATCATCCGTTTTTAGATTTCGGATATTTTTGGTTTGGAATTTGAAAAAACTCAAAGCTACAAAGTTGTAGAGAATTCAATTTCAGGCAGAATGGATATAAAATTTGTATTTTTCTAATAAACGGTCTATTTTCTATGAATTGTTGAAGTTTCGGAAAATAAAATAATTTTTATTAAATTTATGGATGGGACCCACTTTGGTTATCAACATGTGGGCTGCTGGAAATTTTTCCAATGTGGTGGCTGGTCTTGGTCTAATATTGCATGCGTAGAAGAATTGGTTATAAATAATAATATTTTATTATTTTAGTCTCCTTTGGCGTTCTAACATTTTTCCTATAAATAGAAACCTAAATTAGAATTGAAAATCACACCAGAAATAAGTTTTCTTTCTCTCTATATTATCAAGCATATTTTTGAGAGTATTTAGATACTTTGAGAGTTGCTATTTAGTAGAAGTTTCCTTTGGTTTTTCATCCGATATTCCAGTCAGAAGTACTGCTCTCTTGAGGTAAGAGATTTTAAGAGTTATTATATTTTTCAGTTCGTACTTCTTTCTTCCTTCAAAAAATTCTAAAAAAATTTGAAATGATATTTTGATGAGTTTTCTTAATTGTGTCCAAAAATGGAGATTTTTGGATATATAGATTAAGAGTTGTGAATTTTATGAGAAAAGACTATTTTAAAAGTAACCACTTATAACTCCTTGTGGTTAACTCCAAAATTGATGAAATTTATATTGGGAGTACATCTATATTATATCAGTGTACTCTGTAAATTTTGGAATTTTTGGATAAAAGTACAATTTATGATAAATATTTAAATATTCGGCGGTTTTGGCCATATGAAAAATAGTAAATGAATTTTAAAAAATTCTGAAAAAAATATTTGTTCAATATGGGACTATATTCTATTAAATCCCAGAAATGAAATATTTTTGGAACTGATTTAGTATTTTTTATGAAAATATACCAATTATGAGTAATGAATTAAATATGTTATGTGAAGTAAGAAAATTAGAAAAGATGATTTTATGGCTTGAGAATCATACATGAGTTATATGCAGATTTTTTATGAGGGTTTTTGTTATTGGTTATGAAATTTTATGAGTTTGACATTTTAGAATGATTAAATGCATTATTTAGTATAGTGTAAACAATTAAAATAAATTATTTACAAGTTTAAGAAATGTTATTTCAATATCATTATACCGAAATATTGGTATGAATTTTATTGTGGAATTTCTACCTTTTTGTGTCGAGTTTACTATTCACGAGTTACTATTCATGAGTTACTATTCACGAAGTTACTATTCATGGGTTACTATTCACGAGTTACTATTTATGACAAAATTGGTTTCTTTTTCTAACCAAATTATAGTGGATTTATGAATATTACTCTTGAGATTAAAACTGTATGTTGATCATATTATTTTTATTATCATATATAACATTTTTATAACCCTAATGATGATATTTGTATTTGACTTGAGTGTAAAGATGGGTAGATTTTTGGTATGATCATGACTATGGGTTCTCTTTGGCTAGTAGCACAAAGTTGAATTTTTGACTGGTATGATCATGACCATTGAATTTATAATTGAATATCTTTAGCTTAAGTGCAAATGTGAAATGATCAACATGGTTATAATTGTTTATATAAATTCTGAAATGATTATATATTTCTTTGAGATATTAATATATTTGACCTGTAGTGCAAATATGAACTGTTGAGGAATATCTTTGGCCTGTAGTGCAAAGATGAATTGTTGATGAATATCTTTGGCCCGTAGTGCAAATATGACATGTTGTTAAATATCTTTGGCTAGTAGTGCAAAGATGAACTGTTGACGAATATCTTTGGCCGTAGTGCAAAGATGAATTTATTAGTATGATTATGAACAGGAACTGTGATTTGGTATAACCATGATCTTTGATGTTTCAGGCAAAGACATGTGATGAAAATTATCTTCGTCTTGGATGCGAAGAGAAATTTAGAATCACAATTATGATTATGAGTTATTCATATGATTGTGGACCAGAACTGTTGATTGATGTTACAGGGATAAAACATTGTCGGTAGATTTTTAACATGGAGAAGATAATAAACTTTATAGTCTATTTGACTCTTCTAATAGATTACTCGTTCCGCTGTAACTATGGTTGAAATTTTTTATCATCTACAGTGACGCCCCCAAAATAGGTATACAACACCCATTCTGAGTCGCCAAATACATGGTACAGAAAGCAAACTACAACTTCAATAATACAAATGTCGTGCAAAATACGACAACACATACTGTGAGTTTAAATACAAATATTGTCTTCTAGACAATATCCACACTCAAATAAATCCGCATTACAATTATTCAAACACTATTTTACAGAAATAGTGAGGACTGCTAAAACATCTTTCTAGAACCATCACTCCATACTCCGACTAGATCCTGCTATGTTCTCACCTCCTGAGAAGAAAAATGGAACAAAAAGGAAAAGGGTGAGCTCAACTAGCCCAGTAAAGAATATTATGACTAAGATAATATACAAACAAATTATCGTTAGTCTTCAACAGGGAAAAATCTGATAGAATATAATCGACAACAAGTTTTAGATCAACAACTGCAGCGGAAACAGCAAACCATTAGAAGCGTCAAGTAGAGAAAGAATTCTACTATCTTCTGAGATTTAAAAGTCCATCATCAATATTTTATCCCTGTAACATCAATTAATAATCATCTTTATCCAAATATTCATCTTTGCACTACAGGCCAAAGATATTCATTTGTATCACCTGTCAGTCATGTTCATCTCAACACCTGTTCATCTTTGCACTACAGGCCAAAGATATTCATCAAGTAATCATACATCTTTGCACTATAGGCCAAAGATATTCATTAATATCATCATTTAGGACTGAGGATGGTGAAAAATATCTTAAAGAGAACGAATCCAATGAGACAGAAGGACAAATAGTAGGGATTCGTATAACAGTTTATCCAAGATCAATAATACTTCATAATAATCAATTGTGAAGCAGAATTCAAAAATAAAGATCAAAACATGGATACAATCAAAGATAGTAACCATAATAGACATCTTGGACAAAAAGGAAAATTTTTATTTTTTGGTGAATAGTGCCGTATTCGTGAATAGTACCGTATACGTGAATAGTGCCGTATACGTGAATAGTAACCCCGACACAAAAAGTTCTAAATTTGATAAAAACTCATGTCAATATTTCAGCATAATGATATTGAAGAAAATAATATCATTTAAGAAGAAAATAATATCCCTTACCTCAAGATATCAGTACTTCTGGTCGGAATACCGGTATAAGGCTGAAAGAAACTTGCTCTGATGAATAGAAACTCTCAAAGTATCTAAATACTCACAAAATACACTCAATAATCTAGAGAGAGAAAGAGAGAAAACTTGTTTCTGGTGTGATTTTCAATTCTAACTTAGCCCTCTATTTATAGGAAAATTTTAGTAGGTTTGACCTGCAACCTGATGGCTTTACCTGCTACTATTCCCACCCACCACATTTGAAATATAATTCAGCACATTTCTTCACCAACCACAAGTGGGGCCCACCAATTCTAGAATTTTCTATCAAAATGATAAACTCCGAAAATTCAACAATTTCTGAACCAGTCATCTCGTAAAATTCATAATAAATCATACGTTCATTTTTAACGGTTCAAAATTTATGGACATATACTCAACTTATATATGTATAACATATCCAAAAATTACCACGATCCAACGGTCGGATTAAAAATTATAACACCCGCAATATTTCTCAAAAACCCTGATTTGATTTTTAATACCTCCATTCCGATAAAAATACTGATAAAACACCTCAACATTAACTCCTTCATTTTTAACCACAAAAATATATCCCTCATTTATATCCACATAAAATAAATATTTCCTTATCATATGAATCAATAATTAATTATTCACAAATAATATTACAGAATCACATTTATGACAACCATGCCGTTCCCAGGAAAGAGGGGGCTTTCCAATAAGGATTTCTCCTTACTGGCGCGTAATTAGATGACCAAACCTCTCCTTAGACAGAACTTTCTAGACATTGCCAATAATGTTATATAATAATATTATTCAAATAATATGAATTATTGATCTGATAATGGAAAATACTGTGCATCAACAATTATTGAAACAACAATAATATAAAATATCAATGCAACAATTATTGAATCAATAAAATAAAATATTGAACAATAACTACTGTAACAATTATTGAGTAGTGCCTTCTTACGTAAGAATTAATAATTGGTGCAATACCGTGTGCTACTGTATTTTAATCACCGGGTATTCCAACAGTATTAACGGTAACAACTACGCCGTTATTTATAAATAACTTATACTTGATATTTTCTTCATCCAATCGCTTTCCGTTATGGGGCCCACACAAGGCTGCGCCGTCGTACGAATATTCCCCGACAGCAAGAATATTCCACGACCAAACGAATATTCCTCGACAAAATGAATATTTTATAACCACTTGCTTATTTTGTAAAATTTGCACATTTCACCCATAACCAAAGTATTATATCAAATTAGCCCCTTATTATTCACAATAATATTTAGAGAAAATTTGATTTTATTCATTAATAAGTTGGGGTCTTACAACCTCCCCTCCTTATGAAATTTCGTCCTCGAAATTGACGTACGTACCTGATGTTTCAAAAAGGTGAGGATACCTCGCTTTCATTTCTGATTCCAACTCCCAGGTCATTTCTTCAATAGCATGGTTTCTCCACAAAACCTTAACTTGTGGTATAACCTTCGTGCGTAGGACATGCTCTTTCCTATCCAAGATCTTAACAGGTACCTCCTAGTACGTTAAATCTTCAGCTATCTCGTCTGGTTCTAACTCAATAATGTGGTTCGGGTCTTTAACATATTTACGAAGCATAGATATGTGAAAAACATTATGAACACGAGACATGCTTGGAGGTAATGCGAGTCTATATGCCACATTTCCTATTCGCTCAAGAATCTCAAATGGACCAACAAATCTTGGATTGAGCTTTCCTCTCTTCCCAAATCTTGTAACTCCCTTCCATGGTGTAACACGTAATAATACATGATCCCCAATATTAAATTCCACGTCCTTCCGATGAAGATCCGCATAACTCTTTTGTCGATCCTGTGCCGTTTGTATACGTTATCGAATCGTTTGGATCTTCTCTGTAGTAATGCGTACCAACTCTGGTCCCAACAATGTTGCTTCACCCACCTCGTCCCAGCATACTGGAGAACGACATTTTCTTCCATACAACGCCTCGAATGGAGCCACACCTATGCTCGCCTGATAACTGTTGTCGTAGGAGAATTCCACCAATGGTAGGTACTTATCCCAACTCCCTTTGAGATCTAGGACACAAAGTCTTAATAGATCTTCAAGAGTTTGAATAGTCCTCTCTGATTGTCCGTCCGTTTGAGGATGGTATGCCGAACTGAATCGTAAATCCGTGCCTATAGCTTTCTGCAAGCTAACCCAAAATCGTGAAGTGAATCTTGGGTCACGATCCGAAACTATGGATACTGGCATGCCATGCAATCTCACAATCTCGTTCACGTACATACTAGCAAGACGTTCAAGGGAATAAGTCTCACGTATCGGCAAGAAATGAGCGGATTTGGTTAATCTATCAACAATAACCCAAATCGCATCTATGCCTTGAGAAACCTTGGGAAGACCCGTAACAAAATCCATAGTAATGTGTTCCCACTTCCATTTCAGGATCTCAAGTGGTTGCAATGGACCCTTTGGCACTTGATGCTCCGTCTTTACACGTTGACAAGTTAAACACCTCGAGATAAACTCCGCGATCTCTCTTTTCATATTGCTCCACCAAAATGTATGTCAAAGATCGTGATACATTTTGGTACTCCCAGGATGGATTGCAAACGGTGTGTTGTGTGCCTCCATCATTATTCTATGCTTCAAGTCAAAATCGTTAGGAACACAAAGTCTGGAGTTGACTCGAAGTATTCCTTCTTCATCGATTCTTGCTTCTGGAATAACACCTTCTTGCACTTTCTTCTTCATACGCATCAGCTCCATGTCCGTAGCTTGAGCAGCTTTAACTTTATCGATTAAAGTCGGTTCTACTCGTATATTTGATATCATCATGTGGGTACTTGGAGCCTTCATCTCTATCTCCATCCTTTGTAAGTCATACAAAATGGGCCTTTGTGTTAACAATATTGCACTCGTACCCGCATATGATCTTCTACTCAATGCGTCAGCTACTACGTTTGCTTTTCCAGGATGATATTGGATGATATGATCGTAATCTTTCAACAGCTCGAGCCAACGTCGCTGCCGCATGTTGAGTTCCTTTTGGGTGAAGAAATATTTGAGGCTTTTATGATCTGTATAGATCTCCACTTTCTCCCCATACAGGTAGTGTCTCCAGATCTTCAACGCAAAAACGACTGCTGCCAACTCTAAATCATGAGTAGGATAATTCCTCTCATATTCTTTGAGTTGTCGTGAGGCTTAGGCTATGACTTTCCCATGTTGCATGAGAACACATCCTAACCCTTTGCCTGAAGCATCGCTGTAGATAAGAAATCCATCCGAACCAGATGGTATTGTCAGAACAGGTGCCGAAATGAGTCTCCTCTTGAGTTCTTGGAAACTCTTCTCGCATTCCTCACTCCATACAAATTTTGTATCTTTCCGAGTCAGCTGAGTTAACGGAGTAGCGATTCGAGAAAATCCTTCCACAAATCTCCGATAATAACCAGCTAAGCCTAGAAAGCTACGTACTTCGGTTACCGACTTCGGTTGCTCCCAAAGCAAGTATGTATGTGCTTATTAGAGAATAAGTTCACTGAACGTGACTCGCTAAGGAATACCTAATGGAGTTTTACTTGACTGTCAATAGGAATTCCTGTAGTGATAGTAGTACAAATGATCCTTAGACTTGAGATCATCATAGTATCTTATATATATATATATATATATATATATATATATATATATATATATAATGAATTACACTTTGACTTATTCCTTAAGACTCTTAGAGTATATCAAATGGTATGCTTGGGTGTAATAAGTTATATATTAAGATAATGAATGATCAATAAAGAATCTACCACTTCTAGTAAAAGAAGAGAAATGTCATATGTGATTATATAAATGACAACCCAGGAATCCTTGGCTAAGGTGGAATGAAATTAGAAAGTAGTTTCTAAATTACATTCATTAGGAGTTGTGCATTTAGGAATCGAAATACATATAATTAAATAAAATAAGACTTGACAGTAATTCCACGTCTTATATTTAATTGGGACATTGTATGATGGAATGATTGAATTGTACGGTAACTATTAGCTCAAAGGTTCTTTTATGATTAATATTGAAATCTATATTATTTAGAAAGTCGTTGATCGCTAGGGAGGCTTATCCCTATTGTAGAATAAATATTATTTATTTAAATAAATTAATAGTTTAATTTATTTATTTAAATAAGATTAGAATTGTTCTAATTGATTTATTCATAGCCGGTTTAATATTGAGAACCTAAAGGGTCACACCATAAAAGGAAGAATAATTATTTAAGAAGTTAATGACATAATCATAATAATATGTTAAGTATATTTAATTTAATCTATGGTGATAGAATAAATTAAATAGCTTAATATTTATTATTTAATATTTTAGAAATACTAAATATAAATTAATAAGAGGAGTCTTATTAATATTATTACAATTATTATTATTTTAATTTCTAAAAGTGTTTAGAAATTAATTTAATATAAGTACTCTCATTTATTCCTAATATGATTAGGATAGAAAATTACTTAAATGAGTTTAATTAATCATCTTTAATAAGATTAGGGAGCCCAATAATTAAAGGAGTTTAATTAAATAAATAATACCTTATTTTAATTAAATATGGTTACCTGATATCTTTATAAGAGGAGTCTTATATCAGATATCGAGAGATACGTAATTCCAAGTTGTTGGAGAATACGCTTCTTTTTCTATAGAGATAGGAAAAACTAGGGTTTGAGCCAATATATCATTCTTCTTGAAAATTGTTCTTCCTTGGTGGATCACCTCTAGAGGCCATACACTTGGGTGGCTAACATTGATTAAATAAAAGAATCTACCCGGAGATTCAAGGAGATCGCGAAAAAGTAGGAGGTGAACTCGTACATGTGGAAGCTCGTATCTATAAGGATATAATTCCATAACTTCTTGTTATTCGTTTTAATTAATAATATACATAAAAAATGATCCGGGTAATTGGTTTGTGAAAAATTTTAAAATCTAATTTTATTTTGCTTCCACTATTTTTACAATTTGATTGCTACTTTGATTTTCACAAAACCTAACAGTGGTATTAGAGCTAAACTTTATGCGAATTATTAATTATTTTGATTTCATATAAGTATGGGTATATATTTTGAATAATTTATTGGGCATAATTTTGTTGTATAAAATTTATTTTTTAAAAAATATATCGATATTATGACTTCGCTAATACTGGACCTGCACATTCGCAGAAGTCTGTTTTTATATGATTATTTCCGTGTTTCGTTTATTGGTCTCGTCCTTAATTAAAATATATTTGATATATTTATATATATAGTTTATATAAGTTATCGTGAGTTCCTGACATCCTGCATCTCCTAGTTACTTAAATATATATCACGTGCTTCTTTATATATATATATATATATATATATATATATATATATATATATATATATATATATATATACACACACACACACACACACACACAGGAAGGATCAAGTACATAATCCTTAAGTTGCATAACGCCTTAAGTTACATAATTTTATCAAAACGACGTAGTTTTGATAAGACGCGGTGGTATTTTTGTAAATACGCGGTGGCATGATATTTACAAAAATACCACCAAGTCTTATCAAAACTATGTCGTTTTGATAAAATTCTGCAACTTAAGGCGTTATGCAACTTAAGGATTATGCACTTGATCCTTTCTGTATATATATATATATATATATATATATATATATATATATATATATATATATATATATATATATATATATATATATAGTAATCTTAATAATTTTATAATTAAAATAAAGAGTTTATTTTAATCTAGAAATTAGATTTCATACAGCATAAAATTGCCCATTAAATGATATTCATACATATATGGAATGATTTTATTTATTGATACATATGATGATATGCATGATAATAAATGGGGTTGATTATGGACTATTGACCAATGCGATTGTATTTATTTTGATTGGATGTTTGAATGAATGAGTTTTATTAAATGGGGTCTGCGTACCTCGTCTTTTTTGGTTTTCTTCTTGATGTAAATTTTATCTTTCTCCTACGTACTTCCCCTTGACTGCTGATCAAGGTTTCTATTTAAATCAAATAGTTTAATGTAATAGGATTAGTTAGAATTTTTTGAAGAACCGAAGATCAAGGAGAAATGAGCGCTCGAAGACCCGTTTGTAATGAAGCCTGAGTTTAAATGTAATAGTTATATTTAAATGTTTATTCTTGCACCCTAGGGTTTGACCTTTTGGTTCACTTGGTGGCTCTAGTGAACCAAACTAGAATAAAAGTCCATAATCAATCCGGGTAGAATATAGTATTCTATATGTGCATGCTAGTATTATATATATATTATATATTATGCAAACATGCTTCGCATATTTAATAATATGACGCGTATTATATATATATATATATATATATATATATATATATATATATATATATATATATATATATATATTTGCATGTGCGTTAAACAAGATGAGACGAATAATAACAAATCCCTAAGAGTTTTTTATATATCAAGTCTTAAGCGTTCAAATATATTTAGAATATCGAACGTTGCCTTCTAGCATGATAAATTTAATAGAGTATTCAATATTTAATATGAGTTTGTTGTGTCACCACAAGGCAAGTATTAAATATTTAAGATGTTAATTTATCACATTTGATGCTTATAAAGAAAATTAAACAATATTGTTTTGTTGTGTCACCACAAGGACACTATTTTTCTTTTTTGAATATATAGAAGTGCTAGGTTGGACTTAACGTAGATAATTTTGATTCGGATGTGCCACCACTTGATCAAAATAATCTAAGAGGCAAAGCATAAGGAGTTACATGATGATGTAATTGAGAAGGACTTGTCTACCTATTTATTTATATAAAGTTTGTTGTGTCACCACAAGGCTATATATATATTTGAAATGAGATCCTTATTCTCACTAGCAAAAACTTTAATTAGATTTTGTCGAACTATATAAACGAGGGTAATATAGTTTGAAGAAAATAGTGGGAGATACCAATATAAAATAAGACCTAATTTATTTTGGTAATTAATTAAATGAATGTTTGCTAAAATATTGTCTTTTTACATGCATAATTTTGAAAATGTCACATTCACTAATTTCACTGCATAGCATACTTGATGCTAACAAACTGATCGGACCGAATTAGACGGACTGGTTAAGGAATCTGAGAATTGTTCTCACTGCTGAAAAGATTTCTTATGTCCTAAATTCACCCGTACTTGTAAAAGTTGCAGAGACAGCCTCTGAGGAAGAGATTGTTACTTTTAAACAGTGGCAAGATGATGCATCTATAGCTCAATGTATCATGCTCGCATCCATGAGTAACGAGCTTCAACGTCAGCATGAAACTATGGATGCTTCTACTATGCTACTGCACCTTCAAGAGTTGTATGGTGAGCAAAGTAGGACTGCTAGATATGAAATATCTAAGGAGCTCTTCCGATCTCGGATGACCGAGGGTACTACCGTTGAGAGTCATGTCTTAAAGATGATCAATCTGATTGAACGTATTGGACAGCTTGGGTTCGTCATGGATGGAGAGTTGAGTCAAGATTTAGTCTTGCAGTCACTCCCGGACACCTTTTCACAATTTGTTATGAATTTTCACATGAATAAGATAGATGTCAGCTTGCCTGAATTACTTAACATGCTGAAAACTGCTGAAGGTCACTTCCCATCCAAGAAGAACCATGTCTTACTGGTGGATGATTCTTCCAATAAAAGGAAGAGGCCCAAGGTATCTAGGTATCTTCTGAAAAGAAGAAATCCAAGAAGGTTAAGGGTAAGGCGAAAGTGAAGGATCAAAAGAAACCTGATCCAGCTAGCAAATGAATTTGCTTCCATTGCAACAAGGAAGAGGAACTGCAAGGATTATTGTTGCCTCTTTTGTACGACTAACAAAAGAGCTCTAACTCATGCAAGCATACATGCGTCAACAAGCAATACATAGTAAGTAAAGTATCGATCCCACAGAGAAAGTTGTTTAACTTAAACTACTATTTATTAATTAAATCACTATATTTATATGCTCACACTATGGATTAAACTTGGTTGGTTCTTGAATTGCAAATAACAACTAAAACAATATAAACGATATAATAAATGATATTGGAACTAATGGGATTCTAACTTCATTCACTATTTCATTCAATCGCCACTATCATGCCCGACTTGTTCACATATCATAGGAAAGAAGCCATGAGCACTAAAAGAGTATTAGCCATTTTTCAATGCACTAAGACCTACTTACACATCATCCACAGATGATAGACTCTATGTAATCATCAATATAACCAGCATCACTATATGTCTATGTGAAATTGCAACTATATTGATTTTAAGTTCAAGCTCTTATCTTAACTTATACGGTGAAACATTATATGTCTATCTGGTTCACGAAATACATAAGCCATATAACACAGCCCTATATACATATACTATCATGATTACAGTCCATATTTACATGTTCATTGTCAATTCCATACAAATACTGAAACAAATGGTGATCAAGGATTCATGTATGCAAAACAATCACAACAAACATCCCATATAATATACAAAACAACCCAGCATTTAAGTGTGCAATCAAACTACATAATAAAATCCGTTAGAATCCCATAATGGAGTTTAGTTCATGACTGAACCAAAAGCCATTATGGGATCAAAGTTAAACATGATCAATAAGCAACAATTGAAAGATGAAAGATGAAACTATCAAACCCAATTGCTGAATACACATCAATATTCAGTCCTCATAAGATTCCAGCAAAAACTAATATTCATAATCCGCTCTCGTAGAGAAATCCCAAGAAGGAGTGGAAAGTAGGGTTATAGCCTCCTTCTACGTTGGAATCCTCTCTAGAGAGTAAAAACCCTAATTACGATCTAACGATACGTGAAAAACTAATAAAATGTCGAATTATACCCCTGACACCAGTCAGGAATCGTTTTAAATCAAATACAACCTTTAAAACTTGGAAATAAAATAAAACACATCAGCAGAATCAGACATCGCGCACGGCCGCGCGTTCTTCTAACATAATAGTCTTGCAGCCGCGAGACTTGCAGTAAGTTCGTATGGTTGGCTAATCTCGCGCGCGGGTGCGCGCTCCATAGGCTTGTCTTTCTCGCGGCCGTGAGACTTACAGTAGCATCTAAGATCTGGCTGGGTAATCGCGCGGGCGCGCGTCCTCAAGGCTATTTTGCCGCGCGGCCGCGTGGCTTGAAATTTGCAGAGCCTGGTTCCTTTTTTCCTACTGCTGCTGCTACTTGCTCAGTCATACTCTATCTCCTTGCACCAATGCACCTTCATGCCATGCATATCCCATCCTTTTACCTCGTTTCAAGCATCCATTTGCCTTATGCTTCATAACACCACCAAAACAGGCCGATTCCTGCACTTATTCACCAAAAGGAGTTTTAAGTACGTGCAATGCAAATTAACATGAAATGCAGCTAAAATAGACTAAAATGTACTTGAGATGTGAATAGTTCGCATGAATTGGTACTCCAGAAGTAGGTAAAAATCCTACTTATCAAATACCCCCAAACTTGAACCATTGCTTGCCCTCAAGCAATGCATGCTAATGAATAATGAATGATGCAACTACATTACTATGCACTTAATTCTCACATTGTCCCAACCATTATAGATATTCAGTCCAATTTGCCTCAGCGAAGTTTTTCTAGATTTGAGAATACAAATTCAAACCAAACTGCAGGCATAATGTCATATACTCAAATAATTCACCAATGCTATACAGATGCTGTGTGTGTTGTGTTCGGCCTGTACTTGATTTAGATGTAGAATGCTCATGTTATCTTGCTCAAACCAGAAACATTATAGCATTAATCAAGACTTATGCTTATATATGTGACTTGAACTATTCCAACATCTTAAAATAAACTAAGGTTCAACAATGAGTTTATTTGCTTTATTCTACTCACGAGGGCGAATTTCGCTCTTTCTCGTGGTGTTTATTGCTAATTTTTTTTTCTATTCTTTCTTTTTCTATATGACTGTACAATGTCTTACTCCATTAGGCACACTGCTACCCCTTAGCGAGCTTTCGACCAACGACTCCCAGACCATGAAAGACCTTAGGGCGCTAGGTGTAGAGACAATCCCCTTGGGCGTACTTACTCAAGTAGCCAGGGCCCCGAAATAAGACTAGCCATGCTATTTTTACTTTTCTTTTTTTTTTATACACAGATACCCATATTTTCCCAGAGTTTAAAAATCGATATTTTATACAGTCTCCAAACCACTTTTCACATATTTCTCTTTTTAACACTACATTTTTTCGTCGAGCAAAACACACGTGTTTCTTATACCTACAAGTACTTGCGAACCCATTTGTGCAAACCGAGATCATGTATACAACATTATGAATTTCGTTGTATAAAACGTTATAACTCAGCTCATGTTATCCAAAATATTTAGAATTCATTTAAAAACTTCACTTTCATCATTGGCTAGACAAATTTTTTTTTCTTAACGGCAAGAACTGTGAGGTAAGCAACATGCAACTATGTGCTAAAATGTAAAACTAAACATGCACATAAAAATTAGACTAATCATGCAAAACTATATGAATTATGTAAAACTAATCATGCAAAACTAATAATAAAAAAACTAACTACTAACTAATACCCCCAAACTTAAAATATTCAATGTCCCAATTGAATGAAGGTAAAAGGTATGAAATGTGACGCCCCCAAAATTAGGTATACGTCACCCATCTTGGGTCGCCACTTTCATGGTACAGAATTCAAATACAACTTACTAATACAACTGTCGTGTACAATACGACAAAACATAAACTGTGAGTTTGAATACAAATATTGTCTACTAGAGATTATTCAAACTCAAAAGGAGTCCTCATTACAATTAATATCACACTACTTCACAGAATAGTGAGGACTACTAATGCTATCCTCTGGACCATTACTCCGTTCCCTGACTCGTCCCAGCTATATTCTCATTACCTGAAGAGAACAGTGAAAGAAAGGGTGAGCTCAACAAGCCCAGTAAGAAATATTATGACTAAGATAATGCAAAATAATTTATCATTAGCCTTCAACAATGTTAAACTGATAAAATATAATAAATGTCAAGTTTAACTGCAGCGGAACAAGCAATCCATTAGAAGAGTCAAGTAGAGAATAAAATCTACTATCTTTTATGATTTAAAAGATTTTTCATCACTGTTATAGCTGAGACTCAGCTTAATAAATATTCAACATCATCGAATCATCCCTGCACTACAACCAAGGATATTCTTTAGTATCACGACCACAATTATCCATGCACTACGGCCAAGAATATTTGTGTATTCATTAATGGTCATGATCATGCCAACAACTGTCCATCAAAGCACTACGGGCCAATGAGAACTTTTACCACATCATTTGTAACATTACGGTCATGATTACAACAAATAATTCATGGTCATAATCATACCAAGTCCATCTATGCACTACAGGCCACAGATGACTTTCAAAAAATATAAATATGAGGATGATGACAATGATATAAGAATTCAATAAAATAAGTTCAAGAATTAATTTATCCAGGAACTAATAATGTCCAAATTGTCAACATGATACTGCTTTGTAGAGTAAAATTCAAGAATGACCAGAAGAATATTTCCATGACAAGATACTAGATGAAGCGCAAATATCAAAGATATTCCACTAATTTCATGAAGTATAGAAGTCAAAGTTTTAACCAGCTGAGTATAGTAAAGAATGGAATAACAAAAGAAATCACCATACATGCGATAGATCGCACAAGCAGGTTATTCCAACAGAATAATAAATAACGAAATCAGGTCCGGCGTAAAACGCACAGACAGGATATTCCAACAGAATAATAAAGAATGGAACCAGGTTCGGCGTAAAACACACAGACAGGATGTTCCAACAGAATAATAATAAAGACGAAACCAGGTCCGGTGTAAAACACACAGACAGAATGTTCCAACAAAATAATAGAAGAATGTCACCAAGTATAGGGTAAATCGCGTATACAGGTTATTCCAACAGAATAATAAGCAATGGAATAACAACAGTTCTCTTCATGAATAAGAAAGAATAACACCCCTTACGAGTACAACAAATAATATTCCCTACCTTAGAAGAAACTGGATATTGGAAAAGTGAAGTAGTAGAATACTTTTCTTCTTTTTCTCTATAGTTTCTCTCTCTAGAGTTTCAGTGAATTCGTAAGAAATAATGAAGGAATGAGCTTCTATTTATAGAAAAACTGAGAGTGGCTCTTGGTCTTAACAAAGGGTCAAAATGACTCTTGGTAATATTGAAGAGACAACTACTATTTGCGAAGGGGTAATTAACCCTTGGAACACCGAAGAGGCAAATAAATCTTGCTAATATTGAAGGTAATTACTATTGACGAAGGTAATTACTATTGACAAAGGTAAATACTATTGACGAAGGTAAATACTATTGACGAAGGTAAATACTATTGACGAAGAGACTCTTAGATGATGACATATGGGCCCCCCATAAAATAACCAAACTTATCACAAACGTCTCATAACAGACTCTTTATATACATCAAGAATTGAATAAATATTACCACAAATCATTTTATTTTTAATCAACACATATTTAATCTTTCAAAAATTATTAATCATTTATAACTTGTCGTCTCAATTATTGATTTAATAATATAACATATTATACAGATGATACTGTGACAATAATTGAGTCAATAATATAAGAGATATGATGCAGCAATTACTGTAGTAATAATTGAGTATAGCTGAGTGACTTCTCACGTAAGCATCAATAATCAATACCGTGTGCTACTGTGCAACCACGCGTATTACTGTACTTTTACTACCGGGTAGTTCAACAGTTTTAACGGTAACACCTCCGCCGTTATTTTCATAAAGTATTTTTGTCGTTTTCTCAATCCGACAATAATTCTGTTATGGGGTCCACCAATGATTGTGTCGTCGTACGAATATTCCCCGACAAAAAGAATATTCCCCGACCAAACGAATATTTTATAACAACTTGCGTACTTTACAAAATTTATAAATATTACCCACAACTATAACATTATATCAAATCAACACCATAATATTTAAAAATATAATTCGAGAAAATTAAATATTTATTCATAAAATCTGGGGTCTCACATGAAAACTCCCCTAATTATCGGTGGTGCCACCCTCCTCGGGTGGTGAGTCCGGTGGTGGATATGGTGCTACGGTTCTAAACTGAGGCCATTCTTGTGTTGTTCCTTGTTACGCAAACGCTTCGGCTAAAGCCCTTGTGAGTCCCGTCACAAATGTCATACACGGCATCGACCTTGCGCTCCAACCTTCGGAGCTGTCGATCGCCATTGGTGGCACGCGCGTGCGTGGACGGGCCCGCTTCGTCTGTTTGCGGGGGTTATTGTTCTGGAAAAGTAGGATGAATGATGAATCCTAGTCCGCGTGGATGCGGTACACCACCTGCCCAGTCTTCGAACTTTTCGATCGTGGCATGAGTAATATCCTGGCTGGGGTATTGCATCTGCTCATTTCCCCAGTTGAATCCCTGATTTGCACAAAACATGGCTACCACGGATGCGTGTGGAATACTCCCAATCGTTGTTCCCCGTAAATAGCGCAGCATATTCTCGTGAATGATATGACCAATGTCGATGTACTTTCTGGTGATTATGCCCCACAGAAGACGTGCCCTCTCCGCTGATATTTTGTGCTGATGAGCAGAAGGCAAGGGCATGGCACATATGAACAAGTTACATGCTTTTGCATAGCGATTTAGTGCTGCAGTTGGGAATAACCGCGGTTGTGTTATGCCAACTTTATACGTCCATTTTGTACCCGGCACACATAACTCTGCAATGATCAACTCCATGTCGGTCTCCAAATGAGCGCCGGTTATCCAATTAGCAGCCCCCACTGGCGGTGCATCCGTAATTTTGAAAATTGATCGAATAGCACGGGGCCTGTAATTTACCTCATGACCCCGAACTAGAGATATTCCACTCATAGTAACCTTGGCATTGGCATAGAATTCATGGACTATGCTCATAGGACTGGGTATTGCAGTCGCCTTCAGTCCACCCCAACCTCTCTCTCGAATCATGGCGCACAACTGACCATCCTGACTTGCCGGCTTGAATCCTCGCTCCTTGACGAACGTTTTCACCACAATGCGGTAGTACTCTTGTTGAACTTCCAAATTAAGGAATTTTTTGTGATCCACAATGTCAGCCTCTTGACTACCCGCAGAGGATGAAGAAGATGACGCGATAGATCGTGCTCGCTTAGGCCCCATTTGTATTTGCTAGTAATTGCACATATTATATGATTGGGTAAGAAGAAAAGCTTAAAATTGATAACTCTCACTCTTGTTTCTTCACTCCCACATAGAAACCCTAGCTTTATAGCACTTTTGGAGAAGTTGAGGAGATATGGACTTTGAATGAGGAGAGAATCGTGGCTGATTGATTGAGAGATGTACGGCATGAAATTGTAACTGATGAAGAGATATCGACGTGAGTTATGGAAAGGGAGAGAATTTCGCTTCTATTGATATCCCAAATGAGAGTCCAAATGGTCCCCAACTCTATTTTAAACCAGCCAGATCTGTCTTAACTCGATGTCGAGCACGACCGCGAGCTTGTTACTAAGATGGGCGCGCGGGCGCAAGACTTGCAGAAACATTTGGTGGGTTTCTTATCTAGACGTGTGGTCGCGAGATTTTCTCCTTCCTGGGTCGCGCGGCCGCGAGCTTGAAGACTGTTAGCTATATCGGCTTGACGCACGGGCGCACGATTTTCATGCCACTTGTGACCCGCGGCCGCGCGATGTTCAGTTCCACACTGCCTGTCAGTGATGCTGTCTAGTGATGGTTCCTGTATATATATTAATGTACCATGTTAAGGCATGACTTAGTGATTTCATATTACTAATAGCGTGCAAGCATTCTCATAGCCATTCTTGTTACAATCTTACGCATGAATAATAGTATCCAATTAAAAAGGAGTTTGATATAACTATTGAAATAACTCAAAATGAAATATTAAAAACTAAGCAAGGGTGAGAATAATAATGGGTTGCCTCCCATTCAGCGCTAAGTTATAGTCAATTAGCTTGACTGTCTCTGACTTCATGTCACCGTTGGAATTGCAGTGTTTTCCTTCGTGTTTTATGCACCCTGAAATTTCATTACCTCATCTTCCGTTAATGGCTTTTCCTTTAAATCTGCATTTTTACCCGTTGCACATATCAATGGTCCATAATCCCTGGATTTTTGTACTTCATCCTGTAAGCACCAGTTCACCACGTCAACTAGAAAGCACTCTTCTTCATCCGTTGGTAAACTGATCGCTTTAAAGACGTTGAAAGTAATCTCTTGATCCTGGACACGCATAGTAAGTTCACCTTTCTGCACATCTATTGACGTTCTGCATGTGGCCAAAAATGGCCTTCCCAATGTTATTGGTATGCTTTTGTCCTCCTCGTAATCTAAAATGATGAAGTTAGTTGGGAAAATAAACTTGTCCACGTTAACAAACACATCCTCAACAATTCCTCGTGGATATGTGATCGATCTGTCAGCTAGCTGTAATGATATGTTTATCGGCTTTGGATCCGGCAATCCCAACTGATTAAACACTGACAAGGGCATCAAATTTATGCTTACCCCAAGATCACATAAACACTTACTGAAGTTCAACTTTCCTATGGTACATGGAATTGTGAAACTGCCTGGATCCTTCATCTTTGGAGGTAATATCTATTGAAGCACTGCACTGCATTCCTCTGTCAAGGCTACTGTCTCAAACTCATCTAATCTCCTCTTTCTTGACAATATACCCTTCATAAACTTGGCGTAGCTGGGCATTTGTTCCAGTGCCTCGGCGAAGGGTATGTTGATCTGCAGCTTTTTGAACACCTCCAAGAATTTGCTGAACTATTTATCTTCCCTTTTCTTCATTAATCTCAGCGGATACGGAACATGAATGTGCATTGGTGGTACTGGACTCTTAACTGTCTCCTCTGAGCTTGTTTTATCTTTCTCTTCCTGCCGATCCTCAGATTTCTCTAAATTTTCCTGCTCATTAGCTGGTTCCTCTGCCTCGCGCGGTCGCGCGCTCTCCTCAGTACATTCTCGCGCGGGCGCGCGACTTACAGTAGCTGACAGGTCCTTCCCAGATCTCAATGTAATCGCTTGGCATTGTTCCTTCCCTTCTCTTCTTGGATTCGTCTCAGTGTTACTTGGCAATGAACCCTGGGGCCTATTAGTAAGCATGTTCACCATCTGCCCCATTTGAGTTTCCAGATTCTTTATAGCCACTGCTTGGCTCTTGATCATAACTTCTGTGTTTGCCATGTATTTCATCATCATCTCCTCTACTTCTGATTTATTTTCTTGCTGAGGTGCAGCTGGAGTGTGATGTTGCTGTTGTTGTTGAGAAAATCCTGGTGGAAAGGGTGGTCTAGGAATAAATTGCGGCTGCGCTGGCTGCACCTGAAATTGATTGTTTAATTGAAACTGAGCTTGCTGATTCCCTTGATTATTCGACCAACTAAAATTTGGATGATTTCTGTTGTTGGGGTGATATGTGTTCTGAAATTGGCCTTGGTCTTTTCTGTAGTTGCTCACATACTGCACTGATTCTGAGCTGATAGCATATTGGTCTTTCGAGTATGACCCCGCACAAATCTCACATATGTAGGCAACCTTCTTTACCTTTCCTTCAGCCAAAGTATCTATCTTCTTTGCCATAGCTGCCATCTGTACTGATAGCTGAGTAATGGCAACAACCTCCAACACACCTGCAATTTTGGTTTGTGGCATTCAGGATGTAGGATTCTGAAAATCATTTGATGCCATTGTCAGAATAAGATCATAGGCTTCCTCATAGTTCTTTGCCCATAATGCACCTCCTGCAGCTGCATCTACAATCGGTCTTGACTGCCATCCCAATCCATTATAAAACGTGTTAATTACCATCCAATCTGGCATACTGTGATGTGGGCACTTTCTCAGCATTTCTTTGTATCTCTCCCATGCTTCATGTAATGATTCGCCCTGTTGTTGCTCAAATTGAGAGATAGTTGTCCTCATCTTTGAAGTCTTAGCCATTGGGAAAAACTTAGCTAAGAATTTCTGTGCTAAATCCTCCCATGTAGTTATAGATCCTGCTGGCAGAGAATGAAGCCAACTTTTTGCTTTATCCCTCAATGAAAATGGGAACAACCTTAGTCGAATAGCATCCTCCGTCACATCGTTGTATCTGAATGTATCACAAATTTTAATGAAACTCAATAGATGTTCATTCGGATCATCCGTAGCAGCACCCCCAAACTGAACTGTTTTCTGCACCATTTGAATAGTGCCAGTCTTGATCTCGAAGGTATTGGCTGCTATCGTTGGTCTGACTATGCTGGACTGTAGTCCGTTGATATTGGGCATGGAATACTCTTTCAGAGCCCGATGCTCCTCTCTTTGATCTTCTCCTTGTGCCTCAGCTGCCATATTAGCTGCCGTGTTTTCCAACTGTTCTTGTAAATTTCTACGTACACCCGCTTTCCAACCTCTCCCGTTTATATTATCCTGAACATGTATTAACTCGGGGTTGGTTGACCGTGTGCGCATAAAAATTTATCCAAATTCTTGAAACAAAAACGAAAACTAAAATGAGATAAGACTAAAATTATCTAAGTCATACAATATAGCTTAAAACTAATGATAATAATACTAAATTAAACGCCTTTCCCCGGCAACGGTGCCAAAAACTTGTTGCCTCTTTTTTACAACTAACAAAAGAGCTCTAACTCATGCAAGCATACATGCGTCAACAAGTAATACATAGCAAGTAAAGTATCGATCCCATAGAGAAAGTTGTTTAACTTAAACTACTATTCATTAATTAAATCACTATATTTATATGCTCACACTATGGATTAAACTTGGTTGGTTCTTGAATTGCAAATAACAACTAAAGCAATATAAACGATATAATAAATGATATTGGAACTAATGGGATTCTAACTTCATTCACTATTTCATTCAATCGCCACTATCATGTCTGACTTGTTCAGATATCATAGGAAAGTAGCCAAGAGCACTAAAAGAGTATTAGCCAATTTTCAATGCACTAAGACCTACTTACACAGCGTCCACAGATGATAGACTCTATGTAATCATCAATATAACCAACATCACTATATGTCTATGTGAAATTGCAACTATATTGATTTTAAGTTCAAGCTCGTATCTTAACTTATACGGTGAAACAATATATGTCTATCGGTTCACGAAATACATAAGCCATATAACACAGCCCTATATACGTATACTATCATGATTACAGTCCATATTTACATGTTCATTGTCAATTCCATACAAATACTGAAACGAATGGTGATCAAGCATTCATGTATGCAAAACAATCATGACAGACATCCCATATAATATGCAAAACAACCCAGCATTTAAGTGTGCAATCAAACTACATAATAAAATCCGTTAGAATCCCATAATAGAGTTTAGTTCATGACTGAACCAAAAGCCATTATGGGATCAAAGTTAAAATGATCAATAAGCAACAATTGAAAGATGAAAGATGAAACTATCAAACCCAATTGCTGAATACACATCAATATTCAATCCTCATAAGATTCCAGCAAAAACTAATATTTATAATCCACTCTCGTTGAGAAATCCCAAGAAGGAATCTTTTTAAATCAAATACAACCTTTAAAATTTGGAAATAAAATAAAACACATCAGCAGCATCAGACATTGCGCGCGGCTGTGCGCTCTTCCAGCATAATAGTCTCGCGGCCGCGAGACTTGCAGTAGGTTCGTATGGTTGGCTGATCTCGCGCGCGGGCGCGCGCTCCATAGGCTTTTCTTTCTCGCGGCCGCGAGACTTGCAGTATCATCCAAGATCTGGCTGGGTAATCGCGCGGGCGCACGTCCTCAAGGCTATTTTTCTGCGCGACCGCGCGGGTTGAAATCTGCAGAGCTTGGTTCCTTTTTTCCTACTGCTGCTGCTGCTACTTGCTCAGTCATGCTCTATCTCCTTGCACCAATGCACCTTCATGCCATGCATATCCCATCCTTTTACCTCGTTTTAAGCATCCATTTGCCTTATGCTTCATAACACCACTAAAACAGGTCGATTTCTGCACTTATTCACCAAAAGGAGTTTTAAGTACGTGTAATGCAAATTAACATGAAATGCAGCTAAAATAGACTAAAATGTACTTGAGATGGGCATAGTTCGCATGAATTAGTACTCCAAAAGTAGGTAAAAATCCTACTTATCAATTATCTTGCGGAACAAAAGCAGAAGAAGCTTGGAGAAGATTCAAATCCTAATCAAGGTTTGTTTATGATTGAAATTAATTTTTTTGAAAGTCAATTTTCTACTTGGGTATTGTATACCAGTTGTGGTTCTCACATATGTAATAATATGCAGGGACTGGTCAGAAGTAGAAAGTTGAGCAAGGATGAGTTCGCCCTACGAGTGGGAAATGGAACAAAGGTTGCTGCATTAGCTGTAGGAACTAATTGTTTAGCACTGCTTACGGGCAAGTTCATTAATTTAAATAATTGTTATTTTGTTCCAAATATCATTAGAAATATTATTTCTATCTCTGTATTGGATATGCATGGTTTTAATATTATAATAAAGAACAACGGTTGTTCTATTTATAATGATAATGTTTTATATGGTGTTGGTAATTTGCGAAATGAACTTTATATACTTGACTTGCATAAAAATATACTTCAAATTGAACAAACTAAGAAAAGGAAAAGAGATGATGTTAATTATACCTTCATGTGGCACTGTAGACTCGGTCATATTAATGAAACAAGATTATCCAAGTTGCATAAAGATGGGATCCTAGAGCTATCAGATTATGAATCATATCCAACTTGTGAATCTTGTCTCATGGGCAAAATGACTAAATCTCCTTTTAGTGGAAAAGGAGAAAGAGTTATAGAGTTGTTAGCGTTGGTACACACAGATGTATGTGTCCCTCCTGTCTGCATTTGAAACATACGATCGATGATCGTTCTTCTTCCTATGAAACGGGTGCGGGTGCTGGTGCTGTTGTCTTTCCATCATTATTGAACCTTCTCTTCTTGAAATTTCCACTTCTAATATTTTGGCCATGATTACCACCGAAGTGGTTATCATTCTTGGCATGATAATTTCCCCCACGATGGTTATCATTGTTCCGATGACCGTTGCCACCGGTACGATTATTATCGTGTTGTTGGTCGTTACCTTTTGGCTGTGCTGACTCATTATCGCGTTCCAATAACTGAGCCCTATTCACAACATCTGAATATAAATAAAGTTTATGAGAAATGAGGTATTGAAGTATATTGGGTTTCAAACCTCTTAAAAACATTCGCATCATTCGCTCCTCATTATCGACCAAATGGGATGCAAACCGAGACAACTCGGCAAACTTAGCCTCGTACTGCGATACAGTCATATTGTTTTGCTCCAGCTTGATGAACTCCACCTTCTTCATGTGATGAATACTTTCGGGAAAGTACTTGTCGTTGAACAGCTCTTGGAACTTCTCCCAAGACATCTTGAGTTCGTCAGTCTGGGTGCGTTTTACAGATTCCCACCAGTAATCTGCCTCTTCACGCAACATAAAGGTGGCAAAGGGAACTTTTTGCTCCTCGGAGCATCCCAAGACATTAAATATCTTGGTGATCTGCTTTAACCATGTCTCCGCCTTAAGTGGTTCTGGCTTTCCCAAAAACTTCGGTGGTCCCAGCTCCTTGAATTGCTTAGCGGTGACCAACCGTGGGTTGCCATTATTTCCTCCCGCATTATGAACAGGAGTGTCCTTCGCCTGATGTTGCATGAATTCTAAAAAGCTCCTAAACGTACCGTCGTTCGTCAATTGATCACTGTTGGTGTTTACAAGAGGATTATCGCCATCCTGTTGCACATTGTCCTGATTATTGATCTGTGGAGACTCAACGGTCTCCTGTGCTCCATTGCTATTCTCAATATTCTCGGATGTCATTTTCTAATACTGCCATAAATTAAGGGTTAATTGACATTACATATTATCCCTATACTCTGATCGACCAATTAAATACCAAATAAACTTAGGTAAGTCATACTAGCGAAGGAATTCCCCGTCTCTCCCCTCCTAGTTCTAGTCTCACATCATAGCCAGGGATCATATCTGTGACAAACCGAAAATTTGGAATAATTTTAAAATTTTTATTAATTGATTTAAGATTCAAAATTAGAACCTAGACAGAAAATAAGTGTATGTATTTGATATTTTCAGGATGAAATTTTGAGAATTTAAAATTTCTTTTGGAGAATTATTTAGGATTAAGTCTATACGTGAGTATCGTCTGTGATTATGTGTACAGAATGTGGTTAAGGGTCAAGGGTTGACCAGATAAATTTTATCATAGTCAAACCCTAATAGTATATTAAGAACGTCAACGTTCGGTTAGAAAACCCTAGCGTTTGACAAGAAACCCTAAAATCGGTTCCAGAAACCCTAATTTCGGTTCTGGGAATCTGAAACCCTAATTCAGTGCATGAAACCCTAAATTGGGAGCTTAATGGCGTAAGTGTAAATACTTATAATTTTAATTAGGGTAAAGTTTGGTTAATTAGCAAAACCCTAATTTCGAATTTATAAAATCCTAATTTCGGTATTAAAAACCCTAATTAGTGGATTGAAAACCCTAATCCGCGATTTTGGCTTAATTGCTAAACTAACGATATTTAATTGGGAATTATTAATCCAAATTAAAGTATGATTAAGAAATTTTAATATAATTAGAAAATTCTAATTATAATTTAGAAATATTAATTTCATATTTTTAAAATTTAAATTGGAAATTTTAGAAAATTAATTGTGTAAACCCTAAGGGTTTTAAACCCTAAGTACTAAATTGGCTTAAACCCTAAACCCTAAACTAAACCCTAAACCTTAAGGGTTTGGCTAATTGTCCAAATTGCCATTAAATTAAATGGAAATTCTAGAAATAAAAGGAAATTACCATTTTACCCTTTTATATTATTTGAGCATTGTTGGAGGAATCTAGCAAAATAATTGAGTTGGGCAATAATTCTAGTCCATGTGACATATCTCCAACATATCAGCCCCACTAGCATCATCCAAATCATTTCATTGTTACATTTTATAAGATTAAAGAGAAAAAAAAATTACTTACCATTTCATTTTCTCCCAAGCCATCTTCTCTCTAGAATTTGGGAAATGGAAGTGTGAGAGGGTGAGGAGAGAAGCTAAGATCAGTTCATAGCACGCCTAGAACAGATCAAGAAGTCAGAAATCAAAAATCAAGTTCAAAAAGGTAAGAACCCTAAACTTTTGAAATCCTACGATTTGATGTTAGATGTTGCAATTGATTGGTTTAAGTTGTGTAATAGGGTGTCTATAAGTGATCTAGGTTGTTAGATCAAAGATCTATAACATCTAGATGCACGAATTTAATGTTTTCAAAAATCTGGAAAAGTAGAAAAATGTGGTCTGACAACCATATGTCAGACCTCCTAGATTCGTGTGTGTTATGTGTTCTTGAGTTTCTTTTAAAAATTGGAGTTTTGGTTAATGAATTTATGGGTTATGATGCTATATATGTTATTAGATTTTATAATTTCATAATGGTCATCTAAAAACGATTTTTTAAGAATTCAAATTCATGTATTTATGCTAAAGAAGAGGAATTTGAGTTTTAATGGTAATGTGTATTTTGGTGTACTTTGAGACTAAAATTGATGATGAATTCGTGATTGAAACTTTAAATTGATGGATGATTGTTGTTCTCCGCTATAAAATGAAAACAACGCAACTTGAACGGATCGAATTGGTTAAAAAACGAATTCGTAATGAATTAATACACTTAACATGTTAAAAATATGAAAAATAGTATAAACCAAGTCCCATATCGACTAAATTGAGAACTTCACCCTTTTCAAAACCTATAAATAGAAGGGCTTGACCTTTGTTTCATTCACCAACAATAAGACATCCAATTTTGAGAAATGTTTTGTTGTGGGAGGACTTTTTATAAAGATCTCCTTAGTTAAATCTTGGTCGAGTACGTATTCAGTTTGTCGAATTCGTATTTTCAGGTCTGTTTCATATTTAATTTTTTAGTAATGTTATTATTTTAAATATTGTATTTAGTTGTTAGTTAAAGTTTGAATTTTTGAAGTTTAGTTAGTTTTGTTAATAAACTAGTTAGTTTACTATGTTTATTTTGGCTTGGAATTGATTATGTAAATGAGTTCTAATGATTGTAATTAGAGATATGGAGCTGAGACCTTAGACGAGTCTAATTATGTTAAATAAGACTTATTTGTAAAGAAAGTTGTGTTGGAACGAGTCGAGGCGAGTTTTGGATGCCAAAACAAGAAGTTCGAAAAACTAGTAGACTGCTGATCCAAAAATGAAAATTCGGGGTTAGCTAGATTATTTAGAAAATTCTGGGTTTTTTATATGTTGTAGTACACTGAATAAGCTTTCCATAGACTCCGAAACGGACTAAATCCGACATCGGAGGAGAGAGTTATGACATTTCAAAGTAGTAGTGTCAAAACTGTCCAACAAGTGCGGTGCAGTCCACTTGAACGGAATTTCTGGGTTGATATGTTCGGAATCTGGAAAAACATAAGTTGGGAAGAGTTGTAGTCCTGGAAGTTAGCTTCGCGTGGGCTCAAGAATCGCCTAAAAATGTTTTAAAACGAAAACGTTATGACTGTTTTAGCGAAAGAAGGTAAATCTGGGAAAAAGATGAAAACTGTTAACGGAAACCTTGCTGACCAGTCACTTTGGGCCTGATTTCCGCTACCTACACAAATTGGAATTTGGTGTTTGATAAATGAAAATTGTAGTTCAAGAAGATACGGATCCAACGAGTCCGATCGGGCCTCAATCGGAGTTGTGGATCTCGTAATACAAGTGTTTCTATAAAAGGTTCCAAAACTGAAAATGTTTACAAGGCATGTAATGGTCAGTCGGTAGTGGCCTATTTTCAGGGTGCTATACTGGGCCAAATGGACTGTTTCTTGAGCCTAAAACGTAGCTCGGGAAGTCATGGTTCTAACGATACCAAGTGGGCCCAAATTAGACTCGTAGATTTCCGCATGGACTAGTTTTAGCAAAGGACTCCAAAGCTGCAAAATGACGAAAACAAGCTGCGAAAGAAATTGTAAGGGCTGTTTCGGCCACTTAATTTGCCAGAAAAATTCAGGCCTTTTGGGACATGAAAATATATGGTATTAAGTACCTCGTGTCCAAAAATGAGCTCATTCTGACTTAAAATGACCAAGTTATGACCATTTCAATTTTTGTGATTTTTCGACGAAAGTCGCTATAACCGGAGTTCTACAACTCCGATGACCACAAAATTTAAACTGGAGTGTCACGTTAACATGTATAAGATTGTGCCAAGATATGGGAATTTTTGGAGTTAGGCATGAGGTAGCTAATTTCTTAAGGAATTAACTAAAAACGATTTTTGAAAAATAATAAAAGAAGTTGGAAAATTATGGAAAAATACTTTTGTGTATGAAATATATGTATATGTGTTTAAGTAAAGTTTAATTAGACTTAAACTCGTCAATCATCCGACTAGACCGTCGGGATGATAGAATTGTGACGGTTTCAACTCGGACTGCAATAGTTTGACTTGATGCTATGTCTTATGTGTATAATAGACTAATAGGATTATGTGGTAATGTGTTTAGGTTATTTTATACTGTGATGATATTATTCTAATATTGGAGATCTATATTATTAATATTAGGTCCCAGACGAAGCTTATTATATTGCGTTACGGTAATCAATGGTTCAGGCAAGTTTCCTTTTACTTAACTCTACTAAGAGTTGTTCATTCGGTTATACTTATGGTTAATCATCTCTGATTGCCATGTTGAATTGTACTATGTACATCTTGCATGTATAAGTCATGTATGAAAGGCTGATCACCTTCATTACCAGTTTGTCCAGATATATTATTGTTCCTGTTCAATACTTGTTCAGTCAAAATTTTGTTCATGCTAATTCACAAATACATTGTGAAGGATAGCCAGCTTATTATTCAGACTCATTCAATCATGATATATCTTTAAATTGTTTTAAAACTTGCTGGACAACTTTCATGCTCACCCTTGCTATATCATGATAAATATTGCAGATAAGGCGAATGCTTCAGATACAGGAAAAAGAATAATGCCAAGTTCAGCTTGGGATATAATGTGCAGCTAGATTGTAATGGTATAGTTTGATAATGTGTTATATGTCAGATAGTTTATGAATTGTGTATAAGTTAAGGTTATTCGATTTTGGGAATAGTGTGTAAAGTGTACTGTATAAACAATCTATGTTTAAATCTTCCGGAAACAGTTACAGTTATATAGAATGATCGAACCGGATCCGCGACGGTCCGGGGGCGCTACAATATCCCTAAGTTTTGATACCAACTGTGACGCCCCCAAAAATTAGGTATACATCACCCATCTTGAGTCGCCAGATACATGGTATATAATTCAAATACAACTTAATAATACAACTGTCGTGTACAATACGACAAAACATAAACTGTGAGTTTGAATACACATATTGTCTACTAGAGAGTATACAAACTCAAAAGGAGTCCCCATTACAATTATTATCACACTATTTCACAGAATAGTGAGGACTACTAATGCTATCATCTGGTCCGTCACTTCATTCCCCGACTAGTCCCTGCTACGTTCTCATTTTCTGAAGAGAACAATGAAAGTAAAAGGGTGAGCTCAACTAGCCCAGTAGGAAATATTATGACTAAGATAATGCAGAAAATATTATCGTTAGTCTTCAACAGTGTTAAACTGATATAATATAACAACCACCAAGTTTAATTGCAGCGGAACAAGCAATCCATTAAAAGAGTCAAGTAGAGAATAAAATCTACTATCTTTTATGATTTAAAAGGTTTTTCATCGCTTTTATCGCTGGGGCTCAGCTTAATAAATAATCCACATCATCGAATCACCCCTGAACTACGGCCAATGATATTATTTAGTATCACGACCATGAATTATTCATGCACTACGGCTAAAGATAATCATGTTTTCATCAACGGTCCGTATCATGCCATAAAACAATTCATGTTTGCACCCTTGGCCGAAGAGAATCCATAGCCATAATCATACCAAAAACTGTCCATCAATGCACTACGGGCCAATGAGGACTTTTTCCACATCATTTGTAACATTACGGTCATGATTACACCGAATAATCCATGGTCATAATCATACCAAGTCCATCTATGCACTACAGGCCACAGATGACTTTCGACAAAATATAAGTGTAAAATCTCAGATTTTACGAATAAAGATTTAATTTTCTCGAAGTATTTTTTTTAATATTATGGTGTGAATTTGAGATAATATTATAGTTGTGGGTAGTATTTATAAATTTTAAATTTTGCAAAGTATGCAAGTTGTTGTATAATTTTCGATTGGTCGGGGAATATTCTTTTTGTCGGGGAATATTCGTACGACGACATAATAATTGGTGGACCCCACAACAGAATTATTATCGGAATGATAAAATGACAAAAATATTTTATTGAAAATAACGGCTGAAGTTTTACCGTTAATACTATTAAACTGCTCGGTAGTAAAAGTACAGTAATACGCGTGGTTGCATAGTAGCACACGGTATTGATTATTGATGCTTACGTGAGAAGTCACTCAGTTATACTCAATTATTGCTGTAGTAATTGTTGCATCATATCTCTCATATTATTGATTCGATTATTGTCACAGTATCATCTGCATTATATGATATATTATTAAGTCAATAATTGAGATGACAAAGTTATTCATATTATTAAATTACAATATTTATAATGTCTAGAAGTTCTGTTAAGGAGAGGTTTGGTCACCTAATTGCGCACCAGTAGGGAGAAATTCTTATTGAAAAGCCCCCTCTTTCCTGGGAACGACCTGGTTGATAAATATTATGAGTTATAATATTAATGATGAATGTTATTAATATTGAAGTTGTGCTCGGAGTTGAATTTAGAGACGCGGACGTGATATTTGAGTCCGGAACGATGAAATTACTAAAAATAGACTATAAACACAAAATTTGCCAGTTTTTACTATTTGGTCAAAAAGTTAATAGTTGCCTTTTTTGGAAAAAGTCAAACTTCAAAATTTCAAAATTTATATTTTTGATAAAAATAGTTTCATTATGTTGGAATTATTTGTGTTAGTGAAAATCGACATTTATTTCGATAAAAATTGATGTTTGGAGGTTATTTTGACTAATCGGGTATTTATCGGATAAATGAGCATTTAATTGCTACTAATTCACATGCTTATATAACTATTTGTTCACATGTGTGTACTATTGAATTACATTCTTATACTATTAGGGGAGTTGGTGCAAAATTGATAATACTTGCATGACTAAGTTAAAAATGGAGGTATAGATGAAGGTACTATACTGTAATTTATATTTTTTACATGATTATACTATTGATTCACATGATTGAACTATTGCTTAACATTATTTACTATTAGGGAAGGTGGTGCAAGTTTGATAATACTTGCAGGACTAAATTAAAAATGAAAGAAAAGTTGGAGGTATTGTACTATAATTTTTCGAGCCCTAAAACGTGCAATTATCGAAACGATATTTTCCTATAAATAGAAGCTCATTCTTCATTCATTTCTCACCAATTCACAAAAGCTTTAGAGCGATTATTATAGAGAGAAATTATAGAGAGAAAGAAGAAGATAAGTCTGCTACCTCACTATTCCAGTATCCAGTTTTTCCAAGGTAGGGAGTATTATTTATTTCTTATCCATGAAGAGAACTTATGTTATTCCATTCTTTATTATTCTATTGGAATAACCTGTATACGCGGGCTACCCTATACTTGGTGAAATTCTTCTGTTATTCCATTCTTTATCATTCTGTTGGAACATCCTGTCTGTGCGTTTACGCCGGACCTGGTTCCATTATTTATCATTCTGTTGGAACATCCTGTCTGTGCGTTCTACGCCGGACCTGGTTCTGTCTTTATTATTCTGTTAGAATATCATGTCTGTGCGTTCTACGCCGTACCTGGTTTCGCCTTTATTATTCTGTTGGAATATCCTGTCTGTGCGTTTTACGCCGGACTTGATTCTGTCTTTATTATTCTATTGGAATATCATGTCTGTGCATTTTACGCCGGACCTGATTCCGTTATTTATTATTCTGTTGAATAACCTGCCTGTGCGGTCTATCGCATGCCTAGTGATTTCTTTTGTTATTCAATTCCTTGTTATACTCAGTTGGTTAAAGTTTTGACTTCTATACTCCATGAAATTAGTGGAATATCCTTGATATTTGCGCTTCATCCAGTATCTTTTCATAGAAATATTCTTCTGAGCATTCTTAAATTTTACTCTACAAAGCAGTATCATGTTGACAATTTGGACATTATTAGTTCCTGTATAAATTAATTATTGAACTTGTTTTATTGAACTCTTATATCATTGTCATCATCCTCATGTTTATATTTTTTTTGAAAGTCATCTGTGGCCAGTAGTGCATAGATGGACTTGGTATGATTATGACCAGGGATTATTCGGTGTAATCATGACCGTAATGTTACAAATAATGTGGTAAAAGTCCTCATTGGCCCGTAGTGCATTGATGGACAGTTGTTGGCATGATCATGACCATTAATGAATACACAAATATTCTTGGCCCGTAGTGCATGGATAATTGTGGTCGTGATACTAAAGAATATCCTTGGCCGTAGTGCAGAGGTGATTCGATGATGTGGATTATTTATTAAGTTGAGTCCCAGTGATAAAAGTGATGAAAAACCTTTTAAATCATAAAAGATAGTAGATTTTATTCTCTACTTGACTCTTTTAATGGATTGCTTGTTCCGCTGCAGTTAAACTTGATGTTTGCTATATTGTATCAGTTTAACACTGTTTAAGGCTAATGATAATTTATTCTGCATTATCTTAGTCATAATATTTCTTACTGGGCTAGTTGAGCTCACCCTTTTACTTTCACTGTTCTCTTCAGGAAATGAGAACGTAGCTAGGACTAGTCGGGGAATAGAGTGATGGTCCTAGATGGTGCATTAGTAGTCCTCACTATTCTGTGAAATAGTGTGATAATAATTGTAATGAGGACTCCTTTTGAGTTTGTATAATCTCTAGTACACAATATTTGTATTCAAACTCACAGTTTATGTTTTGTCTTATTATACACGACAGTTGTATTATTAAGTTGTATTTGAATTCTATACCATGTATCTGGCGACTCAGAATAGGTGATGTATACCTAATTTTGGGGGCGTCACAGTTGGTATCAAAGCTTAGGGATATGATCCCTGGCCGAGATGTGAGATAAGAACTAGGAGGGGAGAGACGGGGAATTCCTTCGCTAGTATGACCTACATAAGTTTATTTGGTATTTAATTGGTCGGTCAGAGTATAGGGATATTATGTGATATGTTATTTAACCCTTGTTTTGTGGCAGTGCTTGAAAATGACATCCGAGAATATTGAGAATAGCAATGGAGAAAAGGAGACCGTTGAGTCTCCACATATCAATAATCAGGATAGTGTGCAACAGGATGTCGATAATCATCCTGTAAACAACAACACTGATCAATTGACGAACGACGGTACATTTAGGAGCTTTTTAGAATTCATGCAACATCAGGTGAAGGCGGCTCCTGTTCATAATGCAGGAGGAAACAATGGCAACCCACGGTTGGTCACCGCTAAGCATAGACAGGCTATTCCAACAGAATACCAATAAAGACGGAACCAGGTTCGGCGTAAAACGCACAGACAGGATATTCCAACCGAATAATAATAAAGACGGAACTAGGTCCGACGTAAAACGCACAGACAGGATATTCCAACAGAATAATAATAAAGACGGAACCAGGTCCGGCGTAAAACGCACAGACAGGATATTCCAACAAAATAATAAAGAATGGAATAACAGAAGAATTTCACCAAGTATAGGGTAGCCCGCGTATACAGGTTATTCCAACAGAATAATAAAGAATGGAATAAATGAAGTTCTCTTCATGGATAAGAAAGAAATAATACTCCCTATGAGTGCAACAAATAATATTCCCTACCTTAGAAGAAACTTGATATAGAAGTTGTGAAGTAGCAGAATACTTTTCTTCTTTCTCTCTATAATTTCTCTCTATAATAATTGCTCTAAAGCATTTGTGAATTGATAAGAAATGAAGGAAGAATGAGCTTCTATTTATAGGAAAATATAGTTTCGATAATTGCACGTTTTGGGGCTCGAAATACTACAGTATAATACCTTCCGCTTTTTCTTCATTTTTAATTTAGTTCTGCAAGTATTATCAATCTTACACCAACTCCCCTAATAGTAAATCATGTGAATAAATAGTATAATCATGTGAAAAATTAATTACAGTATAGTTCCTTCAACTATACCTCCATTTTTAACTTAGTCATGCAAGTATTATCAATTTTGCACCACCACCCCTAATAGTATAAGAATGTGAATCAATAGTACCCCATGAATAATAACTCGTGAATAGTAACTCGTGAATAGTACTTCAACACAAAAGTGCTCCGAATACCCGAATGAACAATATAACCTCCAGACATCAATTATCATAGAAATAAATGTCAATTTCCACTAACACTAATAATCCCAATACAATGGAACAAACAATTTCATCTTTAATCAGCACAACTTATTCATCATTAATATTATAACTTACAATATTTAACAACCAGGTCGTTCTCAGGAAAGAGGGGGGTTTCCGATAAGGATTTCTCCTTATTGGCGTGCAATTAGGTGACCAAACCTCTCCTTGACAGAACTTCTAGAGATTGTCAATATTGCAAATAATAATATGAATAACTTTGTCGTCTCAATTATTGATTTAATAATATAACATATTACACAGATGATACTGTAACAATAATTGAATCAATAATATGAGAGATATGATGTAGCAATTACTGTAGCAATAATTGAGTATAACTGAGTGACTTCTCACGTAAGCATCAATAATCAATACCGTGTGCTACTATGCAACCACGCGTATTACTGTACTTTTAACACCGGGTGTTTCAGCAGTTAACAGTAAAACTTCCGCCGTAATTTTCATAAAATATTTTTGTCTTTTTCTCAATCCGACAATAATTCTGTTGCGGGGTCCACCAATGATTGTACCGTCATACGGATATTCCCCGATAAAAAGAATATTCCCCGACCAATCGAATATTATATAACAACTTGCGTACTTTGCAAAATTTATAAATACTACCCATAACTATAACATTATATCAAATCAACACCATAATATTTAAAAAAATTATTTTGAGAAAATTAAATCTGTATTCATAAAATCTGGGGTCTCACAATTAAGATTCTTCAATCTGATCGAGGAAGAGGATACTTAAGTGGTGAGTTTCTCAATTATCTCAAATAAAATGGTATAATCTCACAATAGAATCCACCAGGGACGCCACAAATGAATGATGTATCTGAAAGGAGAAATCAAACATTGTTGGACATGGTTCGATCCATGTTGATCTTTACCGACCTTCTAGTTTCCTTTTGGGGATATGCCCTAGAATCGACTGCATACCTACTTAACAAGGTACCTACAAAATCCATCCCCAAAACCCTATATGAGTTATGGACAGGAAGGAAACCAAATCTTAAGCATGTTAAGACTTGGGGTTGTCCAGCTTATGTCAAAAAGTTTGAAAACGATAAGCTACATACTAGACTTGACAAATGTAGATTTGTGGGATACCCTAAAGAAACATCGGGGTATTATTTCTATCATTCAACTGATCAAAAGGTGTTTGTTGCCAAATATGTTGCTTTCTTGGAAAATGAGTTTATCCTTGAAGGGGTCAGTGGGAGTAAGATATATCTTGAAGAGGTTCAAGAACCATAAAATACTACAGATCAAAGTGAGGTACCTAACCAAGTAGAGAGTCCTTCTGTACCACACCCTATTCGTAAATCTAGAAGAGTACCAAAGATACCTGATAGGTATGGACTTGTCATAGAGGATGACGATGAGGTACGCATCATAGATGATGATGATCCATTGAATTACAAACAGGCTATGAGTAATAAAGACTCAGAGAAGTGGCAAAAAGCCATGAAATCTGAGATGGACTCCATTTATGTGAACCAAGTATGGACTTTGGTTTCACCACCTGAAGGCATTAAGCCTATTGGGTGTAAATGGGTCTTTAAAAGAAAGACTTGAGCAGACGGCAATGTAGAGACCTATAAGGCCCGACTGGTCGCAAAAATTTTCAAACAAAGACAATGAGTTGACTATGACGAAACCTTCTCACCAGTAGCAATGCTCAAGTCCATTTGAATTTTGCTTGCGATTATAGCTTACCATGACTACGAAATCTGGCAGATGGACATGAAAACGACCTTCCTCAATGGGAAACTTGAGGAGGATGTGTATATGACACAACTAGAGGGATTTGTTTTAAAGGTTGAAACAAATCAAGTTTGTAAGCTACAACGATCCATTTATTGATTGAAGCAAGTTTCTCGTAGATGGAACATCCGTTTTGATGAGACAATCAAAGAGTTTGATTTTATCAAAAATGAGGATGAACCATGTGTGTACAAGAAGGTTAGTGGGAGCACTGTTTCATTCCTCGTATTATATGTTGATGATATATTACTGATAGAGAATGATATTCCTATGCTATAATCAATTAAAATCTGGTTATCTAAACACTTCTCCATGAAGGACTTGGGAGAAGCATCCTATATTTTGGGGATAAAGATCTATAGAGATTGATCTAAAAGGATGCTTGGCTTGTCCCAAGGAACGTACATTGACTCGATGCTAAAGAATTTTAACATGGAATATTCCAAAAGAGGTCTCATGCCGATGAGCCATGGAATACATCTCTCCAAGAAACATGCCCCAAAGATACATGAAGAGAGAGATCGTACGAGTAAGATTCCTTATGCTTCAACAATAGGATCTATCATGTACGGTATGATATGTATTAGACCAGATGTCGCTCATGCACTTATTGTAATAAGCAGATATCAGTGGAATCCAGGAGAAGAATACTGGAAGGCAATGAAAAATATCCTAAAGTACTTAAGAAGAACTACGGATGTATTTCTTGCCTACGGTAGGTCTGAATTGAAACTAGAGGTTTTCACAGACTCAAGTTTTCAAACGGACCAAGATGACATCAAATCCATTTCGGGGTATGTGTTTACCTTAAATTGTGGCGCATTGAGTTGAAAGAGTTCCAAACAGCAAACAGTTACTGATTCAGTGACAGAGGCAGAGTACATAGCTGTAAGTGAAGCTGCAAAGGAAGCTTTTTGGATGAAGAAGTTCATTACCGAACTTGGTGTGGTTCCTAACATTACAGGACCAGTACCTTTATTCTGTGACAACACCGGACCTGTTGCGCAGGCTAAGGAACCCAGGTCTCATCAAAAATCCAAACACGTGTTACGGCGGTTTCATTTGATCAGATAGATCATTGAAAGAGGAGACGTCACCCTGGAGCGTGTGGACTCGCAAGACAATATTGCAGATTCATTTACTAAAGCGTTAACGCAAAAGCAGTTCGATTGTCATTTAGAGAAGATGGGTATGAGATACCACGTCGATTAACTTTAGTGCAAGTGGGAGATTGAAAGTAGTATGCAATACAAGTCAATCATGTATGATGATAAAGTATATACTTTGTAATCAATCTTATTTATTTATTAATAAAAGAATTATTTATTAAAGGCATTTATTATCTACATGGTGTTGTTTTAATAATATGTGATAAACCCATAGTTTTAAGCAATGCTTTTAGAATCATGATGAGATCATGCTAATGAAATCTAAATTCTTAGATAGCTTAAAACTAAAATATTTCCAATCAATAGATTACTAAAAAGGGGATTAGTGAATCCGGATAGATTGGTACGTACGTTGCTTGCTCATTGGATGAGGATGATTGATCTCATGATCATTTGTGTGGAGACACTAAAGCAAGTATATAGGTGCTTATTAGAAAATAAGTTCATTGAACGTGACTCGCTAAGGAATACCTAATGGAGTTTTACTTGTCTGTCAATAGGAATTCCTGTAGTGATAGTAGTACAAATGATCCTTAGACTTGAGATCATCATAGTATCTTATATATAATGAATTACACAGGAGTCTTATATCAGATATCGAGAGATACGTAATTCCAAGTTATTGGAGAGTACGCCCCTTTTTCTATAGAGATAGAAAAAACTAGGGTTTGAGCCAATACACCATTCTTCTTGAAAATTATTCTTCCTTGGTGGATCATCTCTAGAGGCCATACACTTGAGTGGCTAACATTGATCAAAGGAAGGAATCTACCCGGAGATTTAAGGAGATCGCAGAGAAGTAGGAGGTGAATTCGTACTGTGGAAGCTCGTATCTATAAGGGTATGATTCCATAACTTCTTGTTCTTCGTTTTAATTAATAATATGCATAAAGGATGATCCGGGTAATTGGTTTGTGAAATATTTTAAAATCTAATTTTATTTTGCTTCCGCTATTTTTTCAATTTGATTGATACTTTGATTTTCATAAAACCTAACAGAATCCCCATCACCATTTATCATTTTACCAAGGGGAGTTAGATATTAATTCTATGTGGGATGTGGATTGGCTGCCTTACATGATGTGGGATGATGTAATCAGTGGATTTAATTTTGAAGGGATGTTATTGGGATCAAGTAGGGTCCCCTTAACCCACTTTGATATTTTAGAATTCCAGATGTCGGACCGTGTGATGAGACAGTTCGGGTTTATGCAAGGCATACCATCCCCAGCCAAAAACCACTATGACCTTAGGAAGGAGAAAAAAATTTTAAATTTATTGATGTCGAGGATTGCATGGCCTTGAGAGGGGAATACATCTCGATTTGGGAGGCATACATAGATCATCTTGAAGGACAGCAATATGAAATTTCTAATTATGTGTCAGTAGATGATTACATGGCTTGGTATAGGAAAATTACACGCTGTAAAATCCACCGGCCTCGACGGGTAAGGGACCAAGACAGTTCTTATGAGCCTCGGGCCATTTACAACCAATAACACCTTATTCAAATGGTATAAAATTATAGTCTGATTTAATTTATTTATATTACAAATATACTTAATATTACATTTATTGATATTTAGTGTTATTGATATTTGCTTGTGTTCATCTTACATGACAAGTTGAGAGTGCAAAATCTTTACTTGATAAATTTTTAGCACTTACTCAGATGCCTCCCGAGTTGGTTCTGCACAAACACAATTGGGATTACCAATACAGTCTATACGACTTTGAAGTAAGAGGGAAACAAATACCTCGATAGGGGGTCACACAATTTTAGGACCACAATCCCAATTCTCCCAATTCAATGAAGGGCTTGGGAAATAAACTGATTATGCAGTACAAGAGAGCTACATACCCACCGCACAAGCATATGATGAGAGCTCCATTTCCACCACCCAAGCCTACGAGGAGAGCTATATTCCAACCTCTCAAGCCTATGAGGAGTACTGTTACATTCCAACCACCTTTGACTTTGTGGGACTTTCTGACGTCATAGGAGCTAGTTCACTTAAGGTATATATAGTGATGGTTTTAATTAAAGCATATTAATTATTATTATATTCATATTTATAAAAAAATAATGATATATAATAATAATTTACATTTGGGGCTCAATCAGGTACAAGATGTCGGAGATCACATCTCTTATGGACCAAAACGGTCTTAACCTAAAAATTGAAAATTTGGAAGGAGGCATTCATAAATGAACATATGTTTGGAAACGTGGTGGCCGCACAAGAGAATTTACATCCTTTGTCACATCCGTGACATTTATATGATTTAGACCACAGTGCATTGCATTCCTGGACGCTTATATGTTGTTACTACGAGACAGAGAGGAATACTACAAGTCATGGGGAATAAAAATATGGGTCCAATTTGCTTTCATAAATTCATTCTTCATGCATCTTGGGCAGAGATATGTGCCCCCAACTGAAGAGAATCATGCATGTAGTTTTTGCAATCCGTATGTGAACCAAGATGTTGGCCCACCTTTACATGAATGCCAGTATATATTCATGTCGGTGTGTAGTACACATCAAAGCTATTTTTTCTTGTTGATATTCTCAGTTGAAGATTGGATGGTTACCATCATTGACCCGTACTATAATTATACCAAGCATATGAAGTTACGGGAAATGTACTCAGAATTCGTTAAAGTTGCAGTATGTGTAGTTTTAAAATATTTTACTTTTATAATGTCAAATATATTATAAAATTATTAACCAACTACTTTATACATGAAGGTACATTTGATACCATTTTATTTGCGAAATGGTAATCCGATGCGTGAGTGGCCCAACCCTAATCTTAATGTGCAGGTAACAAAGAGCCGACCGAAACAACACAACAACTCAGACTGTGGCATTTTTGTATACAAGTATGTTGATGCTTTCGTTAGGGCCAATGTTGATCTTTGCGAAGAGAAATGGTCATTGGAAGACGTAACTCGTTACCGCATTGCGTTCTACAAAAATTCGCAAGATTACTTCCGGAATCTGAGATATAGAAAATGTTCTAGTGTTATCTCATGTACACTATGTGGATAAGAATATCTATTTGGTTGAACTGTATGAGATTTTGAAATTCATAACTTAGTCATATTAATATTATTTAATCACATAAAATATTTACAAAATCAAATATTAAATACTAACTACTTGTATTTCATAATATTCAATGGACAGAGTTCATAAAGAAGCATGGATTCAAAAAAGAACATGGCTTAATTGTTAATATTCATATAAAAGTGGATATTAAGATTAATAAAATAAATTATTATAATCTTTTATCATCATGTATGATTTTGGAGGAAATGCAATGTTATAATAATAAACATTTACATTAATATTATTATGCAATGTCAATAATAATAATAATAATAATAATAATAATAATAATAATAATAATAATAATAATAATAATAATAATAATAATAAAATGTTTTGCATCGACAAGATGGAATATAATATTTTTTTAATATTAATATTAATATTAATATTAATATTATTATTAATATTAATAATAATAATCATTGCCCCTTTTTTCTTAAAATATACTTAACTTTTTCAACACAAAGTGAGTATACAAATTAAAAATAAATAATAATAATAATAATAATAATAATAATAATAATAATAATAACAATAATAATAACAATAATAATAACAATAATAATAATAATAATAATAACAATTAACATTTTACTATTATAACAAACCCACTTTATTATTAATATTAATATGAAAATAAATATTAATACAAGAGAAAATGTCTTATTGTATGATTTGGGGGGGGGGGGGGAAATGTAATGTTTTAATATAAAGACTAATCCTTGCGAGAAATGAACAGCTAGGCCAGTGGTGCTCGGGTGGTCATATGACGAGGGTTTGAAGCGGGAGGTTGCCAGTTCGAATCTGGTTAGAAGCAAATTTTTGGAAATAATTCTTTTAAAGACCAAGGGAATTTTTTTTAGTTTTTTATTCTAAACCGGCACAGCTTGTAGCGACTGGAATTTTTTTTATTTTTTATTAACAGCCGACACAGTTTGTAGCGGCCAGACATTTTTTATATTTTTTTTAAGTTTACCAAATGTGCTGAGTCATGACTATATAATGGGAGAAATGAGTAAAAAATAAGAAGGCACAACCGCTACAACATGTAGCGGTTGGTTTTTTTAATATTAAAAATTCTTTTTGTTTAACCAAACTGACAATATGTTGACCATGTGGGGCCCTTATATTAAAATAAAAGACGCTAGAACATGTTTTCGGGCACAACATGTTGTAGCAGCTGTGTAAATTTTATCATTCAATCTAAGCCTTCCAATAAGTTGATTAACGGTCCGAAAATGGATTGTTAGAACAGTGTCCATGACAACCGGTTGTGTCACCCCCAAAATAGGCCCACACAACTCATTCTGAGTCACCAAATACATGGTACAGAAAAATAACTACAACTTCACTATTACAATTGTCGTACAAAAATACGACAACACATGCTATGAGTTTAAATACAAATATTGTCTTCTAGACAATATCCAAACTCAAATAAGTTCTCATTACAATTATTGATACACTATTTTACAAAATAGTGAGGACTACTAAAACAACTGCCTTGAAACATCACTCCACACCCCGACTAGTTCCTGCTATATTCTCGCCTCCTGAGAAGAAAAATGGAACAAAAAGGAAAAGATTGAGCTCAACTAGCCTAGTAAAGAATATTATGACTAAGATAATGTAGAACAAATTATCGTTAGCCTTCAATAAATCAGATAAAATATAATGGAGAACAAGTTTTAGATCAACATTCGCAACGAAAATAACAATTCATTAGAAGAGTTAAGTAGAGAATGAAATCTACTATCTTCTATGATTTAAAAGTCCATCATCAATATTTTATCCCTGTAACATCAATCGATATACATTCTGAATCAAATATTCATCTTTGCACTACGGGCCAAAGATATTCATTTGTATCATCAGTTGGTCATGTTCATCTCAACACCTGTCCATCTTTGCACCACTGGCCAAAGATATTCATCAGGTAATCATTCATCTTTACAATACAGGCCAAAGATATTCAGTTATATCATCATTTAGGACTAAGGATGATGAAAAATATTTTAAAGAAACGAATCCAGTGAGATGAAAGGACAAAGATTAGGGATTCGTACTTCAATTTATCCAAGTTTAAAAATACTCCATAATAATCAATTGTGGAGTAAAATTCAAGAATGAAGATCAAAATATGGATACAATCAGAGATAGTAACCATAATAGACCACTTGGACAAAGAAAAGAAAATTTATTTTTTTTGTGAATAGTGTTGTATTCGTTAATAGTGTCGTATACGTGAATAGTAACCTCGACACAAAAAGGTAGAAATTCCATAAGAAAAATTATACTTCGTGAATAGTATTATATTCGTGAATAGTGTTGTATACGTGAATAATGTCATATACGTGAACAGTAACCTTGACATGAAAAGGTAAAAATTTCATAATAAAATTCATACCAATATTTTGGTATAATGATATTGAAGGAAATAACATCATTTACAAAGAGAATAACATCCTTTACCTCAAAAGAATAGTACTTCTGGCTAAAATATCTGATATAATGTTGAAGGAAACTTACACTAAATAGAAACACTTAAGATATCTAAATACTCACAAAATACATTCGATATTATAGAGAGAGAAAACTTCAAATTCTGGTGTCATTTTCAATTCTAACCTAAGCACCCTATTTATAGAAAAATGCTTATAATGCCAAAGAAGAATAACCTGCTACCGGTGGCTTTCACCCATTGCTATTCACGCACACCACACTTGAAATTTAGCAATTTTTTCCACAACAACCAAAAGTGGGGTCCACCCATATTTTTAATGAAAACATTTATTTCCAAAACTTCAATAATTCATAATAAATAGCCCTTTTTATCAGAAAAATATGAACCTTATGTCCATTCCATATAAAATATAATTCTCTACAACTTTGTAGAAGAAAGTGTTCCAAAATTCCAAACAAAAAATGACCGAAAATCACATACGAACGATTTTTAATACGTTCATTTCGACAAAATACTGATAAAATACCTCAGCATTAATTCCTTCACTTTTATCCACATAAAATAAATATTTCCTTATCATATAAATAAATAATTAATTATTCACAAATAATATTATAGAATCACAATAATGACAACCAGGTCGTTCCAAGGAAAGATGTGGCTTTCCGATAAGGATTTCTCTTTATTGGCGCGCAATTAGGTGACCAAACCCCTTTCCTAGATAGAACTTCCTTAGACATTGCCAATAATGCTATCTAATAATATTATTCAAATAATATGAATTATTGATCTGATAATGGGAAATACTGTGCAGTGACAATTATTAAAATAATAATAATATAAAATATCAACGTAACAATTATTGAATCAATAAAATAAAATATTGAACAGTAATTACTGTAACAATTATTGAGTAGTGTCTTCTTACGTAAGAATCAATAATCCAAAAATACTATGCAATACCATGTGCTACTGTGCAATCACACATATTATTATACTTTAACCACCAGATATTCTTACAGTGTTAACGGTAACAACTACGCCGTTATTTATACAAAAACTCAAACTTATCGTTTTCTTTATCTGACAGTTTCCGTTATGGGGCCCATAAATAGCTGCGCCATCGTACGAATATTCCTCGATAGAAAGAATATTCCACGACCAAACAAATATTCTCCGACAACAATGAATATTTTATAACAAATTGCTTAGTTAAAACATATACGCATTTTACCCATAACTAACCACATTAATCAAATCCACCCCTTACTATTTGAAAATAATGAATAGAGGAAAATCAATTTTATTTATAAAAAGTTAGGGTCATACAACCTTCCCTCCTTATGAAATTTTGTTCTCGAAATTGACGTATATACCTGGTATTTCGAAAAGGTGAGGGTACCTCGCTTTCATTTTTGATTCCAACTCCGAGGTCATTTCCTCAATAGTATGGTTCCTCCATAAAACTTTGACTTGTAGTATAACCTTTGTGCGTAGGACATGCTCCTTCCTATCCAAGATCTTGACATGTACCTCCTCGTACGTTAAATCTTCGGTTATCTCATCTGGTTCTAACTCAATAATGTGGTTTGTGTCTCTCACATATTTACGAAGCACATATATGTGAAAAATATTATAAACACGAGACATGTTTGGAGGTAATGCGAGTCTATAGGCCACATTTCCTACTCGGTCAAGAATTTCAAATGGACCAATAAATCGTGGATTAAGCTTTTCTCTCTTCTTGAATCTTGTAACTCTCTTCCATGGAGCAACACGTAACAATACATGATCCCCAACATTAAATTCCACGTCCTTACGATGAAGATCCGCATAACTCTTTTATCGATCATGTGCCATTTGTATACGTTGTCGGATCATTTGGATCTTCTCTATAATCATACGTACCAATTCTGGTCCCAAAAATATTGCTTCTTCCACCTCATCCCATCATACTGGAGAGTGACACTTTCATCCACACAATGCTTCGAATGGAGCCACACCTATACTTGCCTAATAACTGTTGTTGTAGGAGAATTCTACCAATGATATGTACTTATCCCAACTTCCTTTGAAATCTAGGACACAGAGTCTTAATAGATCTTCAAGAGTTTGAATAGTCCTTTACGATTTTCCGTCCATTTGAGGATGGTATGCCGAACTGAATCATAAATCTATGCCCATATCTTTCTACAAACTAACCCAAAATCGTGAAGTGAATCTTGGGTCACGATCTGAAACTATGGATACTGGCATGCCATGAAATCTCACAATCTCATTCACGTACATACGAGCAAGACGTTCAAGGGAATAAGTCTCCCTTATCGACAAGAAATGAGCAGACTTGGTTAATCTATCAACAATAACCCAAATCGCATCTATGCCTTAAGAAACCTTGGGAAGACCCATAACGAACTCCATGGTAATGTGTTCCCACTTCTATTTCGGAATCTCAAGTGGTTCTAATGGACCCTTTGGCACTTGATGCTCTGCCTTTACACGTTGACAAGTTAAACACCTCGAGATAAAATCCGCGATCTCTCTCTTCATATTGCTCCACTAAAATGTATGTCAAAGATCATAATACACTTTGGTACTCCCAGGATGGATGGCAAATGGTGTGTTGTGTGCCTCTATCATAATTCTATGCTTCAAGTCAGAATTGTTAGGAATGCAAAGTCTGGAGTTAACTCGAAATATTCCTTCTTCATCGATTCTTGCCTCTAGAATAGCACCTTCTTGTACTTTCTTATTTATACGCATCAGCTCTGGGTCTGTGGCTTGAGCAACTTTAACTTTATCGATTAAAGTCGGTTCTACTCGTATATTTGATATCATCACGTGGGTACTTGGATCCTTTAACTTTATCTCCATCCTTTGTAAGCCGTACAAAATGGGTCTTTGTGTTAACAACATCGCACTCGTACCCGCATACGATCTTCTACTCAATGTGTCAGCTACCACGTTTGCTTTTCCAGGATGATATTGAATGGTATGGTCGTAATCTTTCAACAGCTCGAGCCAACGTCGTTACTGTTAGGTTTGTAATATTCAAGAACGCAATCAAATTGCACAAAATAAGCGGAAACGTGGAAAATTAAAGTTTTAAAAATTTTAAAAATCATATACCCGTATCATCCTTTATGCACAATTATTAATTAAACGAAAAAGATAAAGAATAAGAATCATACCCTTGAAGATACGAGCTTCCTCAGGTACAAGTTCACCTCCAATCTTTTTCACGTTCAACTTGAATCTACCGGGTTTGGTTCCTTCCTTTGATCAACGTTAGCCACCCAAGTGTTTGGCCTCTAGAGGTGATCCACCAAAGAAGAAGAAAGATTCAAGAAGATGGGTGGTTGGCTAAACCCTAGTTTCTATCTCTATAGAAAATGAACGTACTCTCCAACTATTGGAATTGCGTATCACTGATATATGATATAAGACTCCCCTTATAAAGATATCAGGTAACCCTATTAAAATAAGGTATTATTTATTTAATTAAACTCTTTTAATTAAATGGGCTCCCTAATCTTATTAGGGATAATTAATTAAACTCCTTTAACTAATTTTCCCTCCTAATCCTATTAGGAATAAATGAGAGTACTTATATTAAATTAATTCCTAAACTCTTTTAGAAATTAAAATAATAATAATTGTAATAATATTAATAAGACTCATCTTATTAATTTATATTTAATATTTCTAAAATATTAAATAATAAATATTAAGCTATTTAATTTATTATATCACCATAGATTAAATTAAATATACTTAACATATTATTACGATTATACCATTAACTTCTTAAATAATTATTCTTCCTTTTATGGTGTGACCCTTTAGGTTCTCCATATTAAACCGGTTGTGAATAAATCAATTAGAACAATTCTAATCTTATTTAAATAAATAAATTAAACTATTAATTTATTTAAATAAATAATATTTATTCTACAATAGGGATAAGTCTCCCTAGTGATTAACGACTTTCCAGATAATATAGATTTCAACATTAATCATAAAAGAACTTTTGAGTAAATAGTTACTGTACAATTTAATCCTTTCACCATACAATATCCTAATTAAATAAAAGACATGAAATTATTGTCAAGTCTTATTTTATTTAATTATATGTATTTCAACTCTTAAATGCACAACTCCAAATAATGTAAATTAGAAACTCCTTTCTAATTTCATTCTGCCTTGGCTAAGGACTTCTGGGTTGTCATTTATCGAATCACATAGGACATTTCTCTTCTTTTACTAGAAGTGGAATATTTTTTATTGATCATACATTATCTCCATGTACAACTTATTATACCCAAGCATACCCTTTGATATACTCTAAGGGTCTTAAGGAATAACTCAAAGTATAACTCATCATACACAAGATACTATGATGATCTCAAGTCCAAGGATCACTTGTACTACTATCACTACAGGAATTCCTACTGACGGGCAAATAAAATGCCATTAGGTATTCCTTAGCGAGCCACGTTCAGTGAACTTATTCTCTAATAAGCACTTACATACTTGCTTTAGTGTCTCCACACAAATGATCATGAGATCAATCATCCTCATCCAAGAATTTAGATCTCATTAGAATGATCATCATCATTATTCTAAAAGCATTGCTTAAAATTATGGGTTTATCACATATTATAAAACAACATCATGTAGATAATTAAAAGCCTTTAATAAATTAATACTTTTTTTAATCAATAGATAAGATTGTTACAAAGTAAATGTTTTATCATCAAACATGATTGACTTGTGTGCATACTACTTTCAATCTCCCACTTGCACTAAAGTCAATCGTCATGGTATCTCATACTCTTCTTCTCTAAGTGACGATTATCCTGCTGTTGGATAAGCTTTAGTAAATGGATATGTAATGTTGTTCTTGAGAGTCCACTATCTCTATAGTGATTTCCCATCTTTCAATGATTCTTTAATCAAATGAAAGTGCCACAACACATGTTTAGATCTAAGATGAGACTTAGGAACTATTCCTAGTTCTGTAATGAACTTTTCATCCAAACAATTAACTTGTAGCTTCATTTATAGTTATATACTTTGTCTTTATCACTAAACCAACAACTCTTTTCTGTTTGAAACCTTTCCAATTCACTGCACCACCGTTCAAGGTAACGATTTACCTTAAAGTGGATTTTCTGTTGTCTTGGTTTATCTAAAAAACTTGAGTCTGTTAAGCCCTCTAGTATTAATTTAGACCCACCATGAATATGATCACATCCTTAGTTCCAATTAAGTACTTTAAGATATTTTTCATTGACTCACAGTGAACTTCTCTAGAATATGACTGATCAACATCAGGTCTCATACATTTCATTGCATACATGATAGTTCTCATGCGATCTCTCTTTTATGAGTCTATGGGGACCATTAAGAGAGATTCACTCCATGGCTCATCAACATGAGACATCTCTTGGAGTTTGTCATGCTAAACGACTTTAGCATCAAATGAATATACGTTCCTTGGGTTAAGTCAAGTATCCTATTAAATCTATCTATATAGATTTGTATCCCCAATAATGATACTCTTCCCAAATCATTCGTGGAGGAATGTTTAGATAATTTTATCTTTACTAATTGTAGCATTGGTATGTAATTCCTTATCCGTAGTATATCAACATATAATACTAAGAATGTCACGACGCTCCCACTGACCCTTTTGTACACACTTGGTTCATTCTTATTTTTGATAAAATCAAACTCTTTTGATTATTTCATCAAAACGAATGTTTTATTTTGAGAAGCTTGCTTCAATCCAATTCTCTAAGTGTCTACAACTCTTACCTCATCGTATGTAACTGGTTCATCATCTTCTATGATGTGTACCTCATCATCATCACATAAGATGAATCCATACCTCCTAGGTATCTTCGGTATTATTCCAGATTTACGATTCGGTTGTGGTACAATAGGTCTATCTATAGGTTCCTCTTATTTGACTTATAGTATTTTGTGGTTTTTGAACTCTTCAAGATCTACTATCCTCCCACTAGCCCCTTCAATGATAAACATCTTTATCTTAGAAGGCAGCGTGCTTCATAACAAACACCTTTTGCTAAGTAGGATTATATAACATATACCCTAAACTTACTTTAGGATGTCTCACAAATCTTTACTTGTCAAATCTTGTCCCAAGCTTATCCTTTGAAACCTTTTCACATAAGCTGGACAACCCCTTATCTTAACTTACTTAAAATTAGGAATCCTTCATGTCCATAACTTTTATGGAGTCTTGTAGCCGGATTTTAAGGTTACCTTTTCTCAGATATGCAGCCATTTCTAGGACATGACCCCAAAGGGATACTGGAATGTCGGTAAAATCATTATGGACCGTACCATGTCCAATAAGGTACGATTTTTCCTTTCAGATACATCAATCCATTATTGCGTATCAAGAGGCGTCCATTATGAGAAAACCATTTGAGATGATTTAGAAACTTATTGCACAAGTATTTATTCCTTGATCTAATCAAAGAATCTTAATACTTTTCCAATTTGTTTCACTTCTGAATTCTTTGAACCTTTCAAATAATTCACACTTGTATTTCAGTAAATACACACATTCAACTCTTTGAATTATCATCTTCTTTTCTTATACTAGTTTGTTCAATATATAAAATAATTTTTCATGTAAGTCAAGTATAGAAAATCTATTAAGTAATATTCTAGTTCTATACAAAATATTATTATTATAAATAGAACAACAATTTTTCTTAAATATAATACCAAAGATTTCATTGTCCAACAACAAAATAGAAATAATATTTCTAACAAGTACTGGAATACAATAACAACTTATTGACTTAATAGATTTGCCCGTAGGCATTGCTAAACTATAAGTTCCTATGGCTAATGCAACAACCTTTGCTTTATTTACTAAACATATGATTACTTATATTTGTTTAGCATTCTACTTCTACTTGGTCCCTTCATAAATCTATATTTATGATAACCAAAGTCGGTATCCAATACCCAAGTAGAAGCTTGACTTAAAGAAAAATGTATTTTAAATCATGAACAAAATTGTATTTGTAACCGAAACTTCACTAAGCTTCTTCTGGTTAGCTCTGCAAGATGCTTCTCGCATTTTCTTTCCAGTGTCCAGGCTTATTGCAGTGGAAGCAAACTCCTTTGCTATCCGTATCTGTTTTATTTTTATTATCCTTTGTTTTTGCCTTTCTATTTACTTTCTTTGAATCATTCTTCTTTTTAGAAGATCCTTTGGCCCCTACCAGTAAGACATGGTCTTTCTTGGTTAGAAAGTGACTCTCAACATTTTTCAATATGTTAAGAAAATCAGCGAGGCTGATATCTAGCTTATTCATATGAAAAATTCACAAAAATTATGAAAGGAGTCCGGGAGTGAGTGCAAGATCAAATCTTGGCTTAACTCTCCATCCATGACAAAACCCGTTGTCCTAATTGATCAATCAAATTGATTATGTTAAGGACTTTTATTTGTACTGTAGTGTCATCGGTCATTCTAGATCGGAAGAGCTCTTTAGATATCTGATATCTATCAGTCCTACTTTCTTCACCATCAACTACTTGATGTGCAGGAATATAGTAAGATCATCCATAGTTTCATGCTGACGCTGAAGCTCATTACTCATGGATGCGAGCATGATGCATTGAGCCAACTGTGCATCATCTTGCCACTTTCTAAAAGTTGCAATCTCTTCCTCAGAGGCATTGTCTGCAACCATTGCAGGGATAGGCGTAGTAAGGACATAAGATATCTTTTCAGCCGTGAGAACTTTTCTCAATTTCTTAACCAATCCGTTTAATTCGATCCGATTAATTTAGCATCTAATATGCTACGCACTGATAGTAATTTTAGACATCGTAAAATTTTGTAAATGAATTTATAATTAACAACATTTTAGCATACATTCTTTTATTAATTACCAAAATAATTTAGGTCTTGTTTTAAATTGGTATCTCCTACTATTTTTTATGAAACTATATTACCCTCACTTATATAGTTCGACAAAATCTAATTAAAGATTTGTTAGTGAGAATAAGGATCCCATTTCAAATATATATAGCCTTGTGGTGACACAACAAACTGTATATAAATAAATTGGTAGACAACTCTTGTCAATTACATCAACTATGTAACTCCTTGTATTTTGCCTCTTAGATCATAATGGTCAAGTGTGTGCACATCCGAACTAAAATGATTTAAGTTAAGTCCAACCTAGCACTCCATATATTCAAAAAAGAAAAATATTATCCTTGTAGTGACACAACAAAACAAAACAACATTGTTCAATTTTTCTTTATAAGCATCAAATGTGATAAAATTAACATCTCAAAGAATTAAGATAAGCCTTGTGGTGACACAACAAACTTATAATAATTAATTGATACTCTATTATTTTTTATTATGCTAGAAGGCGACGTTCGATATTCCAAATATCTTTGAACGCTTAGAACTTAATATAAAAAATTTGAGGGGTTTGTTATTAATTTGTCTCATCTTGTTTAGCGCGCGCGCATGGACACACACACACACACACACACACACACACACACACACACACACACACACACACACACACACATATATATATATATATATATATATAGTATACGCATGCACATATAGAATATTATATTCTACTTGGATTGATTATGGACTTTTATTCTAGTTTGGTTCACTAGAGCCACCAAGTGAACCAAAAGGTCAAAACCTAGGGGTGCAAGAATTAATATTTAATATAACTATTGCATTTAAACATGGGCTCCATTACAATCGGGTCTTCAAGCGCTCCTTGCTCCTTGATCTCCAATTCTTCAAAATTAATTATAATTATTCCTATTACAAAACTATTTTAAAATAAATAGAAACCTTGATCAGCAGTCAAGGGGAAGTACATAGGAGGGAGATAGAATTTACATTAAGAAAAATTAGAGAAGACGAGGTACGCAGACCCCATTTAATAAAACTGATACATTCATGCATTTAACTAAAATAAAATCCAATCACATTGGTCAATAGTACATAATCAATCCCATTTATTATATACGCATTACCATATGCATCAATAAATAACATTCATCTTATGAATAATAAACATTCAATATGTATATTGATATCATTTAATGGGCAAATTTAGTTAGTATAAAATCTAATTTTGAATCAAAATAAACTCCTTTATTTTTATTCCAAATTTAAACTAAAATAAACCTCTTTTATTTCAATTTATCCAATTTTGAATAAAATAAACTATTTTATTTTAATCAAAATCTTTAATCAAAATAAACTCCTTTATTTTAATTAATTATGGAATCCAATTCTAAGAAAAAAAAACTCCTTTATTAAAGAAAACACGTATTTTGTTTCCTATTCACAAATAAACTCCTTTATTTTGAATAATATGAAATCGTATTTCATATCTAAATAAACTCCTTTATTTAAGGAAACAAGGATTTTGTTTCCTATTCACAAATAAACTCTTTTATTTTGAATAATGTGACGCCCCCAAAATTAGGTATACATCACCCATCTTGGGTCGTCAGATACATAGTACAGAATACAAATACAACTTAATAATACAACTGTCGTGTACAATACGACAAAACATAAACTGTGAGTTTGAATACAAATATTATCTTCTAGAGAGTATTCATACTCAAAAGGAGTCCTCATTACATTTATTAACACACCATTACATAGAATAGTGAGGACTACTAACTAATACTATCATTCGGACCATCACTCCGTACCCCGACTTGTCCCAGCTACGTTCTCATTTCCTGAAGAGAACAGTGAAAGAAAGGGTGAGCTCAACTAGCCCAGTAAGAAATATTATGACTAAGATAATGCAGAATAAATTATCATTAGCCTTCAACAATGTTAAACTGATAAAATATAATAGACATCAAGTTTAACTGCAGCGGAACAAGCAATCCATTAAAAGAGTCAAGTAGAAAATAAACTCTACTATCTTTTATGATTTAAAAGGTTTTTCAACACTGCGATCGCTGAGACTCAGCTTAATAAAATCATCGAATCACCCCTGCACTACGGCCAAGGATATTCGTGTATTCATTAATGGTCATGATCATGCCAACAACTGTCCATCAATGCACTACGGGCCAATGAGGACTTTTACCACATCATTTGTAACATTACGGTCATGATTATACCGAATAATCCCTGGTCATAATCATACCAAGTCCATCTATGCACTACATGCCACAGATGACTTTCAACATTTTATAAACATGAGGATGATGACAATGATATAAGAATTCAATAAAACAAGTTCAAGAATTAATTTATCCAGAAATTAACAACGTCCAAATTGTCAACATGATACTGCATTGTGGAGTAAAATTCAAGAACGCTTAGAAGAATATTTTCTTGAAAAGATACTGGATGAAACGCAACTATCAAGGATATTCCACAAATTTCATGGAGTATAGAAGTCAAAACTTAACCAACTGAGTACAATAAAGAATGGAATAACAAAAGAAATCACCATGCATGCGATAGACCGCACAGACAGGTTATTCCAATAGAATAATAAATAATGGAACCAGGTCCGGCGTAAACGCACAGACAGGATATTCCGACAGAATAATAAATAATGGAACCAGGTCCGGTGTAAAACACACAGACAGGATATTCCAACAGAATAATAATAAAACGGAACCAGGTCCGGTGTAAAACACACAGACAGGATGTTCCAACAGAATAATAAACGGAACCAGGTCCGGTGTAAAACACACAGACAGGATGTTCCAACAGAATAATAAACGGAACCAGGTCCGGTGTAAAACACACAGACAGGATGTTCCAACAGAATAATAGAAGAATGTCACCAAGTATAGGGTAGACCGCGTATACTGGTTATTCCAACAGAATAATAACAAATGGAATAACAGAAGTTCTCTTCATGAATATAAAAGAAATAATATTCCCTACCGTTTTAAAGAAGAGCTGAAGTAAGGAAGTAGTAGCAGAATACTCTTCTTCTCTCTCTCTATAGTTTCTCTCTATAGTTTCTCTCTCTAGAGTTCAGTGAATTCGTAAGAAATAATGAAGGAATGAGCTGCTATTTATAGAAAAATAGAATGCATAGTAACTAATCCATGAACGGTCCAGATTGATTACTTTAATCTGACGGTCCATATTTAAAGAAAAATCTTTTAAATAAAATAAAATATATTCTATTTATAGAATAACTTTAATAAAGTATTTTGTTTTATATAAAAAGATGTTTCTGTTTTATTACGTTAATAATACGAATAAAACAAAACGTCATTATCGCTAAATAATTCATATTATTAACTGACAATAATAGAATCAAACTGAGTGACTTCTCACATAAGCATTAATAATCAATACCGTGTGCTACTATGCAACCACACGTATTACTGTACTTTTACTACCGAGTAGTTCAACAGCAACAATGGTAAAATTTCCGCCGTTATTTTTAATAAAATATTTTTTGTCGTTTTCTCAATCCGACAATAATTCCGTTGTGGGGTCCACCAATAATTGTGTCGTTGTACGAATATTCCCTGTTAAAACGAATATTCCCCGACCAATCGAATATTATATAACAACTTGCGTACTTTGCAAAATTTATAAATATTACCCACAACTATAACATTATATCAAATTAACTCCATAATATTCAAAAATGATATTTAAAAAAAAATTCATCTTTATTTATAAAAGTTGGGGTCTTACAACCTCCCCTTCTTATGAAATTTCGCCCTCGAAATTAGGGTACGTACCTGGTATGTCGAAGAGGTAAGGATACCTTGATTTCATTTCTGATTCTAACTCCCAAGTCATTTCCTCAACATCGTGGTTTCTCCACAAAACTTTGACTTGAGGTATAACCTTGGAGCGTAGAATATGTTCCTTCTTATCCAAGATTTGAATAGGAACTTCTTCATACGTCAAATCCTCCGCTATTTCGTCTGGTTCTAACTCAATAATGTGGTTCGGGTCTTCCACATATTTGCGTAACATGGATATGTGGAAAACGTTATGAACACGAGACATACTTGGCGGTAAAGCGAGTCTATAAGCCACAGTTCCTACTCGATCGAGGATTAAAAATGGACCGATGAATCGAGGATTTAGCTTTCCTCTCTTTCCAAATCTTGTAACTCCTTTCCATGGAGCAACACGTAAGAACACATGATCTCCTACATCAAATTCCACGTCCTTTCGATGAAGATCAGCATAACTCTTTTGTCGATCTTGTGAGGTTTTTATACGTTGTCGGATCGTTTGAATCTTTTCTGTAGTCATACGTACCAACTCCGGTCCCAACAACGTTGCTTCGCCCACCTCATCCCAGCATACTGGAGAACGACATTTTCTTCCATACAATGCTTCGAATGGAGCCATGCCAATACTTGCTTGATAACTGTTGTTGTAGGAAAACTCCACCAATGGTAAGAACTTGTCCCAACTTCCCTTGAAGTCAAAGACACAGAGTCTTAATAGATCTTCAAGAGTTTGAATAGTCCTCTCTGATTGTCCGTCCGTCTGAGGATGATATGCTGAACTAAATCGTAACTCCGTGCCCATAGCTTTTTGTAAACTAACCCAAAATCGTGAAGTGAATCTTGGGTCTCGATCAGAAACTATGGATACTGGCATACCATGCAGTCTTACAATCTCGTTTATATACATACGAGCAAGACGTTCAAGTGTATAAGTTTCTCGTATCGGTAAGAAATGAGCAGACTTGGTCAATCTATCAACAATGACCCAAATCGCATCAATACCTTGAGAAACCCTGGGAAGACCGGTAACAAAATCCATGGTGATGTGCTCCCACTTCCATTCTGGAATTTCAAGTGGTTGCAATGGACCTTTTGGTACTTGATGCTCCGCCTTGACTCGTTGACAAGTTAGACACCTTGAGATAAACAATGCTATCTCTCTCTTCATATTGCTCCACCAAAATGTATGACGAAGATCATGATACATTTTGGTACTTCCAGGATGGATTGCAAATGGTGTGTTGTGCGCCTCCATCAGGATTTCATACTTTAAATCAGGGTTGTTAGGAACACAGAGTCTGGAGTTGACTCGAAGTATTCCTTCTTCATCGATTCTTGCTTCCGGCATAGAACCTTCTTGCACTTTCTTCCTCATACGCATCAGCTCCAGGTCTGTAGCTTGAGCAGCTTTAACTTTATCGATTAAAGTCGGTTCTACTCGTATATTCGCCATCATCACATGGGTCCCTGGAGTCTTCAACTCTATCTCCATCCTTTGCAAGTCACACAAAATGGGCCTTTGCGTTGTTAATATTGCATTTGTACCCGCATATGATCTTCTACTCAATGCGTCAGCTACCACGTTCGCTTTTCCAGGATGGTATTGAATGGTATGATCATAATCTTTCAACAGTTCAAGCCAACGTCGTTGTCGCATGTTGAGTTCCTTTTGAGTGAAGAAATATTTGAGACTTTTATGATCCGTAAAGATCTCCACTTTCTCCCCATACAAGTAATGCCTCCAAATTTTAAGTGCAAAGACAACAGCTGCCAACTCTAGATCATGAGTAGGATAATTCCTCTCATATTCCTTGAGTTGTCTTGATGCATAGGCTATGACTTTTCCATGTTGCATGAGAACGCATCCCAACCCTTTGCTCGAAGCATCACTGTAGATGACAAATCCCTCCGAGCCAGATGGTATTGTTAGAACAGGTGCTGAAATGAGTCTCCTCTTGAGTTCTTGAAAACTCTGCTCACATTCTTCGCTCCAACCAAACTTTGTATCTTTCCGAGTCAGCTGAGTTAATGGAGTAGCGATTCGAGAAAATCCTTCCACGAATCTGCGATAATAACCAGCTAAACCAAGAAAGCTACGTACCTCGGTCACTGATTTAGGTTGCTCCCAGCTTTGAATAGCTTCAATCTTTGCCGGGTCAACAGATATTCCACGACTTGATACTACGTGCCCAAGGAATGCTACCTCTTCCAGCCAGAACTCGCATTTCTTCAACTTGGCATAAAGTTTGTATTCACGAAGCTTTTGGAGTACCAGCCTCAAGTGTTGCTCATGATCTTCACGGCTTTTGGAATAAACAAGGATGTCATCGATAAAGACGACCACAAAGTGATCCAAATATTCCTTAAATACCCTGTTCATCATATCCATGAAGGCAGCAGGAGCATTAGTCAATCCAAAAGACATAACTAAGAATTCATAATGCCCGTACCGAGTTCTAAAAGCCGTCTTTGGAATATCCTCAGTTCTAACCTTCAGCTGATGATATCCAGAACGAAGATCGATCTTTGAAAAGAATTGTGCTCCTTGCAACTGGTCAAACAGGTCATCAATACGTGGCAATGGGTACCTATTTTTGATGGTGACATGATTCAACTCCCGATAATCAATACAAAGTCGCATACTCCCATCTTTCTTCTTCACGAACAGAACAGGAGCACCCCAAGGAGAAGTACTAGGACGAATAAAACCAATGTCTAATAATTCCTGCAGTTGGGTCTTTAACTCCTGAAGTTCAATAGGAGCCATTCGATATGGGGCTTTGGAAATGGGTTTTGTACCAGGTTCAAGGTCGATACAAAATTCAATTTCACGCTCTGGGGGTAGGCCAGGAAGTTCTTCGGGAAATACGTCAGGAAATTTATTAACAACAGAAATATCATTCAAAGCTGACGTATTTTTGTTTAGATCTGTGACATGAGCTAAGAAAGCTTGACATCCGTTTTTCAATAAACGAATAGCTTTATGGCTTGAGATGACAGCGATTGATTTTAATGGTTTGGTTGCTTGAATTCGCATAATAGGTCGATTAGGAATATGAAAGCTAACAACCTTACGAAAACAATCAATTTTTGCATGATGAGTAGTTAACCAATCAATCCCTAGAATCACGTCAAATGTAAGTATTTTTAATGAAATAAGATCGACAGGTAATGTGTGGGTACCAACTTGAACCAAACAAGACTTATAAACCGTGGATGTAATGAAGGTTTCTCCCAATGGAGTTTCAACTGCTAAGTCAAAGTCTAATTTCTCCGGAATCAAATTTAATCGATGAGCGCAAGTAGGAGAAATAAAAGAATGGGTTGAACCGGTATCAAATAAAGTATAGACTTCGTTAGAGTTTATGATAAGCTTACCCGTGATGACCTCATTCGGGTTCCTTGCGTTCTGGGAGGTCACAACAAACGCTCTCCCTTGCACAACCGGTTTTGACTTTTCTGGGACGGCTTTTGGTGCCTCCATCCTAGCTGCATTTGTCTTCGGTAAACGACAAAATCGAGCTAAATGACCTTCTCTTCCACAATTATAACATGCTTTGGACGGCATCGCGCAGTTTGGACTGATGTGCCCCTCCCCTCCGCATTTGAAACATATGATAGGTGGTCGTTCTCCTTCCTTAACGACAGGTGCTGGTGCTGACGTCTTTCCATCATTGTTGAATCTCCTCTTCTTGAAATGTCCATTCTTATTGTTTTGGCCCTGATTACCACCGAAGTGGTTACCATTTCTGGCCTGTTGATTCCCTCCACGCTTGTTGTCACCGCTTCGATGACTGCTCTCACTGGTATTATCATTTTGCCGGCTGCTCTCTTTTGGTTGCGTTATCTCGTTATCGCGCTCCACCAACTGAGCCCTATTTACAACATCTGAATACAAACACAGTTTATGAGAAACAAGATGTTGACGTATCTCCGGCTTCAAACCTCTTAAAAACATCCGCGTCATTCTTTCTTCATTATCCACCAGGTGGGACGCAAACCGGGATAACTCCGCAAATTTTGCCTCGTACTGCGACACGGTCATATTATTCTGCTCCAATTTGATGAACTCCACCTCCTTCATGTGACGAATACTCTCGGGAAAGTATTTGTCGTTAAACAGATCTTGGAACTTCTCCCAAGACATCTTTAATGCGGCAGGTTGAGTACGCTTTATCGATTCCCACCAGTAATCTGCCTCTCCTCGCAACATAAAGGCGGCAAAGGGAACCTTTTGCTCCTCGGAGCAACCCAAGACATCAAATATCTTGGTGATCTGCTTTATCCATGTTTCAGCTACAAGTGGTTTGGGTTCTCCCTTAAACTCCGGTGGTCCCAGCTCCTTAAACTGTTTAGCGGTGACCGCCTGAGAGTTTCCAGTATTTCCACCTACGTTGTGGACAGGAGCCGCTTTCACCTGTTGTTGCATGAATTGCATAAAGCCTCTGAACATTTGATCATTCATCATTTGGTCAGTGTTGTTGTTTCCATGAGGATTGACACCTTCCTGATGCACATTATCATGATTATTGATGTGTGGTGAATCAACAGTCGTCTGTGCTCCATTGCTATTCTCAACATTCTCGGATGCCATTTTCAGATACTGCCACAAAATAAAAATTAATTGATATGTCATATATTATCCTTATGTTATGACCGACCAATTAAATACCATGCAAATAAACTTAGGTAGGTCATACTAGCGAAGGAATTCCCCGTCTCTCCCCTCCTAGTTCTATTCTCACATCCTAGCCAGGGATCATATCCCTAAGCTCTGATACCAACTGTGACGCCCCCAAAATTAGGTATACATCACCCATCTTGGGTCGTCAGATACATAGTACAGAATACAAATACAACTTAATAATACAACTGTCGTGTACAATACGACAAAACATAAACTGTGAGTTTGAATACAAATATTATCTTCTAGAGAGTATTCATACTCAAAAGGAGTCCTCATTACATTTATTAACACACCATTACATAGAATAGTGAGGACTACTAACTAATACTATCATTCGGACCATCACTCCGTACCCCGACTTGTCCCAGCTACGTTCTCATTTCCTGAAGAGAACAGTGAAAGAAAGGGTGAGCTCAACTAGCCCAGTAAGAAATATTATGACTAAGATAATGCAGAATAAATTATCATTAGCCTTCAACAATGTTAAACTGATAAAATATAATAGACATCAAGTTTAACTGCAGCGGAACAAGCAATCCATTAAAAGAGTCAAGTAGAAAATAAACTCTACTATCTTTTATGATTTAAAAGGTTTTTCAACACTGCGATCGCTGAGACTCAGCTTAATAAAATCATCGAATCACCCCTGCACTACGGCCAAGGATATTCGTGTATTCATTAATGGTCATGATCATGCCAACAACTGTCCATCAATGCACTACGGGCCAATGAGGACTTTTACCACATCATTTGTAACATTACGGTCATGATTATACCGAATAATCCCTGGTCATAATCATACCAAGTCCATCTATGCACTACATGCCACAGATGACTTTCAACATTTTATAAACATGAGGATGATGACAATGATATAAGAATTCAATAAAACAAGTTCAAGAATTAATTTATCCAGAAATTAACAACGTCCAAATTGTCAACATGATACTGCATTGTGGAGTAAAATTCAAGAACGCTTAGAAGAATATTTTCTTGAAAAGATACTGGATGAAACGCAACTATCAAGGATATTCCACAAATTTCATGGAGTATAGAAGTCAAAACTTAACCAACTGAGTACAATAAAGAATGGAATAACAAAAGAAATCACCATGCATGCGATAGACCGCACAGACAGGTTATTCCAATAGAATAATAAATAATGGAACCAGGTCCGGCGTAAACGCACAGACAGGATATTCCGACAGAATAATAAATAATGGAACCAGGTCCGGTGTAAAACACACAGACAGGATATTCCAACAGAATAATAATAAAACGGAACCAGGTCCGGTGTAAAACACACAGACAGGATGTTCCAACAGAATAATAAACGGAACCAGGTCCGGTGTAAAACACACAGACAGGATGTTCCAACAGAATAATAAACGGAACCAGGTCCGGTGTAAAACACACAGACAGGATGTTCCAACAGAATAATAGAAGAATGTCACCAAGTATAGGGTAGACCGCGTATACTGGTTATTCCAACAGAATAATAACAAATGGAATAACAGAAGTTCTCTTCATGAATATAAAAGAAATAATATTCCCTACCGTTTTAAAGAAGAGCTGAAGTAAGGAAGTAGTAGCAGAATACTCTTCTTCTCTCTCTCTATAGTTTCTCTCTATAGTTTCTCTCTCTAGAGTTCAGTGAATTCGTAAGAAATAATGAAGGAATGAGCTGCTATTTATAGAAAAATAGAATGCATAGTAACTAATCCATGAACGGTCCAGATTGATTACTTTAATCTGACGGTCCATATTTAAAGAAAAATCTTTTAAATAAAATAAAATATATTCTATTTATAGAATAACTTTAATAAAGTATTTTGTTTTATATAAAAAGATGTTTCTGTTTTATTACGTTAATAATACGAATAAAACAAAACGTCATTATCGCTAAATAATTCATATTATTAACTGACAATAATAGAATCAAACTGAGTGACTTCTCACATAAGCATTAATAATCAATACCGTGTGCTACTATGCAACCACACGTATTACTGTACTTTTACTACCGAGTAGTTCAACAGCAACAATGGTAAAATTTCCGCCGTTATTTTTAATAAAATATTTTTTGTCGTTTTCTCAATCCGACAATAATTCCGTTGTGGGGTCCACCAATAATTGTGTCGTTGTACGAATATTCCCTGTTAAAACGAATATTCCCCGACCAATCGAATATTATATAACAACTTGCGTACTTTGCAAAATTTATAAATATTACCCACAACTATAACATTATATCAAATTAACTCCATAATATTCAAAAATGATATTTAAAAAAAAAATTCATCTTTATTTATAAAAGTTGGGGTCTTACAAATAATATGAAATCTTAATCCATATCTAAATAAACTCATTTATTTAAGGAAACATGGATTCATTTTCCTATTCACAAATAAACTCCTTTATTTTAGAAAACATAGAATCCAATTTCAACTTCAATTAGTTATCATGGAATCCAATTCCAACTCTAATTAGTTAGCATGAAATCTAATTTTAAAATTAAAATAAGCCTTTTTATTTTAATATTAAAATAAACCATTTATTATAAAATTAAAATAAACTTTTTATTTTAATTATAAAATAATTAAGAATATTATATATATGATATAATATTAGTAATCATTTTACCGAATTAGCAACCGTGTATACCTTATCACATATATAATATTAAAGCATCCCTGCAATAGGATCACTCAAATCCTGGATCATTTTGAATTACTCCCAAGTATATCACGTGAATCAGGTGATCTATTAACATCACAGGGGCATTACCATAACAAAAAATATATATAATATAATATAATATAGATAGTTTATATATATATATATATAATATATATATATATATATATATATATATATATATATATATATATATATATATTACTGTACTTTTAATACCGGGTGTTTCAACAGTTAACGGTAAAACTTCCGCCGTTATTTTCATAAAATATTTTTGTCGTTTTCTCAATCAGACAATAATTCCGTTGTGGGGTCGATCAATGATTGTACCGTCGTACAGATATTCCCCGACAAAAAGAATATTCCCCGACCAATCGAATATTATATAACCACTTGCTTACTTTGCAAAATTTGTAAATATTACCCACAACTATAACATTATATCAAATCCACACCATAATATTCAAAAAAATATTTTGAGAAATTTAATTCTTTATTCATAAAATATGGGGTCTCACAATCTCCCCTCCTTATGGAATTTCGCCCTCGAAATTTACGTGCGTACCTGGAATGCCGAAGAGATGAGGATACCCTGACTTCATTTCAAATTCTAACTCTTGAGGTATAACATTTGAGTGTTGAATACGATCCTTCTTATCCAAGATTTTAAAATGTATCTCATCATACGTTAAATCATCCGCTATCTCGTCCGGTTCTAAATTAATAATATGGTTCGGGTCGTCCACATATTTACGTAACATCGATACGTTATGAACACGCGACATACTTAACGGTAAAACAAGTCTATAAGCCACAGTTCCTACTCGATCGAGGATTTTAAATGGGCCAATTAAATCGAGGGTTGAGATTTCCTCTCTTCGTAGATTTTTGCTTCTAGAATAACGTCCTCGTGAACCTTTTCTTCAAATTCATCAGATTCGGGTGTGTAGCTTGAGCGGCTTTAACTTTATCGATTAAAGTCGATTATACTCGTATATTCATTATCTTCACGGGGGTTTGTATATTCGCACTTGTAAATGCATACGATCTTCTACTCAACGCGTAAGCCATCACGTTCGCTTTTCCATGATGGTATTGAATGATATGATCGTAATCTTCAACAACTCGAGCCAACGTATTTGGCACATTACACGTTCATTTTAGTTAAAGAAATATTTGAGGGTTTAAGAAATGAGTTTTGTACTGGGGTCAATACAAAATTCGATTTCACGCACAAGGGTAGGCTAAGAAGTCTTCAGGAATACGTCAGGAAATTTATTAACAATAGAAATACCATTCAAAACTGTGATTCTCATCCAAGACTTGGATATCACATGAAATGAAGGTTTCTACTAACAGAGTTTCAACTGATAAGTCAAAGTCTAATTTCTCCGAAGTCAAATTTAAACGTTGAGCGCAAGCAAAAGAGATAAAAGAATGGGTAGAATCGGTATCTAATAAGGTATAGACTTCGCAAGAATTTATAATTAACTAACCCGTGCTAACTTCGTTCGGGTTATTCGCTTTTTGAGAAGTCATGAAAAACACTCTTCTTGAAACCACCGACTTTCTTTTGTCCATATCCGCCTTTGGTGCTACCGTCCCAGCTGGACTTGATTTTGTTACAGGACAAAATCGAGTTAAATGACCTTCTCTTCCGCAATTAAAACACACTTTGGACTGCTACGCACAGTTTGGACGGATGTGTCCCTCCTGTCCGCATTTGAAACATACGACCGATGATCGTTCTTTTTCCTTTGAAACGGGTGTTGGTGATGCTGTCTTTCCATCATTATTGAACCTTCTCTTCTTGAAATTTACACTTCTATTATTTTGGCCATGATTACCACCGAAGTGGTTATCATTCTTGGCATGATAATTTCCCCCATGATGGTTATCATTGTTCCGATGACCGTTGCCACCGGTACGATTATTATCGTGTTGATGGTCGTTGCCTTTTGGCTGTGCTGACTCATTATCGCGTTCCAATAACTGAGCACTATTCACAACATCTGATTATAAACAAAGTTTGTGAGAAATGAGGTATTGGCGTATATTGCGTTTCAAACCTCTTAAAAACATTCGCATCATTCACTCCTCATTATCGACCAAATGGGATGCAAACCGAGACAACTCGGCAAAATTAGCCTCGTACTACGATACAGTCATATTATTTTGCTCCAGCTTGATGAACTCCACCTCCTTCATGTGACGAATACTTTCAGAAAAGTACTTGTCGTTGAACAGCTCTTGGAACTTCTCCCAAGACATCTTGAGTGCGTCAGTCTGGGTGCGTTTTACAGATTCCCACCAGTAATCTGCCTCTTTACGCAACATAAAGGTGGCAAAGGGAACCTTTTGCTCCTCGGAGCATCCCAAGACATCAAATATCTTGGTGATCTGCTTTAACCACGTCTCCGTCTTAAGTGGTTCCGGCTTTCCTAAAAACTCCGGTGGTCCCAGCTCCTTGAATTGCTTAGCGGTGACCAACCGTGGGTTGCCATTGTTTCCTCCTGCATTATGAACAGTAGTGGCCTTCGCCTGATGTTGCATGAATTCTAAAAAGCTCCTAAACGTACCGTCTTTCGTCAATTGATCAGTGTTGGTGTTTATAAGAAGATTATCGCCATCCTGTTGCACATTGTCCTGATTATTGATCTGTGGAGACTCAACGGTCTCCTGTGCTCAATTGCTATTCTCAACATTCTCGGATGTCATTTTCAAATACTGCCACAAAATAAGGGTTAATTGACATCACATATTATCCCTATACTCTGACCGACCAATTAAATAACAAATAAACTTAGGTAGGTCATACTAGCGAAGGAATTCTCCATCTCTCCCCTCCTAGTTCTAGTCTCACATCTTAGCCCGAGATCATATTTCTAAGCTTTGATACCAACTGTGACGCCCCCAAAATTAGGTATACATCACCCATCTTGAGTCGCCAGATACATAGTACAGAATTCAAATACAACTTAATAATACAACTGTCATGTACAATACGACAAAACATAAGCTGTGAGTTTGAATACACATACTGTCTACTAGAGAGTATACAAACTTAAAAGGAGTTTTCATTACAATTATTATCACATTATTTCATAGAATAGTGAGGACTATTAATGCTATAATCTGGTCCGTCACTCCGTTCCCCGACTAGTCCCTGCTACGTTCTCCTTTCCTGAAGAGAACAATGAAAGTAAAAGGGTGAGCTCAACTAGCCCAGTAGGAAATATTATGACTAAGATAATGCAGAATAAATTATCATTATCCTTAAACAGTGTTAAACTGATACAATATAACAAACATCAAGTTTAACTGCAGCGGAACAAGCAATCCATTAAAAAAGTCAAGTAAAGAATAAAATCTACTATCTTTTATGATTTAAAAAGGTTTTTCATCACTTTTATCGCTGGGACTCAGCTTAATAAATAATCCACATCATCGAATCACCCCTGCACTACGACCAATGATATTCTTTAGTATCACGACCACGAATTATCCATGCACTACAGCTAAAGATAATCATGTTTTCATCAACGGTCCTGATCATGCCATAAAATAATTCATCTATGCACCCTTGGCCGAAGAGAATCCATAGCCATAATCATACCAAAAACTGTCCATCAATGCACTACGGGCCAATGAGGACTTTTTCCACATCATTTGTAACATTACAGTCATGATTATACCGAATAATCCCTGGTCATAATCATACCAAGTCCATCTATGCACTACAGGCCACAGATGACTTTCAACAAAATATAAGCATGAGAATGATGACAATGATATAAGAATCAATAAAACAAGTTCAAGAATTAATTTATTCAGGAACAAATAACGTCCAAATTGTCAACATGATACTGCTTTGTAGATTAAAATTCAAGAATGCTCAGAAGAATATTTCCATGAAAAGATACTGGATGAAGCGCAAATATCAAGGATATTCCACTAATTTCATGGAGTATGGAAGTCAAAGTTTTAACCAACTGAGTATAATAAAGAATGAAATAACAAAAGAAATCACCATGCATGCGGTTCTTCGCATAGACAGGTTATTCCAACAGAATAATAATTAACGGAGTTTCAACCTATAAGTCAAAGTCTAATTTCTCCGAAGTCAAATTTAAACGTTGAGCGCAAGCAAAAGAGATAAAAGAATGGGTAGAATCGGTATCTAATAAGGTATAGACTTCACAAGAAATTATAATTAACTAACCCGTGCTAACTTCGTTCGGGTTACTCGCTTTTTGAGAAGTCACGAAAAATACTCTTCTTGAAACCACTGACTTTGTTTTGTCTGTATCCGCCTTTGGTGCCACCGTCCCAGCTGGTCTTGATTTTGTTACAGGACAAAATCGAGTTAAATGACCTTCTCTTCTGCAATTAAAACACGCTTTGGACTGCTGCGTACAGTTTGGATGGATGTGTCCCTCCTGTCCGCATTTGAAACATACGACCGATGATCGTTCGTCTTCCTTTGAAACGGGTATTGGTGCTGCTGTTTTTCCATCATTATTGAACCTTCTCTTCTTGAAATTTCCACTTCTATTATTTTGGCCATGATTACCACCGAAGTGGTTATCATTCTTGGCATGATAATTTCCCCCACGATGGTTATCATTGTTCCGATGACCGTTGCCAACGGTACGATTATTATCGTGTTGTTGGTCGTTGCCTTTTGGTTGTGCTGACTCATTATCGCATTCCAATAACTGAGCCCTATTCACAACATCTGAATATAAACAAAGGTTGTGAGAAATGAGGTATTGGCGTATATTGGGTTTCAAACCTCTTAAAAACATTCGCATCATTCGCTCCTCATTATCGACCAAAGGGGATGCAAACCGAGACAACTCGGCAAACTTAGCCTCGTACTGCGACACAGTCATATTGTTCTGCTCCATCTCGATGAACTCCACCTCCTTCATGTGACGAATACTTTCAGGAAAGTACTTGTCGTTGAACAGCTCTTGGAACATCTCCCAAGACATCTTGAGTGCGTCAGTCTGGGTGCGTTTTACAGATTTCCACCAGTAATCTGACTCTTCACGCAACATAAAGGTGGCAAAGGGAACCTTTTGCTCCTCGGAGCATCCCAAGACATCAAATATCATGGTGATCTGCTTTAACCACGTCTCCGCCTTAAGTGGTTCAGGCTTTCCCAAAAACTCCGGTGGTCTCAGCTCCTTCAATTTCTTAGCAGTGACCAACCGTGGGTTGCCATTGTTTCCTCCTGCATTATGAATAGTAGTGTCCTTCGCCTGATGTTGCATGAATTCTAAAAAGCTCCTAAACATACCGTAGTTCGTTAATTGATCAGTATTGGTGTTTATAAGAGGATTATTGCCATCCTGTTGCACATTGTCCTGATTATTGATCTGTGGAGACTTAACGGTCTCCTGTGCTCTATTGCTATTCTCAACATTCTCGGATGTCATTTTCAAATATTGCCACAAAACAAGGGTTAATTGACATCACATATTATCCCTATACTCTGACCGACCAATTAAATAACAAATAAACTTAGGTAGGTCATACTAGCGAAGGAATTCTCCGTCTCTCCCCTCCTAGTTCTAGTCTCACATCTTAGCAAGAGATCATATTCCTAAGCTTTGATACCAACTGTGACGCCCCCAAAATTAGGTATACATCACCCATCTTGAGTCGCCAGATACATAGTACAGAATTCAAATACAACTTAATAATACAACTGTCATGTACAATACGACAAAACATAAACTGTGAGTTTGAATACACATACTGTCTACTAGAGAGTATACAAACTTAAAAGGAGTTTTCATTACAATTATTATCACATTATTTCATAGAATAGTGAGGACTATTAATGCTATCATCTGGTCCGTCACTCCGTTCCCCGACTAGTCCCTGCTACGTTCTCCTTTCCTGAAGAGAACAATGAAAGTAAAAGGGTGAGCTCAACTAGCCCAGTAGGAAATATTATGACTAAGATAATGCAGAATAAATTATCATTAGCCTTAAACAGTGTTAAACTGATACAATATAACAAATATCAAGTTTAACTGCAGCGGGACAAGCAATCCATTAAAAGAGTCAAGTAGAGAATAAAATCTACTATCTTTTATGATTTAAAAAGGTTTTTCATCACTTTTATCGCTGGGACTCAGCTTAATAAATAATCCACATCATCGAATCACCCTTGCACTACGGCCAAGGATATTCTTTAGTATCACGACCACGAATTATCCATGCACTACAGCTAAAGATAATCATGTTTACATCAACGGTCCTGATCATGCCATAAAACAATTCATCTATGTACCCTTGGCCGAAGAGAATCCATAGCTATAATCATACCAAAAACTGTCCATCAATGCACTACGGGCCAATGAGGACTTTTTCCACATCATTTGTAACATTACGGTCATGATTACACCGAATAATCCCTGGCCATAATCATACCAAGTCCATCTATGCACTACAGGCCACATATGACTTTCAACAAAATATAAGCATGAGAATGATGACAATGATATAAGAATCAATAAAACAAGTTCAAGAATTAATTTATCCAAGAACAAATAACGTCCAAATTGTCAACATGATACTGCTTTGTAGATTAAAATTGAAGAATGCTCAGAAGAATATTTCCATGAAAAGATACTGGATGAAGCGTAAATATCAAGGATATTCCACTAATTTTATGGAGTATGGAAGTCAAAGTTTTAACCAACTGAGTATAATAAAGAATGGACTAACAAAAGAAATCACCACGCATGTGGTACTTTGCATAGACAGGTTTTTCCAACAGAATAATAATTAACGGAGTTTCAACCGATAAGTCAAAGTATAATTTCTCCGAAGTCAAATTTAAACGTTGAGCGCAAGTAAAAGAGATAAAAGAATGGGTAGAATCGGAATCTAATAAGGTATAGACTTCGCAAGAATTTATAATTAACTAACCCGTGCTAACTTCGTTCGGGTTACTCGCTTTTCGAGAAGTCACGAAAAACACTCTTCTTGAAACCATTGACTTTGTTTTGTCCGTATCCGCCTTTGGTGCCACCGTCCCAGCTGGTCTTGATTTTTTTACAGGACAAAATCGAGTTAAATGACATTCTCTTCCGCAATTAAAACACGCTTTGGACTGCTGTGTACAGTTTGGACGGATGTGTCCCTCTTGTCCGCATTTGAAACATACGACCGATGATCGTTCTTCTTCCTTTGAAATGGGTGCTGGTGCTGGTGCTGCTGTCTTTCCATCATTATTGAACCTTCTCTTCTTGAAATTTCTACTTCTATTATTTTGGCCATGATTACCACCGAAGTGGTTATTATTCTTGGCATGATAATTTCCCCACGATGGTTATCATTGTTCCGATGACCGTTGCCACCGGTACGATTATTATCATGTTGTTGGTCGTTGTCTCTTGGCTGTGCTGACTCATTATCGCGCTCCAATAACTGAGCCCTATTCACAACATCTGAATATAAACAAAGTTTGTGAGAAATGAGGTATTGGCGTATATTGGGTTTCAATCCTCTTAAAAACATTTGCATCATTCGCTCCTCATTATCGACCAAATGGGATGCAAACCGAGACAACTCGGCAAACTTAGCCTCGTACTGCGACACAGTCATATTGTTTTGCTCCAGCTTGATGAACTCCACCTCCTTCATGTGACGAATACTTCCGGAAAGTACTTGCCGTTGAACAGCTCTTGGAACTTCTCCCAAGACATCTTGAGTGCGTTAGTCTGGGTGCGTTTTACAGATTCCCACCACTAATCTGCCTCTTCACGCAACATAAAGGTGGCAAAGGGAAACTTTTGCTCCTCGGAGCATCCAAAGACATCAAATATCTTGGTGATCTGCTTTAACCACGTCTCCGCCTTAAGTGATTCTGGCTTTTCCAAAAACTCTGATGGTCCCAGCTCCTTGAATTGCTTAGCGGTGACCAACCGTGGGTTGCCATTGTTTCCTCCTGCATTATGAACAGGAGTGGCCTTCGCCTGATGTTGCAAGAATTCTAAAAAGCTCCTAAACGTACCGTCGTTCGTCAAATTGATCAGTGTTGGTGTTTACAAGAGGATTATCGCCATCCTGTTGAATATTTTCCTGATTATTGATCTGTGGAGACTCAACGGTCTCCTGTGCTCCATTGCTATTCTCAACATTCTCGGATGTCATTTTCAAATACTGCCACAAAACAAGGATTAATTGACATCACATATTATCCCTATACTATGACTGACCAATTAAATACCAAATAAACTTAGGTAGGTCATACTAGCGAAGGAATTTCACGTATATCCCCTCCTAGTTCTAGTCTCACATCTTAGCCAGGGATCATATCCCTAAACTTTGATACCAACTGTGACGCCCCCAAAATTAGGTATACATCACCCATCTTGAGTAGCCAGATACATGGTATAGAATTTAAATACAACTTAATAATACAACTGTTATGTACAATACGACAAAACATAAGCTGTGAGTTTAAATACACATATTTTCTACTAGAGAGTATACAAACTCAAAAGGAGTTCTCATTACAATTATTATCACACTATTTCACAGAATAGTGAGGACTACTAATGCTATCATCTGGTCCGTCACTCCGTTCCCCGACTAGTCCCTTCTACGTTCTCATTTCCTGAAGAGAACAATGAAAGTAAAAGGGTGAGCTCAACTAGCCCAGTAGGAAATATTATGACTAAGATAATGCAGAATAAATTATCATTATCCTTAAACAGTGTTAAACTGATACAATATAACAAACATCAAGTTTAACTGCAGCGGAACAAGCAATCCATTAAAAAAGTCAAGTAAAGAATAAAATCTACTATCTTTTATGATTTAAAAAGGTTTTTCATCACTTTTATCGCTGAGACTCAGCTTAATAAATAATCCACATCATCGAATCACCCCTGCACTACGACCAATGATATTCTTTAGTATCACGACCACGAATTATCCATGCACTACAGCTAAAGATAATCATGTTTTCATCAACGGTCCTGATCATGCCATAAAATAATTCATCTATGCACCCTTGGCCGAAGAGAATCCATAGCCATAATCATACCAAAAACTGTCCATCAATGCACTACGGGCCAATGAGGACTTTTTCCACATCATTTGTAACATTACGGTCATGATTACATTGAATAATCCCTGGTCATAATCATACCAAGTCCATCTATGCACTACAGGCCACAGATGACTTTCAACAAAATATAAGCATGAGAATGATGACAATGATATAAGAATCAATAAAACAAGTTCAAGAATTAATTTATTCAGGAACAAATAACGTCCAAATTGTCAACATGATACTGCTTTGTAGATTAAAATTCAAGAATGCTCAGAAGAATATTTCCATGAAAAGATACTGGATGAAGCGCAAATATCAAGGATATTCCACTAATTTCATGGAGTATGGAAGTCAAAGTTTTAACCAACTGAGTATAATAAAGAATGGAATAACAAAAGAAATCACCATGCATGCAGTACTTCGCATAGACGTGTTATTCCAACAGAATAATAATTAACGGAACCAGGTCATGCGTAAAGCACAGATAGGATGTTCCAACAGAATAATAAAGAACGGAATAATAATAGAAATCACCATGCATGCGGTATTTCACATAGACAGGTTATTCTAACATAATACCAATAGAGACGGAACTAGGTCCGGCGTAAAACGCACAGACAGGATATTCCAACAGAATAATAATAAATACGGAACTAGTTCTGGCATAAAACGCACAGACAGGATATTCCAACAGATTAATAAAGAACGGAATAACAGAAGAATTTCACCAAGTATAGGGTATCCCGCGTATACAGGTTATTCCAACAGAATAATAAAGAATGAAATAACAGAAGTTCTCTTCATGAATAAGAAAGAAATAATACTCCCTACGAGTACAACAAATAATATTCCCTACCTTAGAAGAAACTGGATATAGAAGTAGTGAAGTAGCAGAATACTTTTTTTTTCTCTCTCTATAATTTCTCTCTATAATAATTGCTCTAAAGCTTTTGTGAATTGAGAAAAATGAAGGAAGAATGAGCTTCTATTTATAGAAAAATATAGTTTCGATAATTGCACGTTTTGGGGCTCGAAATACTACAGTATAATACCTTCCTCTTTTTCTTCATTTTTAATTTAGTCCTGCAAGTATTATCAATCTTGCACCAACTCCCCTAATAGTAAATCATGTGAATTAATAGTAAAAATCATGTGAATAAATAGGATAATCATGTGAAAAAATAATTACAGTATAGTATCTTCAACTATACCTCCATTTTTAACTTAGTCATTCAAGTATTATCAATTTTACACAACTACCCCTAATAGTATAAGAATGTGAATCAATAGTACCCCGTGAATAATAACTCGTGAATAGTAACTCGTGAATAGTAACTCGAGAAGAGTAATCTGACACGAAAATTGCTCCGAATACCCGAGTGAACAATATAACCTCCAGACATCAATTATCATCGAAATAAATGTCAATTTCCATTAACACTAATAATCCCAATACAATGGAACAATCAATTTCATCTTTAATCAACACAACTTATTCATCACTAATATTATAACTCACAATATTTAACAACCAGGTCGTTCCCAGGAAAGAGGGGGCTTTTCGATAAGGATTTCTCCTTATTGGCGCGCAATTAGGTGACCAAACCTCTCCTTGACAGAACTTCTAGACATTGTCAATATTGCAAATAATAATATGAATAACTTTGTCGTCTCAATTATTAATTTAATAATATAACATATTATGCAGATGATACCGTGACAATAATTGAATCAATAATATGAGAGATATGATGCAGCAATTACTGTAGCAATAATTGAGTATAACTGAGTGACTTCTCACATAAGCATCAATAATCAATACCGTGTGCTACTATGCAACCACGCGTATTACTGTACTTTTAACACCGGGTGTTTCAACAGTTAACAGTAAAACTTCCGCCGTTATTTTCATAAAGTATTTTTGTCGTTTTCTCAATCCGACAATAATTCCGTTGCGGGGTCCACTAATGATAGTACCGCTGTACGGATATTCTCCGACAAAAAGAATATTCCCCGACCAATCGAATATTATATAACAACTTGCATACTTTGCAAAATTTATAAATACTACCCACAACTATAACATTATATCAAATCCACACCATAATATTTAAAAAAATTATTTTGAGAAAATTAAATATTTATTCATAAAATCTGGGGTCTCACAATCTCCCCTCCTTATGGAATTTCACCCTCGAAATTTACGTACATACTTGATATGCTGAACAGGTGAGGATATCTCGACTTCATTTCAAATTCTAACTCTTTAGGTATAACGTTTGAGTGTTGAATACAATTCTTCTTATCCAAGATTTTAACACGTATCTCCTCAAACGTTAAATCGGGAGTTATCTCGTCTGGTTCTAAATTAATAATGTGGTTCGGGTCGTCCATATATTTACATAACGTCGATACGTAAAAAAAAAGTTATGAACACGCGACATACTTGGCGGTAAAACGAGTCTATAAGCCACAGTTCCTACTCGATCGAGGATTTTAAATGGGCCAATTAAATCGAGGGTTGAGATTTCCTCTCTTCGTCGATTCTTGCTTCTAGAATAAAGCCCTCTTGAACTTTTTCTTCAAATTCATCATATTCGGGTGTGTAGCTTGAGCGGCTTTAACTTTATCGATTAAAGTCGATTCTACTCGTATATTCGTTATCTTCACGGGGGTTCGTATATTCGAACTTGTAAACGCATACGATCTTCTACTCAACGCTGACGCCCCCAAAATTAGGTATACATCACCCATCTTGAGTCGCCAGATACATGGTACAGAATTCAAATACAACTTAATAATACAATTGTCTTGTACAATACGACAAAATATAAACTGTGAGTTTGAATACACATTATCTACTAGAGAGTATACAAACTCAAAAGGAGTCCTCATTACAATTATTATCACACTATTTCATAGAATAGTGAGGACTACGAATGCTATCATCTGGTCCATCACTCCATTTCCCGACTAGTCCCTGCTACGTTCTCATTTCCTGAAGAGAACAATGAAAGTAAAAGGGTGAGCTCAACTAGCCCAGTAGAAAATATTATGACTAAGATAATGCATAATAAATTATCATTAGCCTTAAATAGTGTTAAACTGATACAATATAACAAACATCAAGTTTAACAGCAGCGAAACAAGCAATCCATTAAAAGAGTCAAGTAGAGAATAAAATCTACTATCTTTTATGATTTAAAAAGGTTTTTCATCACTTTTATCGCTGGGACTCAGCTTAATAAATAATCCACATCATCGAATCACCCCTGCACTACGGCCAAGGATATTCTTTAGTATCACGACCACGAATTAACCATGCACTACAGCTAAAGATAATCATGTTTTCATCAACGGTCCTGATCTTGCCATAAAACAATTCATCTATGCACCCTTGGCCGAAGAGAATCCATAGCCATAATCATACCAAAAATTGTCCATCAATGCACTACGGGCCAATGAGGACTTTTTCGACATCATTTGTAACATTACGGTCATGATTATACCAAATAATCCCTGGTCATAATCATACCAAGTCCATCTATGCACTACATGCCACAGATGACTTTCAACAAAATATAAGCATGAGAATGATGACAATGATATAAGAATCAATAAAACAAGTTCAAGAATTAATTTATCCTAGAACAAATAATGTCCAAATTGTCAACATGATACTGCTTTGTAGATTAAAATTCAAGAATGCTCAGAAGAATATTTCCATGAAAAGATACTAGATGAAGCGCAAATATCAAGGATATTCCACTAATTTCATGGAGTATGGAAGTCAAAGTTTTAACTAATTGAGTATAATAAAGAATGGAATAACAAAAGAAATCATCATGCATGCGGTACTTCGCATAGACATGTTATTCCAACAGAATAATAATTAACGGAACCAGGTCATGCGTAAAGCACAGACATGATGTTCCAACATAATAATAAAGAACGGAATAATAACAGAAATCACCATGCATGCGGTACTTCGCATAGACATGTTATTCCAACATAATACCAATAAAGACGGAACCAGGTCCGGCGTAAAACGCACAGACAGGATATTCTAACAAAATAATAATAAATACAGAACTAGTTCTGGCGTAAAACGCACAGACAGGATATTCCAACAGAATAATAAAGAACGAAATAATAGAAGAATTTCACCAAGTATAGGGTATCCCACGTATACAGGTTATTCCAACAGAATAATAAAGAATAGAATAACAGAAGTTCTCTTCATGAATAAGAAAGAAATAATACTCCCTACGAGTACAATAAATAATATTCCCTACCTTAGAAGAAATTGGATATAGAAGTAGTGAAGTAACAGAGTACTTCTTTTCTTTCTCTCTATAATTTCTCTCTATAATAATTGCTTTAAAGCTTTTGTGAATTGAGAAAAATGAAGGAAGAATGAGCTTCTATTTATAGAAAAACATAGTTTCGATAATTGCACGTTTTGGGGCTCGAAATACTACAGTATAATACCTTCCTCTTTTTCTTCATTTTTAATTTAGTCCTGCAAGTATTATCAATCTTGCACCAACTCCCCTAATAGTAAATCATGTGAATTAATAGTAAAAATCATGTGAATAAATAGGATAATCATGAGAAAAAATAATTACAGTATAGTATCTTCAACTATACCTCTATTTTTAACTTAGTCATTCAAGTATTATCAATTTTACACCACCACCCCTAATAGTATAAGAATGTGAATCAATAGTAGTACCCCGTGAATAATAACTCGTGAATAGTAACTCGTGAACAGTACTCTGACACGAAAATAGCTCCGAATACCCGAGTGAACAATATAACCTCCAGACATCAATTATCATCGAAATAAATGTCAATTTCCATTAACACTAATAATCCCAATATAATGGAACAATCAATTTCATCTTTAATCAACACAACTTATTCATCACTAATATTATAACTCACAATATTTAACAACCAGGTCGTTCCCAGGAAAGAGGGGGCTTTCCGATAAGGATTTCTCCTTATTGGCGCGCAATTAGGTGACGAAACCTCTCCTTGACAGAACTTCTAGACATTGTCAATATTGCAATTAATAATATGAATAACTTTGTCGTCTCAATTATTGATTTAATAATATAACATATTATGCAGATGATACTGTGACAATAATTGAATCAATAATATGAGAGATATGATGCAGCAATTACTGTAGCAAAAATTGAGTATAACTGAGTGACTTCTCACATAAGCATCAATAATCAATACCGTGTGCTACTATGCAACCACGCGTATTACTGTACTTTTAACACTAGGTGTTTCAACAGTTAAAGGTAAAACTTCCGCCGTTATTTTCATAAAATATTTTTGTCGTTTTCTCAATCCGACAATAATTCCGTTGCGGGGTCCACCAATGATTGTACCGTCGTACGGATATTCTTCGACAAAAAGAATATTCCCCGACCAATCGAATATTATATAACAACTTGCGTACTTTATAAAATTTATAAATATTACCCACAACTATAACATTATATCAAATCCACACCATAATATTTTAAAAAATTATTTTGAGAAAATTAAATATTTATTCATAAAATGTGGGGTCTCACAATCTCCCCTCCTTATGGAATTTTGCCCTCAAAATTTACGTACGTACTTGGTATGCTGAACAGGTGAGGATACCTCGACTTCATTTCAAATTCTAACTCTTGAGGTATAACCTTTGAGTGTTGAATACGATTCTTCTTATCCAAGATTTTAACACGTATCTCCTCAAACGTTAAATCAGGAGTTATCTCGTCTGGTTCTAAATTAATAATGTGGTTCGGGTCGTCCATATATTTACATAACGTCGATACATAAAAAAAAAGTTATGAACACGCGACATACTTGGCGGTAAAACGAGTCTATAAGCCACAGTTCCTACTCGATCGAGGATTTTAAATGGGCCAATTAAATCGAGGGTTGAGATTTCCTCTCTTCGTCGATTCTTGCTTCTAGAATAACGCCCTCTTGAACTTTTTCTTCAAATTCATCATATTCGGGTGTGTAGCTTGAGCGGCTTTAACTTTATCGATTAAAGTCGATTCTACTCGTATATTCGTTATCTTCACGGGGGTTCGTATATTCGAACTTGTAAACGCATACGATCTTCTACTCAACGCTGACGCCCCCAAAATTAGGTATACATCACCCATCTTGAGTCGCCAGATACATGGTACAGAATTCAAATACAACTTAATAATACAATTGTCTTGTACAATACGACAAAATATAAACTGTGAGTTTGAATACACATTATCTACTAGAGAGTATACAAACTCAAAAGGAGTCCTCATTACAATTATTATCACACTATTTCATAGAATAGTGAGGACTACGAATGCTATCATCTGGTCCATCACTCCATTTCCCGACTAGTCCCTGCTACGTTCTCATTTCCTGAAGAGAACAATGAAAGTAAAAGGGTGAGCTCAACTAGCCCAGTAGAAAATATTATGACTAAGATAATGCATAATAAATTATCATTAGCCTTAAATAGTGTTAAACTGATACAATATAACAAACATCAAGTTTAACAGCAGCGAAACAAGCAATCCATTAAAAGAGTCAAGTAGAGAATAAAATCTACTATCTTTTATGATTTAAAAAGGTTTTTCATCACTTTTATCGCTGGGACTCAGCTTAATAAATAATCCACATCATCGAATCACCCCTGCACTACGGCCAAGGATATTCTTTAGTATCACGACCACGAATTAACCATGCACTACAGCTAAAGATAATCATGTTTTCATCAACGGTCCTGATCTTGCCATAAAACAATTCATCTATGCACCCTTGGCCGAAGAGAATCCATAGCCATAATCATACCAAAAATTGTCCATCAATGCACTACGGGCCAATGAGGACTTTTTCGACATCATTTGTAACATTACGGTCATGATTATACCAAATAATCCCTGGTCATAATCATACCAAGTCCATCTATGCACTACATGCCACAGATGACTTTCAACAAAATATAAGCATGAGAATGATGACAATGATATAAGAATCAATAAAACAAGTTCAAGAATTAATTTATCCTAGAACAAATAATGTCCAAATTGTCAACATGATACTGCTTTGTAGATTAAAATTCAAGAATGCTCAGAAGAATATTTCCATGAAAAGATACTAGATGAAGCGCAAATATCAAGGATATTCCACTAATTTCATGGAGTATGGAAGTCAAAGTTTTAACTAATTGAGTATAATAAAGAATTGAATAACAAAAGAAATCACCATGCATGCGGTACTTCGCATAGACATGTTATTCCAACAGAATAATAATTAACGGAACCAGGTCATGCGTAAAGCACAGACATGATGTTCCAACATAATAATAAAGAACGGAATAATAACAGAAATCACCATGCATGCGGTACTTCGCATAGACATGTTATTCCAACATAATACCAATAAAGACGGAACCAGGTCCGGCGTAAAACGCACAGACAGGATATTCTAACAAAATAATAATAAATACAGAACTAGTTCTGGCGTAAAACGCACAGACAGGATATTCCAACAGAATAATAAAGAACGAAATAATAGAAGAATTTCACCAAGTATAGGGTATCCCACGTATACAGGTTATTCCAACAGAATAATAAAGAATAGAATAACAGAAGTTCTCTTCATGAATAAGAAAGAAATAATACTCCCTACGAGTACAATAAATAATATTCCCTACCTTAGAAGAAATTGGATATAGAAGTAGTGAAGTAACAGAGTACTTCTTTTCTTTCTCTCTATAATTTCTCTCTATAATAATTGCTTTAAAGCTTTTGTGAATTGAGAAAAATGAAGGAAGAATGAGCTTCTATTTATAGAAAAACATAGTTTCGATAATTGCACGTTTTGGGGCTCGAAATACTACAGTATAATACCTTCCTCTTTTTCTTCATTTTTAATTTAGTCCTGCAAGTATTATCAATCTTGCACCAACTCCCCTAATAGTAAATCATGTGAATTAATAGTAAAAATCATGTGAATAAATAGGATAATCATGAGAAAAAATAATTACAGTATAGTATCTTCAACTATACCTCTATTTTTAACTTAGTCATTCAAGTATTATCAATTTTACACCACCACCCCTAATAGTATAAGAATGTGAATCAATAGTACCCCGTGAATAATAACTCGTGAATAGTAACTCGTGAACAGTACTCTGACACGAAAATAGCTCCGAATACCCGAGTGAACAATATAACCTCCAGACATCAATTATCATCGAAATAAATGTCAATTTCCATTAACACTAATAATCCCAATATAATGGAACAATCAATTTCATCTTTAATCAACACAACTTATTCATCACTAATATTATAACTCACAATATTTAACAACCAGGTCGTTCCCAGGAAAGAGGGGGCTTTCCGATAAGGATTTCTCCTTATTGGCGCGCAATTAGGTGACGAAACCTCTCCTTGACAGAACTTCTAGACATTGTCAATATTGCAATTAATAATATGAATAACTTTGTCGTCTCAATTATTGATTTAATAATATAACATATTATGCAGATGATACTGTGACAATAATTGAATCAATAATATGAGAGATATGATGCAGCAATTACTGTAGCAAAAATTGAGTATAACTGAGTGACTTCTCACGTAAGCATCAATAATCAATACCGTGTGCTACTATGCAACCACGCGTATTACTGTACTTTTAACACTAGGTGTTTCAACAGTTAAAGGTAAAACTTCCGCCGTTATTTTCATAAAATATTTTTGTCGTTTTCTCAATCCGACAATAATTCCGTTGCGGGGTCCACCAATGATTGTACCGTCGTACGGATATTCTTCGACAAAAAGAATATTCCCCGACCAATCGAATATTATATAACAACTTGCGTACTTTATAAAATTTATAAATATTACCCACAACTATAACATTATATCAAATCCACACCATAATATTTTAAAAAATTATTTTGAGAAAATTAAATATTTATTCATAAAATGTGGGGTCTCACAATCTCCCCTCCTTATGGAATTTTGCCCTCAAAATTTACGTACGTACTTGGTATGCTGAACAGGTGAGGATACCTCGACTTCATTTCAAATTCTAACTCTTGAGGTATAACCTTTGAGTGTTGAATACGATTCTTCTTATCCAAGATTTTAACACGTATCTCCTCAAACGTTAAATCGGGAGTTATCTCATCTGGTTCTAAATTAATAATGTGGTGCGGGTCGTCCATATATTTACATAACGTCGATACATAAAAAAAAAGTTATGAACACGCGACATACTTGGCGGTAAAACGAGTCTATAAGCCACAGTTCCTACTCGATCGAGGATTTTAAATTGGCCAATTAAATCGAGGGTTGAGATTTCCTCTCTTCGTCGATTATTGCTTCTAGAATAACGCCCTCTTGAACTTTTTCTTCAAATTCATCATATTCGGGTGTGTAGCTTGAGCGGCTTTAACTTTATCGATTAAAGTCGATTCTACTCGTATATTCGTTATCTTCACGGGGGTTCGTATATTCGAACTTGTAAACGCATACGATCTTCTACTCAACGCTGACGCCCCCAAAATTAGGTATACATCACCCATCTTGAGTCGCCAGATACATGGTACAGAATTCAAATACAACTTAATAATACAATTGTCTTATACAATACGACAAAATATAAACTGTGAGTTTGAATACACATTATCTACTAGAGAGTATACAAACTCAAAAGGAGTCCTCATTACAATTATTATCACACTATTTCATAGAATAGTGAGGACTACTAATGCTATCATCTGGTCCATCACTCCATTTCCCGACTAGTCCCTGCTACGTTCTCATTTCCTGAAGAGAACAATGAAAGTAAAAGGGTGAGCTCAACTAGCCCAGTAGGAAATATTATGACTAAGATAATGCATAATAAATTATCATTAGCCTTAAATAGTGTTAAACTGATACAATATAACAAACATCAAGTTTAACAGCAGCGGAACAAGCAATCCATTAAAAGAGTCAAGTAGAGAATAAAATCTACTATCTTTTATGATTTAAAAAGGTTTTTCATCACTTTTATCGCTGGGACTCAGCTTAATAAATAATCCACATCATCGAATCACCCCTGCACTACGGCCAAGGATATTCTTTAGTATCACGACCACGAATTAACCATGCACTACAGCTAAAGATAATCATATTTTCATCAACGGTCCTGATCTTGCCATAAAACAATTCATGTATGCACCCTTGGCCGAAGAGAATCCATAGCCATAATCATACCAAAAATTGTCCATCAATGCACTACGGGCCAATGAGGACTTTTTCGACATCATTTGTAACATTACGGTCATGATTATACCAAATAATCCCTGGTCATAATCATACCAAGTCCATCTATACACTACATGCCACAGATGACTTTCAACAAAATATAAGCATGAGAATGATGACAATGATATAAGAATCAATAAAACAAGTTCAAGAATTAATTTATCCTAGAACAAATAATGTCCAAATTGTCAACATGATACTGCTTTGTAGATTAAAATTCAAGAATGCTCAGAAGAATATTTCCATGAAAAGATACTAGATGAAGCGCAAATATCAAGGATATTCCACTAATTTCATGGAGTATGGAAGTTAAAGTTTTAACTAATTGAGTATAATAAAGAATGGAATAACAAAAGAAATCACCATGCATGCGGTACTTCGCATAGACATGTTATTCCAACAGAATAATAATTAACGGAACCAGGTCATGCGTAAAGCACAGACATGATGTTCCAACATAATAATAAAGAACGAAATAATAACAGAAATCACCATGCATGCGGTACTTCGCATAGACAGGTTATTCCAACATAATACCAATAAAGACGGAACAAGGTCCGGCGTAAAACGCACAGACAGGATATTCCAACAAAATAATAATAAATACAGAACTAGTTCTGGCGTAAAACGCACAGACAGGATATTCCAACAGAATAATAAAGAACGAAATAATAGAAGAATTTCACCAAGTATAGGGTATCCTGCGTATACAGGTTATTCCAACAGAATAATAAAGAATAGAATAACAGAAGTTCTCTTCATGAATAAGAAAGAAATAATACTCCCTACGAGTACAATAAATAATATTCCCTACCTTAGAAGAAACTGGATATAGAAGTAGTGAAGTAACAGAGTACTTCTTTTCTTTCTCTCTATAATTTCTCTCTATAATAATTGCTTTAAAGCTTTTGTGAATTGAGAAAAATGAAGGAAGAATGAGCTTCTATTTATAGAAAAATATAGTTTCGATAATTGCACGTTTTGGGGCTCGAAATACTACAGTATAATACCTTCCTCTTTTTCTTCATTTTTAATTTAGTCCTGTAAGTATTATCAATCTTGCACCAACTCCCCTAATAGTAAATCATGTGAATTAATAGTAAAAATCATGTGAATAAATAGGATAATCATGTGAAAAAATAATTACAGTATAGTATCTTCAACTATACCTCTATTTTTAACTTAGTCATTCAAGTATTATCAATTTTACACCACCACCCCTAATAGTATAAGAATGTGAATCAATAGTACCCCGTGAATAATAACTCGTGAATAGTAACTCGTGAACAGTACTCTGACACGAAAATAGCTCCGAATACCCGAGTGAACAATATAACCTCCAGACATCAATTATCATCGAAATAAATGTCAATTTCCATTAACACTAATAATCCCAATATAATGGAACAATCAATTTCATCTTTAATCAACACAACTTATTCATCACTAATATTATAACTCACAATATTTAACAACCAGGTCGTTCCCAGGAAAGAGGGGGCTTTCCGATAAGGATTTCTCCTTATTGGCGCGCAATTAGGTGACGAAACTTCTCCTTGACAGAACTTCTAGACATTGTCAATATTGCAATTAATAATATGAATAACTTTGTCGTCTCAATTATTGATTTAATAATATAACATATTATGCAGATGATACTGTGACAATAATTGAATCAATAATATGAGAGATATGATGCAGCAATTACTGTAGCAAAAATTGAGTATAACTGAGTGACTTCTCACGTAAGCATCAATAATCAATACCGTGTGCTACTATGCAACCACGCGTATTACTGTACTTTTAACACTAGGTGTTTCAACAGTTAACGGTAAAACTTCCGCCGTTATTTTCATAAAATATTTTTGTCGTTTTTTCAATCCGACAATAATTCTGTTGCGGGATCCACCAATGATTGTACCGTCGTACGGATATTCTTCGACAAAAAGAATATTCCCCGACCAATCGAATATTATATAACAACTTGCGTACTTTATAAAATTTATAAATATTACCCACAACTATAACATTATATCAAATCCACACCATAATATTTTAAAAAATTATTTTGAGAAAATTAAATATTTATTCATAAAATGTGGGGTCTCACAATCTCCCCTCCTTATGGAATTTTGCCCTCAAAATTTACGTACGTACTTGGTATGCTGAACAGGTGAGGATACCTCGACTTCATTTCAAAGTCTAACTCTTGAGGTATAACCTTTGAGTGTTGAATACGATTCTTCTTATCCAAGATTTTAACACGTATCTCCTCAAACGTTAAATCAGCAGTTATCTCGTCTGGTTCTAAATTAATAATGTGGTTCAGGTCGTCCATATATTTACATAACGTCGATACGTTAAAAAAAAGTTATGAACACGCGACATACTTGGCGGTAAAACGAGTCTATAAGCCACAGTTCCTACTAGATCAAGGATTTTAAATGGGCCAATTAAATCGAGGGTTGAGATTTCCTCTCTTCGTCGATTCTTGCTTCTAGAATAACACCCTCTTGAACCTTTTCTTCAAATTCATCAGATTCGGGTGTGTAGCTTGAGCGGCTTTAACTTTATCGATTAAAGTCGATTCTACTCGTATATTCGTTATCTTCACGGGAGTTCGTATATTCAAACTTGTAAACGCATACGATCTTCTACTCAACGCTGACGCCCCCAAAATTAGGTATACATCACCCATCTTGAGTCGCCAGATACATGGTACAGAATTCTAATACAACTTAATAATACAATTGTCGTGTACAATACGACAAAACATAAACGGTGAGTTTGAATACACATATTGTCTACTAGAGAGTATACAAACTCAAAAGGAGTCCTCATTACAATTATTATCACACTATTTCACAGAATAGTGAGGACTACTAATGCTATCATCTGGTCCATCACTCCGTTCCCCGACTAGTCCCTACTACGTTCTCATTTCATGAAGAGAACAATGAAAGTAAAATAGTGAGCTCAACTAGCCCAGTAGGAAATATTATGACTAAGATAATGCAGAATAAATTATCATTAGCCTTAAACAATGTTAAACTGATATAATATAACAAACATCAAGTTTAACTGCAGCGGAACAAGCAATCCATTAAAAGAGTCAAGTAGAGAATAAAATCTACTATCTTTTATGATTTAAAAAGGTTTTTCAACACTTTTATAGCTGGGACTCAGCTTAATAAATAATCCACATCATCGATTCACCCCTGCACTACGGCCAAGGATATTCTTTAGTATCACGACCACGAATAATCAATGCACTACAGCTAAAGATAATCATGTTTTCATCAACAGTCCTGATAATGCCATAAAATAATTCATCTTTGCACCCTTGGCCGAAGAGAATCCATAGCCATAATCATACCAAAAACTGTACATCAATGCACTACGGGCCAATGAGGACTTTTTCCACATCATTTGTAACATTACGGTCATGATAACACCGAATAATCCCTGTTCATAATCATACCAAGTCCATCTATGCACTACAGGCCACATATGACTTTCAAAAAAATATAAGCATGAGGATGATGACAATGACATAAGAATTCAATAAAACAAGTTCAAGAATTAATTTATCCAGGAACTAATAACGTCCAAATTGTCAACATGATACTGCTTTGTAGAGTAAAATTCAAGAATGCACAGAAGAATATTTTCATGAAAAGATACTAGATGAAGCGCAAATATCAAGGATATTCCACTAATTTCATGGAGTATGGAAGTCAAAGTTTTAACCAACTAAGTATAATAAAGAATGGAATAACAAAAGAAATCATCATGCATGCGGTACTTCGCATAGACAGGTTATTCTAACAGAATAATAATTAACGAAACCAGGTCATGCGTAAAGTACAGACATGACGTTCCAACAGAATAATAAAGAATGGAATAATAATAGTAATCGCCATGCATGCGGTACTTCGCATTGAAAGGTTATTCCAATCGAATACCAATAAAGACGGAACCAGGTCCGGCGTAAAATGCACAGATAGGATATTACAACCGAATAATAATAAAGACGGAACCAGGGCCGGCGTAAAATGCACAGACAGGATATTTCAACAGAATAATAATAAAGGCAGAACCAGGTCCGGCATAAAATGTACAGACAGGATATTCTAACCGAATAATAAAGAATGGAATAATAGAAGAATTTCACCAAGCATAGGGTAGCCCGCGTATACAGGTTATTCCAACAGAATAATAAAGAATGGAATAACAGAAGTTCTCTTCATGCATAAGAAAAAAATAATACTCCCTACGAGTACAACAAATAATATTCCCTACCTTAGAAGAAACTGGATATAGAAGTAGTGAAGTAGCAGAATACTTTTCTTCTTTCTCTCTATAATAATTGCTCTAAAGATTTTGTGAATTAGTGAGAAATAAAGGAAGAATGAGCTTCTCTTTATAGGTAAATATAGTTTCGATAATTTCATGTTTTGGGGCTCGAAATACTACAGTATAATACCTTCCACTTTTTCTTCATTTTTAATTTAGTCCTGTAAGTATTATCAATCTTGCACCAACTCCCCTAATAGTAAATCATGTGAATCAATAGTAAAAATCATGTGAATAAATAGTATAATCATGTGAAAAATTAATTACAGTATAGTACCTTCAACTATACCTCCATTTTTAACTTAGTCATGCAAGTATTATCAATTTTACACCACCACTCCTAATAGTATAAGAATGTGAATCAATAGTACCCCGTGAATAATAACTCGTGAATAGTAACTCGTGAAGAGTACTCCGACACGAAAAGTACTCCGAATACCCGAGTGAACAATATAACCTCCAGACATCAATTATCATCGAAATAAATGTCAATTTCCACTAACACTAATAATCCCAATACAATGGAACAATCAATTTTATCTTTAATCAACACAACTTATTCATCATTAATATTATAACTCACAATATTTAACAACAAGGTCGTTTCCACGAAAGAGGGGGCTTTTCGATAAGGATTTCTTCTTATTGGCGCGCAATTAGGTGACCAAACCTCTCATTGACAAAACTTCTAGACATTGTCAATATTACAAATAATAATATGAATAACTTTGTCGTCTCAATTATTAATTTAATAATAATAAATATTATGCAGATGATACTGTGACAATAATTGAATCAATAATAGGAGAGATATGATGCATCAATTACTGTAGCAATAATTGAGTATAATTGAGTGACTTCTCACGTAAGTATCAATAATCAATACCGTGTGCTACTATGCAACCACGCGTATTACTGTACTTTTAACACCGGGTGTTTCAACAGTTAACGGTAAAACTTCCGATGTTATTTTCATAAAGTATTTTTTGTCTTTTTCTCAATCCGACAATAATTCCGTTGCGGGGTCCACAATTGATTATACCGTCGTACGAATATTCCCAGACAAAAAGAATATTCCCCGACCAATCGAATATTATATAACAACTTGAGTACTTTGCAAAATTTATAAATACTACCCACGACTATAACATTATATCAAATCCGTACCATAATATTTAAAAAAATTATTTTGTGAAAATTAAATATTTATTCATAAAATCTGGGGTCTCACAATCTCCCCTCCTTATGGAATTTCGCCCTCAAAATTTACGTACGTACTTGATATGCTGAACAGGTGAGGATACGTCGACTTCATTTCATATTCTAACTCTTGGAGTATAACCTTTGAGTGCTGAATACGATTCTTCTTATCTAATATTTTAACACGTATCTCCTCAAATGTTAAATCAGCCGTTATCTCGTTCGGTTCTAAATTAATAATGTGGTTCGGGTCGTCCAAATATTTACGTATCGTCGATACGTAAAAAAAATATAATGAACACGCGACAACTTGGCGGTAAAACGAGTCTATAAGCCAGAGTTCCTACTCGATCGAGGATTTTAAATGGGCCAATTAAATCGAGGGTTGAGATTTCCTCTCTTCGTCGATTCTTGCTTCTAGAATAACTCCCTCTTGAACCTTTTCTTCAAATTCATCAGATTCGGGTGTGTAGCTTGAGCGGCTTTAACTTTTTCGATTAAAGTCGATTCTACTCGTATATTCGTTATCTTCACGGGGGTTCGTATATTCACACTTATAAATGCATACGATCTTCTACTCAACGCGTCAGCTATCACGTTCGCTTTTCCATGATGGTAATAAATGATATGATCGTAATCTTCAACAGCTCGAGGCAACGTCTTTGGCACATTACACGTTCGTTTTAGTTAAAGAAATATTTGAGGGTTTAAGAAATGGGTTTTATACTGGGGTCAATACAAAATTTGATTTCACGCTCTAGGGGTAGGCTAAGAAATCTTCAGGAATACGTCAGGAAATTTATTAAGTGTAACGCCCCGAGAAAATTGAATTTTTGAGCAAGCTAATCGAACGTCGTTCTCTGACCTATAAATGTCAGAATGTCGTAGGATTTTGGCTACATGGTAGAATTAAAGTGTTTGAATTTTCAAGATGAAAATAAAAGATTTTCGAGAAATTTTCTGAAAAACACTATTCACGCATTTCTGCTCGGGAATTATTTTTGCGAGAAATACCTAACGATAGAATATCGAGGTGAGATAGAATATCCAATAATATTTCAGTTATGGAAAACGTAATATTTCCCCTGGGGACTTAAAACCTAACGTTTACAGAAAATGATTTACGAGAAGGAAATGTAATGCGATTAATGAATTAAGCGATGATCGTATACTACGTAAGTTTTATACGAAGTAATGAATACGAGTATGATACGAGGTATTATACGAGTATGTATGAATAATGGTATGTCGTACATGTTGAATTAGTATACGAATTAGAATACAAGAATTATACGTATAATATATGTTATAAGGCTTTAAGCCAAAAAAAAGGATTTGGTAGGAATGGTTAAGTATTATGTGAGCCCAAGTATTGGATGGTTAAGTCCAATGTGAGTTTATTAATGCAAGCCCAAGTGTTTGTTTAATTGCAAGCCCAATGTATAAGTTAAGTTAGTTAAGCGAATTATGATAGAAGCCCAAATGATTAAGTAAGCTAATTAAACCTAAGCCCAAGTAAGTATCCAATGGGTAAGAACCATGGAGCAACTCATGGATGATCCAAGGTAATGAACAAGCAAACTCAGAGGTTAAGTAAGTGTGGTGAGCACACAAAGTGCTTAAGTGATGAACAAGTATACTTAATGACAAAGATAACTTAATGACTAAGATAATTAGTGAGCAAGTGTTGTGATGGCCAAGTAAAAGTTGTGGAGGGCAAGTTAACTAAAGAGCTAGGTAATGAATAGTAAGGAGGTGGATGTTTTAATGACCATTGAGCCCTCATCTAGGATTTCCTATAAATAGGAAGCTCTTAATTCATTTTGTTGGTTGTTCATTTCCTCCAACACCTTATACATAATAAGTTGAGAGCTTATTTACTTAAGAGAATAAGCACATAAAAGCTAGACTTCTATTATTAGATTTTCCACAACAACTTATAGCTTAATGGCTTGAGAGAAAAAGCTAGAGTTCTTATTAAGCAAGAAACAAGAAGAAGATTGAGAATTAGCAAGTGATCATCAAAGGGTAAGCAACCTTAATCCTTGATTCTCTTTCTCTTCCATTGTTAGAGAAGGGGGTATTGGTAGAACTAGTATGTTAAGGAATGATAAACCAAAGGGCTTAAGTCTTAATAAGCCGGATAAGTCATGAATAAGTAATTCATTCATAAATAAGTTACGAACTTGTGAAGAACAATAATGAAAGTATAAGAACTTGTAAGAAGTGGTAATATGTTTACATTAAGAAGTTAGCATGATTAATAAGATGTAAGAATAAGGATTAAAGGACTTAACTTATTAATAAGTCATAAGTAATGAAATCAAGTATGTTATACTTTAATAAGTAGTTTATGAGTTTATGAGTTTTGAACTTATTAAGAACAAGTAATAACTTATCATGTTTATAAGTTAACAAAGCATGTATATCAAGATGATAGTATGATGGATTGAATCCAATTGGAACGGTTTAAAAATCTCAAGTAATGAAGTTTCGCCGGAATTCACACGATTAGACGACGATCGTCGAATTCTTGAAATTCTCGGAATGAAAGTCAAATTTTGATATTAAGCTTGGAAATATTGGTTTTCAATGGAGACAAGTCGTATTTGTCATTATAGAGTTGCCAACTCGAAAATGGCCGGATTCCGACTTAGAACGAAGAAACAAGCATTGAACGTTCACGAACGTTTATCGTTTTCGTTAAAAATGAACTAATAGGTGAATTTTTAGCAAACGAAGTCGAATAGAAAAAATTCTTACATAAACGCATAGAGTACATAATTTGTGAACCGTAGACTCTTGAACGAGCCAATTCGGACTTATAACGAAGAAGTTACGAGTCCGGGAATCTCACAAAGTTAAAAATCTGTCAAAACTATCTGTGGCTCAGAGTCCGCGCCGCGGCGTGACTCCAAGCTTAAATGATCGGCGCTGCAGAGCCAAAGTGAGCTTCAGACACTATAAACTCGCGCCGCAGCGCTGAGTCCAGTCTCCAAGCCCTAATGGGCGACACCGCAGCGCGGCACAAAGAAGAAAAGCTGGCGCCGTAGCGCCAGCCCTAGGATTTGCATAGAGAGAATTGGTTATGAAGATAAAAAGAAAGGCAATGAAGTGATACAAACTTAATGAACATGAAGTAACATTGTTAAGTTATAATTAAAACCCAAGTATGATCACTTAGGGTTAAAGAAAGTCAATTGAAGATGACCGAAAACGGTATGCGATAAACGTACTTAATCAATGACGATCGAGTTTCGGATAATAACGTAAGGACGTTAGTAAGCCATGAGGAAGGATAATTAACTTGAACCGAGTTGTACTAATGAAATAACTTCACTTAGGTTATGGAAAAGACAGAAGTCGGTAAGAATGATGTAAAGAATAACGAAAAGCTGGAACCAATAATAACAAATCTAATACGGGATTAGATTGAGAAGTAGGGTAAGATTCTTTAGGAACTATGTATGTTCATTCATGACCTAATGTGGTATATTATGCGATTATGTATTGTAGAAATTGTAAAGACTCAAAGGAAACGTAATTAGTCGGTAGCAGACGCTGAAGGCAAGTTTTTCTTAAACGCTTGTCTAACCTTCGTGTTAGCCAGGTTTTCAAATGATTCAAATTATGAGATGCATGTATGGTTTTGAAGAAAGGGTCGATGCCAGTTTTGACTCAGCTAGAGTAATCATGATAGATTGATTAATTTCTTTACAAGTATTTCACTATAGAATTGCTAACGCTATCATATGCCAACTCTTTGGTACGGATACAAGGTAAGCTTGAATATGTATAAACAAATATATTTTTATCGATTATTCGATGGGCACGTGAGGTTGCCACAAATTAAACATACACACGTTTAATGGATGTAGTGTTGATCAATATAAGGTACTATAGGCTGATCACCTAGATGTACTCATAAGCTATGCCGGACTTACGGACTTCGTGCCGGGTTGTCCTTTTCCAAGAAACTATAAAACATTCACGTCTTGAACCAGAATTGATGAATTGATGAATATTGTTATTGTAAAAATGTTTTGAAGGAAAAAGGAAAGCTATTTTGAATTATTGATAGTACTTCGTAACTATCATCCAGTTATTGAAGATATATGATTCCTATGTTTCAAGCATGCTTTTAAAAAATGAAATTATAGTACTTGCTGAGCTTGTTATGCTCACACTTTCTTGAACCATATGATTGCAGCTTAGACGATATGACCAAAGGATTCGACAAGGATAAAGTGAAGGCTAAAGCGAACTTGTAGCGTACCTATGTAATAGTATAGGTTTGTAATGATAATATTTGATATTATGACAAGAACAAATGTAACGGTTATAAAGAACCTGGAGAATGGTAGTATTATTTTAGAATATATATAAGACATATTCGTTCTTTTGAGGCTTTTTCAATTGAATGTTTGTGTGAACTGTAGCACCGTGGAGCACCATCTGTCGGGTTGAAAAAGACCCGGATTTGGGGGCGTCACAGGTTGGTATCAGAGCATTAGGTTATAAAACTTAAGGGGGGAAGAACCTTAGGCTAATATCCTCGTTAAGGAAGAGAAGTCCGAATGAAGTAAACTCGAGCTTTACTTAAGTTGAATGAGTCAATAAGGTATTGAGGAAACTCAGTACCAAAAGATTTAAAAGATGGACAGTAACCCTAAATAAATTAAATGTGATTTGTGCTTATATGATTCTGTGTTATGTACTAATCAACATATGTGTTATTGTAGGATGTCGATCGATAGCTTGACGAATAGAGATATACACGCGGTGAGTGAAGAGCTTGTGAATTGAGTAGAGCCTGTACCTATGCCGGTGGCGGAGGTACCAATAGTGATTCTAGAGGAGTCGGAGGCAGAGGAGTACTTTTCTGAGGAAGACTACTCTGAGGGAGAGATGGATATATCGTCATACCTTAGTATGATGAATGATATGGAGGATGAAAGAGAGGTAACATTGGTTACTACGGTGGTACCTACATTGGAGTCATCACCTCTAGATGCAATGGAAGCACTGTATCTGGCAGCGCTTGACAGGAATGTGCAACTGGGTACAGTTGTGCAGAATCAGAGTGAGGAGATTAATTATCTCCATGAAGCTAAGATGTCTACAGAAGCAGATTTTGAGTTAGAGCACGATAAGCAGGTGCTTATGGCAAAGCAGGCTAGGAATTTTAAGGCAGAGGCCGATGAGCTTCGTAGAGAACTAGGGGAGAAGGACCGGAAGATAGCACGGATGTCTTACATCCATGAGAATGCACATACAGATTTCAAGCTGAAGGTTGCTTGTTATTCTATTGAGTCAGGACAAACCCGTCATATGATTAGTCGGGATACTGTAGCAATGATTGCGAATGAGAAACACGAGGATGCTGTTATGCATTATTAGAAATCTAAAGTTATAAATATGTGTGTAATGACGTAAAACCCTCTTTTAAAGGGTAGTCTTTTTTGTAAATCCCAACTTTTGTGAAGTTCAATTGTGGGATAGAAAATGTAATAGCTTTTGGCTAAAGAGAACAAGTTGTAAATAGTTTCAAACTATGAAAGAGCATATGAATATAAATAAGTTTTCATGGAAATGATTTGTTATTATGCGAGTTGGTATGTGGCGATTAATAACGAAGTAAGTAAATAGATAATAATGAAATTTTATTTATTTAATAAGGAAATGCCGCTAAGAAAAAGATAACGTAATCAGGAAGCGGAATCACATAATGATAATTAATGGGGTCAAAACAACCCTATGCAAGAGTTCGTTAATTTATTAACGGCTGCATTTAACCAAACCAAGGGTAGATTACCCGCGGATCTTAGGGTAGTTAGAACGATTACCTATAAATAGTTTAAAAGCGTAGGTCTGCCGGAGTTCAAAGGAATGACGGACCTAATTGAGTCCCAGACATGGGTGAAAGTAATAGAGAAGGCGTTTTGTTATTACAAACGTAGGTGAGCCGCATAACTTTTCTTTTGTGACTTACCTAAGGAAGCGTAAAGCCAACTTTTGGTGGAAGGCTCACCAGGGTGGGGCTGGAACAGAGGTAGTAACGTGGGAACAATTCAAGAAGGTTTTCTTCGAGAATTATTTTCCCTATAAGACATGTGAGGGAGGATAGAGATTGAATTCTTAGAACTTAAGCAAGGGGATACGATATTTCCCCAGTACGCGATAAAATTCAAATGAATTGGCAAGGTTTGTTTCACATCAAGTGGACAAGGAGGAGGTGAAGGCTCGTAGGTTGGAGCAGGGCCTGAGACCCTAGCTCTATAGTGGGATTTTGGTGATCTAGAGTGTTTCCTATGGGATCATTCTGGAGAAGGTGATTATAGCATAAGGTGATAGTGAGTCGTAGACTCAATACCACAAAGAGGGAAACGATGAGACCAAGAGAGAGGGAGGAACCAAGGTAGAGAATGGTAGTGGCAATATGCCAAAGAGATAGAAATTTTTAACTCCAGGAATACTGAAGTGGGACAAGGGGATCCTAAGTGAAGGATCGAGGTTTGTAAGTCATGTGGAAAGACTTATCTAGGAGTCTGTATGGAAGGGATTATAAATACCTTTAAAACATTAAGGTAGAGAAGGAGGAAATAACTTTCGTTAAATTATATTTGTGAAAATTATTTCATGGATAATAGAAGTAAGTAGGTATCAGTAGATAAGTACTGTTCATGTTGAGATAATTTGAGGAAATTCTCGGTATGAATGGGTTGATTAACCATAGAGCTATAAAAAATAGTTATAAGTAAAGTGTGAACCTTTAGTTTTCTTAGAAAATCTAAGGTAGTAATTTACGGTAATAAAATACCGCGACATTATTATTGTCGAACCATGACTCAAGTTAGGTTGGTGTTAAGGAAGAGGATGAGTTGTTACGGTCGCATATCGACTATCGTAATAGGAGTAAGGTAGCGGTTAAGGATAAATACCCATGGCCTAGGATCGATGATCTATTTGGTCAGTTGAGAGGGGAAAAGAATTTTTATAAAGATAGATGTATGTATGGGGTATAGTCGGTTGGAAGTAAGGAAGAAGGAGGAGGTACCTAAGATGACGTTCAGAATTCGTTATGGTTATGACAAGTTTCTGGTTATGTCATTTAGGTTGACTAATGTGCGGAAGTAGGTTTTTCCCTAAGGGGCGCCAATCAAGTCGGTGGCCAATTTGATAGTTACCCTTGTGGGATGCTATGGTTGAAGGTACCATTAGCGTCACATGATGTAAGAGAAAGGTTAATTGCGGCACCTGTATTGTCTTTATCAGATGATACAGGAAATTTGTAGTGTATCTCAATGTTCGTTTAGATGATATGATTGCGTGCCATTATAGCATGTTAATGTCATTGTGTATGCATCACGCCAGTTAGAGGATTATGAGAAGGTCTATCCTACTTATGATCTAGAATTGGCATATGTAGTTTTTGAATTAAAAATTTGAAGATAGTATTTATACGGAGAGAAGCGTGAGATATACAAGGACTCTAAGAGTCTGAAATATAGCTCCACATAGAAGATTTGAATATGTAGTAGAGAGAGGACTATGATATCTTATATCATTCAGGGAAGGTAAACGTTGTAGCCGACGCGTTAAGTAGGAGGGGTAGGGAAAGCTATCGATGCTAACGACTCATAATGAGTTAATAACGGAAATGGTAAGATCAGAGTTAGAAGTTAAATTAAGGAATGAAGGGGTAGAATTGTTATTCAAAACGTAGACTCAATCCACGATAATGGAGTGAGTTAAGTAAGTACAACTAAGTAATGAGGGATGCAAGCGAATGAAGAAGATGATGCAGGATAAGTTGAAAGACTAAGTATAGTCTTATTTTGAGGGAGGAATTTGAGTTCCATATAAATATAAGTTAAAAGAATAAACTAAGATGATATAGAGATCGCGTAATGTGTTTAACTTCCAACTCAGACTATTGATAGGAAGTGATAAGTCATGTGAATTAAGATAATACCTTCGATGAAAGTGAATTGGAAGAACCCCAATGTCGAAGAAGCATTGTGGGAACTCGAGATTAAATTAAAGGAAAAATTATCCTCTGTGGTGTAGGTATTATTAGCGAGATTCTGGGGACAGAATCCTTATAAGGAGGGAAGAGTGTAACGCCCCGAGAAAATCAGATTTTTGAGAATTAAATTTTTATTTTTATTAAATAAAGTTAATTAAATATTTATGGAGCAAGCTAATTGAACGTCGTTCTCTGACCTATAAATGTCAGAATGTCGTAGGATTTTGGCTACATGGTAGAATTAAAGTGTTTGAATTTTCAAGACGAAAATAAAAGCTTTTCGAGAAATTTTCCGAAAAACACTAGTCACGCATTTCTGCTCGGAAATTATTTTTGAATTTCTGATAAATAAGTAACGATAGAATATCGAGGTGAGATGGAATATCCAATAATATTTCAGTTATGAAAAACGTAATATTTCGCCTGTGGACTTAAAACCTAACGTTTACGAAAAATGATTTACGAGAAGGAAATGTAATGCGATTAATGAATTAAGCGATGATCGTATACTACGTAAGTATTATACGAAGTAATGAATACGAGTATGATACGAGGTATTATACGAGATTGTATGAATAATGGTATGTCGTACATGTTGAATTAGTATACGAATTAGAATACAAGAATTATACGTATTATATATGTTATAAGGCTTTAAGCCAAAAGAAAGGATTTGGTAGGAATGGTTAAGTATTATGTGAGCCCAAGTATTGGATGGTTAAGTCCAATGTGAGTTTATTAATGCAAGCCCAAGTGTTTGTTTAATTGTAAGCCCAATGTATAAGTTAAGTTAGTTAAGCGAATTATGCTAGAAGCCCAAATGATTAAGTAAGCTAATTAAACCTAAGCCCAAGTAAGTATCCAATGGGTAAGAACCATGGAGCAACCCATGGATGATCCAAGGTGATGAACAAGCAAACTTAGAGGTTAAGTAAGTGTGGTGAGCTTGAATATGTATACACAAATATATTTTCATCGATTATTCGATGGGCACGTGAGGTTGCCACAAAGTAAACATACACACGTTTAATGGATGTAATGTTGATCAACATAGGGTACTATAGGCTGATCACCTAGATGTACTCGTAAGCTATGCCGGACTTACGGACTTCGTGCCGGGTTGTTCTTTTCAAAGAAACTATAAGACGTTCACGTCTTGAACCAGAATTGATGAATTGATGAATATTGTTATTGTAAAAATGTTTTGAAGGAAAAAGGAAAGCTATTTTGAATTATTGATAGTACTTCGTAACTATCATCCAGTTATTGAAGATATATGATTCCTATGTTTCAAGCGTGCTTTAAAAAAATGAAATTGTAGTACTTGCTGAGCTTGTTATGCTCACACTTGCTTGAACCATATGATTGCAGCTTAAACGATATGACCAAAGGATTCGACAAGGATAAAGTGAAGGCTAAAGCAAACTTGTAGCGTACCTATGTAATAGTATAGGTTTGTAATGATAATATTTGATATTATGACAAGAACAAATGTAATAGTTATAAAGAACCTGGGGAATTGTAGTATTATTTTGGAATATATATAAGACAGATTCGTTCTTTGGAGGCTTTTTCAATTGAATGTTTGTGTGAACTGTAGCACTGTGGAGCACCATCTGCCGGGTTGAAAGAGACTCGGATTTGGGGGCGTCACATTAACAATAGAAATACCATTCAAAACTGTGACTCTCATCCAAGACTTGGATATCACATGAAATGAAGGTTTCTACTAACGGAGTTTCAACCGATAAGTCAAAGTCTAATTTCTCTGAAGTCAAATTTAAACGTTGAGCGCAAGAAAAAGAGATAAAAGAATGGGTAGAATCGGTATCTAATAAGCTACAGACTTCGCAAGAATTTATAATTAACTAACCAGTGCTAACTTCGTTCGGGTTACTCGCTTTTTGATAAGTCACAAAAAACACTCTTCTTGAAACCACCGACTTTATTTTGTCCATATCCGCCTTTGGTGCCACCGTCCCAGCTGGACTTGATTTTGTTACAGGAAAAAATCGAGTTAAATGACCTTCTCTTCTGCAATTAAAACACGCTTTGGACTGCTGCGTACAGTTTGGACGGATGTGTCCCTCCTGTCCACATTTGAAACATACGACCGATGATCGTTCTTCTTCCTTTGAAACGGGTGCTGGTGCTACTGTCTTTCCATCATTATTGAACATTCTCTTCTTGAAATTTCCATTTCTATTATTTTGGCCATGATTACCACCGAAGTGGTTATCATTCTTGGCATGATAATTTCCCCCACGATGGTTATCATTGTTTCGATGATCGTTGCCACCGGCACGATTATTATCGTGTTGTTGGTCGTTGCCTTTTGGCTGTGCTGACTCATTATCACGTTCCAATAACTGAGCCATATTCACAACATCTGAATATAAACACAGTTTGTGAGAAATGAGGTATTGGCGTATATTGGGTTTCAAACCTCTTAAAAACATTCGCATCATTCGCTCCTCATTATCTACCAAATGGGATGCAAACCGAGACAACTCGGCAAACTTAGCCTCATACTGCGACACAGTCATATTGTTTTGCTCCAACTTGATGAACTCCACCTCCTTCATGTGACGAATACTTTCGGGAAAGTACTTATCATTGAACAGCTCTTGGAACTTCTCCCAAGACATCTTGAGTGCGTCAGTCTGGGTGCATTTTAGAGATTCCCACCAATAATCTGCCTCTTCAGGCAACATAAAGGTGGCAAAGGGAACCTTTTGCTCCTCGGAGCATCCCAAGACATCAAATATCTTGGTGATCTGCTTTAACCACGTCTCTGCCTTAAGTGGTTCTGGCTCCTTGAATTGCTTAGCGGTGACCAACCGTGTGTTGCCATTGTTTCCTCCTGCATTATTAACAGGAGTGGCCTTCGCCTGATGTTGCATGAATTCTAAAAAGCTCCTAAACGTACCGTCGTTCGTCAATTGATCAGTGTTGGTGTTTACAAGAGGATTATCGCCATCCTGTTGCACATTGTCCTGATTATTGATATGTGGAGACTCAACAGTCTCCTATGCTCCATTGCTATTCTCAACATTCTCGGATGTCATTTTCAAATACTGCCATAAAACAAGGGTTAATTGACAGCACATATTATCCCTATACTCTAACCGACCAATTAAATACCAAATAAACTTAGGTAGGTCATACTAGCGAAGGAATTCCCTGTCTCTCCCCTCCTAGTTCTAGTCTCACATCTTAGCCAGTGATCATATCCCTAAGCTTTGATACCGACTGTGACGCCCCCAAAATTAGGTATACATCACCCATCTTGAGTCGCCAGATACATGGTACAGAATTCAAATACAACTTAATAATACAACTGTCGTGTACAATACGACAAAATATAAACTGTGAGTTTGAATACATATATTGTCTACTAGAGAGTATACAAACTCAAAAGGAGTTCTCATTACAATTATTATCACACTATTTCACAGAATAGTGAGGACTACTAATGCTATCATCTGGTCCGTCACTCCGTTCCCCGACTAGTCCCTGCTACGTTCTCATTTCCTAAAGAGAACAATGAAAGTAAAATGGTGAGCTCAACTAGCCCAGTAAGAAATATTATGACTAAGATAATGAAGAAAATATTATCGTTAGCCTTCAACAGTGTTAAACTGATATAATATAACAACCATCAAGTTTAACTGCAGCGGAACAAGCAATCCATTAAAAGAGTTAAGTAGAGAATAAAATCTACTATCTTTTATGATTTAAAAGGTTTTTCATCACTTTTATCGCTGGGACTCAGCTTAATAATAATCCACATCATCGAATCACTCCTGCACTACGGCCAAGGATATTCTTTAGTATCACGATCACGAATTATCCACGCACTACAGCTAAAGAAAATCATGTTTTCATCAACGGTCCTGATCATGCCATAAAACAATTCATCTTTGCACCATTGGCCGAAGAGAATCCATAGCCATAATCATACCAAAAACTGTCCATCAATGCACTACGGGCCAATGAGGAATTTTTCCACATCATTTGTAATATTACGGTCATGATTACACCGAATAATCCCTGGTCATAATCATACCAAGTCCATCTATGCACTACAGGCCACAGATGACTTTCAAAAAAAATATAAGCATGAGGATGATGACAATGATATAAGAATTCAATAAAACAAGTTCAAGAATTAATTTATCCAGGAACTAATAACATCCAATTTGTTAACATCATACTGCTTTGTAGAGTAAAATTCAAGAAAGCTCAGAAGAATATTTTCATGAAAAGATACTAGATGAAGCGCAAATATCAAGGACATTCCACTAATTTCATGGAGTATGGAAGTCAAAGTTTTAACCAACTGAGTATAATAAAGAATGGAATAACAAAAGAAATCACCATGCATGCGGTACTTCACATAGACAAGTTATTCCAACAGAATAATAATTAACAGAACTAGGTCATGCGTAAAGCACAGACATGATGTTCCAACAGAATAATAAAGAACGAAATAATAACAGAAATCACCATGCATGCGGTACTTCGCATAGACAGATTATTCCAATAGAATACCAATAAAGACGGAACCAGGTCCGGCGTAAAACACACAGACAGGATATTCCAACAGAATAATAATAAAGACTGAACCAGGTCCGGTGTAAAACGCACAGACAGGATATTCCAACAGAATAATAAAGAACGAAATAACAGAAGAATTTCACCAAGTATAGGGTATCCTGCGTATACAGGTTATTCCAACAGAATAATAAAGAATGGAATTACAGAAGAAACGGGAAGAAACGGGATATAGAAGTAGTGAAGTAGCAGAATACTTTTCTTCTTTCTCTCTATAATTTCTCTCTATAATAATTGCTCTAAAGCTTTTGTGAATTGGTGAGAAATGAAGGAAGAATGAGTTTCTATTTATAGAAAAATATAGTTTCGATAATTTCACGTTTTGGGGCTCGAAATATTACAGTATAATACCTTCCTCTTTTTCTTTATTTTTAATTTAGTCCTGCAAGTATTATCAATCTTGCACCAACTCCCCTAATAGTAAATCATGTGAATCAATAGTAAAAATCATGTGAATCAATAGTAAAAATCATGTGAATAAATAGTATAATCATGTGAAAAATTAATTACAGTATAGTACCTTCAATTATACCTCCATTTTTAACTTAGTCATGCAAGTATTATCAAACTTGCACCAACTCCCCTAATAGTAAATAATGTGAATCAATAGTAAATCATGTGACAATATTGACAATGTTATTCATATTATTGACAATAGTAAATCATGTGATTTACTATTGATTCACATTCTTATACTATTAGGGATGGTGGTGCAAAATTGATAATACTTGCATGACTAAGTTAAAAATAGAGGTATAGTTGAAGGTATTATACTGTAATTAATTTTTCACATGATTATACTATTTATTCACATGATTTTTACTATTGATTCACATGATTTACTATTAGGGGAGTTGGTGCAAGATTAATAATACTTGCAGGACTAAATTAAAAATGAAGAAAAAGAGGAAGGTATTATACTATAGTATTTCGAGCCCCAAAATGTACAATTATCGAAACTATATTTTCCTATAAATAGAAGCTCATTCTTCCTTCATTTATCACTTATTCACAAAAGCTTTAGAGCAATTATTATAGAGAGAAATTATAGAGAGAAAGAAGAAAAGTATTCTGCTATTTCACTACTTCTATATCCAATTTCTTCTAAAGTAGGGAATATTATTTGTTGTACTCGTAGGGAATATTATTTCTTTCTTATTCATGAAGAGAACTTCTGTTATTCCATTCTTTATTATTCTGTTAGAATAACCTGTATACGCGGGATACCCTATACTTGGTGAAATTCTTCTGTTATTCCGTTCTTTATTATTCTGTTGGAATATCCTGTCTGTGCATTTTACGACGTACCTGGTTCCGTCTTTATTATTATTCTGTTGGAATATCCCGTCTGTGCGTTTTAGGCCGGACCTGGTTCCGTCTTTATTGGTATTATGTTGGAATAACATGTCTATGCGAAGTACCGCATGCATGGTGATATCTGTTATTATTCCGTTCTTTATTATTCTGTTGGAACATCTTGTCTGTGCTTTACGCATGACCTGGTTCCGTTAATTATTATTCTGTTGGAATAACCTGTCTATGCGAAGTACCGCATGCATGGTGATTTTTTTTGTTATTCCATTCTTTATTATACTCGGTTGTTTAAAACTTTGACTTCCCTACTCCATGAAATAAGTGGAATATCCTTGATATTTGCGCTTCATCTAGTATCTTTTCATGGAAATATTCTTCTGAGCATTCTTAAATTTTACTCTACAAAGCAGTATCATTTTGACAATTTGGACGTTATTAGTTCTTGGATAAATTAATTCTTGAACTTGTTTTTATTGAATTCTTATATCATTGTCATCATCCTCATGCTTATATTTTGTTGAAAGTCATCTGTGGCCTGTAGTGCATAGATGGACTTTGCATGATTATGACTAGGGATTATTCGGTGTAATCATGACCGTAATGTTACAAATAATGTGGAAAAGTCCTCATTGGCCCGTAGTGCATTGATGGATAGTTTTTGGTATGTTTATGGCTATGGATTCTCTTCGGCCAAGGGTGCAAAGATGAATTATTTTATGGCATAATCAGGACCGTTGATGAAAACATGATTACCTTTAGCCGTAGTGCATGGATAATTCATGGTTGTGATACTAAAGAATATCCTTGGCCGTAGTGCAGGGGTGATTAGATGATGTGGATTGTTTATTAAGTTGAGTCACAGCGATAAAAGTGATGAAAAACCTTTTAAATCATAAAAGATAGTAGATTTTATTCTCTACTTGACTCTTTTAATGTATTGCTTGTTCTGCTGCAGTTAAACTTGATGGTTATTATATTATACCAGTTTAACACTGTTGAAGGCTAACGATAATATTTTATGCATTATCTTAGTCATAATATTTCCTACTAGGCTAGTTGAGCTCACCCTTTTACTTTTATTATTCTCTTCAGGAAATGAGAACGTAGCAGGGACTAGTCGAGGAACGGAGTGACGGACCAGATGATAGCATTAGTAGTCCTCACCATTCTGTGAAATAATGTGATAATAATTGTAATGAGGACTCCTTTTGAGTTTGTATACTCTCTAGTAGATAATATGTGTATTCAAACTCACAGTTTATGTTTTGTCGTATTGTACACGACAGTTGTATTATTAAGTTGTATTTGAATTCTGTACCATGTATCTGGCGACTCAAGATGGGTGATGTATACCTAATTTTGGGGGCGTCACAGTTGGTATCAAAGCTTAGGGATATGATCTCTGGCTAAGATGTGAGACTAGAACTAGGAGGGGAGAGACGGGGAATTTCTTCCCTAGTATGACCTACCTAAGTTTATTTGGTATTTAATTAGTCGATCAAAGTATAGGGATAATATGTGATGTTAATTAACCCTTGTTTTGTGGCAGTATTTGAAAATGACATCCGAGAATGTTGAGAATAGCAATGGAGCATAGGAGACCGTTGAGTCTCCATAGATCAATAATCAGGACAATGTGCAACAGGATGGCGATAATCCTCTTGTAAACACAAACACTGATCAATTGACGAACAACGGTACGTTTAGGAGCTTTTTAGAATTCATGCAACATTAGCGAAGGCCACTCCTGTTCATAATGCAGGAGGAAACAATGGCAACCCATGGTTGGTCACCACTAAGCAATTCAAGGAGCTGGGACCACCGGAGTTTTTGGGAAAGCCAGAACCACTTAAAGCAGAGACATTGTTAAAGCAGATCACCAAGATATTTGATGTCTTGGGATGCTTCGAGGAGCAAAAGGTTCCCTTTGCCACCTTTATATTGCGTGAAGAGGCAGATCACTGGTGGGAATCTGTAAATGTACCCAACCTGATGCACTCAAGATGTCTTGGGAGAAGTTCCAAGAGCTGTTCAATGACAAGTACTTTCCCGAAAGCATTCGTCACATGAAGGAGGTGGAATTTATCAAGTTGGAACAAAATAATATGACCGTGTCGCAATACGAAGCTAAATTTGTGGAGTTATCCCGGTTTGCATCCCATTTGGTCGATAATGAGGAGCGAATGACGTGAATATTTTTAAGAGGTTTGAAACCGGAGATACGTCAATATCTTATTTCTCATAAACTGTGTTTGTATTCAGATGTTGTAAATAGGGCTCAGTTAGTGGAGCGCGATAACGAGTCAACGCAACCAAAAGAGAGCAACCGGTAAAATGATAATACCGGTGATAACAGTCATCAAAGCGGTAACAATAAGTATGGAGGGAATGAACATGGCAGAAATGGTAACCACTTCGGTGGTAATCATGGTCAAAATAATAAGAATGAACATTTCAAAAAGAGGAGATTCAACAATGACGGAAAGACGTCAGCACCAGCACCCGTTGTTAAGGGAGGAGAACGACCACCTATCATTTGCTTCAAATGCGGAGGGGAGGGGCACATCAATCCAAACTGCGTGATGCCATCCAAAGCATGCTATAATTGTGGAAGAGAAGGTCACTTAGCCCAATTTTGTCATTCACTGAAGACAAGTTCAGCTAGGATGGAGGCACCAAAGGATGTCCCAGACAAGCTGTAACACCCTAGTCTCATATCGAAAGATAGGGAAAAAATTTGTATACATATAAGGAAATAAGTAACTACCAATAGTACCTTCAAGTCATGACCTTTTGGGAGCCTGTGGTGGGCTAAGATGACCCAAGAAGATACTAGTGGGCCAGTAGTTTGAGGCCTTATTTTGATGGATTTGATTCGATTCGGCATTGGGATTCGACCCAAGATTTATTCTGGACTCAAAATTTGACCCGGGTTGTTTCATATGGTATCAGAGCCGACTCTCGAAAGCTCAGGTCGGGTCATCCGATCGGGTTACCGGAGGTGGGGACACGAAGGCTGGTGGTATTATCTCACAATGGAGAGATGGAGGTCCGGAGGTGGGGACACGAAGCCAGCCGGTATTATCCCACAATGGCTAGAGGCAAAGATCTTTAGGCCGTGTGTGTGATCGGTTCTGACGGGGACGTCAGAAATTTAAGTGGGGGAGTTTGTAACACCCCAGTCCCATATCGAAAGATAGGGGAAAAATTTGTATACACATAAAGAAATAAGTTACTACCAATAGTACCTTCAAGTCATGACCTTTTGGGAGCCTGTGGTGGGTTAAGATGACCCAAGAAGATACTAGTGGGCCAGTAGTTTGAGGCCTTATTTTGATGGATTTGATTCGATTCGGCATTGGGATTCGACCCAAGATTTGTTTTGGACTCGGAATTTGACCCAGGTTGTTTCACAAGCCAAAGCCAGTAGTTTAAGAGAGAGCGTTTTTTTTCGTGACAAGGAACCTGAATAAAATTATCACGGGTATGTTAGTCATAAACTCTTGCGAAGTCTATACCGTGTTAGATACCGGTTCTACTCACTCTTTTATTGCACCTAGTTGTGTTCCATGTTTGAAGTTAACTCCGGAGAAGTTAGACTTTGATATATCTGTTTAAACCCAGTTGGGAGAAACCTTCGTTACCTCCACTATTTATAAATCTTGTTCAAATCAACACTTTCACGTTACCTGTCAATCTTATCTCTTTGAAAATACTTGCCTTTGATGCGATTTTAGGAATCGATTGGTTAACTACTCATCATGCTTTTAGTAAGGTTGTTATCTTTCATACTCTTAACCAACCTGTTATGCGAATTCAAAGTAACCAAACCACTAAAGTCAATCATTGTCATATCAAGCCATAAATAAAGTGCCCCGATCCTTTCGTTGTTGACTTTCTTGTGTGGAATGCACCGAAGCCAGACTTTCTATAGGCGACGCTATGAATGGTGATGGCAAGTTAATAGGTATCAATGTGACGTGTTACCCAAGTCTTGGATGAGAGTCACAGTTTTGAATGGTATTTCTATTGTTAATAAATTTCCTGACGTATTCCTGAAGACTTCTTAGCCTACCCCTAGAGCGTGAAATCGAATTTTGTATTGACCCCAGTACAAAACCCATTTCTTAAACCCTCAAATATTTCTTTAACTAAAACGAACGTGTAATGTGCCAAAGACGTTGGCTCGAGTTGTTGAAGATTACGATCATATCATTCAATACCATCGTGGAAAAGCGAACGTGGTAGCTGACGCGTTGAGTAGAAGATCGTATGGGTTTACAAGTGCGAATATACGAACCCTCGTGAAGAAAGCAAATATACGAGTTGAATCGACTTTAATCGATAAAGTTAAAGCCGCTTAAGATACACACCCGAATCTGATGAATTTGCAGAAAAGGTTCAAGAAGGCGTTATTCTAGAAGCAAGAATCAACGAAGAGAGGAAATCTCAACCCTCGATTTAATTGGCCAATTTAAAATCCTCGATCGAGTAGGAACTGTGGCTTATAGACTCGTTTTACCTCTTATAAACAAAGTTTGTGAGAAATGAGGTATTGACATATATTGGGTTTCAAACCTCTTAAAAACATTCACATCATTCGCTCCTCATTATCGACCAAATGGGATGCAAACCGAGACAACTGTAACACCCCGATATTTTCTATATAAATAAATAAGAAATTTTGCGTATAATTTTTTTTAAAAGGATGAGGATTTGTACAAGATATTATGTATATATATTTATGTGGTAAATAAAAATATATTTATTACATAAATGTTTACAAATAATTTTATTTTAGAATTATTGATTATTATAAAAGTATATTCTTATAATAATTACTTTTATGGTAGAAATGTTTTTATTAATTATTTTCCATGAAAATATAATCATATATTATTTAAATAATATATGGAGTGATTTTTAGAATAAATATAATAATTATTTTATTATACGAATTTTAGTACAGATTATTAAGTTAACTATTTTACCTTAATTATTAAGGTTAAATAGGAAGAATAAATCAGATATGAAATCCAAACCCTAATTTTGGATTATTGTCAAGGTACGAGAATAATAATATAATATTAATTATATTTTAAATTTTCAGTGCTATAAATATGTACTGTTTGTGCGTAGTAATGATGATTGGTCAATTGTGGTGTTTAATTTCAAAACCCTAATATTATTTGGCTAAACCCTAATTTGAAAATCAATTGTGGGTTTAAGACGATTTTTTAACTGTGTTATATGTTTTATGTTGTGTGTTACATAATGTTATGATAATTAGGAAACCCTAATTATAAATTTAAAACCCTAGGTTATATTTGAATTTCTAATAATTAGAAACCCTAATTGGAAACCTAAACTAGAGATTTTGATTAGTCAGAAATTGTGTTACTGTGGATAATAACGAGTATGATAGATTTATTGCTAATTAAGGTAAACCTAATTAGTAAATTAAAATTATAATGATTAGAACCCTAATTAAAGATCTAGAAACCCTAAATTATTAAAAAAAAAACCCTAATTTTCTATTAAAACCCTAATTGTTAATTAGTAAGTTATAATTAAAATTTTATTGAACTTTAGTCTTAATTGTTCAAACTCTAGAAATTATTTGGGATACCTTAAGGATTAAAATCTAGTGATTAAAACCTAGATTCAAGCATCATTGACAAAAATACCCTTAAATTATTTTGTTAGTTTACTAAAATAGCCATTTTGAATTTATTTAATAATCTAGATTGCAAATTCATCACCCTAGATTATAGCACATGCCTATATATCATTCAAGCTTATCTTAATTGCCACCTTGCATGTTAGATACAATGAATCTAAGTGGTATAATTAGATTAAGAGAGAGAAAATTGTCATTTGCTGGCTTATTTTTACAAACACTCAACCTTGAGCCTCTCTCTCTAAAACCCACGATTTTTCCCTTCATTTATCAGTCAAGAACTGAGCCCCACTAATACATATAACAAATCAGAAGCCAGAAATCAAAGATTTCTCATAAAGGTATAAAAACCCTAACTTGATTTCTGTGCAGGATCTGAGGAACAAGGTTTCTTCTCTGGAAAGGCTGTGGGAGATAGAAAAGCTGCTTAATAATCAATTGCGTCAAGCGTTAATAGAAACAATGGAAGAACAGGATAAGCTTAAAATCCAAATTGATCAGATTGGAGCCACAAGCAACACATCGTGTACAGCTCCGAGCAAGAAGGGGTAAAGAAAGATAGAAGATCAAGACTTAGGAAAATTTGATAAGAAGAAAGGGAAAAGAATATGTTATCTGTGCGGTTATGAGGGACATACCACTCTGTATTGTCCTGACTACAAACCAGGAGCATGTTTTATCTGTGGGATAGAAGGTCATCAGGCGAAAAGTTGTCCAAGAAAAAGATGTAATAAATAAGTAGTATAGGTTCTGTTGTGTAGGTGTGTTTAATGTAATATATATGATAAGTATGTCTATGTAATGTTCTGTTCTCAACCTTTGTAATGATCAAGCTTGTAAATCCCGACTTTTGTGGTCATAAAGGGATAGCTGAAGTTCAAAGCATTATGTGTCATGCTATGTAAAATATTCGTTAAGTGAATATGAATCTATGTTTGAGTAATGAAACAAGTTTAATATATTAAACTTATATGATATGGTTTAGAATGTAACTTAAATTTATGATTTTATTTAATCAGATAATGCCGCCGAGACGTCGAACTCGCAATCAAAGGGCAGAAGAATCTGTCAACAATGTTGAGGGACAACAACAAGCAGACCCAATGCAGGACTTTGCAAACATGGTAGCACAGGCCATGCAACAAGGGATACCAGTCGTTGGAAATCAGTCGGATAACCGCTTGGCGAACTTCAAAGATTTTAAGGCTGTAGGACACCAGAATTCAAAGGTACGACTGACCCTGCTGAAGCCCAAACTTGGGTCAAGGAGATTGAGAAGGCGTTCATAATAGCTAGGGTAGCTGAGGGGCAAAAGACCACTTTTTCCACTTACATGATGAAGGGGGAAGCAAACTTTTGGTGGAAAGCGAATCAGGTGAGGGCAGGAGAATGTGTAGTCACATGGGATAGATTTAAAACTCTGTTCTTCGAGAACTATTTTCACCTAGTATGCAGGCTAGGATGGATGTTAAATTTTTAAAATTGAAGCAGGAGAATATGACGGTGTCAGAATACGCCGCAAAATTTAATGAGTTAGCTAGGTTTGCGCCGCATCAAGTGGATACGGAGGCTAGAAAAGCGAGAAGGTTTGAGCTGGGATTAAAACCCTGGCTCTACAACAAGGTGGCAGTGTTGCAGATTCCTACATTTGCAGCACTCATGTAGAAGGCGATCATAGGTCAGGAGGGAAGTGAGGCCATGAGCCTATACAACAAGGATAGAAAGAACAAAGGCAAGGTAAAAGGAGCTGGGAAGGTAGAAATTAATATTGGGAGCAGGAGTGCAGATGACAAGAGGAAGGGGAGCAATTTTGGAAGTGTGCAGGTAAAACAAGAAGGTACGAAGAAGCAGATGGTACCGTGCAAGACATGTGGAAAGAACCACTCTGGGGAGTGTCTGAAAGGAAAATTTGTTTGCTATAAGTGCGGGCAGGAGGGCCATATCTCTCCCAACTGCCCCAATCCTAGAATGAACAGTGGATGTTTTCTGTGCGGATCGACTAAGCACAGGGTGAAGGATTGTCCGAAGAGGAGGGTGGAGGCAGGTAGTGTTAATACTGGAACTGGCAGCGAGACTTTGGCAATCACGGGACCGACTTCTTCAAGCAAGCCAACAAATTCTACTGCGAGGATTTTCAACATGACGGTCCAGGACACGGCAGCAGCTGGCACTGGAACCCCAGGTGTGATTCGTATAACTTTTATTTTCTTATGCATGATTTTCATATATATAGTAATTTATTTCTAAAGAAATTTTGAGGAGGAATTTGAGTTCTTTTAGAAATCAATTTTTTCGTTTAATCAGAAAGACAAGCTTTATGGAAATAGTTAAATATCAGTTCGATCAATTATGATCGAGATCTACTTGCAAAGATTGTGTATGCTATGTAACCGTTTATGTGTAGATTTTTAAAACGGTGATTCCGGGGACGGAATCTTTATAAGGGAGGGTGAATGTAACAACCCGATATTTTTTTATATAAATAAATAAGAAATTTTGCGTATAATTTTTTTTTAAGGATGAGGATTTGTACAAGATATTATGTATATATATTTATGTGGTAAATAAAAATATATTTATTACATAAATGTTTACAAACAATTTTATTTTAGAATTATTGATTATTATAAAAGTATATTCTTATAATAATTACTTTTATGGTAGAAATATTTTTATTAATTATTTTCTATAAAAATATAATCATATATTATTTAAATAATATATGGAGTGATTTTTAGAATAAATATAATAATTATTTTATTATATGAATTTTAGTACAAATTATTAAGTTAACTATTTTACCTTAATTATTAAGGTTAAATAGGAAGAATAAATCAGATATGAAATCCAAACCCTAATTTTGGATTATTGTCAAGGTATGAGAATAATAATATAACATTAATTATATTTTAAATTTTCAGTGCTATAAATATGTACTGTTTGTGCGTAGTAATGATGGTGTTTAATGATGGTGTCAATTATGGTGTTTAATTTCAAAACCCTAATATTATTTGGCTAAACCCTAATTTGAAAATCAATTGTGGGTTTAAGACGGTTATTAAACTGTGTTATATGTTTTATGTTGTGTGTTACATAATGTTATTGTGACGCCCCCAAATCCGGGTATCTTCCAACCCGACAGATGGTGCTCCACTATACTAACATCCATACCATCATTCCATTGAAATACAACAAAATGAGAGTAATTACTATATTCTTATTAAAATCAAAGAATAATCCTTCCCAGGTTCATAAACCGGTTACATCGTTCATTGTTCATAAGGTATAATACATACAACTTACTAAACTATTACACAATGCCTAAGCATCCATCTTAGCTTTGCCCTTATCTTTCTTGGCATTCTCAGTACGTTCACCTTTAACTGCAGTTATATAATTCACGCAAGAAGTGAGCATGACAGCTCAGCAAGTTTAATCAAGGATAACAGGAATACCACATTCGTGAATTATATAACAATTCCAACATAACTGAACAATAGTTATGAAGTATTATGAATCAATACTACCATAACAGTATATAACATCAATTCCCAATGTATAGAATAGATTAGGAATTCTGAACCGGTTGATAGACCATGAACAGTAAATTTCAGTTTTCATACTTGAAAAGGAGTCCACAGCACTAAGGTCGTTCATCCGTATAACTTAAGAGCACTTCTAGGTGATCAGCCTATAGTACTCTCTGTTGATCAACACTACATTCATTAAACGTATTTACGTTTAATATTTTTGGCAAACTCACGTGCCCATCGAAATATCGATGAAAAATACTTTTGTTTGTTCATAGACAAACCTTACCTTCACATCCGTACCAATTACTTGGCATAGGATAGCGTTAACATTTCTATATAGAATGATATGGAAAATCATCAATCTACATCTTACGAATAGTCTAGCCGAGTTAAAATCTGGCATCGACCCTTTCTTTTAAAACAAAGCTTACAATTCAGTTCAATGAATCACATAAAACTTGGCTAACTTGGAAGTTAGACAAGCGTTAAGAAAACTTGCCTTTCAGCGTCTTCAAATAACTTACTCGACTGACCACAGCCTTTACAGAATCTACATAATATATTCACATAGCACACCGTAATTAGCTATCAAATAACTATTCACATTGTTCCTACAAGCTTCTTTCTCTTCTATGTCTTTGTTAACATAATATCTTTATTAAAGTCAACATGACTTATTACCCTTCGTCCCGGTTTATCTCTCTATGGATGTTTTATTAACCGGACTCAACTTCATTGATAAAGTATTACTTCGTTCATTTTACATATCTTGTTTACTTACATTAGACTCCTAAGTTTCATACCATATACCTTAGTATAGGTAGTATAAGATTAGTCTTTATACATTCATTGAGTATATAAACTCAACTCCGATTGATCCCTAACCAATTGAAGTCTAAAGCATAACTTGGTCAACTTTTTCTTACTGCCGGCGCTACGGCACGGCATCCCTTGCATAACATTGGCGCTGCGGCGCCACCATTTTGTACTGGTTTTGGCGCTGCGGCGCCGAGTCTGTGCACCAGTTGACAAACCAGTTTTGGTTTTCTAACGAAACTCCCGGCTTCCTAATTTGTTCGTTTTACATCCGAATTGACCCATTCGAATTCCTACAAGTCAGGAATTACATCCTTTACGTGTTCATATAAGAATTCAACACTTTCGAATCCGTTAACTCATAATTCACTATTGAGCTCATTTTATATACGTTCGTAAACGTTAATGAGCGTTCAATGCTCGTTTTCTTCGTTTTAAGTCAGAATCTGACGATTCTCGAACCCACAACTCTTAAACACCCTATCTCACGTGTTGACATTGAAAACCAACGTTTTCAAGTCTCACGGCAACTTTCGACTATAATTCCGGGATTTCTACGTTTTCGACGTTTAACGTCTATTTTCGAAAAATTCGCCATAACTTCATTACTAATGTTCTCTAAGCCAAATCACATGGAATACTCCATGGATTTCATATCTACATCATAACCAAGCAAGATGCAAATACTAATGGATTGATAGAGTCCAATCGTTTATCAACGATTAATCTCAACTATCCATATTTTCATGGTTCAAAACTATTTCAAACCTTGCTATTTTTATAACCCCATGACTTATAGAGATTGAATCTATGGTAAGTCATCTTTAATCCCTCATACAAGGCGTACACCATCCCTCTATGATTCTCCCATACAAAAGAAAAATCAAAAAGAGATGGAGATGAAAGATAAGGATTATACCTTAAGATCTCTTGGAAATCTCTTGGAAGAATAAAAGTATAAGCTTCCAAAGTGTATGTTTGCAAGTGTAGCTCTATTTTCTCTCTCAAATAATCTAGGTTGGCAACTTTGAAAACTCTAAAATGCAACAACCTAGCTTCTTATTTATAGGAAATAAAAATGGAGGGCTTAATGGTCAATATTCCCCCACCTCCTTACTATTCAAGTGTGGTCACCAAGTAAAACACTTGGTGACCAAGTCTTATACTTGAAGTCCACCCCAAGTGGCCGGCCCACCTCCCTTTTATGACATCCCATGGGTTGCCCCATGGGTTTTACCCATTGGGTGACCCACCGGTTCGACCCACGGTTCGGTTTTAATGAATTGGGCTTAACTAATTAAACATTGGGCCTTTACTTTGACTTAACCCACCTAACTCATTGGGCTTAGTCCTTCAATTAGTTGGATTAACTTATAACCCAACTCAAATGAATTAATCATTAAGTCATAACTTAATTCTATAATACGTATCGTATTCTACACGTATGATTCACGTATTCCTTTCGTATACCATACGTACAATAATCATATCGTACCTCGTATTTACTCATAGTATTATACATAGATACTAATTGCATAACACTCGAACTCAACCTAACGCCATTCCTTCTACGCATATTATTTCCTTCTCAGAAATCAATATACTCAACCCTTAGGTTTTAAGTCCGCAGGCGAAAACTTCGTTTTTGCCATAAATGAAATATTATCAGATATTCCATCTCATCGTGATATTCTATCATTACGCGTTTCTCGAAATTTCAAAATAATTCCTTGGACAGAAATGGATGAATAGTGTTTTTACGGAAACTTCTCAGAAAACAATTATTATCGTCTTGGAAATTCCAAACAACTATTTCTACCACGTAGCCAGAATACTAACCACGTTAGCACATTCTAGGTCATAGAACGACCTTCACATAGTTTACTTCACAAAGAATTCAATTAAATTCATTTAATTCACATAATCAAATAAAAATTTAATTGTCATAAAAATCCGATTTTCTCGGGCGTTACAGTTATGATAATTAGGAAACCCTAATTGTAAATTGAAAACCCTAGGTTATATTTGAATTTCTAATAATTAGAAACCCTAATTGGAAACCTAAACTAGAGATTTTGATTAGTCAGAAATTGTGTTACTGTGGATAATAACGAGTATGATAGATTTTATTGCTAATTAAGGTAAACCTAATTAGTAAATTAAAATTATAATGATTAGAACCCTAATTAAAGATCTAGAAATCCTAAATTATTAAAAAACCCTAATTTTCTATTAAAACCCTAATTGTTAATTAGTAAGTTATAATTAAAATTTTATTGAACTTTAGTCTTAATTGTTCAAACTTTAGAAATTATTTGGGATACCTTAAGGATTAAAATCTAGTGATTAAAACCTAGATTCAAGCGTCATGGACAAAAATACCCTTAAATTATTTTGTTAGTTTACTAAAATAGCCATTTTGAATTTATTTAATAATCTAGATTGCAAATTCATCACCCTAGATTATAGCACATGCCTATATATCATTCAAGCTTATCCTAATTGCCACCTTGCATGTTAGTTACAATGAATCTAAGTGGTATAAGATTAAGAGAGAGAAAATTGTTATTTGTTAGCTTATTTTTACAAACACTCAACCTTGAGCCTCTCTCTCTAAAACCCACGATTTTTCCCTTCATTTATCAGTCAAGAACCGAGCCCCACTAATACATATAACAAATCAGAAGCCAGAAATCAAAGATTTCTCATAAAGGTATAAAAACCCTAGCTTGATTTCTGTCCAATTTTCTATTGTTAGATGTCATTTTTTTGTGTTAAACATGTTAAATATGGTGTATAAAGATGATCTGGGTTGCTAGATGTTAGATCTATAACATCTAGAGGCTCGGATTTGATGTTCTTCAAAATCTGGAAATTTTTAAAAGAGGCGTCTGACAACGTATGTCAGGCCATGTAGATCTCTATCTGTGTTGTGTTTTTGTGTTTTCAGTGTTTGATCTTGTAGTATGATATAAGATCTTTACTCTGGAAGTTGAATCAAGGTCATATCTTCAACAGATTGTAAGTTATTGTTAGTCAAAAGTCGTTGACCGACCATGACTGGACAAAATCTGGGTAACCCAGATCTTGCCCAGAAATGGTCTGACAAGAATTTTGAGGCCTCTGATCTCGTAACGTATTGTTGATTTGTGTTTGTTGTTGTGATAAGGTTATTTTATGATTGTTATACTACATGCTGATACTCTTAGATTGGTTTTATCACCATCATACTGGAATTTGGGGGATGGTCAAACCAAGTAGAAGTTCACGGATGAGCTTTCTGGGTAACCCAGAAAGTTTATGAGCGTGGATTCTGACATGGTTTGACCGGACAATATCTTTCTATTGTGTTGTTGTTTTGTTGATTTTATGTAATAGAAATGATGTCCTACATGTTGGCTACATACTCCATGTTTTAAAGCACAAAACTATTACAAGATCAACAAGTTGTGGAAGCCCAAAACGAGCAAGTCGAACTATTCTTCATTTCTGGGTAACCCAGAAAATGAAGAACAGCTCTGACAGCTTGTTCAAGGGTCCAGATCTCGTTAGTTAAGCATGTTTTAATGATGTTGTCTGTTGGATCGTGTAGTCTTGTACTTGTACTACATTATCGGACCATCAACATGTCCAGAAACAGATTTAGTAACGTTTAATCAATGGTCAAAGTGGTACCCACGAAACTGCCTTATGAATGCTCAAGAACATGAAGAACACCTATAGCGACAGTTTTGTCACTATAGGCGGCCTTTAGCGACAGACATTATATTATTTTTTGAAAATTATTTAATAAATAGAAAAAAATAGTTTTTAATTATTAAAAATACAAAATAAATTATTAAAAATTATTTTAAATTTCAAAAATTAGTTTTTAATTATTTTTGGTATATTTCATAAATATTTAATATTTTTGGAATATTAAAAGTATTTAATTTATTTAATTATAATGTTAAATAAATTAGTTAAAAATGATTTTAATATTTGAAAAATCATTTAAAATTATATTATGATATAAGAAAATATTTTAAGTTATTTTTAATTACTTTTAATATTTTGTGATAAATTTCATTAATAAATTAATATTAATGATAATTAAGTTATTTACTAAATGAATTAAATAAATTAATTAAAAATGATTTTATTTTATTAAAAATCAGTTTAAATAATAATAAGGTATTAAAAAATATTTTAAGTTATAAAATATAACTTTTAATATTTAAAGATAAATTTCATTAATTAATTATTATTAATGATATTAAGGTTATTTAATAATTATATTAAATAATTTAGTTTAAAAATGATTTTGATATTATAATAATCATTTTAAATGAAAATAAAGTGTTTAAAGATATTTTAAGTTATAAAACATAACTTTTAATATTTAAAGAATAATTTCATTAATAATTTAATATTAATACTTATTAATTTATTATTAATGATATTAAATTTATTAAATAAATACCTTAAAATGGTTTTATTATTTAAAAAATCATTTAAAAAGGGATATAAATGAATTAAAAATATTTTAAGTTATACTTAATGACTTTTAATATTTTGATAAGTAAAACATTAATACTTTAATATTAATGATAAATATTTAAAAATAATTTTAAATATTTTAAAAATCATTTAAGGGTAATATTCATACTTTAAAAGTATTTTAAGTTATTATAAATAACTTTAACATTTTGGAAATAATTTCATTAATAGTTTAATATTAATTAAATATTAATGATGATTGAATTATGTAATATTTAAATAATTTAATGATGATTCCGATGTTTGAAAATTCATGATAAATTATAATAAATATTTTAAAATTATATTAAGTTATTTAAAAATAATATGACTGATACTTACAGACATTGAGTTACAGAATAGAGTCTTAGACTCAATAATTACCCGATAAAGCTGTCGGTACACCGACATATTTCAGAAATTGATCTGGACTTAGATAAATTGATTAGATATAAGTGATTATTTATGATTAAATGGTTATTAAACGTATATGTCAATGTGATTAGGGTATGTGTTGACTGCAATAAGCAGTGTTATATGTTATAGTATGTTATTCTAATCGAACGAACGATCTTATTAATGATAGGTCGTGAGATAAGCGATAAATCTAAATTACAAATTGTAAGCAGCGCATCAGGCAAGTATCTTACGTTTGCATTTTCTTTATACAATGGACATGAGTAATAATATTTATGAATTATATTATTATTGTACAGATTATTAACCTTATATTATATAAGCTCATTGATTATCAACATGTTAGTATATGGTAACTCAGATATATATATATATATATATATATATATATATATTCTGTTCGTTAATTTCTAGAAATGGTTAAACAAGTGTCCCCACTTGGATAATCATTGTATTTAATCACATGTTGATATACCTTTGTCAATTACCCGTATACATATATGTTGAATTATAGATTATTGTTGAACAAGATAAAACCTTTGATTTGGAACCCAGAAAAGTATGAACATCCCTACACGGGAAAACTTTTATGCGCCCAAGGCGGACAGAGTGAACGATACCCTCGTTCTTGCACGTAGTATTGATCAATGCAGGGCATAACGGGCTGATCACCCCCATGCCCGTAAGTTATGACGGTTTATAGATGAATTTCTGTTTAACATTTCTGAAAATGAAAATAATGTTCATAATATGCCACATTAACCATATTTATAGTCAGTACGTAGTTTTAAAAATATGGTATAGAATTGATATATTATTATCATTGGTACAGATTACTTCACAACTATTGAATCGTTGTAGAATGGTAGTATAAAGAAAACATTTAAACTATTACAGCTTATATATAATTGCTATTACTTGCTGAACACTCAAATGCTCATCCTTGCTTAATTTAAATATTTTCAGCTAAGTGTGAACGACCAGAGAGCTCTGCTAAGAACAAGGGAAAGAGAAAGGTTGCTGAATGAATGAATGTTATCTTATGTAATAGTTCACTTTAGTATGACAATGATATTATATTAGCTATCATGGGTTGTAATGAATGTATTAAAGGTTTCGTACTTGGGAGCTAGACTCTGATAATTATGTAAATTAAGTTTGACTTTTATATTATTGTTATTATTATTAGTATTATTTCGCTCATAAAAATAGTATCGTAAAGCACCGAGTTCGGGTTTCAAGTACCCAGATTTGGGGGCCTTACAACAACTCGGCAAACTTAGCCTCGTACTGGGACACAATCATATTATTTTGCTCCAGCTTGATGAACTCCACCTCCTTCATGTGACGAATACTTTCGGGAAAGTACTTATCGTTGAACAGCTCTTGAAACTTCTACCAAGACATCTTAAGTGCGTCAGTCTGGGTGCGTTTTACAGATTTCCACCAGTAATCTGTCTCTTCACGCAATATAAAGGTGGCAAAGGGAACCTTTTGCTTCTCAGAGCATCCCAAGACATCAAATATCTTGGTGATCAGCTTTAATCACGTCTCCGCCTTCAGTGGTTCTGGCTTTCTCAAAAACTCCGGTGGTCCCAGCTCCTTGAATTGCTTAGCGTTGACCAACCGTGGGTTGCCATTGTTTCCTCCTACATTATGAACATGAGTGGCCTTTGTGAGACACCAGATTTTATGAATAAAGATTTAATTTTCTCGAATTATATTTTTGAAAATTATGGTGTGGATTTGATATAATGTTATAGTTGTGGGTAGTATTTATAAATTTTGCAAAATACGCAAGTTGTTATAAAATATTCGTTTGGTCGGAGAATATTCTTTTTGTCGGGAAATATTCGTACGACGGCACAATCATTGGTGGACCCCACAACGAAATTATTGTCGGATTGAGAAAACGACAAAAATACTTTATAAAAATAACGGCGGAGGTGTTACCGTTAAAACTGTTGAACTACTCGGTAGTAAAAGTACAGTAATACGCGTGGTTGCATAGTAGCACACGGTATTGATTATTGATGCTTACGTGAGAAGTCACTCAGATATACTCAATTATTGCTACAGTAATTGCTGCATCATATCTCTTATATTATTGATTCAATTATTGTTACAGTATCATCTGTATAATATGTTATATTATTAAATCAATAATTGAGACGACAAGTTATAAATGATTAATAATTGTTGAAAGATTAAATATGTGTTGATTAAAAATAAAATGATTTGTGATAATATTTATTCAATCCTTGATGTATATAAAGAGTTTGTTATGAGACGTTTGTGGTAAGTTTGGTTACTTTATGGGGGGGCCATATGTCATCATCTAAGAGTCTCTTCGTCAACAGTAATTACCTTCGTCAATAGTAATTACCTTCTTCAATAGTATTTACCTTTGTCAATAGTAATTACCTTCTTCAATAGTAATTACCTTCGTCAATAGTATTTACCTTCGTCAATAGTAATTACCTTCTTCAATAGTAATTACCTTCGTCAATAGTAATTACCTTCTTCAATAGTAATTACCTTCGTCAATAGTAATTACCTTCAATATTACCAAGAGTTATTTGCCCCTTCAGTTTTCCAAGAGTTATTTGCCCCTTCGGTGTTCCAAGGGTTAATTACCCCTTCACAAATAGTAATTGTCTCTTCAATATTACCAAGAGTCATTTTGACCCTTCGTTAAGACCAAGAGCCACTCTCAGTTTTTCTATAAATAGAAGCCCATTCCTTCATTATTTCTTACGAATTCACTGAAACTCTAGAGAGAGAAACTATAGAGAGAAAGAAGAAAAGTATTCTGCTACTTCACTTTTCCAATCTCCAGTTTCTTCTAAGGTAGGGAATATTATTTGTTGTACTCGTAAAGGGTGTTATTCTTTCTTATTCATGAAGAGAACTGTTGTTATTCCATTGCTTATTATTCTGTCGGAATAACCTGTATACGCGGTCTACCCTATACTTGGTGACATTCTTTTATTATTCTGTTGGAACATCCTGTCTGTGTGTTTTACACCGGACCTGGTTCCGTCTTTATTCTGTTGGAACATCCTGTCTATGTGTTTTACACCGGACCTGGTTTCGTCTTTATTCTGTTGGAACATCCTGTCTGTGTGTTTTACACCGGACCTGGTTCCGTCTTTATTATTATTCTGTTGGAACATCATGTCTGTGTGTTTTACGCCGGACCTGGTTCCATTCTATATTATTCTGTTGGAATATCCTGTCTATGCGTTTTACGCCGGACCTGGTTCCGTTATTTATTATTCTGTTGGAATAACCTGTCTGTGCGGTCTATCGCATGCATGCTAATTTCTTTTGTTATTCCATTATTTAGTATACTCAGCTGGTTAAAACTTTGACTTCTATACTTCATGAAATTAGTGGAATATCTTTGATATTTGCGCTTCATCTAGTATCTTTTCATGGAAATATTCTTCTGAGTATTCTTGAATTTTACACCACAAAACAGTATTATGTTGACAATTTGGATGTTATTGGTTCCTGGATAAATTAATTCTTGAACTTGTTTTATTGAATTCTGATATCATTGTCATCATCCTCATATTTATATTTTTAAAAGTCATCTGTGGCCTGTAGTGCATAGATGGACTTGGTATGATTATGACCAGGGATTATTCGGTGTAATCATGACCGTAATGTTACAAATGATGTGGTAAAAATCCTCATTTTCTGTAGTGCATTGATGGACAGTTGTTAGCATGATCATGACCATTAATGAATACACAAATATTCTTAGCCGTAGTGCATGGATAATTCGTGGTCGTGATACTAAAGAATATCCTTGGCCGTAGTGTAGGGGTGATTCGATGATGTGGAGTATTTATTAAGCTGAGTCTCAGCTATAACAGTGATGAAAAACCTTTTAAATCGTAAAAGATAGTAGATTTTATTTTCTACTTGACTCTTTTAATGGATTGCTTGTTCCACTGCAGTTAAACTTGATGTCTATTGTATTTTATCAGTTTAACATTGTTGAAGGCTAATGATAATTTATTCTGCATTATCTTAGTCATAATATTTCTTACTAGGCTAGTTGAGCTCACCCTTTCTTTCACTGTTCTCTTCAGGAAATGAGAATATAGCTGGGACGAGTCGGGGAACGGAGTAATGGTCCAGAAAATAGCATTAGTAGTCCTCACTATTCTGTGAAATAGTGTGATAATAATTGTAATGAGGACTCCTTTTGAGTTTGTATAATCTCTAGTAGACAGTATTGGTATTCAAACTCACAGTTTATATTTTGTCGTATTGTACACGACAGTTGTATTAGTAAGTTGTATTTGAATTCTGTACCATGTATCTGGCGACCCAAGATGGGTGATGTATACCTAATTTTGGGGGCGTCACAGTTGGTATCAAAGCTTAGGGATATGATCCCTGGCTGAGATGTGAGACAAGAACTAGGAGGGGAGAGACGGGGAATTCCTTCGCTAGTATGACCTACCTAAGTTTATGTTGTATTTAATTGGTCGGTCAGAATATATGGATAATATATGACATGACTATTAACCCTTGTTTTATGGCAGTATTTAAGAATGGCAGCTGAGAACGTTAACAATGGAGTAAATGAGATCGTGGAGGCACCTCTAATCACCAACCAGGATAATGTGATGTCAGGCGAAGAAGGAATTATAGATATCCATGTGGTGAGTGAAGAATTGATAGTTGCACTCGAGATAGTCGTAGAGGTAACAGCTGAGAGTGAGGAGGAAGAGGAAGAAGAGGTACCTGAGGAGAATTTATTAGAGGTATTATATGATCACAATGTATAATTGCAAAATTGTATTCATGAGTTAGAAGAGCAGGCTGAAGAACGACAGGCGGTCATGGAGCAAAGAGATGTAACGATTCAAAATTGTGTTACCCGATATGTGATGCTCAAACAAAATCATGCTTTGGCACAGTGTAAGATATTAAAGTTGGAATATGAGAATTCAAATATCAAGGATCAGCTGAAAGAAGAAACAACTGAACGAGTGAGAATGAAGGATGCGTGGGTAAAAGCCGCACAACGTGTTGATATTGTGAAAAGAGATGTCCGATCTATAAAGAGAAGATTTAATGATGACGGGAAGACATCGGCAGCAGCACCAGCACCAACAACAAATTCTAGGGGAGGAGAACGACCACCAGTTAGATGCTACAGATGCGGAGAGGAGGGACATATAAGGCCAAACTGTTCAAAGCCTTCCAAGGTATGTTTTAGTTGTGGAAATGACGGTCACATAGCTCGATTTTGTCTTGTAGTGAAATCAAGTCCAGCTGGGACGGTGGCACCAAAGGTGGATACAGACAAAACAAAGTCGGTGGTTTCAGGAAGAGCGTTTTTTGACTTCTCATGGAGAGAGTAACCCGAACGAAGTTACCACGAGTATGTTAGTTATAAATTCTTGCGAAGTCTATACCTTATTCGATACCGGTTCTACCTATTCTTTTATCTCTCTTGCTTGCGCTCAAAGTTTAAATTTGACGTTTAAATTCAAATACAACTTAATAATACAACTGTCGTGTACAATACGACAAAACATAAACTATGAGTTTGAATACACATATTGTCTACTAGAGAGTATACAAACTCAAAAGGAGTCCTCATTACAATTATTATCACACTATTTCACAGAATAATGAGGACTACTAATGCTATCATCTGGTCTGTCACTCCGTTCCCCGACTAGTCCCTACTACATTCTCATTTCATGAAGAGAACAATGAAAGTAAAAGGGTGAGCTCAACTAGCCCAGTAGGAAATATTATGACTAAGATAATGCATAAAATATTATCGTTAGCCTTCAACAGTGTTAAACTGATATAATATAACAACCATTAAGTTTAATTACAGCGGAACAAGTAATCCATTAAAAGAGTCAAGTAGAGAATAAAATCTATTATCTTTTATGATTTAAAAGGTTTTTCATCACTTTTATCGCTGGGACTCAGCTTAATAAATAATTCACATCATCGAATCACCCTTGCACTACGGCCAAGGATATTCTTTAGTATCACAACCACGAATTACCCATGCACTACGGCTAAAAATTATCATGTTTTCATCAACGGTCCTGATCATGCCATAAAACAATTCATCTTGGCACCCTTGGCCGAAGAGAATCCATAGCCATAATCATACCAAAAACTGTCCATCAATGCACTACGGGCCAATGAGGACTTTTTCCACATCATTTGTAACATTACGGTCATAATTACACCGAATAATCCCTGGTCATAATCATACCAAGTCCATCTACGAACTACAGGCCACAGATGACTTTCAACAAAATATAAGCATGATGATGACAATTATATAAGAATTCAATAAAACAAGTTCAAGAATTAATTTATCCAGGAACTAATAACGTCCAAATTGTCTACATGATACTGCTTTGTAGAGTAAAATTCAAGAATGCTCAGAAAAATATTTCCATGAAAAGATACTGGATGAAGCGCAAATATCAAGGATATTTCACCAATTTCATGGAGTATGGAAGTCAAAGTTTTAACCAACTGAGTATAATAAAGAATGGAATAACAAAAGAAATCACCATGCATGCGGTACTTCGCATAGACAGGTTATTCCAACAGAATACCAATAAAGACAGAATCAGGTCCGGCGTAAAACGCACAGACAGGATATTCTAACCGAATAATAATAAAAACGGAACCAGATCCGACGTAAAATGCACAGACAGGATATTCCAACAGAATAATAATAAAGACGGAACCAGGTCCAGCGTAAAACGCACAGAAATGATATTCCAACAGAATAATAAAGAATGGAAAAATAACAGAAATCACCATGCATGCGGTACTTCGCATAGATAGGTTATTCCAACAGAATACCAATAAAGACGGAACCAGGTCCGACGTAAAACTCACAGACAGGATATTCCAACAGAATAATAATAAAGACAGAACCAAGTCCGGCATAAAACGCACAGACAGGATATTCCAACAGAATAATAAAGATCTGAATAACAGAAGAATTTCAACAAGTATAGGGTAGCCCGCGTATACAGGTTATTCCAACAGAATAATAAAGAATGGAATAACAGAAGTTCTCTTCATAGATAAGAAAGAAATAATACTCCCTACGAGTACAACAAATAATATTCCCTACCTTAGAAGAAACTGGATATAGATGTAGTGAAGTAGCATAATACTTTTATTCTTTCTCTCTATAATAATTGCTCTAAAGCTTTTGTGAATTGGTGAGAAATGGAGGAAGAATGAGCTTCTATTTATAAGAAAATATAGTTTCGATAATTGCACGTTTTGGGGCTCGAAATACTACAGTATAATACCTTCCTATTTTTATTCATTTTTAATTTAGTGTTGCAAGTATTATCAGTCTTGCACCAACTCCCCTAATAGTAAATCATGTGAATCAATAGTAAAAATCATGTGAATAAATAGTATAATCATGTGAAAAATTAATTACAGTATAGTACCTTCAACTATACCTCCATTTTAACTTAGTCATGCAAGTATTATCAATTTTGCACCAGCACCCCTAATAGTATAAGAATGTGAATCAATTGTACCCCGTTAATAATAACTCGTGAATAGTACTCCGACATGAAAAGTGTTCCGAATACCCGAGTGAACAATATAACCTCCAGACATCAATTATCATCGAAATAAATGTCAATTTTCACTAACACTAATAATCCCAATACAATGGAACAATCAATTTCATCTTTAATCAACACAACTTATTCATTATTAATATTATAACTTACAATATTTAACAACCAGGTCGTTCCCAGGAAAGAGGGGGCTTTCCGATAAGGATTTCTCCTTATTGGCGCGCAATTAGGTGACCAAACCTCTCCTTGACAGAACTTCTAGACATTGTCAATATTGTAAATAATAATATGAATAACTTTATCGTCTCAATTATTGATTTAATAATAATAAATATTATGTAGATGATACTGTGACAATAATTGAATCAATAATATGAGAGATATGATGCAGCAATTACTGTAGTAATAATTGAGTATAACTGAGTGACTTCTCACGTAAGTATCAATAATCAATACCGTGTGCTACTATGCAACCACACGTATTACTGTACTTTTAACACCGAGTGTTTCAACAGTTAACGGTAAAACTTCCGCCGTTATTTTCATAATTAACGGAACCAGGTCATGCGTAAAGCACAGACAGGATGTTCCAATAGAATAATAAAGAACGAAATAATAACAGAAATCACCATGCATGAGGTACTTCGCATAGACAGGTTATTCCAACAGAATACCAATAAAGACGGAACCAGGTCCGGCGTAAAACGCACAGACAGGATATTCCAATATAATAATAATAAAGACGGAACCAGGTCCGGCGTAAAACGCACATATAGGATATTCCAACAAAATAATAAATAACAGAATAATAGAAGAATTTCACCAAGTATAGGGTATCCCGCGTATACAGGTTATTCCAACAGAATAATAAAGAATGGAATAACAGAAGTTCTCTTCAAACTATATTACCCTCAATATATATAGTTCGGCAAAATCTAACTAAAGATTTTTTAGTGAGAATAAGGATCTCATTTTAAATGTATATAGCCTTATGGTGACACAACAAACTATTTATAAATAAATAGGTAGACAACTCTTATCAATTACATCAACTATATAACTCCTTGTATTTTGCCTCTTAAATCATAATGGTCAAGTGTGTGCACATCCGAACTAAAATGATTTAAGTTAAGTCAGACCCAACATTTTCATATAAGTGAAGAGAAAACTAAAGCCCTTGTGTGTGCACAACAAAGTAGTAATGTTCAATTCTTTATAAACATCATATGTAATAAAAATAACATCTTAAATATTTAATACTTGCCTTGTGTGTGCACAACAAACTCATATTAAATATTTAATACTCTATTGTTTCTATCATGCTAGAAGGCGACGTTCGATATTCCAAATATCTTTGAACGTTACAACTTAATATAAAATATTTGAGGGATTTGTTATTAATTTGTCTCATCTTGTTTAGCGCACATGCACATATATATATAAAATATGTGTCATATTAATGAACATGCGAAGCATGTTTGCATAATATAATATATATATATATATATATATATATATATATATATATATATATATATATATATATATATATATATATATATATATATATATAGTATAAGCATGCACATATAGAATACTATATTCTATCCGGATTGATTATGGACTTTTATTCTAGTTTGGTTCACTAGAGCCACCAAGTGAACCAAAAGGTCAAACCCTAGGGGTGCAAGAATTAATATTTAAATATAACTATTACATTTAAACTTGGACTCCATTACAAACGGGTCTTCAAGCGCTCCTTGCTCCTTGATCTCCAATTCTTCAAAATTAATTCTAACTATTCCTATTACAAAACTATTTTAAAATAAATAAAAACCTTGATCAACAGTCAAGGGGAAGTACATAGGAGGAAGATAAAATTTACATTAAGAAAAATTAGAGAAGACGAGGTACGCAGACTCCATTTAATAAAATTCATACATTCGTGCATCCAACTAAAATAAAATCCAATCACATTGGTCAATAGTCCATAATCAATCCCATTTATTATCATACACATCACCATATGCATCAATAAATAATATTCATCTCATGAATAATAAACATTCAATATATATATTGATATCATTTAATGGGCAAATTTAGTTAGTATAAAATCTAATTTTGAATTAAAATAAACTCCTTTATTTTAATCCAAAATTAAATCAAAATAAAACTATTTTATTTAATTTATCTAATTTTAAATAAAATAAACTATTTTATTTTAATCAAAATCATTAATCAAAATAAACTCATTTATTTTAATTAATTATGGAATTCAATTCCAAATAAAAAAAAACTCCTTTATTAAAGGAAACACGGATTCTCTTTCCTATTTACAAATAAACTCCTTTATTTTGAATAATATGAAATTTTATTCCATATCTAAATAAACTCCTTTATTTAAGGAAATTAGGATTCTCTTTCCTATTCACAAATAAACTCTTTTATTTTGAATAATATAAAATCTTATTTCATATCTAAATAAACTCCTTTATTTAAGGAAACATGAAATCCAATTTCAACTCTAATTAGTTATCATGAAATCCAATTCCAACTCTAATTAGTTAGTATGAAATTCAATTTTAAAATTAAAATAAACCTTTTTATTTTAAGATTAAAATAAAAAAAAATTATTTTAATATTAAAATAAACATTTTATTTTAATTATAAAATTATTAAGAATATATATATATATATATATATATATATATATATATAATATAATATAATATAAAAAACGTGAATTACATGAATCTTTAAGGCATGCGAATCCATACATTTAGTATATTTATATACTAAATGATATATTCCAGCACATGTTTAATCCGTATGTAAGAATATATATGAAAATTGACTACTAACATACATATCCTGGGCCACGTTTTTGTTTTAATCATCAGGGTCATCTTAACATCTAATATATATATATATATGATAACTTATATGATTATTATCATATAACAAGATTATATATAATACCATATAACTATTATATATACATGTAATGCTAACCGACCACGTTCCCTTTTAACAGGTTTCGAGAATTTTTTTTATTTTAAATAAATTTTATACAACAAATTATGCCTCATTAAATTGTTCTAAACACATATCAATATACATATCAAATTAAAATAATTAATAATTCGCATAAAGGTTTGGCTCTAATACCACAGTTAGGTTTGTAATATTCATGACCGCAATCAAATTGCACAAAATAGCGGAAACGTGTAATAATCAGAGTTTAAAATTTTACAAACCATATACTCGGATCATCCTTTATGCACAATTATTAATTAAACGAAAAATAAAAGACGAGAATCATACCCTTGAAGATCCGAGCTTCCTCAGGTACAAGTTCACCTCCAAATCCTTTTCGTGTCCAACTTGAATCCACCGGGTTTGGTTCCTTCCTTTGATCAACGTTAGCTACCCAAGTGTTTGGCCTCTAGAGATGATCCACCAAGGAAGAAGAAAGATCCTAGAAGATGGGTGTTTGGCAAAACCCTAGTTTTTTCTATCTCTATAGAAAATGAGTGTACTCTCCCACCAAGGAAGAAGAAAGATCCTAGAAAATGAGTGTTTGGCAAAACCCTAGTTTTTTCTATCTCTATAAAAAAGAAGCGTACTCTCCAACAATTGGAATAACGTATGTTTGATATCTGATATAAGACTACTCTTATAAAGATAACAAGTAACCCTATTAAAAATAAGGTATTATTTATTTAATTAAACTCTTTTAATTAAATGGGCTCCCTAATCTTATTAGGGGTAATTAATTAAACTCCTTTAACTAATTTTTCCTCCTAATCCTATTAGGAATAAATGAGAGTACATATATTAAATTAATTCCTAAACTCTTTTAGAAATAATAATAATAATAATAATAATAATAAATAATAATAATAATAATAATAATAATAATAATAATAATAATAATAATAATAATAATAATAATAATAAATAATAATAATAATAATAATAATAATAATAATAATAATAATAATAATAATAATAATAATAATAATAATAATAATAATAATAATAATAAATAATAATAATAATAATAATAATAAGACTCCTCTTATTAATTTATATTTAATATTTTTAAAATATTAAATAATAAATATTAAGCTATTTAATTTATTCTATCACCATAGATTAAATTAAATATACTTAACATATTATTACGATTATGCCATTAACTTCTTAAATAATTATTCTTCCTTTTATGGTGTGACCCTTTAGGTTCTCCATATTAAACCGGTTGTGAATAAATCAATTAGAACAATTCTAATCTTATTTAAATAAATAAATTAAACTATTAATTTATTTAAATAAATAATATTTATTCTACAATAGGGATAAGCCTCCCTAGCGATCAACGACTTTCTAGATAATATAGATTTCAACATTAATCATAAAAGAACCTTTGAGTAAATAGTTACCGTACAATTCAGTCCTTCCACCATACAATGTCCCAATTAAATATAAGACATGGAATTACTGTCAAGTCTTATTTTATTTAATTATATGTATTTCGACTCTTAAATGCACAATCCCAAATAATGTAAATTAGAAACTCCTTTCTAATTTCATTCTGCCTTGGCCAAGGACTACTGGGTTGTCATTTATAGAATCACATAGGATATTTCTCTTTTTTTACTAGAAGTGGTAGATTCATTATTGATCATACATTATCTCCATGTACAACTTATTATACCCAAGCATACCCTTTGATATACCCTAAGAGTCTTAAGGAATAAGTCAAAGTATAACTCATCATACACAAGATACTATAATGATCTCAAGTCCAAGGATCACTTATACTACTATCACTACAGGAATTCCTATTGACAGGCAAGTAAAATTCTATTAGGTATTCCTTAGCGAGCCACGTTCAGTGAACTTATTCTCTAATAAGCACCTACATACTTGCTTTAGTGTCTCCACACAAATGATCATGAGATCAATCATCCTCATCCAATGAGCAAGCAACGTATGTACCAATCTATCCGGATTCACTAATCCCCAATTTAGTAATCTAACGATTGGGAACTATTTTAGTTTTAAGCTTTCTAAGAATTTAGATCTCATTAGAATGATCATCATCATTATTCTAAAAGCATTGCTTAAAAACTATGGGTTTATCACATATTATAAAACAGCATCATGTAGATAATTAAAAGCATTTAATAAATTAATACATTTTATTAATAAATGAATAAGATTGTTACAAAGTATATGCTTTATCATCAAACATGATTGACTTTTATGCATACTACTTTCAAAATCATGTGACTCAATAGTTATAATCATGTGATAAAAACAATTACAGTATAGTACCTCCATCTATACCTCTATTTTTAACTTAGTCATGCAAGTATTATCAATCTTGCACCACCACCCCTAATAGTATAAGAATGTGAATCAATAGTACCCCGTGAATAGTAACTCGTGAATAGTAACTCATGAATAGTAACTCATGAATAGTACTCCGACACGAAAAGTGCTCCGAATACCCGAGTGAAAAATATAACCTCTAGACATCAATTATCATCGAAATAAATGTCAATTTCCACTAACACTAATAATCACAATACAACGGAACAATCAATTTCATCTTTAATCAACACAACTTATTCATCATTAATATTATAACTCTCAATATTTAACAACCAGGTCGTTCCAAGGAAAGAGAAATAGGGGGCTTTCCGATATGGATTTCTCCTTATTGGCGCGCAATTAGGTGACCAAAACCTCTCATTGACAAAACTTCTAGACATTGTTAATATTGCAAATAATAATATGAATAACTTTGTCGTCTCAATTATTGATTTAATAATATAACATATTATGCAGATGATACTGTGACAATAATTGAATAAATAATATGACAGATATGATGCAGCAATTACGGTAGCAATAATTGAGTATAACTGAGTGACTTCTCACGTAGGCATCAATAATCAATACCGTGTGCTACTATGCAAGCACGCGTATTACTGTAGTTTTAACACCGGGTGTTTCAACAGTTAACGGTAAAACTTCCGCCGTTATTTTCATAAAATATTTTTGTCGTTTTCTCAATCAGACAATAATTCCGTTGTCGAGTCGACCAATGATTGTACAGTCGTACGGATATTTCCCGACAAAAAGAATATTCCCCAGCCAATCGAATATTATATAACCACTTGCTTACTTTACAAAATTTGTAAATATTACCCACAACTATAACATTATATCAAATCCACACCATAATATTCAAAAAAATATTTTGAGAAATTTAAATCTTTATTCATAAAATATGGGGTCTCACAATCTCCCCTCCTTATGGAATTTCGCCCTCGAAATTTACGTGCGTACCTGGAATACCGAAGAAATGAGGATACCCTGACTTTATTTCAGATTCTAACTCTTGAGGTATAACCTTTGAGTGTTGAATACGATTCTTCTTATCCAAGATTTTAACACGTATCTCCTCAAACGTTAAATTAGTCGTTATCTCGTCCGATTCTAAATTAATAATGTGGTTCGGGTCGTCCACACATTTACGTAATGTCGATACGTAAAAAAAATGTTATGAACACGCGACATACTTGGCGGTAAAACGAGTCTATAATCCACAGTTCCTACTCGATCGAGGATTTTAAATGGGCCAATTAAATCGAGGGTTGATATTTCTTCTCTTCGTCGATTCTTGCTTCTAGAATAACGTCCTCTTGAACCTTTTCTTCAAATTCATCAGATTCGGGTGTGTAGCTTGAGCGGCTTTAACTTTATCGATTAAAGTCGATTCTACTCGTATATTCGTTATCTTCACGGGGTTCGTATATTCGCACTTGTAAACGCATACGATCTTCTACGTCAAAACATAAATATAAATTGTGAGTTTGAATACACATATTGTCTACTAGAGAGTATACAAACTCAAAAGGAGTCCTCATTACAATTATTATCACACTATTTCACAGAATAGTGAGGACTACTAATGCTATCATCTAGTCCGTCACTCCATTCCCCGACTAGTCCCTGCTACGTTCTCATTTCCTGAAGAGAACAATGAAAGTAAAAGGGTGAGCTCAACTAGCCCAGTAGGAAATATTATGATTAAGATAATGCATAATAAATTGTCATTAGCCTTCAAAAGTGTTAAACTGATACAATATAACAAACATCAAGTTTAACTGCAGCGAAACAAATAATCCATTAAAAGAGTCAAGTAGAGAATAAAATCTAATATCTTTTATGATTTAAAAAGGTTTTTCATCACTTTTATCGCTGGGACTCAGCTTAATAAATAATCCACATCATCGAATCACCCTTGCACTACGGCCAAGGATATTCTTTAGTATCACGACCACGAATTATCCATGCACTACGGCTAAAGATAATCATATTTTCATCAACGGTCCTGATCATGCCATAAAACAATTCATCTTTGCACCCTTGGCCGAAGAGAATCCATAGCCATAATCATACCAAAAACTGTCCATCAATGCACTACGGGCCAATGAGGACTTTTTTCACATCATTTGTAACGTTACGGTCATGATTACACTGAATAATCCCGGGTCATAATCATACCAAGTTTATCTATGCACTACAGGCCACAGATGACTTTCAAAAAAAATATAAGCATGAGGATGATGACAATGACATAAGAATTTAATAAAACACGTTCAAGAATTAATTTATCCAGGAACTAATAACGTCCAAATTGTCAACATGATACTGCTTTATAGAGTAAAATTCAAGAATGCTCAGAAGAATATTTCCATGAAAAGATACTGGATGAAGCGCAAATATCAAGGATATTCCACTAATTTCATGGAGTATGGAAGTCAAAGTTTTAACCAACTGAGTATAATAAAGAATGAAATAACAAAAGAAATCATCATGTATGCGGTACTTCGCATAGATAGGTTATTCCAACAGAATAATAATTAACGGAACCAGGTCATGCGTAAAGCACAGACAGGATGTTCCAACAGAATAATAAAGAATGGAATAATAACAGAAATGACCATGCATACGGTACTTCGCATAGACAGGTTATTCCAACAGAATACCAATAAAGACGGAACCAGGTCCTGCGTAAAACTCACAGACATGATATTCCAACAGAATAATAATAAAGACAGAACCAGGTCCGGCATAAAACGCACAGAAAGGATATTCCAGTAGAATAATAAATATCAGAATAACAGAAGAATTTCACCAAGTATAGGATATCCTGTGTGTACAGGTTATTCCAACAAAATAATAAAGAATGGAATAACAAAAGTTCTCTTCATGAATAAGAAAGAAAAAATACTCCTTACGAGTACAACAAATAATATTCCCTACCTTAGAAGAAACTGGATATAGAAGTAGTGAAGTAGCAGAATACTTTTCTTCTTTCTCTCTATAATTTCTCTTTATAATAATCGCTCTAAAGCTTTTGTGAATTGGTGAGAAATGAAGGAAGAATGAGCTTCTATTTATAGAAAAATATAGTTTCGATAATTACACGTTTTGGGGCTCGAAATATTACAGTATAATACCTTCATCTTTTTCTTCACTTTTAATTTAGTCCTGCAAGTATTATCAAACTTGCACAAACTCTCCTAATAGTAAATAATGTGAATCAATAGTAAATCATGTGACTCAATAGTTCTAATCATGTGATAAAAATAATTACAGTATAGTACCTCCATTTATACCTCCATGTTTAACTTAGTCATGCAAGTATTATCAATCTTGCACCACCACCCCTAATAGTAAAAGAATGCGAATCAATAGTATCCCGTGAATAGTAATTCGTGAATAGTAACTCGTGAATAGTACTCCGACACGAAAAGTGCTCTGAATACCCGAGTGAACAATATAACCTCCAGACATCAATTATCATCGAAATAAATATCAATTTCCACTAACACTAATAATCCTAATACAATGGAACAATCAATTTCATCTTTAATTAACACAACTTATTCATCATTAATATTATAACTCATAATATTTAACAACCAGGTCGTTCTCAGAAAAGAGGGGGCTTTCCGATAAGGATTTCTCCTTATTGGCGCGCAATTAGGTGACCAAACCTCTCCTTGACAAAACTTCTAGACATTGTCAATATTGCAAATAATAATATGAATAACTTTGTCGTCTCAATTATTGATTTAATAATATAACATATTATGCAGATGATACTGTGATAATAATTTAATCAATAATATGAGAGATATGATGTAGCAATTACTATAGCAATAATTGAGTATAACTGAGTGACTTCTCACGTAAGCATCAATAATCAATAGCGTGTGCTACTATGCAACCATGCGTATTACTGTACTTTTAACACCGGGAGTTTTAACAGTTAACGGTAAAACTTTCTCCGTTATTTCCATAAAATATTTTTGTCATTTTCTCAATCAGACAATAATTCCGTTGTGGGGTCGACCAATGATTGTACCGTCGTACGGATATTCCCCGACAAAAAAAATATTCCCCGACCAATCGAATATTATATAACTACTTGCTTACTTTGCAAAATTTGTAAATATTACCCACAACTATAACATTATATCAAATCTACACCATAATATTCAAAAAAATATTTCGAGAAATTTAAATCTTTATTCTTAAAATTTGGAGTCTCACAATCTCCCCTCCTTATGGAATTTCGCCCTCGAAATTTACGTACGTACCTGGAATGCCCTAGAGATGAGGATACTCTGACTTCATTTCAGATTCTAACTCTTGAGGTATAACCTTTGAGTGTTGAATACGATCCTCCTTATCCAAGAATTTAAAATGTATCTCATCATACATTAAATCATCCACTATCTCGTCCGGTTCTAAATTAATAATGTTGTTCGGGTCGTCCACATATTTACGTAACATCGATACGTTATGAACACGCGACATACTTGACGGTAAAACGAGTCTATAAGCCACAGTTCCTACTCGACCAAGGATTTCAAATGGGCCAATAAAATCGAGGGTTTAGATTTCCTCTCTTCTTCGATTCTTGCTTCTAGAATAATGCCCTCTTGAACCTTCTTCATTCATCAGCTCTGAGTATGTAGCTTGAGCGGCTTTAACTTTATCGATTAAAGTCAATTCTAATCGTATATTCGTTATCTTCACGTGGATTCCTAGATTCTTTAACTCTATCTTCATCATTTGTATCACCATGCATGCGGTACTTCGTATAGACATGTTATTCCAACAGAATAATAATTAACGGAACCAGGTCATGCGTAAAGCACATACAGGTTGTTCCAACAGAATAATAAAGAATGGAATAATAACAGAAATCACCATACATGCGGTAGTTCGCATAGACAGGTTATTCTAACAGAATATCAATAAAGACGGAATCAGGTCCGGCGTAAAACGCACAAACAGGATATTCCAACCGAATAATAATAAAGATGGAACCAGGTCTGACGTAAAACGCACAGATAAGATATTCCAACAGAATAATAATAAAGACGGAACCAGGTCCAGCGTAAAACGCACAGACAGGATATTCTAACAGAATAATAAAGTATGGAATAACAGAAGAATTTCACCAAGTATAGGGTAGCCCGCGTATACAGGTTATTCCAATAGAATAATAAAGAATGGAATAACAGAAGTTCTCTTCATGGATAAGAAAGAAATAATACTCCCTACCTTAGAAAAACTGGATACTGGAATAGTGAGGTAGCAGACTTCTCTTCTTCTTTCTCTCTATAATTTCTCTCTATAATAATAAACGCTCTAAAGCTTTTGTGAATTGGTGAGAAATGATGGAAGAATGAGCTTCTATTTATAGAAAAATATAGTTTCGGTAATTGCACGTTTTGGGGCTCGAAATATTACAGTATAATACATTCCTCTTTTTCTTCACTTTTAATTTAGTCCTACAAGTATTATCAAACTTGGTCCAACTCCCCTAATAGTAAATAATGTGAATCAATAGTAAATCATGTGACTCAATAGTTCTAATCTTGTGATAAAAATAATTACAATACAGTACATCCATCTATACCTCCATTTTTAACTTAGTCATGCAAGTATTATCAATCTTGCACCACCACCCCTAATAGTATAAGAATGTGAATCAATAGTACCCCGTGAATAATAACTCGTGAATAGTAACTCGTGAATAGTACTCTGACATAAAAAGTGCTCCGAATACCCGAGTGAACAATATAACCTCCAGACATCAATTATCATCGAAATAAATGTCAATTTCCACTAACACTAATAATCCCGATACAATGGAACAATCAATTTCATCTTTAATCAACACAACTTATTCATCATTAATATTATAACTCACAATATTTAACAACTAGGTCGTTCCCAAGAAAGAGGGGGCTTTCCGATAAGGATTTCTCCTTATTGGCGCGCAATTAGGTGACCAAACCTCTCCTTGACAGAACTTTTAGACATTGTCAATATTGCAAATAATAATATGAATAAATTTGTCGTCTCAATTATTGATTTAATAATAATAAATATTACGCAGATGATACTGTGACAATAATTGAATCAATAATATGAGATATATGATGCAACAATTACTGTAGAAATAATTAATTATAACTGAGTGACTTCTCACGTAAGCATCAATAATCAATACCGTGTGCTACTATGCAACCACGCGTATTACTTTACTTTTAACACCTGGTGTTTCAACGGTTAACGGTAAAACTTCTGCCGTTATTTCCATAAAATATTTTTGTCGTTTTCTCAATCAGACAATAATTCCGTTGTGGGGTCGACCAATGATTGTACCATCGTACGGATATTACCCACAACTATAAATTTGTAAATATCAAAAAAATTATTTCTAGAAATTTTAATCTTTATTCATAAAATCTGGGGTCTCACAATCTCTCCTCCTTATAGAATTTTGCCCTCGAAATTTATGTGCGTACCTGGAATGCCGAAGAGATGAGGATACCCTGACTTCATTTCAGATTCTAACTCTCGAGGTATAACCTTTGAGTGTTGAATACGATCCTCCTTATCCAAGATTTTAAAATGTATCTCATCATATGTTAAATCAACCGCTATCTCGTCTGGTTCTAAATTAATAATGTGGTTCGGGTCGTCCCCATATTTACGTAACATTGATACGTTATGAACACGCGACATACTTGACATGCATAAAATATTATTGTTAGCCTTCAACAGTGTTAAACTGATATAATATAACAAACATCAAGTTTAACTGCAGCGGAACAACCAATCCGTTAAAAGAGTCAAGTAAAGAATAAAATCTACTATCTTTTATGATTTAAAAGGTTATTCATCACTTTTATCGCTGGAACTCAGCTTAATAAATAATCCACATCATCGAATCACCCATGCACTACGGCCAAGGATATTCTTTAGTATCACGACCACGAATTATCCATGCACTACGGCTAAAGATAATCATATTTTCATCAACGGTTCTAATCACGCCATACAACAATTCATCTTTGCACCCTTGGCCGAAGAGAATCCATAGCCATAATTATACCAAAAACTGTCCATCAATGCACTACGGGCCAATGAGGACATTTTCCACATCATTTGTAACATTACGGTCTTGATTACACCGAATAATCCCTGGTCATAATCATACCAAGTCCATCTATGCACTACAGGCCACATATGACTTTTAACAAAATATAAGCATGAGGATGATGACAATGATATAAGAATTCAATAAAACAAGTTCAAGAATTAATTTATCCAGGAACTAATAACGTCCAAATTGTCAACATGATACTGCTTTGTAGATTAAAATTCAAGAATGCTCAAAAGAATATTTCCATGAAAAGATACTGGATGAAGCGCAAATATCAAGGATATTCCACTAATTTTATGGAGTATGGAAGTCAAAGTTTTAACCAACTGAGTAAAATAAAGAATGGAATAACAAAAGAAATCACCATGCATGCGGTACTTCGCATAGACAGGTTATTCTAACAGAATAATAATTAACGGAACCAGGTCATGCGTAAAGCACAGACAGGATGTTCCAACAGAATAATAAAGAACGGAATAATAACAGAAATCACCATGCATGCGGTACTTCGCATCGACAGGTTATTCCAACAGAATACCAATAAAGACGGAACCAGGTCCGGCGTAAAACGCACAGATAGGATATTCCAACAGAATAATAAAGAATGTAATAACAGAAGTTCTCTTCATGAATAAGAAAGAAATAATACTACCTACGAGTACAACAAATAATATTCCCTACCTTAGAAGAAACTGGATATAGAAGTAGTGAAGTAGCAGAATACTTTTCTTCTTTCTCTCTATAATTTCTCTCTATAATAATTGCTCTAAAGCTTTTGTGAATTGGTGATAAATGAAGGAAGAATGAGCTTCTATTTATAGGAAAATATAGTTTCGATAATTGCACGTTTTGGGGCTCGAAATTGTAAGACCCTGAATTATTAATAAATGAAATTTATTTTCCTCTATTTATTATTTTGAAATAGTAAGGGTTGATTTTATTAATGTGATTAGTTATGGGTAAAATACGCAAATATTTTTAAATAAACTGGTGGTTATAAAATATTCAATGTTGTCAGGGAATATTCGTTTGGTCGTGGAATATTCTTGCTGTCGGGGAATATTCGTACGACGGCGCAGTCTTTTGTGGGCCCTATAACGAAAAGCGATTGGATGAAGAAAACGACAAGTATAAGTTATTTATAAATAACGGCGCAGTTGTTACCGTTAATACTGTTGGATTACCCGATGGTTAAAACACAGTAATACGCGTTATTGCACAGTAGCACACGGTATTGCACCAATTATTGATTCTTACGTAAGAAGGCACTACTCAATAATTGTTACAGTAATTACTGTTCAGTATTTTATTTTATTGATTTAATAATTGTTGCGTTGATATTTTATATTACTGTTGTTTCAATAATTATCACTACACAGTATTTTCCATTATCGAAGCAATAATTCATATTATCTGAATAATATTATTAGAAAATATTATTGGCAATGTCTAGAAAGTTCTGTCTAAGGAGAGGTTTGGTCACCTAATTGCGCGCCAGTAAGGAGAAATTCTTATTGGAAAGCCCCCTCTTTCCTGGGAACGGCCTGGTTGCCAGTACTGTGATTATGTGATATTATTTATGAATAATTAATTATTGATTTATATGAGGAGAAAAATATTGATTTTATGTGGATATAGATGGAGAAAATTTTTAAAGTGACAATTGTTGAAAATCGATATTTTACCTTTTCTGATAAAATAATATTATATTATTATAGTATAATAATGATGATATTTTTACAATGAATGTGGGATATATGAGTATATGAGGAGAAAGAGTATTTTTGTTGCATTAAATGATTAACACATATTTTGTGTGTCGGTGGACCCCATTTCTTGACTTAAATTTGATTATAGCTTGAAAAATCGCCAGTTTATGGATTTCAGTCAATTTCTGTTTGGAATTTGGAAAAACTTTCTTCTGCAAAGTTGTAGAGAATTGAATTTCCTATAAAAACGCGCGAGATTCTAATTTTCTGATAAAAGGGCTATTTATTGTGAATTATTGAAGTTCTGAAGTTCCGAAATAATTGATTTTTGAAAGTTTTAAATAACAAAAACGTTTTTTTTGTTTTTGTTATTACTTGTTGGCTGAATTCAGATCTGAGAGAGTGGGCTAAGGAATTTAATATATATATATATATATATATATATATATATATATATATATATATATATATATTAAATTTTCTGCTTTGGTGTTCTAAGCAATTTCCTATAAATAGGGTGCTTAGGTTAGAATTGAAAATCACACCAGAAACTACAGATTTCTCTCTCTTTCTCTCTCTATATATTGAGCGTATTCTTGTGAGTATTTTAATACTTTGAGTGTTGCTATACGGTGTAAGTTCAAGTCATAGCTTATATCCGGTGTTTCAACTAGAAGTATTGTCTTTACAAGGTAAGGGATGTTATTTTCTTCTCAAATGATATTATTTCTTCAATATCATTATGCTGAAATATTGGTTGGAACTTTTTAACAAATTTGGAACTTTTTCATGTCGGGGTTACTATTCATGAGTTACTATTCAAGAGTTACTATTCACGAGTTACTATTCACGAATACTATTCACGAAGCATGATGATGTTTTTTGTGAAATTTCTATCTTTTGGTGTCGGAGTTACTATTCACGTATACGGCACTATTCACGTATACGGCACTATTCACGAATACGACACTATTCACCAAAAAAATAAAATTTCTTCTTTTTGTCTAAAATATCTATTCTGGATACTATCTTTGATTGGATCTATGTTTTGATCATTCTTGAATTTTACTCCACTATGATTATTTATGAGATATTTTTGGACATGAAATAGCTGAAATACGAATCCTTAATTTTTATTCTTTTGTTTCACTGGATTCGTTTCATTTAAAATATTTTTCATCATCCTCCATCCTAAATGATGATATAATTGAATATCTTTGGCCTGTAGTGCAAAGATGAATGATTTCTGATGAATATCCTTGGCCCATAGTGCAAAGATGAACAGGTGTTTAGATGAACATGACCAACTGATGAATATCTTTGGCCTGTAGCGCAAAGATGAATATTTGATTCCAGATATATATTAATTGATGTTACAGGGATAAAATATCGATGATGAGCTTTTAAATTCATATATAGAAGATAGTAGTTTGCATTCTCTACTTAAATCTTCTAATGAATTATTATTTCCGCTGCGAATATTGATTTAAAACTTGTTGTCTATTGTATTCTATTAGATTTTTCCCTGTTGAAGACTAATGATAATTTGTTCTATATTATCTTAGTCATAATGTTCTTTACTGGGCTAGTTGAGCTCACCCTTTCCTTTTTGTTCCATATTTCTTCTCAGGAGGCGAGAATGTAGCGAGTACGAGTCGGGGTATGGAATGATAGTTCTGGAGAGAGTTGTTTAGTAGTCCTCACCATTTTTTTTGTAAAATAATATATCAATAATTACGATGAGGATTTATTTGCATGTGGATATTGTCTAGATAGCAATATCTGTATTTAAACTCACAGTTTTTATGTTGTAATAATAAAGTTGTAGTTGTTTCTGTACCATGTATTTGGCGACTCAGAATGGGTGTTGTATACCTATTTTGGGGGCGTCACAGAAATACTACAGTATAATACCATTCCTCTTTTTCTTCATTTTTAATTTAGTTCAACAAGTATTATCAAATTTGCACCAACTCCCCTAATAGTAAATCATATGAATCAATAGTAAAAATCATGTGAATAAATAGTATAATCATATGAAAAATTAATTACAGTATAGTACCTTCAACTATACCTCTATTTTTAACTTAGTCATTCAAGTATTATCAATTTTGCACCACCACCCCTAATAGTATAAGAATGTGAATCAATAGTACCCCGTGAATAGTAACTCGTGAATAGTACTCCGACACGAAAAGTACTCCGAATACCCGAGTGAACACTATAACCTCTAAACATCAATTATCATCGAAATAAATGTCAATTTCCACTAAGACTAATAATCCCAATACAATGGAACAATCAATTTCATCTTTAATCAACAAAACTTATTCATCATTAATATTATAACTCACAATATTTAACAACCAGGTCGTTCCCAAGAAAGAGGGGGCTTTCCGATAAGGATTTCTCCTTATTGGCGCGCAATTAGGTGACCAAACCTCTCCTTGATAAAACTTCTAGACAATGTCAATATTGCAAATAATAATATGAATTACTTTGCCGTCTCAATTATTGATTTAATAATATAACATATTATGCAGATGATACTATGACAATAATTGAATCAATAATATGAGAGATATGATGCAACAATTACTGTAGCAATAATTGAGTATAACTGAGTGACTTCTCACGTAAGCATCAATAATCTATACCGTGTGCTACTATGCAACCACGCGTATTACTGTACTTTTAACACCGGGTGTTTCAACAGTTAACGGTAAAACTTCCGCCGTTATTTTCATAAAGTATTTTTGTTGTTTTCTCAATTCGACAATAATTCCGTTGCGGGGTCCACCAATGATTGTACCTTCGTACGGATATTCCCCGACCAAAAGAATATTCCCCGACCAATCGAATATTATATTACAACTTGCGTACTTTGCAAAATTTATAAATACTACCCACAACTATAACATTATATCAAATCTACACCATAATATTTATAAAAATTATTTTGAGAAAATTAAATATTTATTCATAAAATCTGGGGTCTCACAATCTCCCCTCCTTATGGAATTTTGCCCTCGAAATTTACATACGTACTTGGTATGCTGAACAGGTGAGGATACCTCGACTTCATTTCAAATTCTCACTCTTGAGGTATAACCTTTGAGTGTTGAATACGATTCTTTTTATCCAAGATTTTAACACGTATCTCCTCAAACGTTAAATCAGCCGTTATCTCGTCCGGTTCTAAATTAATAATATGGTTTGGGTCGTCCATATATTTACGCAACCTCGATACATAAAAAAAACGTTATGAACACGCGACATACATGGCGGTAAAATGAGTCTATAAGCCACAGTTCCTACTCGATCGAGGTTTTTAAATGGGCCAATTAAATCGAGGGTTGAGATTTCCTCTCTTCGTCGATTCTTGCTTCTAGAATAACGCCCTCTTGAACCTTTTCTTCAAATTCATCAAATTCGGGTGTATAGCTTGAGCGGCTTTATCTTTATCGATTAAAGTCGATTATACTCGTATATTCGTTACCTTCACGGGGGTTCGTATATTCGCACTTGTAAACGCATACGATCTTCTACTCAACGCGTCAGCTACCACGTTCGCTTTTCCACGATGGTATTGAATGATATGATCGTAATGTTCAACAACTCGAGCCAACATCTTTGGCACATTACACGTTCATTTTAGTTACAAAAATATTTGAGGGTTTAAGAAATGGGTTTTGTACTGGGGTCAATACCAAATTCGATTTCACGCTTTAGGGGTAGGCTAAGAAGTCTTCAAGAATACGTCAGGAAATTTATTAACAATAGAAATATTATTCAAAACTGTGACTCTCATCCAGGACTTGGGTAACACGTCACATTAAAACCTATCAACTTGCCATCGTTATTCATAGCATCGCCTACATGAAGTCTGGCTTCGGTGCATTCCACACAAGAAAGTCAACAACGTAAGGATCGAGGCTCTTTATTTATGGCTTGATATGACAATGATTGACTTTAGTGATTTGGTAACTTTGAATTCGCATAACAGGTTGGTTAGGAGTATGAAAGATAACAACCTTACAAAAATCATGATGTGTAGTTCACCAATCAATTCCTAAGATCTCATCAAAGGAAAGTATTTTCAAAGAGATAAGATTGACATGTAACGTGAAAGTGTTGATTTGAACAAGATTTATAAATAGTGGAGGTAACGAAGGTTTCTCCCAACTGAGTTTAAACAGATATATCAAAGTCTAACTTCTCTGGAGTTAACTTCAAACATGGAACACAACTAGGTGCAATAAAAGAGTGAGTAGAACCGGTATCTAAAACGGTATAGACTTCGCAAGAGTTTATGACTAACATACCCGTGATAATTTTATTCAGGTTCCTCGTCACGAAAAAAAAATGCTCTCTCTTAAACTACTGGCTTTGGCTTGACTGGGACATCCTTTGGTGCCTCCATCCTAGCTGAACTTGTCTTCGGTGAATGACAAAATCAGGCTAAGTGACCTTCTCTTCCACAATTATAGCATGCTTTGGACGGCATCATGCAGTTTGGACTGATGTGTCCCTCCCCTCTACATTTGAAGCATATGATAGGTGGTTGTTCTCCTCCCTTAACAACGGGTGCTGGTGCTGATGTCTTTCCATCATTGTTGAATCTCCTCTTCTTGAAATGTCCATTCTTATTGTTTTGACCATGATTACCACCGAAGTGGTTACCATTTCTGGCACGTTGATTCCCTCCATACTTATTGTCACCGCTTTGATTACTGTTATCACCGGTATTATCATTTTGTCAGCTGCTCTCTTTTGGTTGCGTTGACTCGTTATCGCGCTCCACTAACTGAGCCCTATTTACAATATCTGAATGCAAACACAGTTTATGAGAAATAAGATATTGATGTATCTTCCGTTTCAAACCTCTTAAAAACATTCGCGTCATTCGCTCCTCATTATCGACCAAATGGGATGCAAACCGGGATAACTCCGTAAATTTAGCCTCGTATTATGACACGGTCATATTATTTTATTCCAACTTGATAAATTCCACCTCCTTCATATGACGAATGCTTTTGGGAAAGTACTTGTCATTGAACAGCTCTTGGAACTTCTCCCAAGGCATCTTGAGTGCGTCAGGCTGGGTACGTTTTACAGATTCCCACCAGTAATCTGCCTCTTCACGTAACATAAAGGTGGCAAAGGGAACCTTTTGCTCCTCGGAGCATCCCAAGACATCAAATATCTTGGTGATCTACTTTAACCACGTCTCTGCTTTAAGTGGTTCTGGTTTCCCAAAAACTCCATTGGTCCCAGCTCCTTGAATTACTTAGCGGTGACCATACGTGTGTTGCCATTGTTTCCTCCAACATTATAAACAGGAGTGGCCTTCGCCTGATGTTGCATGAATTCTAAAAAGCTCCTAAACGTACCGTCGTTCGTCAATTGATCAGTGTTGGTGTTTACAAGAGGATTATCACCATCCTGTTGCACATTGTCCTGATTATTGATCTGTGGAGGCTCAACGGTCTCCTGTGCTCCATTGCTATTCTCAACATTCTCGGATGTCATTTTCAAATACTGCCACAAAACAAGGGTTAATCGACATCACATATTATCCCTATACTCTGACCGACCAATTAAATACCAAATAATTTAGGTAGGCCATACTAGCGAAGGAATTCCCCGTCTCTTCCCTCCTAGTTCTAGTCTCACATCTTAGCCAGGGATCATATCCCTAAGCTTTGATACCAACTGTGACGCCCCCAAAATTAGGTATACATCACCTATCTTGAGTCGCCAGATACATGGTACAGAATTCAAATACAACTTAATAATATAACTGTCATGTAAAATACGACAAAACATAAACTGTGAGTCTGAATACACATATTGTCTACTAGAGAGTATACAAACTCAAAAGGAGTCCTCATTACAATTATTATCACACTATTTCACAGAATAGTGAGGACTACTAATGCTATCATCTGGTCCATCACTCCGTTCCCCGACTAGTCCCTGCTATGTTCTCATTTTCTGAAGAGAACAATGAAAGTAAAAGGGTGAGCTCAACTAGCCCAGTAGGAAAATATTATAACTAAGATAATGTAGAAAATATTATTGTTAGCCTTCAACAGTGATAAACGGATATAATATAACAACCATCAAGTTTAACTGCAGCGGAACAAGCAATCCATTAAAAGAGTCAAGTAGAGAATAAAATATACTATCTTTTATGATTTAAAAGGTTTTTCATCACTTTTATCGCCGGGACTCAGCTTAATAAATAATCCACATCATTAAATCACCCATGCACTACGGCCAAGGATATTCTTTAGTATCACGACCACGGATTATCCATGCACTACGGCTAAAGATAATCATGTTTTCATCAACGGTTCTGATCATGTCATAAAACAATTCATCTTCGCACCCTTGACCGAAGAGAATCCATAGCCATAATCATACAAAAAATTGTCCATCAATGTACTACGGGCCAATGAGGACTTTTTTCACATCATTTGTAACATTACGGTCATGATTACACCGAACAATCCCTGGTCATAATCATACCAAGTCCATCTATGCAGTACAGGCCACACATGACTTTCAACAAAATATAAGCATGAGGATGATGACAATGATATAAGAATTCAATAAAACAAGTTCAAGAATTAATTTATCCAGGAACTAATAACGTCCAAATTGTCAACATGATACTGCCTTGTAGAGTAACATTCAAGAATGCTCAAAAGAATATTTTCATGAAAATATACTGGATGAAGCGCAAATATCAAGGATATTCCACTAATTTCATGGAGTATGGAAGTCAAAGTTTTAACCAACTAAGTATAATAAAGAATGGAATAACAAAAGAAATCACCATGCATGCGGTATTTCGGATAGACAGGTTATTACAACAGAATAATAATTAACAGAACCAGGTCATGCGTAAAGCACATACAGGATATTCTAATAGAATAATAAAGAACGAAATAATAACAGAAATCACCATGCATGCGGTACTTCGTATAGACAGGTTATTCCAACAGAATACCAATAAAGACAGAACTAGGTCCGGCGTAAAATGCACAGACAGGATATTCCAACAAAATAATAATAAAGACGGAACTAGGTCCGGCGTAAAACGCACAGATAGAATATTCCAACAGAATAATAAAAAATGGAATAACAGAAGTTCTCTTCATGAATAAGAAAGAAATAATACTCCCTACGAGTACAACAAATAATATTCCCTACCTTAGAAGAAACTGGATATAGAAGTAGTGAAGTAACAGAATACTTTTATTTTTTCTCTCTATAATTTCTCTCTATAATAATTGCTCTAAAGCTTTTGTGAATTGGTGAGAAATGAAGAAAGAATGTGCTTCTATTTATAGAAAAATATAGTTTCGATAATTGCACGTTTTGGGGCTCAAAATACTACAGTATAATACCTTCCTCTTTTTCTTAATTTTTAATTTTGTCCTGCAAGTATTATCAATCTTGCACCAACTCCCCTAATAGTAAATCATGTGAATCAATAATAAAAATCATGTGAATAAATAGTATAATCATGTGAAAAATTAATTACAGTATAGTACATTCAACTATACCTCCATTTTTAACTTAGACATGCAAGCATTATCAATTTTGCACCACCACCCCTAATAGTATAAGAATGTGAATCAATAGTACCCCGTGAATAGTAACTCGTGAATAGTACTCCGACACGAAAAGTGCTCCGAATACCCGAGTGAACAATATAACCTCCAGACATCAATTATCATCAAAATAAATGTCAAATTCCACAAATACTAATAATCCCAATACAATGGAACAATCGATTTCATCTTTATTCAACACAACTTATTCATCATTAATATTATAACTCACAATATTTAACAACCAGGTCGTTCGTAGGAAAGAGGGGGCTTTCCAATAAGGATTTCTCCTTATTGGCGCGCAATTAGGTGACCAAACCTCTCCTTGACAGAACTTCTAGACATTGTCAATATTGCAAATAATAATATGAATAACTTTGTCGTCTCAATTATTGATTTAATAATATAACATATTATGCAGATGATACTGTGACAATAATTGAATCAATAATATGAGAGATATGATGCAACAATTACTGTAGCAATAATTGAGTATAACTGAGTGACTTCTCACTTAAGCATCAATAATCAATACCGTGTGCTACTATGCAACCACGCGTATTACTGTACTTTTAACACCGGGTGTCTCAACAGTTAACGGTAAAACTTTCGCCGTTATTTTCACAAAGTATTTTTGTCGTTTTCTCAATCCGACAATAATTTTGTTGCGAGGTCCACCAATGATTGTACCGTCATACGGATATTCCCCGACAAAAAGAATATTCCCCGACCAATCGAATATTATATAACAACTTACGTACTTTACAAAATTTATAAATACAACCCACAACTATAACATTATATCAAATCCACACCATAATATTTAAAAAAATTATTTTGAGAAAATTAAATATTTATTCATAAAATTTGGGGTCTCACAATCTTAGGTAGGTCATACTAGAGAAGGAATTCTCCGTCTCTCCCCTCCTAGTTCTGGTCTCACATCTTAGTCAGGGATCATATCCCTAAGTTTTGATATCAACTGTGACGCCCCCAAAATTAGGTATACATCACCCATCTTGAGTCGCCAGATACATGGTAGAGAATTCAAATACAAATTAATAATACAACTGTCGTGTACAATACGACAAAATATAAACTGTGAGTTTGAATACATATATTGTCTACTAGAGAGTATACAAACTCAAAAGGAGTCCTCATTACAATTATTATCACACTATTTCACAGAATAGTGAGGACTACTAACGCTATCATTTGATCCGTCACTCCGTTCCCCGACTAGTCCCTGCTACGTTCTCATTTTCTGAAGAGAACAATGAAAGTAAAAGGGTGAGCTCAACTAGCCCAGTAGGAAATATTATGACTAAGATAATGCAGAAAATATTATCGTTAGCCTTCAACAGTGTTAAACTGGTATAATATAACAACCATCAAGTTTAACTGCAGCGGAACAAGCAATCCATTAAAAGAGTCAAGTAGAGAAAAAAATCTACTATCTTTTATGATTTAAAAGGTTTTTCATCACTTTTATCGCTGTGACTCAACTTAATAAATAATCCACATCATCGAATCACCCCCGCACTACGGCCAAGGATATTCTTTAGTATCACAACCACGAATTATCCATGCACTACGGCTAAAGATAATCATATTTTCATCAACGGTCCTGATCATGCCATAAAATAATTCATCTTTGCACCCTTGGCCGAAGAGAATCCATAGCCATAATCATACCAAAAATTGTCCATCAATGCACTACGGGCCAATGAGGATTTTTTTCACATCATTTGTAACACTACGGTCATGATTACACCGAATAATCCCTGGTCATAATCATACCAAGTCCATCTATGCACTACAGGCCACTGATGACTTTCAACAAAATATAAGCATGAGGATGATGACAATGATATAAGAATTCAATAAAACAAGTTCAAGAATTAATTTATCCAGAAACTAATAACGTCCAAATTGTCAACATGATACTGCTTTGCAGAGTAAAATTCAGGAATGCTTAGAAGAATATTTCCATGAAAAGATACTGGATGAAGCGCAAATATCAAGGATATTCCACTAATTTCATAGAGTATTGAAGTCAAAGTTTTAACCAACTGAGTATAATAAAGAATGGAATAACAAAAGAAATCACCATGCATGCGGTACTTCGTATAGACATGTTATTCCAACAGAATAATAATTAACGGAACCAGGTCATGCGTAAAGCACAGACAGGATGTTCCAACAGGATAATAAAGAACGAAATAATAACAAAAATCACCATGCATGCGGTACTTCGCATAGATAGGTTATTCCAATAGAATACCAATAAAGACAGAACCAGGTCCGGCGTAAAAAGCATAGACAAGATATTCCACCAGAATAATAATAAAGACGGAACCAGGTCCGGCGTAAAACGCACAGACAGGATATTCCAACAGAATAATAAAGAACGGAATAACAGAAGAATTTCACCAAGTATAGGGTATCCTGCGTATACATGTTATTCCAACAGAATAATAAAGAATGGAATAACAGAAGTTCTCTTCATGAAAAAGAAAGAAATAATACTCCCTACCTTAGAAAAACTGGATACTGGAATAGTGAGGTAGCAGACTTCTCTCCTTCTTTCTCGCTATAATAATCGCTCTAAAGCTTTTGTGAATTGGTGAGAAATTAGGAAGAATGAGCTTCTATTTATATGAAAATATAGTTTCGATAATTGCACGTTTTGGGGCTCAAAATATTACAGTTTAATACCTTCCTCTTTTTCTTCACTTTTAATTTAGTCCTGCAAGTATTATCAAACTTGTACCAACTCCCCTAATAGTATAAGAATGTGAATCAATAATACCTCGTGAATAGTAACTCATGAATAGTAACTCGTGAATAGTGAGGTAGCAGACTTCTCTTCTTCTTTCTCTCTATAATTTCTCTCTATAATAATTACTCTAAAGCTTTTGTGAATTGGTGAGAAATGAAGGAAGAATGAGCTTCTATTTATAGGAAAATATAGTTTCGATAATTGCACGTTTTGGGCTCGAAATATTACAGTATAATACCTTCCTCTTTTTCTTCACTTTTAATTTATTCCTGCAAGTATTATCAAACTTGCACCAACTCCCCTAATAGTAAATAATGTGAATCAATAGTAAATCATGTGACTCAATAGTTCTAATCATGTGATAAAAATAATTACAGTATAGTACCTCCATCTATACCTCCATTTTTAACTTAGTCATGCAAGTATTATCAATCTTGCACCACTACCCTAATAGTATAAGAATGTGAATCAACAGTACCCCGTGAATAGTAACTCATAAATAGTAACTTGTGAATAGTACTCTGACACGAAAAGTGCTCCGAATACCCGAGTGAACAATATAACCTCCAGACATCAATTATCATCGAAATAAATGTCAATTTCCACTAACACTAATAATCCCAATACAATGGAACAATCAATTTCATCTTTAATCAACACAACTTATTCATCATTAATATTATAACTCACAATATTTAACAACCAGGTCGTTCCCAGGAAAGAGGGGGCTTTCCGATAAGGATTTCTCCTTATTGGCGCGCAATTAGGTGACCAAACCTCTCATTGACAGAACTTCTAGACATTGTCAATATTGCAAATAATAATATGAATAATTTTGCCATCTCAATTATTGACTTAATAATATAACATATTATGCAGATGATACTGTGACAATAATTGAATCAATAATATGAGAGATATGATGCAGCAATTCCTGTAGCAATAATTGAGTATAACAGAGTGACTTCTCACGTAAGTATCAATAATCAAATACCGTGTGCTACTATACAACCACGCGTATTACGTATATCATTGGTCGACCCCATAACGGAATTATTGTCTAATTGAGAAAACGACAAAAATATTTTATGGAAATAACGGCGGAAGTTTTACCGTTAACTGTTGAAACACCTGGTGTTAAAAGTATAGTAATACGCGTGGTTTCATAGTAGCACACGGTATTTGATTATTGATGCTTACGTGAAAAGTCACTCTGTTATACTCAATTACTGCTATAGTAATTGCTGCATCATATCTCCCATATTATTGATTCAATTATTGTCACAGTATCATCTGCATAATATGTTATATTATTAAATCAATAATTGAGATGACAAAGTTATTCATATTATTATTTACAATATTGACAATGTCTAGAAGTTCTGTCAAGGAGAGGTTTGGTCACCTAATTGCCCGCCAATAAGGAGAAATCCTTATCGGAAATCCCCCTCTTTCCTGGGAACGACCTGGTTGTTAAATATTGTGAGTTATAATATTAATGATGAATAAGTTGTGTTGATTAATGATGAAATTGATTGTTCCGTTGTATTGGGATTATTAGTGTTAGTGGAAATTGTGACGCCCCCAAAATTAACTATACATCACCCATCTTGGGTCGCCAGATACATAGTACAGAGTTCAAATACAACTTACTAATACAACTGTCGTGTACAATACGACAAAACATACACTGTGAATTTGAATACAAATATTATCTACTGGAGATTATACAAACTCAAAAGGAGTCCTCATTACAATTATTATCACACTATTTCACAGAATAGTGAGGACTACTAATGCTATCCTCTGGACCATCACTTCGTTCCCCTACTCGTCCCAGCTATATTTTCATTTCCTGAAGAGAACAGTGAAAGGAAGGGTGAGCTCAACTAGCCGAGTAAGAAATATTATGACTAAGATAATGCAGAATAAATTATCACTAGTCTCCAACAATGTTAAACTGATAAAATATAATAGACATCAAGTTTAACTGTAGCGGAACAAGCAATCCTTTAAAAGAGCCAAGTAGAAAATAAAATCTACTATATTTTATGATTAAAAAAGTTTTTCATCACTGTTATCGCTGAGACTCAGCTTAATAAATATTCCACATCATCGAATCACCCCTGAACTACGCCAAGGATATTCTTTAGTATCACGACCACAATTATCTATACACTACGGGCCAAGAATATTTGTGTATTCATTAATGGTCATGATCATGCCAACAACTGTCCATCAATGCACTATGGGCCAATGAGAACTTTTACCACATCATTTGTAACATTACGGTCATGATTACACCGAATAATCCCTGGTCATAATCATACCAAGTCCATCTATGCACTACAGGCCACAGATGACTTTCAACAAAATATAAACATGAGGATGATGACAATGAAATAAGAATTCAATAAAACAAGTGCAAGAATTATTTTATCCAGGAATTATTAACGTCCAAATTGTCAACATGATACTGTTTTGTAGAGTAAAATTCAACAATGATCAGAAGAATATTTCCATGAAAAGATACTGGATGAAGTGTAAATATCAAGGATATTCTACTAATTTTATGGAGTATAGAAGTCAAAACTTTAACTAACTGAGTATAATAAAGAATGGAATAATAAAAGAAATCACCATGCATTCGGTACTTCGCATAGGCAGGTTATTCCAACAGAATAATAATAACGGAACCAGGTCAGGCAAAATTTGCACCGACAAGATGTTTTAACAGAATAATAAAGACGGAACTAGGTCCGGTGTAAAACACACAGACAGGATGTTCCAACGGAATAATAATAAAGACGGAACCAGGTCCGGTATAAAACACACAGACAAGATGTTCCAACGGAATAATAATAAAGACGGAACCAGGTCCGGTGTAAAACACACATACAGGATGTTCCAATAGAATAATAGAAGAATGTCACTAATTATAGGGTAGACCGCGTATACATGTTATTCCAACAGAAATAAGAAAAAATGGAATAACAACAGTTCTCTTCATGAATAAGAAAGAATAACACCATTTACGAGTACAACAAATAATATTCCCTACCTTAAGAAGAAGAGTACTGGATATATAAGTAGTGAAGTAGCAGAATACTTTCTTCTTTCTCTCTATAGTTTATCTCTCTAGAGTTTCAGTGAATTCGTAAGAAAATAATGAATGAATGAGCTTCTATTTTTAGAAAAATGGAATGCATAGTAACTAACTCATGAACGGTCGAGATTGATTTACTTTAATCTGACGGTCCATATTTAAAGAAAAATCTTTTAAATAAAATATAATATATTCTATTTTTATATAAAAAGATTTTTACTATGCAAACACTATGCAGGCAATATGCAAATACTATGCATAATAAAATATAAAATATTCTATTTATAGAATAACTTTAATAAATTATTCTGTTTTATATAAAAAGATTTTACTATACAAAACACTATGCAAAACTATGCATAATAGAATATAATATATTCTATTTATAGAATAATTTTATAAAAGTATTCTGTTTTATATAAAAAAAATTTCTGTATTATTACATTAATAATACCAACAAAACTGAGTGACTTATTACGTAAGCATCAACAATCAATACCGTGTGCTACTATGCAACCACGCGTATTACTGTACTTTTAACACCTGGTGTTTCAACAGTTAACGGTAAAACTTTCGCCGTTATTTTCATAAAGTATTTTTGTCGTTTTCTCAATCCGACAATAATTCCGTTGTGGAGTCCACCAATGATTGTGCCGTTGTACTAATATTTTCTGTTAAAACGAATATTCCCTGACCAATCGAATATTATATAACAACTTGCGTACTTTGCAAAATTTATAAATATTACCCACAACTATTATATCAATTTCACTCCATAATATTCAAAAATAATTTTTATTAAAAATTCATCTTTATTCAAAAAGTTGGGGTTTTACAGAAATTGACATTTATTTCGATGATAATTGATGTCTGGAGGTTATATTGTTCACTTGGGCATTCGGAGCACTTTTCGTGTCGGAGTACTATTCATGAGTTACTATTCACGGGGTACTATTGATTCACATTCTTATACTATTAGGGGTGGTGGTGTAAGATTGATAATACTTGTAGGACTAAATTAAAAGTGAAGAAAAAGAGGAAGGTATTATACTGTAATATTTCGAGCCCCAAAACGTGCAATTATCGAAACTATATTTTCCTTTAAATAGAAGCTCATTCTTCCTTCATTTCTCACCAATTCACAAAAGCTTTAGAACGATTGTTATAGAGAGAAATTATTGAGAGAAAGAAGAAGAGAAGTCTGCTACCTCACTACTTCTATATCCGGTTTCTTCTAAGGTAGGGAATATTATTTGTTGTATTCGTAGGGAGTATTATTTCTTTCTTATTCATGAGGAGAACTTCTGTTATTTCATTCTTTATTATTCTGTTGGAATAACCTGTATACGTGGGATACCCTATACTTGGAGAAATTCTTCTTTTATTCCATTCTATATTATTCTGTTGGAATATCCTGTTTGTGCATTTTATGTCGGACCTGGTTCTATCTTTATTATTATTCTGTTGGAATATCCTGTCTGTGCGTTTTAAGCCGGACCTGGTTCCGTCTTTATTGGTATTCTGTTGGATTAACCTGTCTATGCGAAGTACCGCATGCATGGTGATTTCTGTTATTATTATGTTCTTTATTATTCTGTTGGAACATCCTGTCTGTGCTTTACACATGACCTGGTTCCGTTAATTATTATTTGGTTGGAATAACCTGTCTATGCAAAGTACCGCATGCATGGTGATTTCTTTTGTTATTTTATTCTTTATTATACTCAGTTGGTTAAAACTTTGACTTCCATACTCCATGAAATTAGTGGAATATCATTGATATTTGTGCTTCATACAGTATATTTTCATGAAAATATTCTTCTGAGCATTCTTAAATTTTACACTACAAAGTAGTATCATGTTGACAATTTGGACGTTATTAGTTCCTAAATAAATTAATTCTTGAACTTGTTTTATTGAATTCTTATATCATTGTCATCATCCTCATGCTTATATTTTTTTTGAAAGTCATTTGTGGCCTGTAGTGCATAGATGGACTTGGTATGATTATGACCAGGGATTATTCGGTGTAATCATGACCGTAATATTACAAATGTTGTGAAAAAAGTCCTCATTGGCCCGTAGTGCATTGATGGACAGTTTTTGGTATGATTATGGCTATGGATTCTCTTCGGCCAAGGGTGCAAAGATGAATTATTTTATGGCATGATCAGGACCGTTGATGAAAATATTATTATCTTTAGCCGTAGTGCATGGATAATTCGTGGTCGTGATACTAAAGAATATCATTGGCCGTAGTGCAGGGGTGATTCGATGATGTAAATTATTTATTAAGCTGAGTCCCAGCGATAAAACTGATGAAAAACCTTTTTAAATCATAAAAGATATTAGATTTTATTCTCTACTTGACTCTTTTAATGGATTGCTTGTTCCGCTGTAGTTAAACTTGATAGTTGTTATATTATATCAGTTTAACACTGTTGAAGGCTAACGATAATATTTTTTGCATTATCTTAGTCATAATATTTTCTACTGGGCTAGTTGAGCTCACCCTTTTACTTTCATTGTTCTCTTCAGAAAATGAGAACGTATCAGGGACTAGTCGGGGAACGGAGTGACGGACCAGATGATAGCATTAGTAGTCCTCACTATTCTGTGAAATAGTGTGATAATAATTGTAATGAGGACTCCTTTTGAGTTTGTATACTCTCTAGTAGACAATATATGTATTCAAACTCACAGTTTATGTTTTGTCGTATTGTACACGACAGTTGTATTATTAAGTTATATTTAAATTCTGTACCATGTATCTGGCGACTCAAGATGGGTGATGTATACGTAATTTTGGGGGCGTCACAGTTGTGAGACCCCAGATTTTATGAATAAAGATTTAAATTTCTTGAAATATTTTTTTGAATATTATGGTGTGGATTTGATATAATGTTATAGTTATGGGTAATATTTATAAATTTTGCAAAGTAAGCAAGTGGTTATATAATATTTGATTGGTCGAAGAATATTTTTTTGTCGGAGAATATCCGTACGACTGTACAATCATTGGTCGACCCCACAACTTAATTATTGTCTGATTCAGAAAATGACAAAAATATTTTATGGAAATAACGACGGAAGTTTTACCGTTAACTGTTGAAACACCTGGTGTTAAAAGTACAGTAATACGGGTGGTTGCATAGTAGCACACGGTATTGATTATTAATGCTTACGTGAGAAGTCACTCAGTTATACTCAATTATTGCTACAGTAATTGCTGCATCATATCTCTCATATTATTGATTCAATTATTGTCACAGTATCATCTACATAATATGTTATATTATTAAATCCATAATTGAGACGACAAAGTTATTCATATTATTATTTGCAATATTGAAAATGTCTAGAAGTTCTGTCAAAGAGAGGTTTGGCCACCTAATTGCGCGCCAATAAGGAGAAATCCTTATCGGAAAGCCCCCTCTTTCTTGGGAATGACCTGGTTGTTAAATATTGTGAGTTATAATATTAATGATGAATAAGTTGTGTTGATAAAAGATGAAATTGATTGTTCCATTGTATTGGAATTATTAGTGTTAGTGGAAATTGACATTTATTTCGATGATAATTGATGTCTGGAGGTTATATTGTTCACTCGGGTATTCGAAGCACTTTTCGTGTCAGAGTACTATTCACGAGTTACTATTCACGAGTTACTATTCATGAGTTACTATTCACGAGTTATTATTCATGAGTTACTATTCACGGGGTACTATTGATTCATATTCTTATACAATTAGGGGTGGTGGTGCAAGATTGATAATACTTGCATGACTAAGTTAAAAATAGAGGTATAGATGGAGGTACTATACTGTAATTGTTTTTATCACATGATTAGAACTATTGAGTCACATGATTTACTATTGATTCACATTATTTGCTATTAGGGGAGTTGGTACAAGTTTGATAATACTTGCATGACTAAATTAAAAGTGAAGAAAAAGAGGAAGGTACTATACTGTAATATTTTAAGCTCCAAAATGTGCAATTATCGAAACTATATTTTCCTATAAACAGAAGCTCATTCTTCCTTCATTTCTCACTAATTCACAAAAACTTTAGAGCGATTATTATAGAGAGAAATTATAGAGAGAAAGAAGAAGAGAAGTCTGCTACCTCACTATTCCATTATCTAGTTTTTCTAAGGCAGTGAGTATTATTTCTTTCTTATTTATGAAGAGAACTTTTGTTATTCAATTCTTTATTATTCTGTTGGAATAACCTATATATGCGGGATACCCTATACTTGGTGAAATTCTTCTGTTATTCCGTTCTTTATTATTCTGTTAGAATATCCTGTCTGTGCATTTTACGCCGGTCCTGGTTCCGTCTTTATTATTATTCTATTGGAATATCATATATGTGAGTTTTACGCCAGATCTGGTTCTGTCTTTATTGGTATTCTGTTGGAATAACATGTCTATGCGAAGTACCGCATGGATGGTTATTTCTGTTATTATTTCATTCTTTATTATTCTGTTGGAACATCCTGTCTGTGCTTTACGCATAACCTGGTTCCGTTAATTATTATTCTGTTGGAATAACCTGTCTATGCGAAGTACCGCATGCATGGTGATTTTTTTTTGTTATTCCATTCTTTATTATACTCAGTTGGTTAAAACTTTGACTTCCACACTCCATGAAATTAGTGAAATATCCTTGATATGTGCGCTTCATTCAGTATCTTTTTATGAAAATATTCTTCTGAGCATTCTTGAATTTTACTTTACAAAGCAGTATCATGTTGACAATTTGGACGTTATTAGTTCCTGGATAAATTAATTCTTGAACTTGTTTTATTCAATTCTTATGTCATTGTCATCATCCTCATGCTTATATTTTTTTTGAAAGTCATTTGTGGCCTGTAGTGTATAGATGGACTTGGTATGATTATGACTAGGGATTATTCGGTGTAATCATGACCGTAATGTTACAAATAATGTGAAAAAAGTCCTTATTGACCCATAGTGCATTGATGGACAGTTTTTGGTATGATTATGGCTATGGATTCTCTTCGGCCAAGGGTGCAAAGATGAATTATTTTATGGCATGATCAGGACCGTTGATGAAAACATGATTATCTTTAGTTGTAGTGCATGGATAATTCGTGGTCGTGATACTAAAGAATATCCTTGGCCGTAGTGTAGGGGTGATTCGATGATGTGGATTATTTATTAAGCTGAGCCCCAGCAATAAAAGTGATGAAAAACCTTTTAAATCATAAAAGATAGTAGATTTTATTCTCTACTTGACTCTTTTAATGGATTGCTTGTTCCTCTGCAGTTAAACTTGATGATTGTTATATTATATCAGTTTAGCACTGTTGAAGGCTAACGATAATATTTTCTGCATTATCTTGGTCATAATATTTCCTACTGGGCTAGTTGAGCTCACCCTTTTTCTTTCATTGTTCTCTTCAGGAAATGAGAATATAGTTGGGACTAGTCGGGGAACAAAGTGATGATCCTAGATGTTTGCATTAGTAGTCCTCACTATTCTGTGAAATAGTGTGATAATAATTATAATGAGGACTCCTTTTGAGTTTGTATACTCTCTAGTAGACAATATTTGTATTCAAACTCACAGTTTATGTTTTGTCATATTGTACACGACAGTTGTATTATTAAGTTGTATTTGAATTCTGTACTATGTATCTGGCGACTCAAGATGGGTGATGTATACCTAATTTTGGGGGCGTCACAGTTGGTATCAAAGCTTAGTGATATGATCCCTGAATAAGATGTGAGACTAGAACTAGGAGGGGAGAGACGGGGAATTCCTTCGCTAGTATGACCGACCTAAGTTTATTTGGTATTTAATTGGTCGGTCAGAGTATAGGGATAATATGTGATGTCAATTAACCCTTATTTTGCGGCAGTATTTGAAAATGACTGATGAGTGAGTTTTATACTCATAATTGCATGCATTTGAACTTAATCTTATGGATGTTTTTAAGTGTTTATGTCTATTCATGCATGTTTTATGTTGTTTTGTAGGAATTGGGACAAAAGTTACATGGATCGACGTTCGGGGTGGCTAGTAGCACATTTTCGGCTTGCCATTTACACAGCAGTCACTTCAGAGCTAATTTGAGTATTGATCCGGACCTTATTTCGAAGCACTTAAAGAATAAGCGTTGTAGATCTACTTCTCCTCTTTCCGGATCTTCTTGAATCATCAAAATCAGAGTTCGGACGAAGACGTTATGGCCATTTTCCCAAAGGACGTCGAAGCAAAAAATGTCAGAACATGGGACCAGCGCCGGGGCGCCCAAAATAGGCCTATGCCCAGAGCCAGGGCACTGGGAAGCAGTGGTTGAGCGTTAAGCCCAGCGCTGGGGTGCTGGAGAAGGGCTTAGTGATGGCCTGGACGCATTTTTGGACGAATTTTGACACCTTTTTGACTCCAAATTGGATTGGGTTTGTTCCTAAGCTAAAAATTGGACTTGTAACCTATAAATACATGATGTAAGGCATAAAATAAAGGGAGATTACATAGCGTAGCTTAGATAAAACACTCCATTAGATTAGAATATAAACCCTAGTTTTTAATTAGCCATTGGAGATTGAAGCAAATTGAAGAACATTGAAGATAAAGAGCAAGAGCAAGAGGGGAGCATCAGATTTGCTGACAAAATATTATATTCTCTTCTCTTATCATACTTTTATCTTTTAATGTCTATTCAGTTATGAATTCTTGGTTTTAATTCATTAATTATGAACTAACTCTTTTATTAAGATTTCAATTGAACCTTTTATGTCTATAAATTAGTTATTTGATTTATTCCAATTATTTATGTCAAAGTGAATTGTTTATCTTGTCTTGTGCTTATTGTTTAATTATTTGATCAGTAATTACCTTGTTACTCTAGAAGGATTTGAAAGAGGAATTCTAGGGTTAGAACTGGGCATGATAACATGTGACTTAGTTATTTACATGGTGAATAATTAGGTTTGTGAATTGAATGGAAATATCTGTTCACCGCATGTAACACATAAGGAATTGGGATTGGAAAGAGTTTAATTCAATTATTTTGCATAGGAATATAGCAAGATTAATCTGAATTAAATAGAAGGCAATTGATCACTTGGAAAATGACTTTTGGCATTTGAGAATTCCTGTTAACAATTCAGTAGGCATAATAATTGGGATAATTGGATAATTGATTTATAATTCATAATTGGGGATATTGAAGTCTTAATCTTTATTTATTTGAATTCATTCGTTAAAATCTTAGTTTTAATTAGTTAATTTAGTATTCTTAATTAGAAAAATCATGATTTAAGATTGTTTAAATAAAATTAGTTTGGTTAAGAATTAGTATTTGGTAATTTTTATTAAATAATTCTTCGTGGGAACGATACTCTACTTTCACTATACTACTTGTTAACCGTGTATACTTGCACGTATTAATTGATTGCAAAATCGATTAACAAGTTTTTGGCGCCGTTGCCGGGGAATTAATTTAATAATTTTTTACCAATATTAATTTCAATCAAATTAGTCTTAATTTAAACATTTTTATTTTTAATTCTCTTCCTATATTTCTCTCTTTTTAGGTACCATGGATAAGTTTGAGTATCAATGGCTATGCACGTTCTTGGCTCAACCAAGGGAGACATGGATTGATGGACTTAATACATCTTCTATAAAGGTAACTTCAAGGACGTTGGAGGTTTGCGCAGCCATACGGAGTCGAAGGATGCAAGAATGACTCAGCCAAGGGGAGAGGAGACTGACAGACTCAAGAAACTTTCTGCATTGTCAGCACAGATGGAGACACTTTCGAGGATGTTTGAAGCTTTTAAAGCTCAACGTCGTCAAAGTGTGGCAGTTACTTGTGATTATTGTGCTGGAAATCATATGAGTCATCAATGCGCCATCAGTTTCGAGCCGGTACAGTACGGTGGTGATTACCCCAATAATTATGTCTATCCTAACAACTATTATCAGGATTGGGGGTATCACCCGAATTTTTCATGGAGCCATACTCATCAAGATCAATTTTATGCTCCAAGTCCAACATACCCACCGGATTTCTCGTGTCCACCTCCACTACAACAGGAAGAACATTCAAATTTGGAGGAAACTTTGTCCAAGTACATAGCTTCATGTGAGGAGAGGAGGATTAATCAAGAGATATTGAGTCAAAATTTTACGAACCAAAAAGAACAACTAACCAATGCCTCAAACATTTGTCCTCAATACCTTTGGCTCTAGGACATGAATTTCGAGACTGATGGTGAGCCCAAACCAAATCTGCAACCGGATGTGCCAAATGATATAGATGTTGAAAGAGAGGAAAAACTTGGAGACCAAGAAAAGGAGATCGGCGAGATCTAACTTTGAGTACCAACGAAGATGAACCGATTTCATTAGTGTCCCATGTACCTTCTCCACCAAAGTTCAAGAATCCGGGCAGTTTTGGAAAACCATGCCCAATTGGCAGTCATGTCGTCGGCAAAGCTCCTTGTGACATAAGAGCTAGTACAGTTGTGGAGTCATGGTGGGATGAAAAGGAGAAGATAGAGGAAGACTCCATTATGTTTATTAATCTTCAATTCCCCAATCTAATCATAAACATAATGGAGAAAACACCTAGTTGTTGGACGTTCTTAATGGGGAACCTATCTACAAAGAGCATGCTAGGTGACTTCAATTCAAGCGTTTTTGCGAATGGGAACCTCCCAAAAGAGACATTGCTTCTGATGGATGGAGGGTTCCTCAATTTTCGTAGGAGAATTGGATAGCGAATTGAAGAAGTCAGGCTGAGACTATAAAACAAGCGCTTATTGGGAGGCAACCCAAGTTTAATTTTTATTTTTAGTTTTTATTAGGTTTTATATTAGTAGTTTTGAATTTGCATTTATTTAGAATTTAATAAAATTGTGTCTATCATGGTTTACAGGTTATCTAAGTCAAATTCAAGAGTGGTGCCCAATTTGTTCCATGTGCCTAGCCTATTCTCCAAACTTAGCGGACAAGGAGGAAGATTGCTATATTTTCAGGGAAGTCCTCTGCTTTAATTTTTTCTATTTCAGCCATTGAGGACAATGTCTAGTTTAAGTTTGGGGGCATTTTAGTGCCGTAGTGCATATAGTTAGTTATCTGCATGGCAGTTCGTTTTTTTTTGTGTTAGCATTGTATTTTTTTTAGGTTGTATATAATACATGGTAGTTATTTGCATATTCATATATATGTTGCATTAGTATGTGTTCATGTAGTATAATTGCATTTTTTTTTTGCATGAATCTGTGTGATAGGTTGGTGTGGTTTTAGCTCGGCCTATGATAAGATTGGTTTTGCATGTTAACTTGAATAGTGTTGATAATTGATGATGAGTTCTAATTTTGATCATGATGATAATCTGAGCCTGTCTTAAACTTATAGAACCGGTCAGCACCTAAAGTTTAACTATTTCAATCCACTTGGTTTAAGGGTTTCATAATTTATTTCTGAGGGAAAATCTTGGTTAAAATTTAAGGAAATTAGTGAATTGGCGGTAAAGGTTAGAATGACGTAAAATCTTGAGTTTAGGGGATTCTATGGGATATATATATATATACAAAATGAAAAAGAAAAAAAGAGAAAAAAAGAAATGATGAAAAAAAAAGAGAAGATCCAGAAAAAGAAAAAAAAAGAGAATAAGCACCGTGGCATGCTTGTCTAGTTTTGTGGCCTTTGTTACTTGAGTAAGTAAGCCCGAGGGGATTGTCTTTACACCTAGCGCCCTCAGGTCTTAATGGCTTGGGAGTCGTTGGTCGAAAGCTCGTTAACGTAGCACTGAAAAGCCTAAGGGAATAGGACGTTGCACTGCCATGAGAAAAAAAATGAATAAAACACGAGAAAGAGCAAAAATGCCCTCGTGATTGAATAAGAGTATAAATAAATCTTGTATTTACCTTAAGACTTGGTAATTGCTTAGTTTTAACCGGAGTTGTCATGTTCACAAAAGTAATTGAATTGGAACTGAAATTTTCCTTTTAAGAAGTTTGTTATGTGATTATCTTGAACTGTGGTTGGTTAGAATGGTTAACAAGCATACACACACAACATGGGTGATGACAGGTTTGAATTGACTAATTGGTTAGAGTTATGGATTTTGACTTGATTGGATATATTGTTTGAGTACTAATGGTATCTTTGAGGCCAGTTGCTATATATCATATTGATTTATTACTAGGTTCGTAGGTATATTAGGAAGTAGATCATGCATATGCATTCATGTAGTTGAGTTTGTTTGTTTATTTTTAGTTCTTTTGTGTTTTTTCTTGAGGACAAACAAAGGTTTAAGTTTGGGGGTATTTGATGAGTGAATTTTATACTCATAATTGCGTGCATTTGAACTTAATCTTTTGGATGTTTTTAAGTGTTTATGTCTATTCATGCATGGTTTATGTTGTTTTGTAGGAATTGGGATAAAAGTTACATGGATCGACGTTTGGGGTGGCCAGATGCGCGTTTCCGGCTTGCCATTTACACAACAGTCAGTTCAGAGCCCATTTGAGTATTGCTCCGGACCTTATTTCGAAACACTTAAAAAATGAACGTTGTAGATCTACTTCTCCGCTTTTCTAATCATCTTGAATCATCAAAATCGGAGTTCAGACGAAGAAGGTAAGGCCATTTTCCCAAAGGACGTCGGAGCAGAAAATGTCAGAACATGGGACCAGCGCCGGGGCGCCCAAAATAGGCCTATGCCTAGAGCCGGGGCACTGGGGAGTAGTGGTTGAGCGTTAAGCCCAGCACTGGGGCGCTGGGGAAGGGCTTGGTGATGGCCTGGATGCGTTTTTGGACGAATTTTGACACCTTTTTGACTCCAAATTGGATTGGGTTTGTTCTTAAGATAAAATTGGACTTGTAACCTATAAATACATGATGTAATGCATAAAATAAAGGGAGATTACATAGCTTATCTTAGATAAAACACTCCATTAGATTAGAATATAAACCCTAGTTCTTAATTAGCCATTGGAGATTGAAGCAAATTGAAGAACATTGAAGATCAAGAGCAAGAGCAAGAGGGGAGCATCAGATTTGCTGACAACAGATTATATTCTCTTCTCTTATCATACTTTTATCTTTTAATATCTATTCAGTTGTGGATTCTTGGTTTTAATTCATTAATTATGAACTAACTCTTTTATTAAGATTTCAATTGAACCTTTTATGTCTATAAATTAGTTATTTGATTTATTCCAATTATTTATGTCAAAGTGAATTGTTTATCTTGTCTTGTGCTTATTGTTTAATTATTTGATCAGTAATTATCTTGTTACTCTAGAAGTAATTGAAAAAGGAATTCTAGGGTTAGAACTGGGCATGATAACATGTGACTTAGTTATTTGTATTGTGAATTGTAACGACCCCAAAATTCATATACAATTTAAATCCCGACTTCGGTCGTTAACCATACATTCAACCTCTAAATAATACATCATTATTCGATGTTAAACTTAATAAAATTGCAGAATATTTAAAACTTTTATACATTTCCTTCTTTCTTGCCCTGAATCGCAACCATTACATTACATCTCTTTGATTCAATCTTATATCATGAATCGTTACAACAAAATGACTATACAAAGTCTTACATCATAACTAAATATCCATATACATTGGATAGCTCAACTTACATTTCAACAACATGTCTAGCCGAAGCAATTAGCATAGACATACGAATAACAGTATTGTTGTTAAAACTCATTGGTTCCATCATTTGATCCAATGTTTTTCAAGAAAATAAAAGTGTAAACATCAGCACGAAGTCAATAAATTTCGAAAGTCTAGCATAGCTGGTAGATTTAGAATACCTATGCTTCCACCATCAACTCCACTTTCTATAATGATCCATTGCTTAATAGGTCTATCTATTCCTATCATCCTCAATACTCCATTCACACACTTAATTATACCCTAGTTCATCAAACTTACCACACGTTATGAGTTCAGGAACTTGCCACAATCATATGAGTTTAAGAACTTATCCTAGTCAGACCATAGGCGTCCATTCGTTGAGGGGTTCAAAAATATACCATATAATTATGAGTCACGAACCTACCATAAGTACGAGTTTTAAGAACTCGCACTTAACCTTATAATATTTTCTAACTATACTCTACCTATCTGTTATACACATGAGAAAAGAATCACCTTCTCAACAGGCATATAGCAAATAGCGCGACATAAACATTCTAATGATTATCAATGTGATAAACTGAGTGCAAGCACAAAACCCTCGCCCATACAAATATTTATTCAACTCAGCCATCACAGGAGTCCTCAATTGAAATCCCACTTAACTCTATTTTGCTCTTAACTTGCTCTTTGCTCGATACGAATTCCTCGTATCACATCATCTATAACTCCTCATGAGTTATCTCGTACTATTTCATAGTACACCATCTTCATAGCATTAAGCTATAATCATTCAAGCAATACAGACCATCTTTCTTTTATAACTTAAACAGATCACGTCGTGACCTTATTCTATAATCATCTCTCTGAAAATTCTTTTGTTAACTCGTGATCGTTTTGTTTTACGATCCTCATTCTTTCTCTTTTTTATCATTTACGACATTATTCGTTATCTTGGCTATTGGAGTTAGGAAACTCTCATTTCTTATCTTTATATCTCTTCAAGATTCTTCTTTGAATCTTCTTGTTTATAAAAATAATTCTTCCTTTAAGAATTTCTAACTTCATTTACATAGCTCAATATTTCATTCGAGTTCTACACTTTCATCATACGTGTCCATTTCTACACTTGGTACACATCGAGTCTCTAACAGTTTCAATATGGTACGCTGAGTGGTTTCCCACAAACAACCAATAAACTAGGTTCCGAGTTGATAGTTCGTATATACCTCCGCTCTATGAAGGAATCGTTTAGCCCAGATACCATACATCAACTACTAAAGAGTACAATTGCACCATACTTAGACATAACTCTCCATTCATAACTTCTTTATCATTATCTTTTTATAGACATTGTCTATTTATTATCACCTTACATCCTTATTATTGGAGTTGGGTAACCCCACATTTATATTCCTTAAAACTCTGCGAGATTCTTCTTTGAATCCTTTCACACAAGTTTTAATCCCTTATTATTCAAACTCTATTTGAGCTTATTCGTTCATTATCTTCACCTCTCTTCTCTAAGTGTATAGCCTACGGTACTCCTACCTAAGGTTTATAACCTACAGCTCTGATACCAACTGTAACGACCCCAAAATTCATATACAATTTAAATCCCGACTTCGGTCGTTAACCATACATTCAACCTCTAAATAATACATCATTATTCGATGTTAAACTTAATAAAATTGCAGAATATTTAAAACTTTTATACATTTCCTTCTTTCTTGCCCTGAATCGCAACCATTACATTACATCTCTTTGATTCAATCTTATATCATGAATCGTTACAACAAAATGACTATACAAAGTCTTACATCATAACTAAATATCCATATACATTGGATAGCTCAACTTACATTTCAACAACATGTTACGTTCAAAATATGAAATACATTTCTCATAAAACATAAGTAATCTTCGTGAATATAGATCTCTCTATAACTCACATAGCACGTATCTTTACCTTAAAATCTTGACCTACAAAAGTGGTTTTTTGCAAGAGTGAGCTCGACAGCCCAGCAAAGTCTAACAGTTTTCATGCATCACATAGCACATAATAACATGCTCGATATACATCTCATTAAAGTAACATGGCATACATGCTTTTAATTCACATAGCAAATATAAAGATTGAGTTCCTTACTCAATCATTATTACTTAGCCAAAACAATGCAGTCATATATTGACTTTAACATTTCATGATTTCAACATGCATAACATATCATGCAATTTAAAACAGTTCATTAAGTCCACGTAAAAAATAGGAACCGAAAGACTTGCCTTGATCGTTGTTTACCAATAATAGCTTAACAACTTACAGTTATCTGCACTTCACGTGCCCTTCAATTTGCTCAGACAATTCTTGCTAACTCTTGTAACCCTTGCTAAAATTGCCAGAAATTGCTTAAGTTCTCTCACAATTCTCTCAACTCTCTGTAATCTCTAGGCTAGCAAACTAGAATACGTAAAAAGAACAACTGATAGCTTTTAGGCGAAAAACCAAAACTGTAAATCTTTAATACGCCAAACTTAATAAAATAACAGTTACAAAACTAACGTATATAATATAAATATATTATATTTATTATTTTATTTATTTTATTGAAATTCAAAAATTAGAAATTCCAAAATTCATAAGGCTTTGTTTGGCAAAATACTTTAAAATTAAAGACTTAATATATTTAAGCATTGTTTGGCAAGATAAATTAAAACTACTTTAATTTATTTTAATAACCATTTATAATATAGTTATTTGTCACACTTCTAATTAATTAAGTTTTCATATTTAATTTAATTAATTCTAATAATAATTCATTGCATAATATAATAATTTATTTAATCATTATAAACTCTCTAACTTAATTATTAAATTAAATTAGATTACTATTTCAAAATAATTACTTTTCCTAACTCATTAATTATTTATTAAACAAATAAATAATCAAATCACATCAAATCAATTAAACAAATACTTATTCAATGATAAACACATCCATTAAATATTTATATAATTCAATAAATATTTAAATATTATAATTAAAAATCTGGATTGTTACATCATTCTCTCCTTATAAGGATTCTGTCCTCAGAATCACAACTCAAACCACTCATTCGTTATAATCTTCCCTACTTACAAAGATTCTGTCCCCAGAATCGAAGACAAATTAAACAAATGACTTAGAGTAATCTTTCATCATTTTATCTAAATATAGGTTTTATATTTTCTACTACATTCATTACCTTAACAAATTCTATGTTTTATTTCATAACTTTCACTTGAACTCAATTCCTTTTCTAAGGATCGTTATCATCAACACTCGAAATATTACATTCACCCTTTCTTCTAAGAATTTCGTCCTCGAAATTTTATTTATTAATATTTATTCATTCATCTATCAAAGTAGATTTTACGTTAATACTATATTCATTCCTTGGGTTCTATAACTACTTCTTTCCACAAAGATCATTCTACAATTATTAACTTTTCTGTTAAAAGTTTCACATTATTCTTTGATAACTCACATCCTTCTCACTTCAAAATCTCTTTTCTCACTTATTCAACATATTCATCATTCAGTGTCGCATTCTACGACTTACTTCTTTCTAAGGAATACTTTCCTTACCACATTCACCTTTTAGAATATCAAGAATCTTCCACAATTGCTCAATAATTGGGAAGCGATATGAATAACAGAAATTTAAAATATTCCAAATCATGCTGGGGGTCATAAGACCACGAACTATGTCCACAGTTGCAAGTAATCTTTCAACTTCAACTTTAACAGTCATAAGACTATAAGGACCCCCGTACTTAGGGTGTTAAGCCCTTCGTACGATGTATTGTGCACAAACATTTAAACGCTATGCGTATGTCCATAGTTATAAGTAATCTTTCAACTTAAACTTTAACAGTCATAAGACTATAGGGACTCCTCGTACTTAGGGTGATCAGCCCTTCGTACAATGTATTGTGCACAAACATCTCAACGCCTCCGCGTAATCCCCTATAAAAGGGTTGTTCATCTCAGCTTTTCAACATCTGAATCCGCACCAAAACAATTTGGTTTGGCATAACCTCTCAAGAAACTCTTGAATTTCATGAACATCTTTCAATATTTGTCTAGCTGAATCAAATAGCATAGACCTCTAAAATAACTCGGACATTAACCGAAATATACATATACATACATACATATGTATTCTCATACCTTAAAGAAATCTCAAAAATCTTTTTATGACGTCATGATACCGCACTGTATTTACAGTCCGTTGAGGATTCCGTCATTTGGTGATTTTATCATACTACATCATACCATAGTGGGCTGACGATCCTTAGATCACATACAACACTAGGTAATACTGCATTGATGACTCTATCATTTTTATCATCTTTGCACCAGGTTACATGATGCATTAATGATATAAAATACATTTTGATATATTGCAAATCATTTTTTTGTCTAGCCGAAGCAATTAGCATAGACATACGAATATCAGTATTGTTGTTAAAACTCATTGGTTCCATCATTTGATCCAATGTTTTTCAAGAAAATAAAAGTGTAAACATCAGCACGAAGTCAATAAATTTCGAAAGTCTAGCATAGCTGGTAGATTTAGAATACCTATGCTTCCACCATCAACTCCACTTTCTATAATGATCCATTGCTTAATAGGTCTATCTATTCCTATCATCCTCAATACTCCATTCACACACTTAATTATACCCTAGTTCATCAAACTTACCACACGTTATGAGTTCAGGAACTTGCCACAATCATATGAGTTTAAGAACTTATCCTAGTCAGACCATAGGCGTCCATTCGTTGAGGGGTTCAAAAATATACCATATAATTATGAGTCACGAACCTACCATAAGTACGAGTTTTAAGAACTCGCACTTAACCTTATAATATTTTCTAACTATACTCTAACTATCTGTTATACACATGAGAAAAGAATCACCTTCTCAACAGGCATATAGCAAATAGCGCGACATAAACATTCTAATGATTATCAATGTGATAAACTGAGTGCAAGCACAAAACCCTCGCCCATACAAATATTTATACAACTCAGCCATCACAGGAGTCCTCAATTGAAATCCCACTTAACTCTATTTTGCTCTTAACTTGCTCTTTGCTCGATACGAATTCCTCGTATCACATCATCTATAACTCCTCATGAGTTATCTCGTACTATTTCATAGTACACCATCTTCATAGCATTAAGCTATAATCATTCAAGCAATACAGACCATCTTTCTTTTATAACTTAAACAGGTCACGTCGTGACCTTATTCTATAATCATCTCTCTTAAAATTCTTTTGTTAACTCGTGATCGTTTTGTTTTATGATCCTCATTCTTTCTCTTTTTTATCATTTACGACATTATTCGTTATCTTGGCTATTGGAGTTAGGAAACTCTCATTTCTTATCTTTATATCTCTTCAAGATTCTTCTTTGAATCTTCTTGTTTATAAAAATAATTCTTCCTTTAAGAATTTCTAACTTCATTTACATAGCTCAATATTTCATTCGAGTTCTACACTTTCATCATACGTGTCCATTTCTACACTTGGTACACATCGAGTCTCTAACAGTTTCAATATGGTACGCTGAGTGGTTTCCCACAAACAACCAATAAACTAGGTTCCGAGTTGATAGTTCGTATATACCTCCGCTCTATGAAGGAATCGTTTAGCCCAGATACCATACATCAACTACTAAAGAGTACAATTGCACCATACTTAGACATAACTCTCCATTCATAACTTCTTTATCATTATCTTTTTATAGACATTGTCTATTTATTATCACCTTACATCCTTATTATTGGAGTTGGGTAACCCCACATTTATATTCCTTAAAACTCTGCGAGATTCTTCTTTGAATCCTTTCACGCAAGTTTTAATCCCTTATTATTCAAACTCTATTTGAGCTTATTCGTTCATTATCTTCACCTCTCTTCTCTAAGGTTATAGCCTACGGTACTCCTACCTAAGGTTTATAACCTACAGCTCTGATACCAACTGTAACGACCCCAAAATTCATATACAATTTAAATCCCGACTTCGGTCGTTAACCATACATTCAACCTCTAAATAATACATCATTATTCGATGTTAAACTTAATAAAATTGCAGAATATTTAAAACTTTTATACATTTCCTTCTTTCTTGCCCTGAATCGCAACCATTACATTACATCTCTTTGATTCAATCTTATATCATGAATCGTTACAACAAAATGACTATACAAAGTCTTACATCATAACTAAATATCCATATACATTGGATAGCTCAACTTACATTTCAACAACATGTTACATTCAAAATATGAAATACATTTCTCATAAAACATAAGTAATCTTCGTGAATATAGATCTCTCTATAACTCACATAGCACGTATCTTTACCTTAAAATCTTGACCTACAAAAGTGGTTTTTTGCAAGAGTGAGCTCGACAGCCCAGCAAAGTCTAACAGTTTTCATGCATCACATAGCACATAATAACATGCTCGATATACATCTCATTAAAGTAACATGGCATACATGCTTTTAATTCACATAGCAAATATAAAGATTGAGTTCCTTACTCAATCATTATTACTTAGCCAAAACAATGCAGTCATATATTGACTTTAACATTTCATGATTTCAACATGCATAACATATCATGCAATTTAAAACAGTTCATTAAGTCCACGTAAAAAATAGGAACCGAAAGACTTGCCTTGATCGTTGTTTACCAATAATAGCTTAACAGCTTACAGTTATCTGCACTTCACGTGCCCTTCAATTTGCTCAGACAATTCTTGCTAACTCTTGTAACCCTTGCTAAAATTGCCAGAAATTGCTTAAGTTCTCTCACAATTCTCTCAACTCTCTGTAATCTCTAGGCTAGCAAACTAGAATACGTAAAAAGAACAACTGATAGCTTTTAGGCGAAAAACCAAAACTGTAAATCTTTAATACGCCAAACTTAATAAAATAACAGTTACAAAACTAACGTATATAATATAAATATATTATATTTATTATTTTATTTATTTTATTGAAATTCAAAAATTAGAAATTCCAAAATTCATAAGGCTTTGTTTGGCAAAATACTTTAAAATTAAAGACTTAATATATTTAAGCATTGTTTGGCAAGATAAATTAAAACTACTTTAATTTATTTTAATAACCATTTATAATATAGTTATTTGTCACACTTCTAATTAATTAAGTTTTCATATTTAATTTAATTAATTCTAATAATAATTCATTGCATAATATAATAATTTATTTAATCATTATAAACTCTCTAACTTAATTATTAAATTAAATTATATTACTATTTCAAAATAATTACTTTCCCTAACTCATTAATTATTTATTAAATAAACAAATAATCAAATCACATCAAATCAATTAAACAAATACTTATTCAATGATAAACACATCCATTAAATATTTATATAATTCAATAAATATTTAAATATTATAATTAAAAATCTGGATTGTTACATGAATAATTAGGTTTGTGAATTGAATGAAAATATTTGTTCACCGCATGTAACACATAAGGAATTGGGATTAGAAAGAGTTTAATTCAATTATTTTGCATAGGAATATAGCAAGATTAATCTGAATTAAATAGAAGGCAATTGATCACTTGGAAAATGACTTTTGGCATTTGAGAATTCCTGTTAACAATTCAGTAGGCATAATAATTGGGATAATTGGATAATTGATTTATAATTCATAATTGGGGATATTGAAGTCTTAATCTTTATTTATTTGAATTCATTCGTTAAAATCTTAGTTTTAATTAGTTAATTTAGTATTCTTAATTAGAAAAATCATGATTTGAGATTGTTTAAATAAAATTAGTTTGGTTAAGAATTAGTATTTGGTAATTTTTATTAAATAATTCTTCGTGGGAACGATACTCTACTTTCACTATACTACTTGTTAACCGTGTATACTTGCACGTATTAATTGATTGCAAAATCGATTAACAAGTTTTTGGCGCCGTTGCCGGGGAATTAATTTAATAATTTTTTACCAATATTAATTTCAATCAAATTAGTCTTAATTTAAACATTTTTATTTTTAATTCTCTTCCTATATTTCTCTCTTTTTAGGTACCATGGATAAGTTTGAGTATCAATGGCTATGCACGTTCTTGGCTCAACCAAGGGAGACATGGATTGATGGACTTAATACATCTTCTATAAAGGTAACTTCAAGGACGTTGGAGGTTTGCGCAGCCATACGGAGTCGAAGGATGCAAGAATGACTCAGCCAAGGGGAGAGGAGACTGACAGACTCAAGAAACTTTCTGCATTGTCAGCACAGATGGAGACACTTTCGAGGATGTTTGAAGCTTTTAAAGCTCAACGTCGTCAAAGTGTGGCAGTTACTTGTGATTATTGTGCTGGAAATCATATGAGTCATCAATGCGCCATCAGTTTCGAGCCGGTACAGTACGGTGGTGATTACCCCAATAATTATGTCTATCCTAACAACTATTATCAGGATTGGGGGTATCACCCGAATTTTTCATGGAGCCATACTCATCAAGATCAATTTTATGCTCCAAGTCCAACATACCCACCGGATTTCTCGTGTCCACCTCCACTACAACAGGAAGAACATTCAAATTTGGAGGAAACTTTGTCCAAGTACATAGCTTCATGTGAGGAGAGGAGGATTAATCAAGAGATATTGAGTCAAAATTTTACGAACCAAAAAGAACAACTAACCAATGCCTCAAACATTTGTCCTCAATACCTTTGGCTCTAGGACATGAATTTCGAGACTGATGGTGAGCCCAAACCAAATCTGCAACCGGATGTGCCAAATGATATAGATGTTGAAAGAGAGGAAAAACTTGGAGACCAAGAAAAGGAGATCGGCGAGATCTAACTTTGAGTACCAACGAAGATGAACCGATTTCATTAGTGTCCCATGTACCTTCTCCACCAAAGTTCAAGAATCCGGGCAGTTTTGGAAAACCATGCCCAATTGGCAGTCATGTCGTCGGCAAAGCTCCTTGTGACATAAGAGCTAGTACAGTTGTGGAGTCATGGTGGGATGAAAAGGAGAAGATAGAGGAAGACTCCATTATGTTTATTAATCTTCAATTCCCCAATCTAATCATAAACATAATGGAGAAAACACCTAGTTGTTGGACGTTCTTAATGGGGAACCTATCTACAAAGAGCATGCTAGGTGACTTCAATTCAAGCGTTTTTGCGAATGGGAACCTCCCAAAAGAGACATTGCTTCTGATGGATGGAGGGTTCCTCAATTTTCGTAGGAGAATTGGATAGCGAATTGAAGAAGTCAGGCTGAGACTATAAAACAAGCGCTTATTGGGAGGCAACCCAAGTTTAATTTTTATTTTTAGTTTTTATTAGGTTTTATATTAGTAGTTTTGAATTTGCATTTATTTAGAATTTAATAAAATTGTGTCTATCATGGTTTACAGGTTATCTAAGTCAAATTCAAGAGTGGTGCCCAATTTGTTCCATGTGCCTAGCCTATTCTCCAAACTTAGCGGACAAGGAGGAAGATTGCTATATTTTCAGGGAAGTCCTCTGCTTTAATTTTTTCTATTTCAGCCATTGAGGACAATGTCTAGTTTAAGTTTGGGGGCATTTTAGTGCCGTAGTGCATATAGTTAGTTATCTGCATGGCAGTTCGTTTTTTTTTGTGTTAGCATTGTATTTTTTTTAGGTTGTATATAATACATGGTAGTTATTTGCATATTCATATATATGTTGCATTAGTATGTGTTCATGTAGTATAATTGCATTTTTTTTTTTGCATGAATCTGTGTGATAGGTTGGTGTGGTTTTAGCTCGGCCTATGATAAGATTGGTTTTGCATGTTAACTTGAATAGTGTTGATAATTGATGATGAGTTCTAATTTTGATCATGATGATAATCTGAGCCTGTCTTAAACTTATAGAACCGGTCAGCACCTAAAGTTTAACTATTTCAATCCACTTGGTTTAAGGGTTTCATAATTTGTTTCTGAGGGAAAATCTTGGTTAAAATTTAAGGAAATTAGTGAATTGGCGGTAAAGGTTAGAATGACGTAAAATCTTGAGTTTAGGGGATTCTATGGGATATATATATATATACAAAATGAAAAAGAAAAAAAGAGAAAAAAAGAAATGATGAAAAAAAAGAGAAGATCCAGAAAAAGAAAAAAAAAAGAGAATAAGCACCGTGGCATGCTTGTCTAGTTTTGTGGCCTTTGTTACTTGAGTAAGTAAGCCCGAGGGGATTGTCTTTACACCTAGCGCCCTCAGGTCTTAATGGCTTGGGAGTCGTTGGTCGAAAGCTCGTTAACGTAGCACTGAAAAGCCTAAGGGAATAGGACGTTGCACTGCCATGAGAAAAAAAAATGAATAAAACACGAGAAAGAGCAAAAATGCTCTCGTGATTGAATAAGAGTATAAATAAATCTTGTATTTACCTTAAGACTTGGTAATTGCTTAGTTTTAACCGGAGTTATCATGTTCACAAAAGTAATTGAATTGGAACTGAAATTTTCCTTTTAAGAAGTTTGTTATGTGATTATCTTGAACTGTGGTTGGTTAGAATGGTTAACAAGCATACACACACAACATGGGTGATGACAGGTTTGAATTGACTAATTGGTTAGAGTTATGGATTTTGACTTGATTGGATATATTGTTTGAGTACCAATGGTATCTTTGAGGCCAGTTGCTATATATCATATTGATTTATTACTAGGTTCGTAGGTATATTAGGAAGTAGATCATGCATATGCATTCATGTAGTTGAGTTTGTTTGTTTATTTTTAGTTCTTTTGTGTTTTTTCTTGAGGGCAAACAAAGGTTTAAGTTTGGGGGTATTTGATGTGTGACACCCCCAAATCCGGGTTCCCTAACCACGGGTTTGGTGCTCACGATCCATCAAATATATCACATCTAACTGCTCATTCATTAATGAAAAACATCATTCATAATATTCCTTAATACAACTTATAACAATAACCAGGTTAACTAACCTTGACATAATTTACATACCCTTATATAACCAAAAGGTTTACATAAATAATTATATAATAAAACATAACCATTAAAAGTTGACACTAACTACTCCTGAACCTTGCCTTTGCCTTTGTCCCTGTTAGAACCTTCTGCTACTTCGGCATTAGCTGAAATATTTTATTTAAGCAAGGGTGAGCAACGAGTTTGCCCAGCAAGTTAAAATATACAATATATATATATATATATATATATATATATATATATATATATATATATATATATATATATATATATATCATGAATAGTAGGGTCTAGCTTCTTTAGAACTTCAACAATAATCAAAAGATTTCGAAGTAGCTGAATAATAATTCAATCTCAATAATAAAACTTTCTCCCATTTTATACTGAATAACATATCAGAGATGAAAAAGTAAAATTCTTTCAAAGATTCAATAATATTCAATTGAATATTAAGAATTAACAATACTGTAACAATATTCAATAAAGTGGGATATACCCAGATTTCATGCTGAGTGATCACAAAAGGATCATGAACTACTAGAGGAATCATTTAGTTATTAAAACTAAACTACCACAAGAATATAAATTAGTTATAAAAACTAAACTATACTCTTCTGCAAGTACCTGGAGCGGCCAACTCCTTTGTACCCTATATTATGCATAATACTCAATAATAGCGCATAGGTCGATTTACGACATTAAAATTTGTTCATCTCAGTCTTACATCACGAGTCCGTACCACAACAATATGGTTTGGATTACTTCAAAGAAATACTATGATTTCAACAAGTAATAACAATACTAATCTAGCCGAAACCAATGGCATAGATCTTCCAATAACAATTCAATTCATAACAAATAGAACATTTCAAGCTTTAACAAATATTAGTCTTGCTAAAACAATTAGCTGAGACATGATTTATAAATAGTTCAAATAATAGAACAAGAATCAATTTCACTACGTGCGAATTACAACAATCATTATAGATGTGAATAACTATCAATAATTATTCACTACCATGCTTGAAAAATAGTAACTCAAGTTGAGTTAGAAAACTTGCCTGACTCGTTGACTACTGCTACGTAATTTAAGTTAACTTCTTTTGTAACACCTATCATTAATAAGATTGATCTTTTAATCAGCATATCATACTTTGTATCATAGTACAATTACTTTATCAATCAATTATCTAACACTTAATCACATAATTAAATATTAGATAACTCCTTACAATATTAGTATTATTATCATCCTTTGCTAATTCTTTAATCTATATATCATATACATTATGATTTAACACTTAGTTTTTTATTTCATAAGTTATTCTTTAACATCTAATAAGTCACATACTAATCTAGCAACCTGGATGCTAAATCTAACAATCAAATTACCAATTCAGCAGACTGGATTCCAAATCCAGCAACCTGAATTCCAAATTCATCAACTAGATTACAATCCAGGAAACTAGATTCAATATATTTTCAATTCAGTAAACTTCTTTTCAATTCAGCAAGCTGGATTCATCAGATTTTTCAATCCAGCAAGCTGGATTCCATATCATTTTCACGAAAATACCAAATCAACTTATTATTTTTCTATCCTTTGTCCAAACACATATACATATATTTCATACACAAAAAATATTTTTTCATAATTTTCCAACTTCCTTTAGTATTTTTCAAAAAATATTTTTAGTTAATTCCTTAAGAAATTAGCTACCTCGTGCTTAACTCCAAAAATTCCCATCTCTTGACATAATCTTATACGTGTTAACGTGAGCCTCCAGTTTAAATTTCGTGGTCATCGGAGTTATAGAACTCCGGTTATAGCGATTTTCGTCGGAAAATCACAAAAATTGAAATGGTCATAACTTGGTCATTTTAAGTCGGAATGAGCTCATTTTTGGACAGGAGGTACTTAATACTATATATTTTCATGTTCCAAAAGGCCGGAATTTTGCTGGCAAATTAAGTGACCGAAATTGCCCTTTTAAAATTTTGGGCAGAAGTGTTTTGGCGTTTTGCAGTTTTGGAGTCCTTTGCTAAAACTAGTCCATACGGAAATTTACAACTCCTTTTATAGTGATTCCACTTGGAGATGTTAGAAAACTTATAGATCTAACTCTAGGACTTAACCACACTCAAAATTTCGAAATATAATAGGAGATATGGTCATTTGAATTTTATGTTTCATTTTTACAAAAATATGACTTTCCATCCTTTGTGGTTTCTAAGAAAACTTCTATATTCTCATATAATAACCAACATACCTCATCATACTACCTACTCATACTTCATATACACATGAATCTACCATAATACATGATCTATTTCATCAATCAAGCATCAAACACAAAGTTAAACACCATAAAGGCTAATAAAAATTAGGTTCTCTACATTTTGAAAAATCTAGTTTCTATCTCATACTTTAGATTTAACTCTTGATCCTCAAAAAGGTTAGATCTAAATATGAAACACTTATATACACCTAGATCTAAGGTTTTAAACCTCAAGATTAAAACTTCAAATTATAAAAAAATCAAATCAAACTAAAAAGAAATTATACTATATAAGTAGAAATTTGGTTATACATTTGCTTGATTTTCTTTTTTCCTTCTTTCTAAACTTTGATTATGGAGCAAGATGGCTTGTAAAAAAACTCTACCTCTCTCCCTCTCTCTCTCTATAGCCGAACTCCTAGACTTTCTCTCTCTTCTCTAGTCTCTCTCTTTCTTTCTTAGCTTTTGCTAGATAATAAGATGAAAAGAAAAAGATAAGACTTAGATTTTGATTTGTTGGAAAAGTAAGTATAGATATAAGATATGTAAGTATATTATTTGTCTAATACTTCTCCCCTTCTCTCTCTTACTCATCTCCTAGATGTTTCTTACACTTTATGCTTAATGTGTTGGTTAAATGGAACTTGGACACTTGTTATAAGTTGTCCACCTACTAAAGTAAGTCATCATTACATTCTCCCCTTTCTCTCCTCTCTAAATTTCGGCCAAGCAGCCTTTCTATTGCCCAAAGTTGTTTTCATTTTATGCTTTAATTAACTTACTTAATGTCTAACATGTCCCCTCCCACTTGGGCTAAAGGTTGGGCCACTTCTTTAATTCTTTGGGCTAGAAATTTTAATTCTATGGACTTGCAAATCAACATAGTTCTATACTTAGTAATTTTTATTCATTCCCCACTATTTAATTAGGGTTCCATTACACCCATTAGCAAGTTAATTTCTTACTCATATATTTTTAATTTCATAACCCAATTAGACTTGCTATTCTTTAGGTTATAAGATTAATTAATTGAGATGCATCAACTAAATCTCTTAGGATTAGTATATGTTTTTAAATACTATCATTCTCTTAAATTATAACACATTAGGTTATTTAATTATCATACCTAATAAATGTATTAGGTTACATAACTTTATTCGTCATCTCTTTACAAAATAAATGTATACACATTATATAATACATATTTACTCAATCACGTACATAACTCACATATGTCATAACATATCCCTCTAGTGTATTAACGTGATAGCCCTAATTGACTTAATAAGTTATAAACACTCACATAATCATCAATACAATTACTTAAGGATTGTAAATCCCTTTAATTTAATAATCAAGGCTAACATTCAAGTCATGTTAATTTCTTACATAACTTTCATTACTCTTCCTTGAAAATGATTAAGTATACTTCTTAGTTAATAAATTAACTATCTAGCTTCATTATCATATACATTTATATGATTCAAGTACTTTCTCTTTATTCTTTTTTAAAAAAAAAATTATTCGAAAATTTTGAATTATGTGAAATTATGGGTTCTCACATGATGAGTGAGTTTTATACTCATAATTGCGTACATTTGAACTTAATCTTTTGGATGTTTTTAAGTGTTTATGTCTATTTATGCATGTTTTATGTTGTTTTATAGGAATTGGGACAAAAGTTACATGGATCGACGTTTGGGGTAGCTAGATGCACGTTTTCGGTTTGCCATTTACACAACAGTCAGTTTAGAGCCCATTTGAGTACTACTCCGGACCTTATTTCAAAACACTTAAAGAATGAACGTTGTAGATCTGTTTCTCCTCTTTCTGGATCATCTTGAATCATTGAAATCGGAGTTCGGACGAAGAGGTTATGGCCATTTTCCCAAAGGACATCGGAGCAGAAAATGTCAGAACATGGGACCAACGTCGGGGCGCCCAAAATAGGCCTATGCCCAGAGCCGGGGCACTGGGGAGCAGTGGTTCAGCGTTAAGCCCAGCGCTGGGGCGCTGGGGAAGGGCTTGGTGATGGCCTGGATGCGTTTTTGAACGAATTTTGACACCTTTTTGACTCCAAATTGGATTGGGTTTGTTCCTAAGCTAAAAATTAGACTTGTAACCTATAAATACATGATGTAAGACATAAAATAAAGGGAGATTACATAGCTTAGCTTAGATATAACACTCCATTAGATTAGAATATAAACCCTAGTTCTTAATTAGCCATTGGAGATTGAAGCAAATTGAAGAACATTGAAGATAAAGAGCAAGAGCAAGAGGGGAGCATCAGATTTGCTGACAACATATTATATTCTCTTCTCTTATCATACTTTTATCTTTTAATATCTATTCAGTTATGGATTCTTGGTTTTAATTCATTAATTATGAACTAACTCTTTTATTAAGATTTCAATTGAACCTTTTATGTCTATAAATTAGTTATTTGATTTATTCTAATTATTTATGTCAAAGTGAATTGTTTATCTTATCTTGTGCTTATTGTTTAATTATTTGATCAATAATTACCTTGTTACTCTAGAAGGAATTGAAAGAGAAATTCTAGGGTTAGAACTTAGCATGATAACATGTGACTTAGTTATTTGTATGGTGAATAATTAGGTTTGTGAATTGAATGGAAATATTTGTTCACCGCATGTAACACATAAGGAATTGGGATTGGAAAGAGTTTAATTCAATTGTTTTGTATAGCAATATAGCAAGATTAATCTGGAATAAATAGAAAGCAATTGATCACTTGGAAAAGGACTTTTAGCATTTGAGAATTCCTGTTAACAATTCAGTTGGCATAATAATTGGGATAATTGGATAATTGATTTATAATTCATAATTGGGGATATTGAAGTCTTAATCTTTATTTATTTGAATTCATTCGTTAAAATCTTAGTTTTAATTTGTTAATTTAGTTTTCTTAATTAGAAAAATCACGATTTGAGATTGTTTAAATAAAATTAGTTTGGTTAAGAATTAGTATTTGGTAATTTTTATTAAATAATTCCTCGTGGGAATGATACTCTACTTTCACTTTATACTTGTTGACCGTGTATACTTGCACGTATTCATTAATTGCAAAATCGATCAACAATGACATCCGAAAATGTTGAGAATAATAATGGAGCACAGGAGACCATTGAGTCTCCACAGATCAATAATCAGGACAATGTACAACAGGATGGCGATAATCCTCTTATAAACATCAACACTGATCAATTGACGAACGACGGTACGTTTAGAAGCTTTTTAGAATTCATGCAACATCAGGCGAAGGCCACACTTGTTCATAATGCAGGAGGAAACAATGGCAAACCACGGTTGGTCATCGCTAAGCAATTCAAGGAGCTGGGACCACCGGAGTTTTTGGGAAAGCCAGAGCCACTTAAGGCAGAGACGTGGTTAGAGTAGATCACCAAGATATTTGATGTCTTGGATGCTCCGAGATGCAAAAGGATCCCTTTGCCACCTTTATGTTGCATGAAGAGGCAGATCACTAGTGGGAATCTGTAAAACGTACCCAGCTTGACGCACTCAAGATGCCTTGGGAGAAGTTCCAAGAGATGTTCAATGACAAGTACTTTCTCGAAAGCATTTGTCACATGAAAGAGGTGGAATTTATCAAGTTGGAACAAAACAATATGACTGTGTCGCAATACGAGGCTAAATTTGCGGAGTTATCCCGGTTTGCATCCCATTTGGTCGATAATGAGGAGCGAATGACGCTAATGTTTTTAAGAGGTTTGAAACCGGAGATACGTCAATATCTTATTTCTCATAAACTGTGTTTGTATTCAGATGTTGTAAATAGGGCTCAGTTAGTGGAGCGCGATAACGAGTCAACGCAACCAAAAGAGAGCAGCCGGCAAAATGATAATACCGTTGATAATAGTCATCAAAGCGGTGATAATAAGCATGAAGGGAATCAATATGCCAGAAATGGTAACTACTTCGGTGGTAATCATGGTCAAAACGATAAGAATGGACATTTCAAGATGAGGAGATTCAACAATGATGGAAAGATGTAAGCACCAGAACTTGTTGTTAAGGGAGGAGAACAACCACCTATCATATGATTCAAATGCGGAGGGGAGGGACACATCAGTCCAAACTGCGTGATACCGTCCAAAGCATGCTATAATTGTGAAAGAGAAGGTCACTTAGCCCGATTTTGTCGTTCACCGAAGACAAGTTCAGCTAGGATGGAGGCACCAAAGGATGTCCCAGACAAGCCAAAGTCAGTAGTTTAAGATAGAGCGTTTTTTTTTTCGTGACGAGGAACCTGAATAAAATTATCACGGGTATGTTAGTCATAAACTCTTGTTCAAATCAACACATTCACGTTACCTATCAATCTTATCTCTTTGAAAATACTTGCCTTTGATGCGATTTTAGGAATCGATTGGTTAACTACTCATCATGCTTTTCGTAAGGTTGTTAGTTTTCATACTCCTAACCAACCTGTTATGTGAATTCAAAGTAACCAAACCACTAAAGTCAATCATTGTCATATCAAGCCATAAATAAAGAGCCCCGATCCTGTCGTTGTTGACTTTCTTGTGTGGAATGCACCGAAGGCAGACTTTCTATAGGCGACACTATAAATGACGATGGCAAGTTGATAGGTATCAATGTGTCGTGTTACCCAAGTCTTGGATGAGAGTCACAATTTTAAATGATATTTCTATTGTTAATAAATTTCCTGACGTATTCTTGAAGACTTCTTAGCCTACCCCTAGAGCGTGAAATCAAATTTTTTATTGACCCCAGTACAAAATCCATTTCTAAAACCATCAAATATTTATTTACTTAAAAGGAATGTATCATGCGCCAAAGACGTTGGCTCGAGCTGTTGAAGATTACGATCGTACCATTCAATACCATCGTGAAAAAGCGAATGTGGTACCTGACGCGTTGAGTAGAAGATCGTATGTGTTTACAAGTGCGAATATACGAACCCCCGTGAAGATAACGAATATACGAGTAGAATCGACTTTAATCGATAAAGTTAAAGCCGCTCAAGCTACACACCCGAATCTGATGAATTAGAAGAAAAGGTTCAAGAGGGCGTTATTCTAGAAGCAAGAATCGACGAAGAGAGGAAATCTCAACCCTCGATTTAATTGGCCCAGTTAAAATCCTCGATCGAGTAGGAACTGTGGCTTATAGACTCGTTTTACCGCCAAGTATGTCGCGTGTTCATAACATTTTTTTTACGTATCGACGTTACGTAAATATCTGGACGACCCGAACCACATTATTAATTTAGAACCGGACGAGATAACGGCTGATTTAACGTTTGAGGAGATACGTGTTAAAATCTTGGATAAGAAGAATCGTATTCAACACTCAAAGGTTATACCTCAAGAGTTAGAATTTGAAATGAAGTCGAGGTATCCTCACCTGTTCAGCATACCAAGTACGTACGTAAATTTCGAGGGCGAAATTCCATAAGGAAGGGAGATTGTGAGACCCCAGATTTTACGAATAAATATTTAATTTTCTCAAAATAATTTTTTTAAATATTATGGTGTGGATTTGATATAATGTTATAGTTATGGGTAGTATTTATAAATTTTGCAAAGTATGCATGTTGTTAAATAATATTTGATTGGTCACGGAATATCCGTACGACGGTACAATCATTGGTGGACCCCGCAACGGAATTATTGTCGGATTGAGAAAACGACAAAAATACTTTATGAAAATAACGGCGGAAGTTTTACCGTTAACTGTTGAAACACCCGGTGTTAAAAGTACAGTAATACGCGTGGTTGCATAGTAGCACACGGTATTGATTATTAATGCTTACGTGAGAAGTCACTCAGCTATACTCAATTATTGCTACAGTAATTGATGTATCATATCTCTCATATTATTGATTCAATTATTGTCACAGTATCATCTGCATAATATTTATTATTATTAAATAAATAATTGAGACGACAAAGTTATTCATATTATTATTTGCAATATTGACAATGTCTAGAAGTTCTGTCAAGGAGAGGTTTGGTCACCTAATTGCGCGCCAATAAGGAGAAATCCTTATCGGAAAGCCCCATCTTTCCTGGGAACGACCTGGTTGTTAAATATTGTGAGTTATAATATTAATGATGAATAAGTTGTGTTGATTGAAGATGAAATTGATTGTTCCATTGTATTGGGATTATTAGTGTTTGTGAAAATTGACATTTATTTCGATGATAATTGATGTCGGGAGATTATATTGTTCACTCGGGTATTCGGAGCACTTTTTGTGTCGGAGTACTATTCACGAGTTACTATTCACGAGTTACTATTCACGTGGTACTATTGATTCACATTCTTATACTATTAGGGGTGGTGGTGCAAAATTGATAATACTTGCATGACTAAGTTAAAAATGGAGGTATAGTTGAAGGTACTATACTGTAATTAATTTTTCACATGATGGTGATTTCTGTTATTATTTCGTTCTTTATTATTCTGTTGGAACATCCTGTCTGTGCTTTACGCATGACCTGGTTCCGTTAATTATTATTCTGTTGGAATAACTTGTCTATACGAAGTACCACAAGCATGGTGATTTCTTTTGTTATTCCATTCTTTATCGCACTCAGTTGGTTAAAACTTTGACTTCCATACTCCATGAAAGTAGTGGAATATCCTTGATATTTGTGCTTCATCCAGTATATTTTTATGGAAATATTCTTCTGAGCATTCATGAATTTTACTCTACAAAGCAGTATCATGTTGACAATTTGGACGTTATTAGTTCCTGGATAAATTAATTCTTGAACTTGTTTTATTGAATTCTTATATCATTGTCATCATCCTCATGCTTATATTTTGTTGAAAGTCATCTGTGGCCTATAGTACATAGATGGACTTGTTATGATTATAACTAGGGATTATTCGGTGTAATCATGACCATAATGTTACAAATGATGTGAAAAAAGTCCTCATTGGCCCGTAGTGCATTGATGGACAGTTTTTGGTATGATTATGGCTATGGATTCTCTTCGGCCAAGGGTACAAAGATGAATTATTTTATGACATGATCAGGACCGTTGATGTAAACATGATTATCTTTAGCTATAGTGCATGGATAATTCGTGGTCGTGATACTAAAGAATATCATTGGCTGTAGTGCAGGGGTGATTCGATGATGTGAATTATTTATTAAGCTGAGTCCCAGCAATAAAAGCGATGAAAAACCTTTTTAAATCATAAAAGATAGTAAATTTTATTCTTTACTTGACTCTTTTAATGGATTGCTTGTTCCGCTGCAGTTAAACTTGATGTTTGTTATATTGTATCAGTTGAACACTGTTTAAGGCTAATGATTATTTATTCTTCATTATCTTAGTCATAATATTTCCTACTGGGCTAGTTGAGCTCACCCTTTTACTTTCATTGTTCTCTTCAGGAAATGAGAACGTAGCAGGGACTAATCGGGGAACGGAGTGACGGACCAGATGATTGCATTAGTAGTCCTCACTATTCTGTGAAATAGTGTGATAATAATTGTAATGAGGACTCTTTTTGAGTTTGTATACTCTCTAGTAGATAATATGTGTATTCAAACTCACAATTTATGTTTTGTCGTACTGTACACGACAGTTATATTATTAAGTTGTATTTGAATTCTGTACCATGTATCTGACGACTCAAGATGTGTGATGTATACCTAATTTTTTGGGCGTCACAGTTGGTATCAAAGCTTAAGGATATGATCCCTGGCTAAGATGTGAGACTAGAGCTAGGAGGGGAGAGACGGAGAATTCCTTCGCTAGTATGACCTACCTCAATATTCCAGTATCCAGTTTTTCTAAGGTAGGGAGTATTATTTTTTTCTTATCCATGAAGAGAACTTCTATTATTCCATTCTTTATTATTCTGTTGGAATAACCTGTATACGCGGGCTACCCTATACTTGGTGAAATTATTCTGTTATTCAATTCTTTATTATTTTGTTGTAATATCACGTCTGTGCGTTTTACGTCGGACCTGGTTTCGTCTTTATTATTATTCTGTTAGAATATCCTGTTTGTGCATTTTACGCCGGACCTGGTTCCGTATTTATTTGTATTCTGTTGGAATAACCTGTCTATGCGAAGTACCGCAAGCTTGGTGATTTCTGTTATTATTATGTTCTTTATTATTCTGTTGGAACATCTTGTCTGTGCTTTACGCATGAACTGGTTCCGTTAATTATTATTCTGTTGGAATAACATGTCTATGTGAAGTACCGCATGCTTGCTGATTTCTTTTGTTATTCCATTCTTTATTATACTCGGTTAAAACTTTGACTTCCATACTCCATGAAATTAGTGGAATATCCTTGATATTTGCGCTTCATCCAGTATCTTTTCATGGAAATATTCTTCTGAGCATTCTTGAATTTTACTCTACAAAGCAGTATCATGTTGACAATTTGGATGTTATTAGTTCCTGGATAAATTAATTCTTGAACTTGTTTTATTGAATTCTTATGTCATTGTCATCATCCTCATGCTTATATTTTTTTTTGAAAGTCATCTGTGGCCTGTAGTGCATAGATGGACTTGGTATGATTATGACTAGGGATTATTCGGTGTAATCATAACCGTAATATTAGAAATGATGTGAAAAACATCCTCATTGGCCCATAGTGCATTGATGGACAGTTTTTGGTATGATTATGGCTATGGATTCTCTTCGGCCAAGGGTACAAAGATGAACTGTTTTATGGCATGATCAGGACCGTTGATGAAAACATGATTATCTTTAGCCATAGTGCATGGATAATTTGTGGTCGTGATACTAAAGAATATCCTTGGCCGTAGTGCAAGGGTGATTCGATGATGTGAATTATTTATTAAGCTGAGTCCCAACGATAAAAGTGATGAAAAACCTTTTAAATCATAAAAAATAGTATATTTTATTATCTACTTGACTCTTTTAATGGATTGTTTATTCCGCTGCAGTTAAATTATTTTATATCATTAATGCATCATGTAACCTGGTGCAAAGATGATAAAAATGATGGAGTCATCAATGCAGTATTACCTAGTGTTAGATGTGATCTAAGGATCGTCAGCCCACTATGGTATGATGTAGTATGATAAAATCACCAAATGAAGGAATCCTCAACGGACTATAAATACAGTGCGGTATCATGACGTCATAAAAAGATTTTTGAGATTTCTTTAAGATATAAATATATATATATATATATATATATATATATATATATATATGTATGTATATTTCGATTGATGTCTGAATTGTTGTAAAAATCTATGCTACTTGATTCAGCTAGACGAATATTGAAAGATATTCATGAAATTCAAGTGTTTATTGAAAAGTTATGCCAAACCAAATTGTTTTGGTGCGGATTCAGATGTTGAAAAGCTGAGGTGAACAATCCTATAAGGGGACATGTTTTCGGGGACAATGGTTCCGAGCATAACGCATATAGTCGTTACAAAACACTACGTTGCGGCCCAACGTAGTGGTACAATAGGGTGGCCACCTAGTGTACGTGAGGAGGGTGTTTTCAGTCTTTGTGATTGATAAACACTCTGGTTTGCAGTGTGAAGGATTGAGTTGAAGCACTAGTAAACCGAGAATAGAGTTCACGGTCTTGTGACCCCTCAGCATAATTTGGAATCTTTTAAATTCTTGAGTTATTCATACTTCTTCCTAATTATTGAGCAATTGTGGAAGATTCTTGCAATTCTAAAAGGTGAATGTGGTAAGGATGATATTCCTTAGAAAGAAGTAAGTCGTATAATGCGACACTGAATGATGAATATATGGAATAAGTGAGCAAAGAAAATTTGAAATGAGAAGGAGGTGAGTTATCAAAGAATAATGTAAATCTCTTAATAGAAAAGTTTAATAATTGAAGAAAGATCTTTGTGGAAAGAAGTGGTTATAAAACCCAATGAATGAATAAAGTATTAACGTAAAATCTATTCTGATAGAATGAATGAATAAAGATTAATAAATAAAAATTTCGAAGATGAAATTCTTAGAAGAATGGGTGAATGTAATATCCCGAGTGTTTATGATAACGATCTTTAGAAAAGAAAATGAATGGATTAAAGAATATATAATACTCAGAATATAATTGAGTTAAAGTGAAAGTTATAAAATAAAACCTAGAATTTGTTGAAGAAATGAATGTAGTAAGAAATATAAAACCTATATTAAGGTCATGTGTTGAACTTATTCAATGAAGAGATTTGACGAAAACCTGAGTAAGGTAGGGTTTCGGTGATTCCGAGGATGGAATCCTTATAAGGAAGGAAGAATGTGACGAATGAATTATGTGAGTTGTGATTCTGGGGACAGAATCCTTGTAAGGAGGGAATGATGTAACAATCCAAAATTTTATTTGTAATTTAAAATATAAAACCTATATTAAGGTCATGTGTTGAACTTATTCAATGAAGAGATTTGACGAAAACCTGAGTAAGGTAGGGTTTCGGTGATTCCGAGGACGGAATCCTTATAAGGAAGGAAGAATGTGACGAATAAATTATGTGAGTTGTGATTCTGGAGACAGAATCCTTGTAAGGAAGGAATGATGTAACAATTCAAAATTTTATTTGTAATTTAAAATATTTATTAAATTAAATAAATATTTTATTTATGTGATTGTTGTTAGTATATATTTGTGAATTTAATAATACTCTAATTTAATTTAACAGTTAGAGAGTTGTTAAAGATTACATGAGTTGCTGTATTGATGTCGTAATTTAATAATTAAAGTGATATATTAATTGTTAAATAAAATTATAATGAGATTATAATTTGTGATATTTGGTTAAGTGGGAAATTTATTTAGTATGTGGTAATTAGTTTATTTAATTAAGATTGGATATAAAAATCCAAGTAAACAATGTGAGACAATAAACTATATTATAAATGATTTATGAAAATAAATTAAAAGAGTTTTAATTTGATTTTACCAAACAAAACCTTAGAGCTTTTGAAATTCTTATTTTAATCTTGTTTTGCCAAAAAGGCTTAAGGAATGATTAAGTCATTATTTTAATATGGTTTTGCCAAACAAGCCTTAGGGCATTAAAAATTCTAATTTTTGTAACTTATATATTAAATTGATAATAAGTATATGTAATTATATTGGGAGTTACATATTCTATAATTATGTGTTATATGTATATTGTATATACACTAAGTTATGTTAATTTTTTTAAACCTAAGTCTAAATTAAGAACAATAGAGAGAGAAAGGAGGCTGCATATTTCGGTAGTTATAGGGAGTCTAGGAGGGGTCTTGGATCTTCATACAACTTAAAATCATAAGCTACTTTGAAGCATCAAGAAGGCTTGCAAGAAGAAAAAGGTAAGAAAATGAAAGTTTTCACTTTTTGGGCTCTTTTTGTTAGATCTTTATGAACCAAGCAACTTTTGTTTTGGATCATTAAAAACTCATGATTTACATGAGTATTGGTATTTTATATGTGTATCAAAGTATTTTTGAAATCAAAAGTTAGATCCAAAGTGAGGAAATCAAGTTTTGTACCAAAAGGTCTAAGAAAAAGCTTTCCTTTGTATGCTATTTATATTTTTATGTTAGATTCTTTGGGTTCATGTGATTAATGTTTTAAAACATGTTAGCATGCTAGATACATGAGTTAAGGGCAAAACGCCTTTGGAATCACTCAAATATGTTAAGAAATGAGCAAGTTATGAATTAAATCTCAAACTACCTTAACTGTTGAACACAAGCTACTGATCAGTCACTTCTGTCCATTTTTCTGGGACCAAAACAGAACCAAAATAGATGTTTGATACATGAAAACTATAGTTCGGGAAATTATAAATCCAACGATACCTATTGGACCTAAATCTGATTTGTAGATTTCGTTTTATAAGCGTTTCCGTTAAGGACCCCAAATCTGGAAAATGAACCAACTGTTGAAGAAAACCTTGCGGACCAGTCACTTTGGGCCTTATTTCAGGGACTTAGACAGATTGCAATTTGGTGTTTAATAACTGAAAACTATAGTTCAAGAAGATACGGATCCAACGAGTTTGATTGGGCCTCAATCGGAGTTGTGGATCTTGTAATACAAGCGTTTCTGTAAAAGACTCCAATACTGAAAATGTTTACAAGGCATGTAATGGTCAGTCGGTAGTGGCCTATTTTCAGGGTGCCATACTATGCCAAATGGACCGTTTCTTGAGCCTAAAACGTAGCTCGGGAAGTCACGGTTCTAACAATACCAAGTGGGCCCAAATCGGACATGTAGATCACCGTCTACAAGTGTTTCTGTGGAGGACCCCAACTTTAAACGAAAATTATAGAATAAATAGAAAATAAATATTAGAAATTCATAATAAATTTGTAAAAATTATTTTAAAGCCTAAAAATGGGTTTTTAATAATTTGGAATATATTTCACTGATATTTTAATATTTTTAAATATTAATGATAGTTAATTTATTTAATTATTATATTAAATAAATTACATAAAAATGATTTTAATACTTTAAAAATCATTTGAAATTATATTAAATTGTAAGAAAATATTTTAAGTTATTTTTAATGACTTTTAATTTTTTGTAATGAATTTCATTAATAAATTAATATTAATGATAATGGAATTAAGTAGTATTTAATTCATATTAATATGATATTAAATAATAATTATCTGAAAATTATTATAAGTCATTGAAAAATATTTTGACTGAAAATGAAATTATCTAAGGTAAATGTAAAGCATTTAGGCAAAGTCTTATGGAAATTAGACTCATGAATTATCCGACTAGACTTTTTGGGATGTCAGAAATTGTACCGAATTCAACTCAGACTGAAATAGTTTGACTTGATACCGAATTTTAGGTATTTTATAGACTGATAGGATTATGTGGTAATTTGTTTATAACTGTATTTAACAGTACTATACTGTGATGATATTCTAATATTTGGAGATCGGTATTATCTATATTAGGTCTTCAGAAAAAGCGATATAGGTTGAGTAACGGTAATCAATGGTACATGCAAGTTCTCTAACTCGATCTCGAATTGATATTTTTGAAATATGCTTGGGGTTAATCATTATTGATTATACCATGTCTATGAATTATTGATTCTCACTCTGTGCACATTTCATGTATTCATCAGGTATGAAAGGCTGATCACCTTCATTACCATTTGGTCCAGTAGATTTATTCATGTTCATTATTCGTTCAACTATGAAAAATTATTCATGCTCTTTGTAATGTGTATATTGTTGAAAGTTAGCCAACTTATTGTTCAATTCTTTCGATCATGATATATCCTTAATTGAACTTATACTTGCTGGGCAAAATTGTTGCTCACCCTTGCTATATCATGATAAACATTGCAGATTATGACGAATACGTCGGTACAGGAAAAGTCCAAGACAAGTCAGCTTTGGATTATATGTGCAGCTAAATTTGTAACAGTAATGTATGATAATAACTTTGTATGTCTGATAGGATATTGATTTAGGTATTATGTGAAGGTTCTCGACCTTGGGGATAGTGTGTAATATTTAATGTATAAGCAATTTATGTTTATATCTTCCGCAATAGTTATAGAAATAGTACACCGGATTCGTGGTGATTTGGGACCCGAATCTAGGGATGTTACAATGATAATACCGGTGATAACAGTCATCAAAGCGGTGACAATAAGCATTGAGGGAATCAGCATGCCAGAAATGGTAACCACTTCGGTGGTAATCATGGTCAAAATAATAAGAATGGATATTTCAAGAAGAGGAGATTCAACAATGATTGAAAGACGTCAGCACCAGCACCCGTTGTTAAGGGAGGAGAACGACCACCTATCATATGCTTCAAATGCGGAGTGGAGGGACACATCAGTCCAAACTGCGTGATGCTATCCAAAGCATGCTATAATTGTGGAAGAGAAGGTCACTTAGCCCGATTTTGTCGTTCACCGAAGACAAGTTCAGCTAGGATGGAGGCACTAAAGGATGTCCCAGACAAGCCAAAGCCAGTAGTTTAAGAGAGAGCATTTTTTTTTTCGTGACGAGGAACCTGAATAAAATTATCACGGGTATGTTAGTCATAAACTCTTGCAAAGCCTATACCGTGTTAGATACCGGTTCTACTCACTCTTTTATTGCATCTAGTTGTGGTCCATGTTTGAAGTTAACTCCGGAGAAGTTAGACTTTGATATATCTGTTTAAACTCAGTTGGGAGAAACCTTCGTTACCTCTAATATTTATAAATCTTGTTCAAATCAACACTTTCACGTTACCTGTCAATCTTATCTCTTTGAAAATATTTGCCTTTGATGCGATTTTAGGAATCGATTGGTTAACTACTCATCATGCTTTTCGTAAGGTTGTTAGCTTTCATACTCCTAACCAACCTGTTATGTTAATTCAAAGTAACCAAACCACTAAAGTCAATTATTGTCATATCAAGCCATAAATAAAGAGCCGCGATCCTTTCGTTGTTGACTTTCTTGTGTAGAATGCACCGAAGCCAGACTTTCTGTAGGCGACACTATGAATGATGATGGTAAGTTGATAGGTATCAGTGTGACGTGTTACCCAAGTCTTGGATGAGAGTCACAATTTTGAATGATATTTCTATTGTTAATAAATTTCCTGACGTATTCTTGAAGACTTCTTAGCCTACCCCTAGAGCGTGAAATCGAATTTTGTATTGACCCCAGTACAAAATCCATTTCTAAAACCCTCAAATATTTCTTTACTTAAAGCGAACGTAACATGCGCCAAAGACGTTGGCTCGAGCTGTTGAAGATTACGATCGTACCATTCAATACCATCGTGGGAAAGCGAACGTGGTAGCTGACGTGTTGAGTAGAAGATCGTATGCGTTTACGAGTGCGATGTTGTTAACACAAAGACCTATTTCGTACGACTTACAAATGATGAAGATAGAGTTAAAGAATCTAGGAACCCACGTGAAGATAATGAATATACGATTAGAATTGACTTTAATCGATAAAGTTAAAGCCGCTCAAGCTACATACTCAGAGCTGATGAATGAAGAAGGTTCAAGAGGGCGTTATTCTAGAAGCAAGAATCGAAGAAGAGAGGAAATCTCAACCCTCGATTTTATTGGCCCATTTGAAATCCTTGGTCGAGTAGGAACTGTGGCTTATAGACTCGTTTTACCGTCAAGTGTGTCGCGTGTTCATAACGTATCAATGTTACGTAAATATGTGGACGACCCGAACCACATTATTAATTTAGAATAGGACGAGATAGCGGATGATTTAACGTATGATGAGATACATTTTAAAATCTTGGATAAGGAGGATCGTATTCAACACTCAAAGGTTATACCTCAAGAGTTAGAATCTGAAATGAAGTCAGGGTATCCTCATCTCTTCGGCATTCCAGGTACGCACGTAAATTTCGAGGGCGAAATTCCATTAGGAGAGGAGATTGTGAGACCCCAGATTTTATGAATAAAGATTTAAATTTCTCGAAATATTTTTTTGAATATTATGGTGTGGATTTGATATAATGTTATAGTTGTGGGTAATATTTACAAATTTTGTAAAGTAAACAAGTGGTTATATAATATTCGATTGGTCGGGGAATATTCTTTTTATCGGGAAATATCCGTATGACGGTACAATCATGGGTCGACCCCACAACGAAATTATTGTCTGATTGAGAAAACGACAAAAATATTTTATGGAAATAATAGCGGAAGTTTTACCGTTAACTGTTGAAACACCCGGTGTTAAAAGTACAGTAATACGCGTGGTTGCATAGTAGCACACGGTATTGATTATTGATGCTTACGTGAGAAGTCACTCAGTTATACTCAATTATTGCTACAGTAATTGATGCATCAAATCTCTCATATTATTGATTCAATTATTGCCACAGTATCATCTGCATAATATGTTATATTATTAAATCAATAATTGAGACGACAAAGTTATTCATATTATTATTTGCAATATTAACAATGTCTAGAAGTTCTGTCAAGGAGAGGTTTGGTCACTTAATTGCGCTCCAATAAGGAGAAATCCTTATCGGAAAGCTGTGACAACCCCAAAATAGGTCCATTCCATCCAACCCATTCTGAGTCGCCAAATACATGGTACAGAAAACAACTACAACTTTATTACAACAATTATTGTGCAAAATACAACAACACATAAGCTGTGAGTTTGGATACAAATATATACCAACTGTGACTCTCATCCCAACCTTGGATAGCACGTCACAATGACACCTTACATAAAGGTATAGTCAAAAACTATTTTAGAAATTAAAATCTTTGGGAAGTGCTCAAGGAAACCTTCGTACATAGGAGGCCATGTGTCTAGGTTATGATAGATATCATATGGCCACAGAATTATCCTTGGTTGACCCAATAGACCCCAAAGAAAAATAAGAAGATTACTATCATATTATTTCCAATGGTGAGTCTTCTCTTGACATATCATTATCTCCACTGTCTCTAATTGAGAATTATACTTCAAACAAACACCAAGATTAAATAGGTAGTGCTCGTAGATATACACAGCAAGTGGATGTGCACAACCCTGTCTTATGATGACACGAGGTTGTATATCTTTAGACATCTTGTATGATAGTGGAAAAACACCCTTCCAACGTTGGGTTCGCCTCACCCTATTTGATTCATCAAATATAACTACTAAATGATGACCACCGTTCTATTCCCCTATTACCCCCGCTCGACCCAGCTACACTCTTATTACCTAAAAGGAATTGTGAAGCAAAAGGGTGAGCACAACTAGCTCAGTAAAGAATATCATGACTAAAGATAAATAAATTATCAATAGCCTTCAACAGTAATAAATCAGAGATTTAGAACATATGGTAGATGATAAAAATTTTCAACCATAGTTGCAGCGGAATGATCAATCCATTAGAAGAGTCAAATAGGCCATAAAGTCTATTATTTTCTCCATGTTAAAAGTCCACCAACAATGTTTTATCCCTGTAACATCAATCAACAGTTCCTTTCCGCAATCATACGAATAACTCATAATCATAATTGTGATTCTAAATTCCTCTTCTCATCCAGGACGAAGATAATTTTCATCACCTGTCTTTACCTGAAATTTCAAAGATCATGGTTATACCAAATCATAGTTCCTATTCATAATCATACTAATAAATTCATCTTTGCACTACGGGCCAAAGATATTTATTAACAGTTCATCTTTGCACTACAGGCCAAAGATATTCAATAACAGGTCATCTTTGCACTACGAGCCAAATATATTCAACAACAGGTCATCTTTGCACTACGGTCCAAAGATATTCAACAACAGTTCATCTTTGCACTACAGGCCAAAGATATTCATCAACAGTTCATCTTTGCAATACATGCCAAAAGATATTCATCAACAGTTCATATTTGCACTACAAGCCAAATATATTAATATCTCAAAGAAATATATAATCATTTCAAAATCTATATAAACCATAATTATAACCATATTGATCAATTCACCTTTGCACTTAAACTAAAAATATTCAATTGTAAATTCAATAGTCATGATCATACAAGTCAACGATTCAACTTTGCACTACTAGCCAAAGAGAACCCATAGTCATGATCATACTAATAATCGACCCATCTTTACACTCAAGTCAAAGAGAAATTTCATCACCATGATTATAAAAATGTTATATATGATAATAAAAAAAATATGATCAACAACTCTATTTAATTTCAATAGTAAGATTCATAAATCAACGATAATTTGGTCAGAGAAAGAAACCAATTTTGTCGTGAATATTACCCGTGAATAGTAACTCGTGAATAGTAACTCGTGAATTGTAACTCAGAAATAGTAACTCGTGAATAGTAACTCATGAATAGTAACTCGTGAATAGTAACTCATGAATAGTAACTCGTGAATAGTAACTCCTGAATAGTAACTCGTGAATAGTACTCCGTATTCGTACATAGTACCGTATACGTAAATAATGTCATGTACGTAAATAGTGCCATATACATGAATAGTGCCGTATACGTGAATAGTGCCGTATACGTGAATAGTGCCGTATACGTGAATAGTAACCCCGACTCAAAAAGGTAGAAATTCCACAATAAGAACCATACCAATATGTCAGTATACTAATATTGAAAGAATAACATCATTAGAAAGAAAATAACATCCCTTAATATCCCTTACAATCCCTTACTATCCCTTACTATCCCTTACCTTACTATCCCTTACCTCAAAAGAGCAGCACTTCTGACTGGATATCGGATATGACGCTGAAGGAAACTTGTACTGATGAATATCAACTCACCAAGTATCTAAATACTCACAAAATACACTCAATAATCTAGAGAGAAAAAGAGAGAAAACTTGTTTCTGGTGTGTTTTTCAATTCTAACTTAGTCCTCTATTTATAGGAAAATGTTAGCACGCCGAAACAGACTTAACCTGCAACCTAATGGCTTTACCTGCTACTATTCCACCCACCAAAAATCAGCCATCTTCCCCAACAACCAAAAGTGGGGCCCACCAATTCTAGAATTTTCCACCAAAATTATTTATAAACCTAATTTCCGAAGCAGTCACCTCTTAAAATTCATAACAAATCATTCAAATAACAGTTTCTTGAAAAGAGGCGGTCACTGTGGTAACACGGATGTCGGGGGGTGCCTAACACCTTCCCCCCGCATAACCAAGTCCCTGGACCCTAAAATGAATCTCGATTTTGTTGACCCGTATATCAGTGTCACATCACTGGGTCAATGTGCAAACCTTTTCTCGGTTGTGTTGGTACAACTATTTAAAAAACCAACTGGCGACTCTTAACAGTCCCATCGTCGACATTATACATGTCGGACCTTTTTCACTTGTTTTTTCACACAAATCTCATCTAAAATGGGAACACCAAAGAACAAGTAATGGAAAGGGACACCCAAAAATCCCGACGGCGACAGGTGGCGACTCTGCTGGGGACTCTAGTAAGAGGACTTAAGCCGCTATTACAATCTTTTCAAAACTGTTATATGCTTGCGTATGGATGATTGCATTTACATTTGAATGAATGTGTACGAATGTATATCTTGTTTGATGTTAGTGCCTCGCACTATAAACTTCTTGTGATGTTAGTGCCTCGCACTATAAACTGCTTATGATATTAGTGCTTCGCACATGTCATCATTACATACGGTGAGACGCAATGTATGTGAATGTATGTTGAGTGGTCCCTCCACCAGGAGGCTATCCCGTCGGTGTTTGATTACTGGACTCGTGAGAAGCCTGATTCTCCGAGGCTCAGGAAAGGCACCACCCAAATTCGCTCCAGTTGAAAGACCGGATTAACTTCCCGTCTAGTAGATTGCGATGATTTGGGAACCTTCATGCCAAAAATCTGTGAGAGTAACCTAAGATAGGTCAGCCTCTGATAAACCCAAAACGAAGGAAAGTCTCTTCATGCTCTCATTTCAATTACTTGTAAACACAAATACTTGTAATTTCATTCCACATACACGCTACAAACAGCTGACACCCGTTTTGCAGGATAAAATTCCTAAAATGGACACATCACATAGCATGTCATTATACACCTTCCCTAAGGACTAAACTATGCCAGTCTTTCGTAGGGAATCAATCGGACCAACTACCCGGTCAAAGTCCAAAAAGGCAACAGGCCTACAGTCAATCATGTCGTCATCCGACCAGACTGAACTTAATCCAGTTTCTCGCAAAGAGTTCGACAGATTAAGCAAACAGATTACAGATTTGGCTGTTCTATTAAAAGAATTACACCAATCTACACAGGGTCAGAAAATACCTATACATACTGAGTCCTCCGCACAAGGAGGAATTCCAGTCATTACTATACCAGAGCCACAGTTGGATACAACCAACAAAATGCAAGATGCTGCCCATCCCACTGGAGATCCAAACAACGGTGACATCAAAAAGAAAGTCCTCCAAATGGAAGAGACCCTTTACGCTATCAAAGGAATTGGAACACACGGGAGTGTTTCATATGCAGATCTATGTATTTTTCCTGGTATTCACTATCCAGAAAAATTTAAAACTCCTGACTTTGAGAAATATGACGGGTTAGGGGATCCTTATACACATTTGAAAGTCTTTATTGGAGAACTAGGATCCTATGCAGAAGATGAAAAACTCAGAATACAATTGTTCCAAAAGAGTCAAACTGGAGAAGCCCGTTCGTGGCACACAAGATTAGACAACTCCAAAATCCACAGCTGGGAAGAGCTAGCACATGCCTTCCTCACTCAATACAGTTTTCAAACTCAAATGGCTCCTGATCGGTATCAAATTACCAAGATCAAGAAACAGTCTAACGAGTCTTTCAGAGAGTATGCTCAAAGGTGGAGACGCCTGGCTGCCCAAGTTAGTCCTGCCATGCCAGAATCAGAAATAGTCATGACATTTATAGACATACAAGAAGCTCCCTTCTATGAGAGAGTTTTAGCCGGCATAGGCAAACCATTTTCTGAAATGGTTAAACATGGGGAGATGGCTGAAATGGGGTTGAAGTCAGGAAAGATTCAAGACCTAGCCGCACTCAAAGTTGTTGCTGATCACATCCAATCTGAAAATTATGGGAACAACCCCCGGAGGGTCCATAAAAAGAAAGAAGAGGATGTTTCCCTGATACTACAGGGACAAAAAGGCAAACAAAGTATGCCTATTCAAAGGAGAGACTACACTCCCTTTCCAGCTCAATCTACAAACCCTCCAGTACCAAAAGGTGGAGAACTTAAATGCCATCGAGTGTTTACACCCTTAGGGGATACCCTCAAGAACATCCTCAATCTTCTGACAACACAGAAGAAAATTACACATCTTCTTCCACCAGCCAGCCCTAATGGACGGGGTTTCAATGCTGCTAGGAAATGTGCTTATCATGCCGGGGCACCTGGACATGACACTCAGGACTGTTGGGCCTTGAAACACAAGATCTAGGACCTGATAGACAACGGGGAGATTGTAGTCACCAAATCCGATCAGCCTCATGTACAAGACAACCCTCTCCCTCAACATAAGGAAGAAGAGGTTAACATGATTAATTGGAGTAGTGGACAGAGTTCCAACTTCAGCGGTGATTCCTCCCAAACCATCAAAGACGGTGATGACAGATGGGATTATGCTAAGTTCCAGTTCACCATGGAACGAAAGATCAAAGCTCTTGGCAAACAAATTGAGCAATTAGCCGAATTGGTGACTTATCAGCACCAAATGACTCGGCAATTAATCAGCCAGGAGCATGCCAGTCTCCTACCTATTGTCATGAACATTCCCTCGTCACTTTCAGAAAATGAAATGCTGGAAGACAAAGTGACGAAGAAGGCAAATGCCAAAGCCCGTAGGGATTTCGCCAACAAACGGGAATTCACCTACTTGGGACAACCCATGGAAGAAATCCTTCACATGTTAATCAATGAAGGAAGGATCAGTTCCCTTCTACCTCCAATCAACCCCCGTTCGGGACTATACAACTCTGATGGAGTATGCCAATACCACTCCCAGTCTCGCGGTCACAGAACAGAAGAATGCTGGGCACTCCGCCATCTTATTCAAAATCTCATCGACAGTGGAGTACTGCGCTTGGCAGATAATGACACTGTGCTGCGTGCAAATGAAAATGCAGGCCCTACTAAGTGGAAAAGTGTGGTAGCAGTTATATCTACTGAAGATGAAGAGATTAATACTGTTCTCACAACACCAATAATCCAGCTCAAAGGAGGAAGCAATCCTTTGAAAGTGGCCGCTCCAGAGCTAATCAACTTGCCATGCAGAGCACAATATCCTATTGTTAGCTTGCGCAAGGTTCCGTGGAATTATGGAGAAGGTGAAGGATCCACCTCACATACCACTGCTGCAGTGTCAAAGGAAAATGCACTGTATCTCCCCCATCGGGTGATAAATCCCACCACCAAATCAAAGGGGAAAATACCCATGGAGAAGATTGAAAAATTCCTTCGTGCTGTGGGTCATAGCGAAGCTTCGGTGGTTTTAAGCTTGAAGGAAGCTCCACCACAACTATCAATCTTAGACTTGGTCCTAACTTCCGAGAGTCACCGGAAGGTCCTGTTAAAGGTTTTGGAAGAAGCCTATCTTCCGACATCAGTGGATACGGAAAAATTTTAACACATGGTTGATCACATTTTTAACAACAATGTGATATCCTTCACTGATGATGACATACCATCTGAGGGGACCGGTCATTGCAAACCGTTGCACATTACGGTCTTGTCTTCCGGGTATATGGTGGCTGGAGTCTTAATAGATGGAGGCTCCTCTCTGAATATCTGCCCATATGCCACCTTGGTGAAGATGAACATCAATCTGAACCGGATTCGGAGTAGCCATACTATCATCAAAGCTTTTGATGGATCCCGCCATAACTCGATTAGAGTAATTGAGCTGCCAATCAAAATTGGCCCTCATACATTCTGCGTATCCTTTCATGTGCTCAAGATAGATTCGGGATACAACCTGTTCTTGGGACGACCATGGATCCATATGGCTGGGGCAGTCCCCTCCACTCTTCACCAACAATTGAAATACATTATCAACAATAGCCTGGTCACGGTCAATGCTAAACCAGAGATTCCTCAGCACGGGGACATTCCGTTCATCAATGCCAATGCAAACATAGAACCAGTCAGTTTTCATGCTTTGGAGATAAGCAACACCCAATACCACGCTATTGGAGAACCAATGCTAGAACCCCACATTTCTGATGAGGTTATGTCAGCCACTCAAGAAATGATGTCGTTGGGTCATAAGCCAGGACAAGGGTTGGGTAAAGATGGCCAGGGTATCTGGTACCCCATTCGACTGACCAAACAAGTTGGAACAGCTGGACTAGGCTATTCTGCCAGCTCTAGTCACAGGAATCCTCATAAGCATCAACAGATTCCTTCAGCTTCAACCAGATGGCATTTGGCTTCGCCTTGAGATTCTGAGTCCGCACAACCTCCAGTAAAGGTGCCAGCCACTGTCATGGCCATGTTATTTCCTAAGCCGAAACCGGTGGAAGAAAAGAAAATTGTTATTCCAGATCCCGCAATTGAAGAAGAGGAGTGGAGAATCAAGGAAAACGTTGTCCGGATAATGTCGGGCATGCGCATCATCGTTCATGATGAACATACCAACAAATACACCCCAGACGATGATTGCCCTGATGTAATGGCCATCATTCGAGACAAGGAGGATGATGACGATCCCTCCATCATTGTGGTCCACCCGGATTTTACCCTTACCAATTGGAACAGCATTCCTTTCTTTGGTCGACAAGGGTAAAGTGGGCAGAAACTCTTTTCTGCCCTGTAGATATAATAACTGCTTACTTTTCTGTACAGTATTAGCAGTTTATTTTGCCAGTATATGCTAACACTGTGTATGATCAACGCATTTCATATATACTAAGTGAAAGCATATTTTTGTTTCAGGACTGTAAATTTATATATGCCTGTACTTGCTGATGCGATGCCTCTCCTACACAGGGATTATACCTTTGATGTAGAGATGAATTCAGCCTTAATGGATATGCAGGATGACATTGAGGTGCCTCCAGAAATTCAAGAATGGGTCAAAGATAAACCCAAACCCAATCTCGATCAAACCACTTCTTTCAATCTTGGAACCTTAGAAAGCCCTAAGTTAATCCAGATTGGTTCAGACCTTACCCCAAACTAACGGAATGACATGGTTACGCTATTAACCCAATTCCAGGACGTGTTTGCATGATCTCATGAAGACATGGTGGGCTTGTCCACTGACATTGTACTTCATCGCCTTCCCATTAAAGAGGGATTCAAGCCGGTTAAGCAGAAACTCAGGTGATTAAAACCTGAGTGGAGTTTAAAGGTGAAAGAAGAAATTGTGAAACAATTTCAAGCTGGCATCATCATGGTGTCTACATATCCTGAATGGATAACCAACATCGTGCCCGTACCTAAACCTGGAGGGAAGGTGCGAGTCTGCGTGGATTATAGGGACTTGAACAAAGCTTGCTTAAAAGACAACTTTCCCGTGCCATTCATCCACATTCTCATTGATAACACTGCTCAATACGACATGTACTCCTTTGCCGACTGCTTTGTGGGGTACCATCATCATGGTTGCCGAGGAAGATCGTGAGAAGACTGCTTTCATCACTCCTTGGGGAACTTTTTGCTACAGACGGTTATCATTCGGCCTCATCAATGCCGGAGCTACCTATCAACAAGCTATGATGGCTCTTTTCCACGACTTAATGCATAAAGAGATTGAGATCTACGTGGATGACATCATTGTCAAGTCCCGAAAGGAGGATGACCATCTAGATCATCTCAGAAAGTTATTCAACAGGTTGCGAAAGTACAACTTGAAGTTGAATCCAGCTAAATGCGCCTTTGGCGTCAAGTCAGGCAAGTTGCTAGGATTTCTAGTTAGCCACAAAGGGATCGAGCTGGATCCTATCAAAATCCAAGCCATCACGAAAATGCCCATTCCTCAGACAGAGAAGGAAATACGGGGATTTTTGGGAAGGATCAACTTCATCAGCAGGTTTATCTCCCAACTCACAGCGACCGTGAGCCAATCTTCAAGTTATTAAGGAAGAACTCCTCCATGAAATGGAATGATGAGTGCCAGAATGCCTTCCTTACAATCAAGAAACAGCTAGTTAAAGCTCCTATCTTGGTGCCACCCAGGGATGATGTTCTCATGTTCATGTACCTGTCCATAAGTGACGATGCCATGGGCTGTATGCTAGGACAGAAGGATGATAGAGGCCAAGAACGAGCTATCTATTACCTTAGCAAAAGGTTCAGCAGCAGTGAACACAAGTACACTCTGATCGAGAAGACGTGTTGTGCTTTAGCATGGGCTTCCATGAGGTTACAACATTACCTCCATGGTCATACAACCCATCTCATATCCCGCGTGGATCCTCTCAAGTACGTGTTCAACAAACCTATGTTGAACTGCTGGCTGTCCAGATGGCAGCTGATCCTACAACAATTTGACATTGTTTATGTGACTCAAAAGTCCATCAAAGGTCAAGGAATCGCGGATCAACTGGCCGCTGCACCTTCAGGGGATTTCAAACCCTTGGAAACATATTTCCCCGATGAAGGAGTAATGACAGTGCAGCAATACCATCTGTACAATACGCGCCAATCATGGAAGATGTATTTTGATGGAGCTGTTAACATGGAAGGTTCTGGAGCTGGAGCCGTCCTAATATCTGATACGGGGGAGCAGTATCCTGTTGCCGTCAAATTACAGTTTGTCAGCACCAACAATACGGCTGAGTATGAAGGCTGTCTCATAGGGCCAAAACTTGCCCATTCAATGGGCGTCAGGCGGTTAACTGTTCTTGGAGATTCACAGTTAGTAATCAGACAATCCACCGGAGTCTATCAAACTAAGGAACTACATTTGCTGCCTTACCATCGGCAGGTTTTGAAGATGGCTTTGGTGTTCGAAGAAATCTCCTTTCTACACATTCCTCGTAATAGGAATGATTTCGCGGATGCATTAGCAACTTTGGCCTCCTTGATTCGCATATCAGACAAGGAACACTTGCCAAGCATCATAATTTCCCTGCACAAGGCCCCCACCTATGGGAATTACGTTGGAGAAGTATCGTATGATCTACCTCCCATCCAACCTCCTTGGTATCAGCATATCAAGAAATATCTGCGAGATGGATCTACACCCACTGAGGCGAGCCTGACTGAGAAAAGGCGGATCCACCGACTTGCTATGAAATTCTACTTGAGTGGAGATGCTCTCTATAAAAGAGATGCAGGACTAGGTCTCCTCAGGTGTCTAGACAAATATCAAGCCCAAAGGCTTATGGATGAAATCCATGGTGGAGTCTGTGGCCCTCACATGAGTGGCCCCCTCCTTGTCAAGAAAGTCCTCAGGACGGGACATTATTGTCTATCTCTTAAGGCTGATTGCCATAACCACGTCAAAAGATGCTATCAGTGTCAGATTCATGGGAATGCTATACACGCCCCTCCACGGGAGCTCCACAATATGAGTTCGCCTTGGCCCTTCTCAATGTGGGGAATGGACGTTATTGGGCCTATTGAGCCTAAAGCCAGTAATGGTCACCGATTTATCTTCACCATGATCGACTACTTCACCAAGTAGGTAGAATCAGCCTCCTTCCCCAGGGTCACAAAAGAAGTCATCATTGCTTTCATCAGAAACAATGTCGTTTGTCGATATGGACAACCATAGGTGATTGTGTCAGACAATGCCAAAAACCTCAACAACAAAATGATGGAGGAATTATGCCATAAATTCCGTATCAAACACCTTAACTCTGTCATCTATCGTCCGAAGATGAACGGTGCTGTTGAAGCGGCTAACAAAAACATCAAGAAGATTATGCAAAAGATGTCAGCCAACCACAAAGATTGGCCTGACCTGCTGCCTCTTACCTTGTTAGCCTACAGAACCACAATGCGTACTTCAACTGGGGCAACCCCCTACGCTCTAACCTATGGGATGGATGCAATACTCCCTATAGAAGTTGAGATGGAATCTCTCAGAGTGTTGATCGACGCTCAGCTGGATGAAAACCAATGGGTACAAGACAGGTATCACCAATTGTCTCTGATAGACGAAAGGCGAACCGCGGCTATCTTCCATGGTCAGCTATACCAGCAAAGGATCACCAGATCCTACAACAAAAAAGTCCGGCTACGGCAGTTTAAAAAACATGACTTGGTTCTAAAGAAGATTCTTGACAACCAAGATCAGGCCAAAGGAAAATTCGCTCCTAACTGGGAAGATGTAACATTCTATAATTTTAAATTATTATAATAAATATTTATTGATTTATATAAATATTTAATGGATAGGTTTATTGATTGAATAATTAATTGTTTAATTTGAGTAATGTAGTTTATTTAATTATTTGTTGAATAAATAATTAAATAGTAGATATTAAATATTTATTGCCAATATTAAATATTTATCGAATTATGGCAATTGGAATTGATGTGATTTAATTAATTATTTGTTGTGTAATTAATTAAGGAGCTAAATAAATTAGTTGTTATGAGATTTATAATAATTAATTTAATTAATAAGCTAGAGAGCTTATAGTGGTTTTAAATAAATAATAATATTTTAAATGAGAAATTGTAGTTTAAAATATTAGTTGGTTAAATGAAATTATAATTATAAAAGAAATTATAATTATTTATGTGTTAAAGTAATTTAATAGATTAATGTTTTAATTGATTTATTTAATTAAATGAATGTGTGATTAATAACCTTATTATAAAGGAGTTATTAAAATAAATTAAAAGAGTTTAATTTAGTTTTTTGCCAAACATGCCTTATGGCATAATAAGTCTTTAATATAATAGTATTTTAATTGAATTTTACCAAACAAGGAGTAAGTAATAATGAGTTATTTTATTTAACTTAACCAAACAAGCCTTATGGCTTTTGATTTTTAAATTTGATAACTGATGTCAGTTAACAATCCTATACTTAATATATCTATTATTATTATATACGTTATTTTCTTATTACATATGTTAGACTAAGGTTAGAGAAAGACTCAGTTAGAAAAGACAGAGGAAAAAGAAGAAGAAAAGAAGGAAAAGTGAGAGATTTCTAGAGAGAATTGAGAGTTTTCTTTTCAGGTTTTGGAGAAAAGTTGTTAATCAAAGAAGATAATCATCATCTTCCTAATACAAGGTAGGAGCTTCATCTTCTTCTTTAAACAATTTAGTTTTCTTCTTCCCAAAAAATCTCTGTGAAAATTTTATAAAAGGAATTTTTGTTGTTTATGATTATAATTGGTATGATTGTTGATTATATATGTTTATAAGATACATTGGTTCATGTATGTATGTATTTTATGAAGAAATTATTTTACAGAGAGTTTTTATGAATGAGTATGGCTTTAGTTAAAATGGAAATTAAGGTGTAATTAGTTGTTGTATTGATAAATTGATTATAAGAATTGCTAGAGTATGTAACATCATAATCATGATGCTTAGAATTTACTGTTTTGGTTGAATAACAAAATCACAGTATCGATTTTCATGGAAGATATCAAAAATGGAGATTTTGACAAAAATATTGAAATTGGGTGTTGAATATTTGATGTTTGTGTTAAATTATGAATAGAAACACGTTAGGAATTGTCACAGTGTGTTTGTATGAAGTTTATGTGCAAAATAGAGTGTAACTAGTCTATTAGATTAGAGGTTTTTGGCCAATTTGGCTTTTTCTTTCATGGTTGCCGAAGCTGTCAGTCGATGCTGACAGTTCGCGCCGCGGCGCGGCCCAGCAGTTCATTGCTGGCGCTGCAGCGCCATCACCATGACGTAAGCGGCCTGTTGCACAATCACTGCGCCGCAGCGCCGGATCATAGTATAATCGCTGAGCCGCAGCGCCGACTCAGCGCCGCAGCGCGAGCCACAGTACAAACTGTGGCGCCGCGGCGCGGCTTGGCAGAACTGTCTGACAGTTTTGTTTAAATGTACAAAACTTGAAAATAAATGTTATGTGTTTATTATAATAATGTTAAATGATAATTTCAGTATTATTAGACTATAAAATATCATGTTATTAAGTATTATCTACCTGAAATATAATTGATTATGTGAATGGGTAATTCAACCCATATGATGAATGTAATTGTTTATATAAATGTACAATGTTGGTTAGGACTAATTATGTCAATATGACATATGTTTAGGATATCAATTCAAGTGGTAAAAGTGTAGCTTGTGCTAAAGGCAAGTTTCCTAAACCTACTTTTTACATTGAGCAAGTTTCTAAGTCTTAACTTTTGATATTTAGCAAGTTCTTTATTGTATAAGTTTTCTAATCATTGGTGTTATTGAACTAATTATTGTTTCAATTTCGATTATCATATAATGGTGTAAATTTATTTAGAGCAAGTTATTCTTGTACTTAACTTGTGGTTTAGCATGTACAATTATATACATGTTGTGGATGTTTATTATTCAATTAACCTTGTCTTATTATTGTTCAAGCAAGGTAGGTTATAATTATTCAAATTGTATGCTATTAGATTATCCCTAATGCATGATGTCAATTTATAAACATCAATTAAACTATGATTATTCCATAGTATACAGTTATGTCGTTTGTAATCAACTAAACCTTAGTTGATTACCGTTGAATTCTAAATTACCCCATGATGTATCCAAACCAAACTCACTTTGGTACGGACTTGTATTCTAAATACTGAGAAGAACAACTCTTGTATAAGAGGTTACGCTTAGCGTTGAAATGATTGTGCACAATACATTGTACGAAGGGTTGATCCCCCTAAGTACGTGAAGTCCTTATAGTCTTATGACTGTTAAAGTTTAAGTTGAAAAAATTACTTATAACTGTGGACATGATTCGTGGTCATTAGACCCTCAGTAAAGGTTAAAGCTTTCCAAAACTTAATATAATATATTGTTAAATTCTATTGAGCTTAATGTTGACAAATGATGTAAAAGTTTAATGATTTAATTATTGTTATTTCAAGTGGGCCTTGTTTGCTCACTCTTGCCTGTAAAATTTCTTACAGCTAAGGTTGAAACTGGTGATGTACCTAGTACCAGTAAAGGGAAAGGAAAGACGAAGCTATGACTGAAGACTTGTAATAGTTGAACAGTTTATTTTCAGACTTGGTTTAAAGATTGTAATGAAGTTTATTTTATTTTTTTTCCGCATGAATGATTGTTTGTAAAGGTTAGTTAACCTGGGAGATTTATTTAAGTTTAATCCTGTATGGGCAGGTTTTGTTATTCAATTTTATTATAATTGGGTAGTTAGAAATGAATGTTTTGATTACGTGAACACCAAATCCTGAGGAAATGAAGTACCGGGATTTGGGGGTGTCACAGGTTGGTATCAGAGCTTTAGGTTATGAACCTTAGGTGGGGAAAAAGCCTTAGGAAGTAACCTTTTGAAAAGATAGTGGAGTTAACTCTTATCGAGTTTTAAGAAAGAAGTAATAAAACACTTATGTGCTTATGTGTTTATGTTTATGTACTCGTGAGTGTCGAGTAGTAATGATTATTAATTAAAACTTTAAAATTTTGTGGTCAGGATGACTAATGTTGGAGAGTCCAGTCAGGCTAGGGAGGAGGGACCTCAAATGCCTATAGAGGAGGAACCTCGCGATGTTCAGGTAGTTTGGGAACAACTATTGCCACGGGAGTCAGCCCCATTGGTCACAGTAGTTGAGGATGAGGATGATGATGTGGAGATAGACGAGGAGGATCCCATTGAGTTACCGCAGGAGGATGAGGATGACGAGGATGAGGAGGAAAGGATTCCGCTTAACTCGATAGCTGGCCGTGTATATGATGAAGTGCACGACCTTAACGTGGAACTACAAGATACAGTGGAGGAGTTGCAGGAGATAGTAGCTGAACAACAGACTATAATTACACAAAAAGACGGGGAGATCCAGGATCGTGATGAACGACTGACAAACGCCGAGGAGAAACTAACACAGACTGAAGGAGAGAAGGAGCAATTAATCGAGATGGTTGCTGAACTGAAGAGCAGGCTGAGAGAAGAAGCGGCTAAGAGGGCAAGAGCTGAAGATGCATACGAGGAAGCTTATCAACGAATTGGAAGAGCAGTAAGGAGCTCACAGGTAAAAAGGATGAAGATGGAAGAAATGGACAAAGTATTCGACACCGCAATTAATTGAGCTCAAGATCGGGTTATGGGATATCCGATTCTGTTCGAGACGCTGCCATCATTTGTGTTAGATCGAAGAACGATGTTTCGAGTCATGGAGGAAGAACGTGATAGGGCTAAGAAGTATCTTAATAGATCATCGTAGAAAGTGTGCTTATAATGCACGTAATATGTATTAAATAATGTGTAAATCCCTAGTGTTAAGTAACCATGGGATATGATAATAATGATGTTTTTCTGAAACTTTTGTAGTTCAGGAAAGGAATGTAGATAGCAGAGATGCTATTGTGTTATGTTTTCAGAAAGTTTATGAATAAATAAATGTTATTATTTTGTTCAAAGTGTTGTGTGCTATGTGGATATTTCTTTTATAGAGGCAAGTTAATTAGAAATACTTAAAGAAGTGAGTAATGGTCTAATAGGTGTTTTATTTTAACAGAAAATGCCTCCCAGACGTCAACCAACACGACAGAGAACCACTAAAGGAACTAACAATAACGACAATGTTGGTGCGAATCCCGTTCAACAACTAGTAACACTACTGACAGGAGCGTTGCAGAATCAACCTCAAAACCAAGGTACAACGTTTAAGGAGTTTAAGGCGGTTGGACCACCTGAATTCCGTGGGTCCATGAATCTAGTTGAAGTTCAAACCTGGATTATGGAGATAGAGAAGGTGTTCGATGTCGCTAGGGTAGGGGATGACCAGAAGACGGCTTTCGCAACTTTTATGTTGAAAGCAGAAGCTAGTTATTGGTGGCAGGCCAATAAAACTCGTGAAGGGCCGGGAGTGATGACCTGGGATAGGTTTAAGGAGTTGTTCTTTGAGACCTATTTCCCGGAGAGTTCAAAGAGTCAGCTGGAAGTACAGTTTCTGGAGCTGAAGCAAGGGACGATGTCAGTATCCGAGTATGCCGCAAAATTCAACGAATTGGCGAGGTTTGCGCCATATCAGGTTAGCACAGACGAACGCAAGGCGAAGAGGTTTGAACAGGGACTGAAGCCCTGGCTGTACAGTAGGGTTTCCCTGTTCCAGTTGAAGACATTTACAGCAGTAATGGAGAAAGCAGTACTCGCCGAAGGTGGAGGCGAGGCGGTAACAAAATTCAACCAGGAACAAAAGAAGAAGAAGAATGAAAATGAGATGAAGAGTGGGGGTGGTAGCGGTGGAAACAACAACAACAACAACAACAACAACTTGAAGAGAAAGTGGAATGGAAGTATGGGTACTGGAAACCAGCAAGGTAACCAGCAGAATAAGAAGTTTGAAGCGTGTGCGACATGTGGGAAGTTTCACAAGGGAGCGTGTTTGATGGGGAAACGAGTTTGCTACAAATGTGGCCAAGAAGGTCACATCGCCCCAAATTGCACTCAATCAAAGAAGAATGTGTGCTTCACGTGCGGATCTAAGGATCACTTTGCTCGTGAATGTCCTAAGAAGAAGGAGGGAGTGACAACCAGAAACAATGGAGGAGGTAACAATGGAGGTACGTGGGCTATTACAGGACCTGCAGCATCAATCAAACCCACAGCCAGAACCTTTAACATGACTGTGCAAGATGTTGTGCAATCAAAGGATGTAGTTTCAGGTATTATCCCAATCAATGATATTGATGCATATGTATTATTTGATTCGGGTGCTACTTGCTCGTTTATATCTGATGAATTTGCTAAGAGGTTAGAATTTCCTAGAGAAGAACTGAATTTTCCTTTGAACATAGAAATTGCGAATAAGAAAATAATCCCTGTTAGGTTCGTTTACAAGAACTGTAGGGTGAACATTAAGGGGAATATCTTGTTAGTAGATTTGATTCCGATTAGACTCGGGGAATTTGATGTAATTTTGGGAATGGATTGGTTGTTCAATTATGGAGCAATAATTGACTGCCAAAAGAAGTGCGTAAACCTTATGACTCCGTCAAAGGTAGTATTTTATGGTAGCAAGTCGCCAAGACAAATGAAATGTCTGACGACTATGCAGGCCAAGAAGTTGTTGAGTCAAGGTTGTGTGGGCTATTTAGCTTACATAGTCGATACTCAGAAGAAAGGTGTGAAATTAGAAGAAATACCGGTAGTGAGAGAATTCGAAGACGTGTTTCCAGAAGATTTGCCAGGACTTCCGCCGGACAGAGAAATTGAATTCGTGATCGACTTAGTGCCGGGAACAGCACCGATATCAAAGGCTCCGTACAGAATGGCTCCGGTAGAAATGAAGGAACTGATGGTACAGTTGCAAGAACTGCTAGACAAGAAATATATTCAACCAAGCATATCACCGTGGGGAGCGCCAGTTTTATTTGTGAAGAAGAAGGACGGGTCAATGCGTCTTTGCATTGATTATAGGGAGTTAAACAAAGTCACTATTAAAAACAAATACCCGTTGTCAAGAATAGATGACTTGTTTGACCAGTTGAAGGGTGTTAAATACTTTTCAAAAATTGATTTGAGAAGTGGGTATCACCAGTTGAAAGTGAGGAAGGAGGATATACCACGAACGGCATTCAGAACTCGGTATAGACATTACGAGTTTCTGGTGATGTCTTTTGGTTTAACCAATGCACCTGCTGCGTTTATGGATTTGATGAACAGGGTGTTTAAACCATTCCTAGACAAGTTTGTAGTGGTATTCATTGATGACATTCTAGTGTATTCCAAAACTCAAGAAGAACACGTGGAACACTTACGTTTGACATTGGAGACACTAAGAAAGGAAAAGCTGTATGCAAAATTCTCTAAATGCGAATTTTGGCTCGATCGTGTACAATTTTTGGGTCATGTAATTGACAAAGATGGGATCTCAGTGGATCCGTCGAAAGTGGAAGCAGTAATCAATTGGGAACAACCAAAAAACCGTCGGAAGTGAGGAGTTTCTTGGGACTGGCTGGTTATTATAGAAGATTTATTCAAGATTTTTCTAAGATAGCCACTCCGCTAACAAATTTGACAAGGAAAGCTGTAAAATTCGTGTGGACGGAGAAATGTGAAGAAAGTTTTCAAGATTTGAAGAAGAAGCTAAGTGTAGCACCTGTGTTGACGTTACCAGACAATACAGGAAATTTTATGGTGTATAGTGATGCCTCACACAAAGGGTTGGGTTGTGTTCTTATGCAGAACGGCAAAGTTATTGCCTATGCATCAAAACAATTGAAAGATTATGAGAAAGGGTATCCGACTCATGATTTGGAATTGGCTGCTATTGTGTTTGCTCTGAAGATATGGAGACACTATCTTTATGGAGAGAAATGTGAGATCTACACAGACCACAAAAGTCTGAAGTATATTTTCACTCAGAAAGATTTGAACATGCGTCAGATAAGGTGGATGGAACTGATAAAAGATTACGATTGTGAGTTCTTTTATCATCCGGGCAAAGCGAATGTGGTAGCTGATGCTTTAAGCAGGAAAGGTAGGGAGAAGTTGAGGCTGATTACAACTCAGGAGGAGCTCATTTCAGCAATGACAAAACTGGAGTTGGAGATCAAATTTCCAAAGGAATCTGACGAACAATTATTTCAGATAGAAGCTGGTCCAACTTTAATGGACAAAGTGAAGAGTGCCCAACTACAAGACGAAGAGTGTGCGAAAATCAAAGAGAATTTGATTGAAGGCGGTGATGTAAAATACAAGATCGACACCGAAGGGTTACTACGGTTTGAGGGAAGGATCTGGGTTCCAGCAACACCAGAACTGAAAGAAGAAATTTTGATCGAAGCTCATAGCTCAAAATATTCAATTCATCCAGGGAGCACGAAAATGTATCAAGATTTGTGCCTACATTTTTGGTGGCCAAATATGAAAAGGGACGTCGCAGAATGTGTAGCGAAGTGTTTAACATGTCAGAGAGTAAAGGCCGAACATCAAAGACCCAGCGGGTTACTTCAACCGTTGGAAATACCAGAATGAAAGTGGGAACACATCACGATGGATTTTGTGGTGGGTCTTCCAACTACTCAGAGAGGATGCGATACGATTTGGGTGATAGTGGACAGACTGATGAAGTCAGCGCACTTTTTACCAATAAAGATTAGGTTCAGTCTTGATCAGTTGGCAAGATTGTACATTAAGGAAATCGTTTCGAGACATGGGGTGCCAGTATCAATAGTGTCTGATAGAGATCCGCGGTTTACATCGAATTTCTGGAAGAGACTACAAGAATGCATGGGGACTCAATTGCGAATGAGTACGGCTTATCATCCACAAATAGATGGCCAAAGCGAAAGAACGATTCAGACATTGGAGGATATGCTGAGAGCATGCGTCATGGATTTCAAAGGAAGCTGGGAAGATCAACTACCATTGGTGGAATTTGCTTACAACAACAGTTATCATGCGAGCATCGGCATGCCACCTTACGAAGCATTGTACGGCAGAAAGTGCAGAACTCCACTGTGCTGGGATGAAGTCGGTGAACGCCAACTGTTAGGACCAGAACTGGTACAATAAACTCCTGAAGTTATCAAACTCATCAGAACAAGGTTGGTAGCAGCTCAAGACAGACAGAAAAAGTATGCTGATCAACACAGACAAGATCGTGCATTTGACGTAGGAACTTTTGTATTCCTAAAAGTTTCTCCCTGGAAGGGAAAAATTCGTTTCGGTAAGAAGGGAAAACTAAGCCCGAGGTTTATTGGACCATTTGAAGTGCTGCGAAAAGTGGGAGAAGTGGCTTACGAGGTAGCTCTACCTCCAGGGTTGGAAAACATTCATAATGTTTTTCACATTTCTGTGTTACGACCATATAAACCCGACTACAAGCATGTGATCGAGTATGAACCGTTGCAGTTCGAGAAAGATTTATCTTATGAAGAGGTTCCTATCCAGATAGTAGACAAGAAAGAACAAGTGCTCAGGAATAAGGTGATACCTTCTGTGATGGTGATTTGGAGGAACCACAACGCTGAAGAGGCTACGTGGGAACTCGAAGAGAAAATGATGAAAGATTACCCTGAGTTATTTGTTTAATCCGTGTCTTCGATTCTGGGGACAGAATCTTTGTAAGTAGGGAAAAATGTAACGAATGATTTGTTTGAATTGTGATTCTGAGGACAGAATCCTTGTAAGGAGGGAATGATGTAACATTCTATAATTTTAAATTATTATAATAAATATTTATTGATTTATATAAATATTTAATGGATAGGTTTATTGATTGAATAATTAATTGTTTAATTTGAGTGATGTAGTTTATTTAATTATTTGTTGAATAAATAATTAAATAGTAGATATTAAATATTTATTGGCAATATTAAATATTTATCGAATTATGGCAATTGGAATTGATGTGATTTAATTAATTATTTGTTGTGTAATTAATTAAGGAGCTAAATAAATTAGTTGTTATGAGATTTATAATAATTAATTTAATTAATAAGCTAGAGAGCTTATAGTGGTTTTAAATAAATAATAATATTTTAAATGAGAAATTGTAGTTTAAAATATTAGTTGGTTAAATGAAATTATAATTATTTATGTGTTAAAGTAATTTAATAGATTAATGTTTTAATTGATTTATTTAATTAAATGAATGTGTGATTAATAACCTTATTATAAAGGAGTTATTAAAATAAATTAAAAGAGTTTAATTTAGTTTTTTGCCAAACATGCCTTATGGCATAATAAGTCTTTAATATAATAGTATTTTAATTGAATTTTACCAAACAAGGAGTAAGTAATAATGAGTTATTTTATTTAACTTAACCAAACAAGCCAGGCTTTTGATTTTTAAATTTGATAACTGATGTCAGTTAACAATCCTATACTTAATATATCTATTATTATTATATACGTTATTTTCTTATTACATATGTTAGACTAAGGTTAGAGAAAGACTCAGTTAGAAAAGACAGAGGAAAAAGAAGAAGAAAAGAAGGAAAAGTGAGAGAGTTCTAGAGAGAATTGAGAGTTTTCTTTTCAGGTTTTGGAGAAAAATTGTTAATCAAAGAAGATAATCATCATCTTCCTAATACAAGGTAGGAGCTTCATCTTCTTCTTTAAACAATTTAGTTTTCTTCTTCCCAAAAAATCTCTGTGAAAATTTTATAAAAGGAATTTTTGTTGTTTATGATTATAATTGGTATGATTGTTGATTATATATGTTTATAAGATACATTGGTTCATGTATGTATGTATTTTATGAAGAAATTGTTTTACAGAGAGTTTTTATGAATGAGTATGGCTTTAGTTAAAATGGAAATTAAGGTGTAATTAGTTGTTGTATTGATAAATTGATTATAAGAATTGCTAGAGTATGTAACATCATAATCATGATGCTTAGAATTTACTGTTTTGGTTGAATAACAAAATCACAGTATTGATTTTCATGGAAGATATCAAAAATGGAGTTTTTGACAAAAATATTTAAATTGGGTGTTGAATATTTGATGTTTGTGTTAAATTATGAATAGAAACACGTTAGGAATTGTCACAGTGTGTTTGTATGAAGTTTATGTGCAAAATAGAGTGTAACTAGTCTATTAGATTCGAGCTTTTTGGCCAATTTGGCTTTTTCTTTCATGGTTGCCGAAGCTGTCAGTCGACGCTGACAGTTCGCGCCGCGGCGCGGCCCAGCAGTTCATTGCTGGCGCCGCAGCGCCATCACCATGACGTAAGCGGCCTGTTGCACAATCACTGCGCCGCAGCGCCGGATCATAGTATAATCGCTGAGCCGCAGCGCCGACTCAGCGCCGCAGCGCGAGCCACAGTACAAACTGTGGCGCCGCGGCGCGGCTTGGCAGAACTGTCTGACAGTTTTGTTTAAATGTACAAAACTTGAAAATAAATGTTATGTGTTTATTATAATAATGTTAAATGATAATTTCAGTATTATTAGACTATAAAATATCATGTTATTAAGTATTATCTACCTGAAATATAATTGATTATGTGAATGGGTAATTCAACCCATATGATGAATGTAATTGTTTATATAAATGTACAATGTTGGTTAGGACTAATTATGTCAATATGACATATGTTTAGGATATCAATTCAAGTGGTAAAAGTGTAGCTTGTGCTAAAGGCAAGTTTCCTAAACCTACTTTTTACATTGAGCAAGTTTCTAAGCCTTAACTTTTGATATTTAGCAAGTTCTTTATTGTATAAGTTTTCTAATCATTGGTGTTATTGAACTAATTATTGTTTCAATTTCGATTATCATATAATGGTGTAAATTTATTTAGAGCAAGTTATTCTTGTACTTAACTTGTGGTTTAGCATGTACAATTATATACATGTTGTGGATGTTTATTATTCAATTAACCTTGTCTTATTATTGTTCAAGCAAGGTAGGTTATAATTATTCAAATTGTATGCTATTAGATTATCCCTAATGCATGATGTCAATTTATAAACATCAATTAAACTATGATTATTCCATAGTAAACAGTTATGTCGTTTGTAATCAACTAAACCTTAGTTGATTACCTTTGAATTCTAAATTACCCCATGATGAATCCAAACCAAACTCACTTTGGTACGGACTTGTATTCTAAATACTGAGAAGAACAACTCTTGTATAAGAGGTTACGCTTAGCGTTGAAATGATTGTGCACAATACATTGTACGAAGGGTTGATCCCCCTAAGTACGTGAAGTCCTTATAGTCTTATGACTGTTAAAGTTTAAGTTGAAAAAATTACTTATAACTGTGGACATAATTCGTGGTCATTAGACCCTCAGTAAAGGTTAAAGCTTTCCAAAACTTAATAGAATATATTGTTAAATTCTATTGAGCTTAATGTTGACAAATGATGTAAAAGTTTAATGATTTAATTATTTTTATTTCAAGTGGGCCTTGTTTGCTCACTCTTGCCTGTAAAATTTCTTACAGCTAAGGTTGAAACTGGTGATGTACCTAGTACCAGTAAAGGGAAAAGAAAGACGAAGCTATGATTGAAGACTTGTAATAGTTGAACAGTTTATTTTCAGACTTGGTTTAAAGATTGTAATGAAATTTATTTTATTTTTTTTCCGCATGAATGATTGTTTGTAAAGGTTAGTTAACCTGGGAGATTTATTTAAGTTTAATCCTGTATGGGCAGGTTTTGTTATTCAATTTTATTATAATTGGGTAGTTAGAAATGAATGTTTTGATTACGTGAACACCAAATCCTGAGGAAATATAGTACCGGGATTTGGGGGTGTCACAGAAGACCCATTTATTGTCAAGGAAGTATTGACAGGAGGCGCTCTCAGATTGCAAGAAATGGACGGTGATGAATTTCCGCAACTCATCAACTCAGACATTGTGAAACGGTATTATGTCCGAAGTAATCAGCAAACACCCTGGTGCGTCGTCATCAGGTCACCAGTCATTCCGGTTCTTTAACCCTTTACCACCTACAACTTTTCTACACTTTGCCCCTCAGGGAAACATACTCTTCAAGCCAGCAGCCTGGCTCTCTTTTCTCCACTTATAGGTCATCCCACCGTGGATCGAACCTCTCGCACTTGCAGTTTGGCTACCCATATATGGGATCAAACTTCCCTTATCCGCAGTTTATCCTCAACTTAGGATTAAACTTTCTCCTCCCCACACTCGGACCTGCACATGGGATTACGCTTTCTCTTCTCGCCCTGAGGGGCGAACTACGTCGACCTGATCTCCTCTTCAATAGGAGTACGTAGGCAACCATATTACATGGCCCGGTCGCAATAAAGCAAAAGCAACAAAAACATTTCTACCCTCTTCTCCTCACAAACAAAAACAACCAAAAACATTCCTACACCATATCAGACATACAGCGTCGAACCTCTTACACCAGGTTCGAACTACGCAGACCTGATATCCTCTTCAATAGGAGTACGTAGGCAGCCATTCATGGTGCGGTCTCACCCCCTACCAAAATACAAACCATTGTCAGCGGGTATTGGGATTCTCTTTCAATCCACTACATTTCATTCGGCTTCAGACCAAAGGGGTGGAATTTCCTGAACTCCTCCCAAATAGGAGATTCGGCGACCATCTAAGCTGCGGTCATACCTCGAAGAGCAATACTAAACCATAAGAGGTGGAATTAACTAGGCTTCTCCTGAATAGAAGTACTGGCGACCATCTGTGGTGCGGTAAATCTCAGAGAGGAAAGCCACATTCCTCTCCACTTTCCCATTCAGAAACAAGTCCCAAGACACCAAAGATGGTAGGGATACATAGATCGATGATCCATTCTGAACTTTCCAAAGACAGCTCGATGTCTATCCACCAAGGAAGAATCCAGAATTCATCAAGATCACAAGCCCTGAAGCAGCAGGCAAAATATCAAACAAATAGCAAGGCATATCTAAAGGGGGAAGTGATTCAAAAAATATATTTCCCTGTCATATATAATGTTGTTTGATATATATACAATGTAAACTGTACATGACAAAATAGCTAAGCTAGTCTGTGCAGGTAAATACAAGATCATCTACAAATCCGGATATATGCGAGCTAGCAAGCCCAACATGGCATCCCTCTCAGAAGAATGTGGTAAAGCTGTGATCTCCTGCATGAGAGTATCCACACGACCTAATAGATCAGAAGCCGTCTGCATGATGACCATATGCTCATCAATGTAAGCACTCATCTCTACAATCATATCAGTGGTAGAGGACCTAGCTGCGACACTGTCTGTGACGGCTACATCCCGGGCAGATATGGCAAGGTCTCGCTCAGCTATCACTGCATCTAGGGCTGATACGGCCTCATTCCGCTCAACAACAGCGGCATCTCTACGATCTAACGCCTCATCTCTCTCCGATAGAGCAATGTCCCTCACATCAAGAGCAGTCGACATCATAGATCGAATCTGATCTCTCTCGAAGGTCATCAACTGAAGACTCTGCTCCAAATGCTGTGCCGAGTACTGAATCACAAAGGTACTGGTACTATGAGAATCTGGAAGAAATGCCGGTAACCCAGCAGTGGGCTCCTCCTCTAAGTGGGTATCGATGGCCTCCACAGGCTCCACACCCTCTGCGTCAATATCCGGTAATGTAGATACTGCTGCATCCGATAACACATCTGTCTCTATCCAGGCGGAGTACTCTGCGGAATAACTAGGACTGCTCACTGAAAAAATAGCTACCTCCCGATGATCCCAACAAGCGTATACGCGAGATCGGTCCTCTGCTGAAAGATATCGGGCAGCTGAACGCTGACCTATCGCCCCCGTAAAAGGATGGAAATCCTGGAACTGGTCGAACTGTGACATCACGACCAATAGGTGATAAGTAGTCACACCCCTCAAGCCAGCCAAAGGGAGGAAATCCATGCCCGGAGCATGTGTAATGAAGCTGTATGGTGAGCAAAGCCCCAAACACAACAGTATACTAAATGGATCTCTAATGTCTGCCAAAAATGCGAACCAGGACTGAGCATCTATACACTCCGATGGTTGAAAGGAGTATGACATGGCCACATCGTGGGTAAACCAATATCCATGCCGCCTAAGGGTACCAATCGGTCTCAAGTGTGACATGAACCACACATACAGAAGGACCGAGCTCCCAGTAAACATTCCCGACAGATAAGTGCTGCAATAGGATGCTGATCGCAATGTCTCGGCCACGATCATAGGCACAATGGTATGACCCTCCCTAAGAGCTCTCACTGCCATGATAACACCTATATCAATCTCATCCATATACCGTGGCATATACACATATGACAGTACACATAGCATCAACACATCAACTCTGGCTAATCGCCAATGATCCTCTGGCCCGGTAAAATCCCCAGAATGTCGTGAGTAGCTGTCCTCCGCGCCAAATCTGTCATACAGAAAACGCTGAGAGATCACATGGCCATATGTCAGCTCATCCTGCACTACTCTGCGCCTCAATCCTGTGAGAGTCATGAATCGTCTACTCATGTCTCCCAGAACCATATGCACGCAAGGTATGTCCAGGGGCAACATCGTCAAACGTGCATACTCCTCTAGAGTAGGAGTCAACTCATGGGTGCCAAAGCGAAATACCTACCTATCAGGTCGCCAGTGCTCTAGCATCCCATCTATGAATCCTGCAGGAACCTGAAATGCCAAAAGGGTCATGGTATACTGCAGTAATAGATCTACAGTCACCCTATCTGGTGGTGACATACTATCATACCACGAGCGCATACCCAATGCCACCACTGACGGTGGGGTATGATCCATACGGGTAACTGTCGAAGAAGACATCTGTGTGGGCCGTGTCATAAGACCATCCAGGGGTCAATACCGAATATCTCTGTACATACATACATTTGCATAACATGATACATGCATAACAGATAATGGATGTCAATATGATATAGGGAATGAAAAAATTAGTGCATACATTCCTAAATATATCATCATCTAATACATCAGCTCTACGCAGCTACAAATACATGGAAATGGGGCACAAACGCCCTACTACTAACAGAGGCCTATCTAAAGATATTGCGAGAGTGGGGAACAGCCACCCAGTATCTAATAGAGGCCTATCAAAAGATATAGCGAGAATACACATCAGAAAAAGATAATGGTCTTGATGTCCACATCCTCAATCCTGTCCATCTGATGTAACTCTTCCTGAGTCACTGGATCTCTATCAACAGGGATGTCAGGCCTATAAAGGGGAGGATCTGCGCCGGCAAAACAGAATGGGTTGTCTGAGGGGCCAGCACCTGAGCTGGAAGGAACAAATGTCTCCGCCTCTGCTGGATCTCTGCCCAAATGCCGTATAAATATCTATGTCCGATCTAACTTCTGGGTCAGGCTATCAATCTGAGTCATATGGGTCGAAGCTCGAACACAAGCTACCCAATCAGTCATCATCAATGATCCAGGAACCATGTCCCCCATGAACTGTGTGGCATGGGACTGGGCCCCAATAGTGCGAGGGAGCCACCAGCGCTGGAATATCTCCTGAGTACATGGACCCTCTGATAAATCAAAACCGTCAACTCCCAGCAATGGAATATCAATGGCGGGTGACTGTGATATAGGCCAATGACGCCTGACAGGAGGCAAGATCGGTATACGAATCTCCCCTGTGGTGTTCCTAATAGCACGCTCTCCTAAATAGAGCTCCCAACCTCCATCAGTGAAAAGAGGAAATCTCCTGGTGGAAATCAAATACTCTACCCCAGTAGGGTACCCATCCTCAAAACCAATGATCAAATGATCCCCTGAGTATGGAAGCCATGTGATGGCGTCGGCCGTCAGCAACTCCAGCTGCATACAGCAATGAGCGAAGCCCTCAGATACAGGGACCTTTGGCAAGATGGAGTGGTGCCATCATCGTCCTCGTGGATAGGTGTCTAAGCCTAACACACTCATGGGATGCAAACATGGAAGCCTCTCATAGACCCAAAACTGCCAACACAATGGCAAAACACCTGCTATCAGTAAACACTCTTAACCTGTAAAAGGAAAAGATAAGAGAAGTACTTACCAGCAGAAATGGGTAGAATCCCAGCCAAGCCTCAGTCAATCCCTGTGAGCGCAAACGCATGCCCCGGAGGAAATAGGCAAAGGTGTAAGAGCCCCAATCGTACTCTCCTATACGGTCTACGTCGCGTGTGGCACTGACCAGAGCAAAAGATACCGTAGAAGAGTTATATGCTATAAAGCATCCTCGAATGATTATCAGGAATAATCGCCGCAGAACGCGATCCTTAATCCGGACATCGACAGGCATGGGCTCACTCAATAGCCCGCTCACAACATCTACACTCAAAGGACCTGAACGGACAGTCCTACCTTTGAGCGCACCCGCCGGAACTCCTAACAAGGACCGGACAGCAGTAGGGGTGATGTTCGCCATGCAAGGCACTGGCTCCCCTCCAAACTCCATACCTGTGATGAATCGCCAATCCATGGGCGTCATCATCACCTCGCAGTCCAGCAGGTGGAGCGACTGAGTCTGATGAAACCATCTCTCAGACAATGCCCTGAGATAACCCCAGGGACAACGATGGGGAAGGATGGAGAAAAATGCCTCGAATCCCCACTCATGCACTACTGCTCTGTAATCAGGATGAAGCGCCTGGTACATGGAGTGGATGCTAAACCAGTTCCCCCGAAGCTGTGTAAAACCTGGAACCTGCATGAAGCACAGATCAACATCAGGACCCTTTCAATCCTCATCAATAGGAAGAAAGGAAGATAAAGTCTAACGTCATACCTCGTTAGCATGCAAGTACATCGATGGGTGTCTACCCAAATCACGTAGCAACTCTAGGTTCACCACCTGGATGCTCGGGAGCTCCCTGCGAAGGACAGGTGTAGCAGGAGCGGGATCCTCAATATCCACCTCCTCGTCCTCAACGTCTGGAACCTCTACCTGGACGGGACGAATCACAGCCTCCACCTACCGACGAGGCTGTCTGACAGAACGGGAACGTGGCACTTCAGAAGCCCTCCGCCGTACGCCAGAGGCAGTCCTGTAAGAACTGCTCGGCTGATCCGGATCCATAATATCTGGACAATAAATCTCCAAATCACCTCAGAAAGGGTGTGGTAATGTCTTACCTGGAGCTTTCTTTAATGCATTATATGACTATATGCATGCATGCATTTACTTTCATACATGATAGAGTTAGAATGCATGACTACCCAATGCTTACATTTGGAAAAATTTCACCATAGTCCCATTTGAAAATAGGACTATCCACATGCGCACAGGCATGTCTAGGTGGCCATTCTGTAGCACACCTACCCCAAAGTCATATCCATAATATATGCATTAAAAAACAAAATCATCATGCGTAAGGCCAACCTCAATGCTAGGAGTATTATGCATTTCTACCTTTTGCTCATTGGACCTCAAATAGGACAAAAAATAGCAGAAAAAGGTACCAATTTGACTGTCTCAGAAGTCAAATTTTTTCACATCATTATCTTCAGCATGGTTTAATACTAACATTTACTATGTTGAATATTTTTTATCAAGTCATTTGTGCATACATAATCACTACTATGTGTTTAGATGCATTTCGTGCGATATCTCACAATCCAACGGACAGAAACTAGAAAAAATACATGCATACGTTACCAGGATAGTGTAGAACACTCGTACAGTGATAAAATTTACAGAAAGCAGCCCGAATTCAGCAGATCTGGAAGTGGCTCGCGGTTTTTCTAGAGAGAAACAAGTTAAAAGTGACTTATGAAAGGCAGCCTGCTGGATTTATTCATCCACGCCTGGCCGCAGGCCTACCTGCGGCTGCAGCAGGGGCACCTGCGGCTCCTCTATATGGGTCCCATCCCTCCGACTCGGTCCAGTTCGAGTTGAAACAGAGTTCCCATATGCTAGAAAGGTCAAATCGGGAATAAAAATGCCACGCGATTGAGCAAAACAGCATACAATCCTGGTCTTCTCAGAAGAGACTTTGCATCTGCGCATCACACATTGGTAGTCGCCTGAACACAAGGTATACGCTGCCAATGACCTCAGTTGTTGCAAATCACATTCAGCAATACCTTATCTAGGTCCGATACCGATGACTCCGGGTCGCTACCCTACGTGAGTCCCCGACGGGGGTTACAACGTGAGTCCCTGACGGGGGTTACAACGTAAGTCCCCGACGGGGGTTACAACGTGAGTCCCCAACGGAGGTTACAACGTGAGTCCCTGATGGGGGTTACAACGTATATCCCCGATGGGGGTTACAACACATTTATTCGTTGACATGTCCATCAACGGAGGTCAAGCAGCCTTGACGTTAGTTCAGCCGACGGCAAGTAAACCCGTCGAAGCATTGAGGACCGTTCGATAGTTACATCCTTATTCATGCGTCCCCAGTGAGTCCCCGACGGGGGTTACAACGTATATCCCCAGTGGGGGTTACAACACATTTATCCGTTGACATGTCCATCAACAGAGGTCAAGCAGCCTTGACGTTAGTTCAGCCGACGGCAAGTAAACCCGTCAAAGCATTGAGGACCGTTCGATAGTTACATCCGTATTCATGCGTCCCCAGTGAGTCCCCAACGGGGGTTACAACGTATATCCTCAGTGGGGGTTACAACACATTTGTCCGTTAACACACATGTCAACGAAGGTCAAGCAGCCTTGACGTCATTACAGCCGATAGCGTTTAAACCTATCAGAGCTACGGAGCTGTTCGAGGTTCTTATACCCAGCTGCTCATATTCCCTAGTGGATCCCTGGCGGGGGTCACAACGCAATGCTCCGTTGATTTACACATCAGCAAATGTCAAGCAACCTTGACGGTCTCTTCACAGAGTTTCAGCCGTTGATTCACAAGTCAACGAAGGTCAGGCATCCCTGACAGCATTTGCTGCTGGCAGTAAATCCAACAAAATCATGGCGTATTCTGAAGATACTAACCAGAAGAGGCCAACATTATCAAAGAGGATAGATGATGGAATATGTTATACACATCCTCAAATAGATCAAGCTTTATCCCCACAGATCTCTTTCACATAAGAGACACCCCTTCAGCATCAAGTCGTTATCAAGAACACAGGAATTTGGTGATAACTCTAACTCCAATATCCTAATAGATTCGGCTTGCACATCAGATCTGGTCAATATTGCCAATCCCCAATTGAAACAATAGGGAACCAGCAATCATCCTCAGCATGTTGGGCCACGACCCCGTACACATGCATCATACATTTGCATCATGTTGCTACCCTTAGCACTGTGTTTATCTTATTGCGTTTCAAGTGTCTAGGATTCTTTATCCTACCCATGCATCGCAATGCATGAGTATGATAAAGAGGGGCATCTGTAGACACTCGAAATTTTCTGTACCACTGTTACTAACATTGCAGGAGGACATATTCGTCTTTTATGAGAGAACCCTGAAAGACAATCCAAACCCACACCGGATACTACCGGAAGTTCAGCATCAACCCCGGATCGCAATCTGGGAGTAACAATTTTGACCTCGGATCTAACCCCGAGACCTGCAGATACAATACCGAAACATACACCGGAGAAGACCGATTGATCTCGGAGAGTAACCCCCGAGGTATCCAGTCTCAGCCCCAACCATGGGAATAACCACCAACCTTGGCAATAACCCCAAGGAATGTAATTTCGGCACTAACTCCGGAAATGCTTGTTACAAGTGCGATCAGCTTCAATCTCGGCGCTCACAACGAGATACACTGTACCAACCCGGCAATAACATCGGGAAGATAGGCACACCTCAAAGATGACAATGAGGACCTTCCACAAATGCAGCAGTCCAACCTCAGCGAAGCCTGAGCAACAACTGCTTACCAGCCCAAGCCGGCAGTAACACTGGTGAGGGGCAACATCGCCATCTTGTCCAACACGATGCCACGTCTCGTCTCTACACAACAATGTCCCACAAGGATAACCAATCCCGAGTGACTATTGTGCGAGGTAATGGATGAAAGTGGAAGCTTGAAGACCGGAGGGCACCGTCCCATCTTCAAAGACTTCGTACAAACTCTAATCCCATGCCATCGTACAACTCTCGACAACGGCAGTCCGAAATAGGTCCAGAATACCTCAAAACGGATGCCCGGATTGCACTTCTCAAAATCTGAATGGACATTACATTGTCTGAGTGCACGTACTTCGAGACGACCCAGCCCGACGGAACTGAGCCGACCCGACCCACCTCTGGTACACCTGCGGCTGAGCCGCAGGTACACCTGCGGCACCCTTTGCCTATAAATAAGAGGCTTGGGGTGCTAATTTTTAAGAGAAAAAAGACGGGGAAACCCTGCACAATTTGCTCTGCACTCGCTATACAGTGTATTTTCCCACTTTCAAACACCTGTGAGCTCATATATAGCCCATTTTGTACCCACAAAAGCCCAGTGTTTATCCACTCTAAAGATATTGTTGATCGATTTCACAATCAATGGATACGTACAAGTATACACGGTCAACAAGTAATAAAGTGATAAAATAGAGTATCGTTCCCACAGAGAATTTTAATTAATAAATTCCAACTACTAGCATTATATCAATCCAATCTTTATTTAAACAATGATAAATTATAATTTTCTGAAATAAGGAAATTAATTTAGGTAATTAAAAATACTATTCTAAAACAATCAAATAAATAAACTAAAATTTGAGTGTATGATTTCAGATAAATAAGGATTAAGACTTCAATATCCCCAATTATGAACTACAAATCAATTATTCAACTATTCCAATTATTATGTCTAATGAATTGTCAACAGGAATTCTCCAGTGCCAAGAGTCCTTTTCCAAGTGATCAACTGACTTTTATTTAATTCAGATTAATATTGCTATATTCCTATGCAAAACAAGTGAATTAAACTCCTTTAATTTCAATTCCTTATGTGTTACATGCGGTGAAAAGATATTTCCATTCAATTCACAAACCTAATTATTCGCTGTGCAAATAAATAAGTCACACGTTATCAAACCCAATTCTAACCCTAGAAATCCTCTTCCAATTCCTTCTAGAGTAACAAGGTAATTATTAGCCAAATAATTAATCAATAGATGCAAGGCATGATAATCAACTCACCTTAACACAAATAATTGGACTAAACTGAATAACTAATTGATAGCCATAAAAGGTTCAATTGAAATCTTAATTAAAGAATTAGTTCATAACGAAAATAAAAACCAATAATTGTTTGCAAATCATCCTTAAAGAATTACAACTTGAAAGTAAGAAGAAAAAGAAGAACACTCTTTTGCCCCTCCTGAGTCTTCAAGTTATCCGTGTGTAGCCTCCAATGAATGATTGCAAGAGCGATTAATTGAATGGATCCTCCCCTAATTTTAGCCCTTAATCTCCTTTTATATCCTCCCACAAATCCTAGTCCAAATCAGCTTTAAATCTTTCTTCAACAGTCAAGTCAACCGAAAGTCAACGCTCGTCTTGGTCAACAACAGTCACGACCCAGCGCCCCGGCGCTGGTTATAGTGTATTTCACAGCGCCCCGGCGCTATAGGTTGAAATAATTACCGTTTTGCCATTTTCAACTCAAATTCCACCGTTTGCTCCCGCTGTTCCCGAATCTGCAAAATAACACATAAACACAGTAAAAAAATACTCCGAAATGACTCGAGGATACAACAATTTAAACCCAAGAATATCCGATTTATGGGTATATTACCCAATCATCAAATACCCCCAAACTTAAACCGTTGCGTGTCCTCAAGCAACAAAACACAACACCACGAAAAATAAAACTAAACCACGTGCAAATGCAAACATTCTATATGTTCTTCATTCCATCTACGCAATAGCTCTTGTATATCCATTGGCCTCATCAAAATCACAAAACATGCTAATACATCATGTTAAAGCAGGTCAATGATATCCCAACGATCACCGAATCTGAATCTGTTATTAATGATATTGTGAGTGTGTGTTCAACAACCATGCTAACCCATGAAGGCAAAAATATGAAAGATAATAAATTTCTTAGTAAGCCTCATACAGTGTAAACTTGAGAACTCATCAAATATACTTGTTTCAACTGAAATCAAACAATTACCCGAGTTCAAAAGTCAAAATGGAATACTTATGCTTTGCTAATAATTGTTTTTTTTTCATAACGGGGGCATTTTGCACTTTTCCCGCTTTATTATTATTCTCATGACTATGCATCGTCTTATTCCCTTAGGCTTTTCAATGCTACCTTAACGAGCTTTCGACCAACGACTCCCAAGCCATTAAGACCTTAGGGCGCTAGGTGTAGAGACAGTCCCCTCGGGTTTACTTGCTCAAGTAACAAAGGCCACAAAACTAGACAAGCACGCCACGGTTTTTTTTTTTTTTTTTTTTAGCTTATATATTCCAAATATTTTTCCCCCAAACTCAAGTTTATGTATAAATTCAGTCTTCACTATTATTCAAATTGTCCCTTCATTTCACTAGCAATCATCCTTTAGAATTCTATTATCTAACCATTTAAACTATCATAGCCAACAGGGTTGTTTTCCAAAGTGCTATTCTATAATATCAGTGTCAACCAGATAAAGATTCAATTCATGTCAAGAAAATCATATTACTGACTCAACAATCCTTACTAGACTTGTTCATGCAATTCTACTTTCATCATTGACCCCCAAATATACGCACTAACAAACGCGCTATTTTATGCAATCCTAAATGCAATGTTTAACTACCAATAACAATCCAACTGAACGACCCCCAAACTAATCTAGAGCAATGTCCTTATGCGACAAATATAGCAAAATAAAACAGAGGACTTCCCTGACGAGCTTATTCCTCGGGGGGAGCATCATCATCCTCGCTCATCGAGTGATCAGAAGGGGGGAAGACTGGCAGGACTGGAGCAGTTGGGAAGTGACTCAGTTGAACGCCCGGATGTGTTTGGACAGTCAATGCATTCTGTGCAGCAAATTGGTCAATTAAGAATTTGAGAATCACGTCCTGCCGTTCCGCCAAGCGTACATTCTGGGACTTCATGTCGTAAAACCAGCCGTCCATCTCCCGCTGGACTGCCTCTGGAACCACACCACGATGCTCTACTGTAGATGGACCAGAAGTAGGTGGAGCCGGAGGTGGTGTAACTTGGGGAATTATGAAACCCAATACCCTAGGGTGATTAGCCCCACCTGTCCATACTTTATACCTGCTGATCAACTTGTGGTCCAAAACTGGCATGGGCGTTTGGATCATCTCATCCGATTTCCATTTTACTCCGAACTTATCACACAAAACGCAGATGAGAGACGGATGTGATAAACCGCCTGTGGTCCCTCCTCGGGCTGCTCGGAGAATAGACTGCTGAATGACGTGTCCGACATCTATTTGCAATCCTTGGATAATAGAGTATAGTAGCACCGCTCTTTCTTTAGTAACATGGCTCACATGTGTGCATGGCATGAGTTTGGCACAGATGAAGGCATACCATGCCTTCCCATATAGACTGAGGTTAGAATGGGGGAAGGTCATGCTGCCGCGTTCATGCACTGTCCATGTGGTACCCGGTTGACACAGCTCGCGGATTATTGTCTCATAGTCTGGACCTTGGCGCAAAAGACCGGCATACTCATCGTTAAGATCCTCCAAATTCAGTTGATAGCACCCATTGATATCTTCATCGCCAATTTCCACTGTCTTACCTCTCACAAACACGCCGTAGTGATCGTGTTCAGAAACATTAGCATAGAATTCCTTGACAATGGCAATCACTGTTGGATCAGGCTGTTCGGTGATGGAAAACCAATTTCGTTCAACAATCATGACCGCTATTTCACCATCTTTGGTTTGGTCGGGCCGTAAACCACGTTCGGGGACGAGAGAGCGGGTAGCCATCTTATTGTAGCGCTCCTATGCGTCGGCGGATACAAACCGGCGGCTATCGAATCTTGGTGGAGCCGAGGCGGAACCGGAACCGTCTCCCCGTTGACGTTTGGATGTCATGTCAGAAATTCTGCAATTACAAACATGTGCATGTATTAGCATTGAACAGAATTGAGTGTGGATAAATTTATGTATCACTTAACCCCCAAACTTTATAATATGTATATATGTTGAGTACACGATTGGGGATGAAGTGTGAGGATGGGATTCATATCGAATAGGTCCTGGTACAATTAATAGTGTTCATTTGGAGAGCAACATGCATAAGTCGATCACAAAAGGTGTCGTGCAAAGCAACATGTTCTAGAGTGTGCATATAAGCTTGATGTGTTTGAATGTGGACATGATCCTTGACATAGGCAAATTATCAAACACCTTGTGGGCTTCACATAAAATTGCTCTAAAGAACACTATTTTCTTATTGATTCCAATATCTAACATTCAGATACCACATATGCATGTTATCTCAATCAAAGTTGGTGCCCAATTACAAGTGAATGGAGGACGATCGATATTGTAAAAGTGAACGGAGGATACAAATTCACTTACCCATCTAATAATATTTGAATGCACCATCAAAAGAGTGTAACTGAGTAACATACCTTAGAGAGAGAGGTGAAGATTGCGTTGCAAAAAGGAAATCCCAAAGTGAATGTGTGAGTTGTGTTTGCTATTGGGATGGTGATTGAAGGTTAGAAGTCAGTTACCAGCGATCGTGTAAGGAATTGGAAGGGTTGGAGTGGGTCACCGCATAATTGAAGTCAATTAGGAGTCAATTCCGCCTTTTCAGCGCCGGGGCGCTGGGATTGTATCTTCCTACAGCGCCGGGGCTCTGAGTAGCAGAAACATGGAACGAGGACAGAGCCGGGGTGCTGGACTTGCGTGGAGACTGGGCGCCGGGGCGCTGATAGGCAGGGACTTCAAAACACCCTCAGCGCCGGGGCGCTGGACTTGCGTGGAGACTGGGCGCCGGGGCGCTGGACGGCAGGAATTTCAAGACACACTCAGCCTACAACCTGCAAACTAAGATTTAATTAATAAGGCTACACCTCCATGATATAAATTAAGACTCAAGCACACCAACTGCTGGCTAGCCATCCTAACACAAAATAAATAGGGAAAATAATTGCACTAAATAAAACCAAAAGACAATTAAAAATAATAAGAAAATTAAAACTAAAAATAAACATAAAAAGAAATTGATTGGGTTGCCTCCCAATAAGCGCTTGGTTTATAGTCGTCAGCCCGACTGTTCGGTGTTGCTCATTTGATAGTTGGATCGGAAAGATTCATGACAGTAGTTTGACGTTCGATGGGGCCACTCCAATAATGTTTCAGACGCTGGCCGTTAACCTTGAATGTACGCTTTGAGTTCGGTTCCTCGACCTCAATGTTTCCGTGTGGAGCGACAGATATAATTACGAATGGCCCGGACCACCGCGATTTCAATTTTCCTGGAAATAGACGCAAACGGGAGTTGAACAGTAATACGTGTTGGCCCGGTTCAAATGTCCGATTGAGAATTTTCTTGTCATGCCAGGCTTTGACTTTCTCCTTGTAAAGCTTTGCGTTCTCGTAGGCATTGAACCGGAATTCATCCATCTCGTTCAACTGCAGTAATCTTTTCTCACCTGCTGCTTCTAGATCTAAGTACAGTTTCCGAATGGCCCAGTGTGCACTGTGTTCTAACTCAACCGGGAGGTGACACGCCTTTCCAAATACCATTCTGTACGGTGACATACCAATTGGATTTTTGTACGCCGTTCTATATGCCCATAATGCATCGTCAAGACGCAATGACCAATCTTTTCGTGACGGGTTGACCACCTTTTCGAGAATCCTCTTAACCTCCCTATTTGACACCTCCGCTTGGCCATTGGTTTGTGAATGGTATGCGGCTGCTATTTTATGCAGAACCCCATACTTTACAAGCAATTTTGTGAACTGCTTATTACAGAAGTGAGTTCCCTCATCGCTTATTATTGCTCTTGGCGTCCCAAATCGGGTGAAGATATTTTTTAAAAATCGGAGAACAACGTTAGCGTCATTAGTGGGTAACGATGTGGCTTCTACCCATTTGGAAACATAATCGACCGCTAACAAGATGTACTGATTATTGAACGATGATGGGAAAGGTCCCATAAAATCGATTCCCCAAACGTCGAACAGTTCAACCTCCAAAATTGTGTTGAGTGGCATTTCATTACGCTTGGAGATATTACCTACGCGCTGGCAGCGATCACATTTCAGCACAAAGAGGTACGCATCCTTGAATAACGAAGGCCAAAAAAATCCCGATTGGAGCACTTTTGCAGCTGTTCGATCACCGAAATAATGACCTCCGTAATCTGAGGAATGGCAATGGCCTAATATACTATCCATTTCTTCATGAGACACACAACGTCTTATCATTTGATCTGCACAGGCCTTAAACAGAAATGGTTCATCCCAATAGTATTGCTTCACATCGTGGAGAAACTTCTTTCGTTGTTGTGAGGTCAAATCCGGAGGTAACACTTTGGCAACCACATAATTCACATAGTCAGCATACCAAGGAAATATTGTGGTTACCCGGAACAGTTGTTCATCCGGAAATGTTTCATTAATCATTAAGTTGTCTTCTTTCTGTACCTCTGCATTTTCTAATCGTGACAGATGATCCGCCACCTGATTTTCTGTCCCCTTTCTGTCCTGGATCTCCAGATCGAACTCTTGTAGCAACAGTACCCACCGTATTAAACGTGGTTTTGCATCCTTCTTCTCAATCAGATATTTAATGGCAGAATGATCAGTATAGACAATTACCTTCGTGCCAATGAGATAAGCTCTGAATTTGTCGAAGGCAAACACCACTGCAAGTAACTTTTTTTCGGTGGTTGTGTAGTTTAACTGGGCATCTGTCAACATCTTACTAGAATAGTAAATAGTGTGAAAGATCTTGTCGTGACGTTGTCCCAACACTGCTCCCACTGCGTAATCACTGGCGTCGCACATTAGTTCAAACGGTAAAGACCAATCGGGCGCCACAATAATTGGCGCAGATACCAATTTCGTTTTCAATAGCTCGAATGCCTCGATACATGTCTGATCCATCTTGAAAAGCACATCTTTCTCTAAGAGTGAACATAGGGGTTTCGAGATCTTTGAAAAATCTTTAATAAAGCGTCTGTAGAAACCCGCATGTCCCAAGAAACTTCGTATTCCCTTTACAGATGATGGAGGAGGTAATTTCTCAATCGTTTCTATCTTTGCTCTATATACCTCTAATCCGGCTGCGGAAACCTTATGTCCCAGAATAATTCCTTCTTGCACCATAAAGTGACATTTTTCCCAGTTAAGCACCAGGTTAGTTTCCACACATCTATTTAACACCAAAATCAGATTCTTTAAACACAAGTCGAAACTGTCACCGAACACGGAAAAGTCATCCATAAACACCTCTAAGTTCTGTTCGACCATATCGGAGAAGATTGCCATCATACATCGTTGAAAGGTCGCTGGCGCATTACATAAACCAAAAGACATACGCCGAAATGCAAACGTACCGTATGGACATGTGAACGTAGTCTTTTCTTGATCTTCCAGAGCTATGGCAATTTGATTATACCCAGAATATCCATCCAGCAGACAATAGAATTGATGTCCTGCTAACCTGTCCAACATCTGATCAATGAACGGTAAGGGAAAGTGATCCTTCCGTGTGGCTCTATTCAACTTGCGGTAATCCATACATACTCTCCATCCTGTAACAGTTCTAGTAGGGATGAGCTTATTGGTTTCATTCTTCACTACTGTCATACCTCCTTTTTTTGGTACGCACTGTACAGGACTTACCCACGAACTGTCAGAGATTGGGTAAATAATACCGGCGTCTAACCATTTTATGATCTCCTTTTTCACCACATCTTTCATAATGGGATTCAGTCTTCTTTGCATCTCAACAGTTGGTTTTGACCCTTCTTCCATTAAAATCTTATGCATACAGAAAGATGGGCTAATACCTCGAATATCCGCTATAGTCCACCCAATCGCTGTTTTGAACTCTCGCAAAACCCGTAGCAATTTTTCCTTTTGGGTGTCAGTTAATTCTGTAGCAACAATCACTGGTAGAGTATCATCTTTTCCCAAATAAGCATACTGCGGATGAGAGGGCAGTGGCTTTAATTCCAACACTGGTGGCTCTTCTATCGAGGGTTTGCACTTTTTACCTTCAGTGTCGGCCCTATCAATGGTGTCGAATGGTTTATTGTTTTTTCGGTAGAACGATGCTGTATCTAGCCATTTGATCTGCTGAATGTCCTCATCAATACCATAATCGTCTATTCCGAGCATCATAGATTCTATGGGGTCATCTGCATAATTACCGCAATGCTTGTGATTAACTAATTCATCCATTAAATCCACCCGCAAACACTCACCTTTTTCCTTCGGATAAGACATTGATTTAAACACATTAAAAGTGACCTGCTGATCTTCGACTCGCATTGTCAATTCTCCTTTCTGTACGTCAATCAATGTTCTCCCTGTGGCTAAAAATGGTCGCCCGAGAATGATGGGAATTTCCTTGTCTGCTTCACAATCCAAGATAACGAAATCAGCTGGGAAGATAAATTTATCCACTCTTACTAATATATCTTCAACGATACCTCGTGGATATGTAACTGATCGGTCCGCCAACAATAAACTGATATTAGTCGGTTTTGGTGCCTTGAGTCCAAACTGACTGTAGACTGATAATGGCATCAAATTAATACTGGCCCCCAAATCACATAATGCTCTTCCCAAAAACTGGTTACCAATGTCGCATGGAATAGTAAAGCTACCTGGATCTTGCAACTTCGGAGGCAACTTGTTCTGGATAATTACGCTGCATTCTTCGGTTAGCGCTACTATTTCAAAATCACCCAGTTTCCTTTTCTTTGACAACACATCCTTCATAAACTTAGCGTAGCTCGGCATTTGTTCTAAAGCTTCGGCAAATGGGATGTTGATATGCAACTTCTTGAAAATATCTAGAAATCTTGAAAACTGCTTATCTAACTTGGATTTCTGAAACCTTTGCGGATACGGTATGGGTGGCATTGTGACAGTTGGTTCCGGTGTGTTCTGCTCTATGATTTCCTCTTTATCTTTCCCGGTTTCCACAACTTCTTCTATTGCAGCTGTTGCGTTGTCCCCCTTTTTCTTATCCTTAATTGTTTCTTGCAATTCCTTCCCACTGCGTAGAGTTACAGCCTTACAATGCTCGTTTCTTCCCGGATTTATTTCTGTATCACTCGGGAGCGTTCCTAGTGGACGGTTATTCAAGGCATGTGCTATTTGCCCCACTTGATTCTCAAGATTCTTTAATGATGCCCCATGGCTTTGCAAAGTAAGCTCGACTTGATTCAATTTCTTATCTTGCTCCTCGTTCTTTTTGTCAGAAGCTCTAATAAATTTTTCCAAGGCTTCTTCCAAACTTAATTTCCTCTCTGGTTGTTGAGTCTGATTTTGAAAGCCGGAGGTGTTTTGTTGTCTCGGTGGTTGAGCTGCAGCTTGATTGTTACTCCATGAGAACCCCGGATGATTTCTCCAACCAGGATTATATGCATTTTGAGTCGGATACGTTTGAGTTGAGCGATTATAGCTCCCGACGAACTGTGCTGATTCAGAATTTATGGCACATTGATCCGTAGCATGACTCCCAGCACACAATTCACAAACCATTGCTACTTGTTGTGCGGTTTATGGACGCCATATGTCCAAATGCTTAGCGATTGCAGTCACTTGTGCTGTCAATGCTGTCATCGCATCCACTTCATACTTTCTCGCTGCTTTCAGAGGATTAGATCTAGTCATGGGCCACTGATAATTGTTTGTGGCCATTGTCTCCAACAACTGATATGCCTCATCAAAGCTCTTAGACATGATCGCTCCCCCTGCTGCTGCATCAATACTCGCCCGTGTGGACGCGTGCAAACCATCACAAAATATTCCCAATTGCATCCACTCCGGAATTCCCTGATGAGGGCACTTACGAAGCATATCCTTAAACCTTTCCCACGCCTCATATAATGATTCTGAATCAAACTGTGCGAAAGTGTGAATATCGTTCCGTAGTTTTGCCGATTTTGCTGGTGGGAAGAACTTAGCTAAAAAATTTTGAGCTAAGTCATCCCAAGTAGTGATCGAGCCAGAAGGCAAAGAGTGTAACCAACTTCGTGCTTTATGTTTCAAAGTAAACGGAAACATCCTCAACCTTATAGCATCTTCCGATACATTGTTAAATTTGAAGGTATCGCAAACTTCCAAGAAATTCAGGATATGCTCATTAGGATCATCTATCGAATTACCCCCAAACTGACATGTATTCTGTAGCATCTGAATTGTTCCTGGTTTTATCTCGAAACTGTTTGCATTAATTACTGGCCTCCTAATACTCGACTGCAAATCCGTGACATTTGGCATGGCATATTCCCTAAGTGATTTCTGTTCGTTCCCTGCCATGTTCACGGGTATTTCTTGGTTTGCCAGTTCTTCTCCCAAATGTATAACCTCACTATTCAACTGCAATTTTCGACACTTCCTTTCGATGTCGTCTGTATACGGAAAAAGTTCTTTTTTTGTTTTCGACCTGGTGTGCATACAATCAAAAGAATTCCTGCCAATCCAAGAAGAAAAATAAGTAACGTTTAAATTAAGACTAAATTGATTATAACTAATATGAAATTAATATTAAAAAAAAAAATTCCCCGGCAGCGGCGCCAAAAACTTGTTGATCGATTTCACAATCAATGGATACGTGCAAGTATACACGGTCAACAAGTAATAAAGTGATAAAATAGAGTATCGTTCCCACAGAGAATTTTAATTAATAAATTCCAACTACTAGCATTATATCAATCCAATCTTTATTTAAACAATGATAAATTATAATTTTCTGAAATAAGGAAATTAATTTAGGCAATTAAAAATACTATTCTAAAACAATCAAATAAATAAACTAAAATTTGAGTGTATGATTTCAGATAAATAAGGATTAAGACTTCAATATCCCCAATTATGAACTACAAATCAATTATTCAACTATTCTAATTATTATGTCTAATGAATTGTCAACAGGAATTCTCCAATGCCAAGAGTCCTTTTCCAAGTGATCAACTGACTTCTATTTAATTCAGATTAATATTGTTATATTCCTATGCAAAACAAGTGAATTAAACTCCTTTAATTTCAATTCCTTACGCGTTACATGCGGTGAAAAGATATTTCCATTCAATTCACAAACCTAATTATTCGCTGTACAAATAAATAAGTCACACGTTATCAAACCCAATTCTAACCCTAGAAATCCTCTTCCAATTCCTTCTAGAGTAACAAGGTAATTATTAGCCAAATAATTAATCAATAGATGCAAGGCATGATAATCAACTCACCTTAACACAAATAATTGGACTAAACTGAATAACTAATTGATAGCCATAAAAGGTTCAATTGAAATCTTAATTAAAGAATTAGTTCATAACGAAAATAAAAACCAATAATTGTTTGCAAATCATCCTTAAAGAATTACAACTTGAAAGTAAGAAGAAAAAGAAGAACACTCTTTTGCCCCTCCTGAGTCTTCAAGTTATCCGTGTGTAGCCTCCAATGAATGATTGCAAGAGCGATTAATTGAATGGATCCTCCCCTAATTTTAGCCCTTAATCTCCTTTTATATCCTCCCACAAATCCTAGTCCAAATCAGCTTTAAATCTTTCTTCAACAGTCAAGTCAACCGAAAGTCAACGCTCGTCTTGGTCAACAACAGTCACGACCCAGCGCCCCGGCGCTGGTTATAGTGTATTTCACAGCGCCCCGGCTCTATAGGTTGAAATAATTACCGTTTTGCCATTTTCAGCTCAAATTCCACCGTTTGCTCCCGCTGTTCCCGAATCTGCAAAATAACACATAAACACAGTAAAAAAATACTCCTAAATGACTCGAGGATACAACAATTTAAACCCAAGTATATCCGATTTATGGGTATATTACCCAATCATCAGATATAGAAGCCCTTTTATCAGTCAGTTGTAAGCCTTCTCACACACTTTAGAGTCTTTCTCTTCATCTTTGCACACCCCCTTCTACACGTTGAGAGTCGTGTTGCTTGCTTTTGCCCGGACTTCGGTCCACGGTTTATTTCCAGTCTGTATATATATATTATATACCTATATATTTATATATATATTGAGTAACATTATCGAGTTATGCCTCGATTGAGCCTAGACTTCGGTCTGGAGCGTTTACTTGCTTTAATATATATATATATATATATATATATATATATATATATATATATATATATCAACTGCGTGTCGGACTTTGTTCAATGAGCCTAGACTTCGGTCTGGTGCGTTTACCTGCTTTTATATATATATATATATATATATATATATATATATATATATATATATATATATATATATATATATATATATATATATATATATACTTATATATATGAACTGTTGTCGGACTCTGTTCGATGAGCCTGGATTTTACATCCGGTGCGTTTACTCGCTTTTATATATATATATATATATATATATATATATATATATATATATATATATATATATATATATATATATATAAATTGTTGTCGGACTCTATTCGCTGAGCCTGGATTTTACATCCGGTGCGTTTACTCAGCGAATAGAGTCCGACAACATATATATATATATATATATATATATATATATATATATATATATATATATATATATATATATATATATATATATAAGCGAGTAAACGTACCGGATGTAAAATCCAGGCTCATCGAATAGAGTCCGACAACAATTTATATATATAAGTATATATATATATATATATATATATATATATATATATATATATATTTACATTCCGTCCTGCCTGGAGTTTACTTCGTGGCAGTTGACCGCATTTACTGCTTTATTTACATTCCGTCCTGCCTGGAGTTTACTTCGTGGCAGTTGACCGCATTTACTATTTTATTTATATTTCGTCCTGCCTGGAGTTTACTTCGTGGCAGTTGACCGCATTTATAGCTTTATTTACATTTTATATATATATACCTGCTTATTGCTTTCATACAAATTGCAATATCGTGTGCGCCTAGGAATCATGTGATCACAGATTCATCCCATTGGATCTAGATTCGGTTCCTGTGATGAACATTTTCAGCTGTAAGCAGCTTGTAAATTATTTTGCGATGTCTGATTTTCCTCAGATGGTTTTCATACCCACGAGGAAGTCGACATTATTATTGTACATTATTTTCATACGGATGCCTCGCATTCGTTAAATAAAATCAATCCGGCCGCCCATTTAATAAAAAATGGAAGTGTAAAAGGCCTCAATTCCTATTGAGCATCAGGGTTTGAAAAACCTCGTTTATAAAACATAATTGCTATATCTTGCTAAAATTGAATTTTTACATAAATAAAAATCTTGTGTATATAGGTTCAACCAGGCCTCACACATCTTTCTTATAACAACACATTGACCCACACACATACACATACGCAATCAAATAACAGTTTCTTGAAAAGAGGCGGTTACCATGGTAACACAAATGTCGGGGGGGGCCTAATACCTTCCCCCCGCATAACCAAGTCCCCGGACCCTAAAATGAATCTCGGTTTTGCCGCCCCGTATATCAGTGTCACATCACTGGGTCAATGTGCAAACTTTTTCTCGGTTGTGTTGGTACAACCATTTAAAAAACCAACTGGCGACTCTTAACAGTCCCATCGTCGACATTATACATGTCGGACCTTTTTCACTTGTTTTTTCACACAAATCTCACCTAAAATGGGAACACCAAAGAACAAGTAACTGAAAGGGACACCCAAAAATCCCGACGTCGACAACCGTTATTTATAAAAATTCAAATTTGTCATTTTTTTCATCCGACAGTTATTCTGTTATGGGGCCCACAAGTAGCTGCGCCGTCGTACGAATATTCCCCGACAACAAGAATATTCCACGACCAAACGAATATTCCCCGACAATAATAAATATTTTATAACCACTTGCTTATTCTGAAAAAAAATTCATATAGCACCCTTAACTTTAATTTTTTACCAATTTAACCATTTACTGAATCGTAATTATAAGAACAATTGAATACTTTTATTTCATAAAATTCGGGGTCTTACAAAAGCCCCCTCTTTCCTGGGAATGACCTGGTTGTTAAATATTGTGAGTTATAATATTAATGATGAATAAGTTGTGTTGATTAAAGATGAAATTGATTGTTCCATTGCATTGGTATTATTAGTGTTAGTGGAAATTGACACTTATTTCGATGATAATTGATGTCTGGAGGTTATATTGTTCATTCGGATATTCGGAGCACTTTTCATGTCGGAGTACTATTCACGAGTTACTATTCACGAGTTATTATTCACGGGGTACTATTGATTCACATTCTTATACTATTAGGGGTGGTGGTGCAAAATTGATAATACTTGCATGACTAAGTTAAAAATAGAGGTATAGTTGAAGGTACTATACTGTAACTAATTTTTCACATGATTATACTATTTATTCACATGATTTTTACTATTGATTCACATGATTTACTATTAGGGGAGTTGGTACAAGATTGATAATACTTGCAGGACTAAATTAAAAATGAAGAAAAAGAGGAAGGTATTATACTGTAGTATTTCGAGCCCCAAAACATGCAATTATCGAAACTATATTTTTTTATAAATAGAAGCTCATTCTTCCTTCATTTCTCACCAATTCACAAAATCTTTAGAGCAATTATTATAGAGAGACAGAAGAAAAGTATTCTGCTACTTCACTACTTCTATATCCAGTTTCTTCTAAGGTAGGGAATATTATTTGTTGTACTCGTAGGGAGTATTATTTCTTTCTTATTCATGAAGAGAACTTCTGTTATTCCATTCTTTATTATTTTGTTGGAATAACCTGTATACGCGGGATACCCTATACTTGGTGAAATTCTTCTGTTATTCCGTTCTTTATTATTCTGTTGGAATATCCTGTCTGTGCGTTTTACGTTGGACCTAGTTCCGTCTTTATTATTATTCTGTTGGAATATCCTGTCTGTGCGTTTTACGCCGGATCTGGTTACGTCTTTATTGGTATTCTGTTGGAATAACATGTCTCTACGAAGTACCGCATGCATGGTGATTTCTGTTATTATTCCGTTCTTTATTATTCTGTTGGAACATCTTGCCCGTGCTTTACGCATGACCAGGTTCCGTTAATTATTATTCTATTGGAATAACCTGTCTATGCGAAGTAACGCATGCATGGTGATTTCTTTTGTTATTCCATTCTTTACTATACTTAGTTGGTTAAAAGTTTGACTTCTATACTCCATGAAATTAGTGGAATATCCTTGATATTTGCGCTTCATCCAGTATCTTTTCATGGAAATATTCTTCTGAGCATTCTTGAATTTTACTCTACAAAGCAGTATCATGTTGACAATTTGGACGTTATTAGTTCCTAGATAAATTAATTCTTGAATTTATTTTATTGAATTCTTATATCATTGTCATCATCCTCATGCTTATATTTTGTTGAAAGTCATATGTGACCTGTAGTGCATAGATGGACTTGGTATGATTATGACTAGGGATTATTCGGTGTAATCATGACCGTAATGTTACAAATGATGTAGAAAAAGTCATTATTGGCCCGTAGTGCATTGATGGTCAATTTTTGGTATGATTATGGCTATGGATTCTCTTCGGCTAAGGGTGCAAAGATGAATTATTTTATGGCATGATCAGGACCGTTGATGAAAACATGATTATCTTTAGCCGTAGTGCATGGATAATTCGTGGTCGTGATACTAAAGAATATCCTTGGCCGTAGTGCAGGGGTGATTCGATGATGTGGATTATTTATTTAGCTGAGTCCCAGCGATAAAAGTGATGAAAAACCTTTTAAATCATAAAAGATAGTAGATTTTATTCTCTACTTGACTCTTTTAATGGATTGTTTGTTCCACTGCTGTTAAACTTGATGGTTGTTATATTATATCAGTTTAACACTATTGAAGGCTAACGATAATATTTTCTGCATTATCTTAGTGATAATATTTCCTACTGGGCTAGTTGAGCTCACCCTTTTACTTTCATTGTTCTCTTCAGAAAATGAGAACGTAGTAGAGACTAGTCAGGGAACTGAGTGACGGACCAGATGATAGCATTAGTAGTCCTCATTATTCTGTGAAATAGTGTGATAATAATTGTAATGAGGACTCCTTTTGAGTTTGTATACTCTCTAGTAAATAATATGTGTATTCAAACTCACAGTTTATGTTTTGTCGTATTGTACACGACAGTTATATTATTAAGTTTTATTTGAATTCTGTACCATGTATCTGGTGACTCAAGATGGGTGATGTATACCTAATTTTGGATTGCGAGACCCCAGATTTTATAAATAAATATTTAATTTTCTCAAAATAATTTTTTTAAATATTATGGTGTGAATTTGATATAATGTTATAGTTGTGAGTAATATTTATAAATTTTACAAAGTAAGCAAGTGGTTATATAATATTCGATTGGTCGGAAAATATTCTTTATTGGGGAATATCAGTACGACGGTACAATCATTGGTCGACCCTACAACGGAATTATTGTCGGATTGAGAAAACGATAAAAATATTTTATGGAAATAAAGGCTGAAGTTTTACCGTTAACTGTTGAAACACCCGGTGTTAAAAGTACAGTAATACGCGTGGTTGCATAGTAGCACACGGTATTGATTATTGATGCTTACGTGAAAAGTCACTCAGTTATACTCAATTTTTGCTACAGTAATTGTTGCATCATATCTCTCATATTATTGATTTAATTATTGTCACAGTAACATCTGCATAATATTTATTATTATTAAATCAATAATTGAGACGATAAAGTTATTCATATTATTATTTGCAATATTGACAATGTCTAGAAGTTCTGTCAATGAGAGGTTTGGTCACCTAATTGAGCGCCAATAAGGAGAAATCCTTATCAGAAAGCCCCCTCTTTCCTGGAAACGACCTGGTTGTTAAATATTGTGAGTTATAATATTAATGATGAATAAGTTGTGTTGAATAAAGATGAAACTGATTGTTCCATTGTATTGTGATTATTAGTGTTAGTGGAAATTGGCATTTATTTCGATGATAATTGATGTCTGGAGGTTATATTGTTCACTCGGGTATTCGGAGCACTTTTCATGTCAGAGTACTATTCACGAGTTACTATTCACGAGTTATTATTCACGGGGTACTATTGATTCACATTCTTATACTATTAGGGGTGGTGGTGCAAAATTGATAATACTTGCATGACTAAGTTAAAAATGGAGGTATAGATGGAGGTACTATATTGTAATTGTTTTTATCACATGATTAGAACTATTAAGTCACATGATTTACTATTGATTCACATTATTTATTATTAGGGGAGTTGGTGAAAGTTTGATAATACTTGCAGGACTAAATTAAAAGTGAAGAAAAAGAGGAAGGTATTATACTGTAATATTTTGAGCCCCAAAACGTGCAATTATCGAAACTATATTTTTTTATAAATAGAAGCTCATTCTTCCTTCATTTCTCACCAATTCACAAAAGCTTTAGAGAAATTATTATAGAGAGAAATTATAGAGAGAAAGAAGAAAAGTATTTTGCTACTTCACTACTTCTATATCCAGTTTCTTCTAAGGTATGGAATATTATTTGTTGTACTCGTAAGGAGTATTATTTCATTCTTATCCATGAAGAGAACTTCTGTTATTCTATTCTTTATTATTCTGTTGGAATAACCTGTATATGCGGGCTACCCTATACTTGGTGAAATTCTTCTATTATTCCATTCTTTATTATCCTGTTGGAATATCCTGTCTGTGCGTTTTACGCCGGACCTGGTTACGTCTATATTGGTATTCTATTGAAATATCCTGTCTGTGCGAAGTATCGCATGCATTGCGATTTCTGTTATTATTCCGTTCTTTATTATTCTGTTGGAACATTTTGTCTGTGCTTTACGCATGACCTGGTTCCGTTAATTATTATTCTGTTGGAATAACCTGTCTATGCGAAGTACCACATTCATGGTGATTTCTTTTGTTATTCCATTCTTTATTATACTCAGTTGGTTAAAACTTTGACTTCCATACTCCATGAAATTAGTGGAATATCCTTGATATTTGCGCTTCATCCAGTATCTTTTCATGGAAATATTCTTCTGAGCATTCTTGAATTTTACTCTACAAAGCAGTATCATGTTGACAATTTGGACGTTATTATTTCATGGATAAATGAATTCTTGAACTTGTTTTATTGAATTCTTATGTCATTGTCATCATCCTCATGCTTATATTTTTTTTGAAAGTCATCTGTGGCCTGTAGTGCATAGATGGAATTGATATGATTATGACCATGGATTATTCTGTGTTATCATGACCGTAATATTACAAATGATGTAGAAAAAGTCTTCATTGGCCCGTAGTGCATTGATGGACAGTTTTTGGTATGATTATGGCTATGGATTCTCTTCGGCCAAGGGTGCAAAGATGAATTATTTTATGGCATGATCAGAACCGTTGATGAAAACATGATTATCTTTAGCCGTAGTACATAGATAATTTGTGGTCGTGATACTAAAGAATATCCTTGGCCGTAGTGCAGGGGTGATTCGATGATGTGGATTATTTATTTAGCTGAGTCCCAGCAATAAAAGTGATGAAAAACCTTTTAAATCATAAAAGATAGTAGATTTTATTCTCTACTTGACTCTTTTAATGGATTGCTTGTTCCGCTGCAGTTAAACTTGATGGTTGTTATATTATATCAGTTTAACACTGTTGAAGGCTAACGATAATATTTTCTGCATTATCTTAGTGATAATATTTCCTACTGGGCTAGTTGAGCTCACCCTTTTACTTTCATTGTTCTCTTCAGGAAATGAGAACGTAGCAGTTCTCACTATTCTGTGAAATAGTGTGATAATAATTGTAATGAGGACTCCTTTTGAGTTTGTATACTCTCTAGTAGACAATATGTGTATTCAAACTCACAGTTTATGTTTTGTCATATTGTACACGACAGTTGTATTATTAAGTTTTATTTGAATTCTGTACCATGTATCTGGCGACTCAAGATGGGTGATGTATACCTAATTTTGGGGGCGTAACAGTTGGTATCAAAGCTTAGGGATATGATCCCTGGCAAAGATGTGAGACTAGAACTTGGAGGGGAGAGACGGGGAATTCCTTCGCTAGTATGACCTACCTAAGTTTATTTGGTATTTAATTGGTTGGTCAGAGTATAGGGATAATATGTGATGTCAATTAACCCTTGTTTTGTGGCAGTATTTGAAAATGACATCCAGAAATGTTGAGAATAGCAATGGAGCACAGGAGACCGTTGAGTCTCCATAGATCAATAATCAGGACAATGTGCAACAGGATGGCGATAATCCTCTTGTAAACACCAACACTGATCAATTGACGAACGACAGTACGTTTAGGAGCTTTTCAGAATTCATGCAACATCAGGCGAAGGCCACTCTTGTTCATAGTGCATGAGGAAACAATGGCAACCCACGGTTGGTCACCCCTAAGCAATTCAAGGAGCTGGGACCACCGGAGTTTTTGGGAAAGCCAGAACCACTTAAGGCGGAGACGTGGTTAAAGAAGATCACCAAGATATTTGATGTCTTGGGATGCTCCGAGGAGCAAAAGGTTCCCTTTGCCACCTTTATGTTGCGTGAAGAGGCAAATTACTGGTGCGAATCTGTAAAACGCACCCAGACTGACGCACTCAAGATGTCTTGGGAGAAGTTCCAAGAGCTGTTCAACGACAAGTACTTTCCCGAAAGTATTCGTCACATGAAGGAGGTTGAGTTCATCAAGCTGGAGCAAAACAATATGATTGTGTCGTAGTACGAGGCTAAGTTTGCTGAGTTGTCTCGGTTTGCATCCCATTTGGTCGATAATGTGGAGCGAATGATGTGAATGTTTTTAAGAGGTTTGAAACCCAATATACGCCAATACCTCATTTCTCACAAACTTTGTTTATATTCAGATGTTATGAATAGGGCTCAGTTATTGGAACGCGATAATGAGTCAGCACAACCAAAAGGCAACGACCAACAACACGATAATAATCGTACCGGTGGCAACGGTTATCGGAACAATGATAACCATCGTGGGGGAAATTATCATGCCAAGAATGATAACCACTTCGGTGGTAATCATGGCCAAAATAATAGAAGTGGAAATTTTCAGAAAAGAAGGTTCAATAATGATGGAAAGACAGCAACACCAGCACCCGTTTCAAAGGAAGAAGAACGATCATCGGTCGTATGTTTCAAATGCGGACAAGAGGGACACATCTGTCCAAACTGTACGCAGCAGTCCAAAGCGTGTTTTAATTACGGAAGAGAATGTCATTTAACTCGATTTTGTCCTGTATAAAAATCAAGTCCAGCTGGGACGGTGGCACCAAAGGCGGATACTGTAACAATCCAGATTTTTAATTATAATATTTAAATATTTATTGAATTATATAAATATTTAATGGATGTGTTTAACATTGAATAAGTATTTGTTTAATTGATTTGATGTGATTTGATTATTTATTTGTTTAATAAATAATTAATGAGTTAGGGAAAGTAATTATTTTGAAATAGTAATTTAATTTAATTTAATAATTAAGTTAGAGAGTTTATAATGATTAAATAAATTATTATATTATGCAATAAATTATTATTAGAATTAATTAAAATAAATATGAAAACATAAGTAATTAGAAGTGTGACAAATAACTATATTATAAATGGTTATTAAAATAAATTAAAGTAGTTTTAATTTATCTTGCCAAACAATGCTTAAATATATTAAGTCTTTAATTTTAAAGTATTTTACCAAACAAAGCCTTATGACTTTTGAAATTTCTAATTTTTGAATTTCAATAAAATAAATAAAATAATAAATATAATATATTTATATTATATACGTTAGTTTTGTAACTGTTATTTTATTAAGTTTGGCGTATTAAAGATTAACAGTTTTGGTTTTTCGCCTTAAAGCTATCAGTTGTTCTTTTTACGTATTCTAGTTTGCTAGCCTAGAGATTACAGAGAGTTGAGAGAATTGTGAGAGAACTTAAGTAATTTCTGGCAATTTTAGCAAGGATTACAAGAGATAGCAAGAATTGTCTGAGCAAATTGAAGGTATGTTATATAACCCTTAATATATATGCTACGACATAATTTTTCATGAGTTTCACTGTGTAAAAATTCTTTACAAATTCTCTGTGAAGTTTAAATTCTCTTGAATTGTTGTATAAACTGAATAATTGCACTTGTAGGTAATTGTAATGCTAGAGTTTATGTTTAGATAAGGGATTGTACGCTAGTCTCGTTTAGAAAGGAAGAAATTGTTTGAAGTTTATAGATGTTCAAAAATGACTGGTAAAAATACCAAATATTAATATAATGTAATTGTCTATAATAGTTTGGTGGTGAATTAATGGTGAAATTGAACACTGAATATATTAACTTGGTAAGAAACGATGAGATTATAGTTGGAATGGACTAAGTTGATGACTAATAATAATTTCAGTGTTAAACTTTGTAAACAAACATCGATAATAGAGTTTTGGTTTTAAAACAGTGCGTACAATGATTTAAGTTTTCTAAAATTATTGTTTAATGGTTTAAATTAGTATATGCATGTTGGGTAATGTGTATATGTGTAATTGGTATAAGTTATACATGTTAATTAGTGTTAAAAATTAAGTTATAGACAAAAATTTAGTTGTTCTGTTCATCGTGGGCTGTGTTCTGCAAGTTTCGGTGCCCCAGCGCCAAAATTTGAGCCCCAGCGCCAAAAATCGCGCCCCGGCGCCAAAATTCGCGCCCTAGCGCCAGAAGTTGGCGCCCCAACGCTGAAATTCGCGCCCCAGCGCCAATCTCGGGCCCCAGCGCCACTAGTTGGCTTAGTCCTCGCGCCCCAGCACAGGGACAGAAGTCTGACTTGGACAGTTTTGATCTCCTGTAGTAAAATGGCCATAACTTCCTCATACGAAATCCGATTGAGGTGATTTAAGATGATCCGGAACGAGGATGAGTAGACCTACAACTTTCGCTCTTTAAGTTTTTCAATTTGACATCATTAGGATAGATCAAAATGGTCATCTTTAGGACTGTTGTGTTTTCGGAGGCAATCGGAAGGTGTCGGGCATGCACATATGCATGTGTAGTGCTCCAGACCATAAAAGATGATGTCCTAAGTTATAAAACATGAATCTTAGTAAATATAATGATTATTAACATTAATAAATAATGTATTAGATAAGTTATAGAAGCATAGTAAGCATACACAAGAGAGGCAAATCGGGCGTGTGACGATTGAACGTCGAAACGCCGTGCCAAGTGTTAACGAACTTAAAAATTGTTTCAATTCAATTGAAATGAATATTATAGGATATGAAATGGGTTTAAAATAAAACCAATAAGTAGTCCTAGCAAGACTTAAGCACTTGAACTTTGAGTTTGACTAAGAAGAAATATAGTGAGTCATAAGTCGAAAAGTTAACACAATCTAATTGACCACTGTGTATTTATTAATAGGAAAGATTATGAGATGTGGAGTAGAGTTTATATTACAATTGCTATGTGTTGTTATGTGACTAATAGTTGATGTGTATGATTATATAATTGTGTAGGACACGTGAAGTGCAGATAACTGTAAGTTGTTAAGCTATTATTGGTAAACAACGATCAAGGCAAGTCTTTCGGTTCCTATTTTTTACGTGGACTTGATGAACTGTTTTAAATTGCATGATATATTATGCATGTTGAAATTATGAAATGTTAAAGTCAATATATGACTGCATTATTTTGACTAAGTAATAATGATTGAGTAAGGAACTCAATCTTTATATTTGGTATGTGAATTAAAAGCATGTATGTCATGTTACTTTAATGAGATGTATATCGAGCATGTTATTATGTGCTATGTGATGCATGAAAACTGTTAGACTTTGCTGGGCTGTCGAGCTCACTCTTGCAAATAACCACTTTTGCAGGTCAAGATTTTAAGGTAAAGATATGTGCTATGTGAGTTATAGAGAGATCTATATTTACGAAGATTACTTATGTGTTATGAGAAATGTATTTCATATTTTGAACGTAACATGTTGTTGAAATGTAAGTTGAGCTATCCAATGTATATGGATATTTAGTTATGATGTAAGACTTTGTATAGTCATTTTGTTGTAACGATTCATGATATAAGATTGAATCAAAGAGATGTAATGTAATGGTTGCGATTCAGGGCAAGAAAGAAGGAAATGTATAAAAGTTTTAAATATTCCACAATTTTATTAAGTTTAACATCGAATAATGATGTATTATTTAGAGGTTGAATGTATGGTTAACGACCGAAGTCGGGATTTAAATTGTATATGAATTTTGGGGTCGTTATTCACATAGCAAATATAAAGATTGAGTTCCTTACTCAATCATTATTACTTAGCCAAAACAATGCAGTCATATATTGACTTTAACATTTCATGATTTCAACATGCATAACATATCATACAATTTAAAACAGTTCATCAAGTCCATATAAAAAATAGGAACCAAAATACTTGTCTTGATCGTTGTTTACCAATAATAGCTTAACAACTTGCAACTGTGGACATAGTTCGTGGTCTTATGACCCTCAGCATGATTTGGAATCTTTTAAATTTCTGTTATTCATATCGCTTCCCAATTATTGAGCAATTGTGGAAGATTCTTGATATTCTAAAAGGTGAATGTGGTAAGGAAAGTATTCCTTAGAAAGAAGTAAGTCGTAGAATGCGACACTGAATGATGAATATGTTGAATAAGTGAGAAAAGAGATTTTGAAGTGAGAAGGATGTGAGTTATCAAAGAATAATGTGAAACTTTTAACAGAAAAGTTAATAATTGTAGAATGATCTTTGTGGAAAGAAGTAGTTATAGAACCCAAGGAATGAATATAGTATTAACGTAAAATCTACTTTGATAGATGAATGAATAAATATTAATAAATAAAATTTCGAGGACGAAATTCTTAGAAGAAAGGGTGAATGTAATATCTCGAGTGTTGATGATAACGATCCTTAGAAAAGGAATTGAGTTCAAGTGAAAGTTATGAAATAAAACCTAGAATTTTTTAAGGTAATGAATGTAGTAGAAAATATAAAACCTATATTTAGATACAATGATGAAAGATTACTCTAAGTCATTTGTTTAATTTGTCTTCGATTCCGGGGACAGAATCTTTGTAAGTAGGGAAGATTATAACGAATGAGTGGTTTGAGTTATGATTCTGAGGACAAAATTCTTATAAGGAGATAATGATGTAACAATCCAGATTTTTAATTATAATATTTAAATATTTATTGAATTATATAAATATTTAATGGATGTGTTTATCGTTGCATAAGTATTTGTTTAATTGATTTGATGTGATTTGATTATTTATTTGTTTAATAAATAATTAATGAGTTAGGGAAAGTAATTATTTTGAAATAGTAATCTAATTTAATTTAATAATTAAGTTAGAGAGTTTATAATGATTAAATAAATTATTATATTATGCAATGAATTATTATTAGAATTAATTAAATTAAATATGAAAACTTAATTAATTAGAAGTGTGACAAATAACTATATTATAAATAGTTATTAAAATAAATTAAAGTAGTTTTAATTTATCTTGTCAAACAATGCTTAAATATATTAAGTCTTTAATTTTAAAGTATTTTGCCAAACAAAGCCTTATGACTTTTGGAATTTCTAATTTTTGAATTTCAATAAAATAAATATAATATATTTATATTATATACGTTAGTTTTGTAACTGTTATTTTATTAAGTTTGGCGTATTAAAGATTAACAGTTTTGGTTTTTCGCCTTAAAGCTATCAGTTGTTCTTTTTACGTATTCTAGTTTGCTAGCCTAGAGATTACAGAGAGTTGAGAGAATTGTGAGAGAACTTAACCAATTTCTGGCAATTTTAGCAAGGATTACAAGAGTTAGCAAGAATTGTCTGAGCAAATTGAAGGTATGTTATATAACCCTTAATATATATGCTACGACATAATTTTTCATGAGTTTCACTGTGTAAAAATTCTTTACAAATTCTCTGTGAAGTTTAAATTCTCTTGAATTGTTGTATAAACTGAATAATTGCACTTGTAGGTAATTGTAATGCTAGAGTTTATGTTTAGATAAGGGATTGTACGCTAGTCTCGTTTAGAAAGGAAGAAATTGTTTGAAGTTTATAGATGTTCAAAAATGACTGGTAAAAATACCAAATATTAATATAATGTAATTGTCTATAATAGTTTGGTGGTGAATTAATGGTGAAATTGAACACTGAATATATTAATTTGGTAAGAAACGATGAGATTATAGTTGGAATGGACTAAGTCGATGACTAATAATAATTTCAGTGTTAAACTTTGTAAACAAACATCGATAATAGAGTTTTGGTTTTAAAACAGTGCGTATAATGATTTAAGTTTTCTAAAATTATTGTTTAATGGTTTAAATTAGTATATGCATGTTGGGTAATGTGTATATGTGTAATTGGCATAAGTTATACATGTTAATTAGTGTTAAAAATTAAGTTATAGACAAAAATTTAGTTGTTCTGTTCATCGTGGGCTGTGTTATGTAAGTTTCGGCGCCCCAGCGCCAAAATTTGAGCTCCAGCGCCAAAAATCGCGTCCCGGCGCCAAAATTCGCGCCCCAGCGCTGAAATTCGCGCCCCAACGCTGAAATTCGCGCCCCAGCGCCACTAGTTGGCTTATTCCTCGCGCCCCAGCGCGGGGACAGAAGTCTGACTTGGACAGTTTTGATCTCCTGTAGTAAAATGGCCATAACTTCCTCATACGAAATCCGATTGAGGTGATTTAAGACGATCCGGAACGAGGATGAGTAGACCTACAACTTTCGTTCTTTAAGTTTTTCAATTTGACATCATTAGGATAGGTCAAAATGGTCATCTTTAGGACTGTTGTGTTTTCGGAGGCAATCGGAGGGTGTCGGGCATGCACATATGCATGTGTAGTGCTCCAGACCATAAAAGATGATGTCCTAAGTTATAAAACATTAATCTTAGTAAATATAATGATGATTAACATTAATAAATAATGTATTAGATAAGTTATAGGAGCATAGTAAGCATACACAAGAGAGGCAAATCGGGCGTGTGACGATTGAACGTCGAAACGCCGTGCCAAGTGTTAATAAACTTAAAAAGTGTTTCAATTCAATTGAAATGAATATTATAGGATATAAAATGGGTTTAAAATAAAATCAATAAGTAGTCCTAGCAAGACTTAAGCACTTGAACTTCGAGTTTGACTAAGAAGAAATATAGTGAGTCATAAGTCGAAAAGTTAACACAATCTAATTGACATTGTGTATTTATTAATAGGAAAGATTATGAGATGTGGAGTAGATTTTATATTATAATTGCTATGTGTTGTTATGTGACTAATAGTTGATGTGTATGACTATATAATTGTGTAGGGCACGTGAAGTGCAGATAACTGTAAGCTGTTAAGCTATTATTGGTAAACAACGATCAAGACAAGTCTTTCGGTTCCTATTTTTTACGTGAACTTGATGAACTATTTAAAATTACATGATATGTTATGCATGTTGAATTCATGAAATGTTAAAGTCAATATATGACTTCATTGTTTTGGCTAAGTAATAATGATTGAGTAAGGAACTCAATCTTTATATTTGCTATGTGAATTAAAAGCATGTATGCCATGTTACTTTAATGAGATGTATATCGAGCATGTTATTATGTGCTACGTGATGCATGAAAACTGTTAGACTTTGCTGGGCTGTCGAGCTCACTCTTGCAAATAACCACTTTTGCAGGTCAAGATTTTAAGGTAAAGATATGTGCTATGTAAGTTATAGAGAGATCTATATTTACGAAGATTACTTATGTGTTATGAGAAATGTATTTCATATTTTGAACGTAACATGTTGTTGAAATGTAAGTTGAGCTATCCAATGTATATGGATATTTAGTTATGATGTAAGACTTTGTATAGTCATTTTGTTGTAACGATTCATGATATAAGATTGAATCAAAGAGATGTAATGTAATGGTTGCAATTCAGGGCAAGAAAGAAGGAAATGTATAAAAGTTTTAAATATTCCGCAATTTTATTAAGTTTAACATCGAATAATGATGTATTATTTAGAGGTTAAATGTATGGTTAACGACCGAAGTCGGAATTTAAATTGTATATGAATTTTGGGGTCGTTACAGATACGGACAAAATAAAGTCGGTGGTTTCAAGAAGAGTGTTTTTCGTGACTTCTCAAAAAGTGAGTAACCCGAACGAAGTTAGCACGGGTTAGTTAATTATAAATTCTTGCGAAGTCTATACCTTATTATATATCGATTCTACCCATTCTTTTATCTCTTTTGCTTGCGCTCAACGTTTAAATTTGACTTCAGAGAAATTAGACTTTGACTTATCGGTTGAAACTCCGTTAGTAGAAACCTTCATTTCATGTGATATCCAAGTCTTGGATGAGAGTCACAGTTTTGAATGGTATTTCTATTGTTAATAAATTTCTTGACGTATTCCTGAAGACTTCTTAGCCTATCCCTAGAGCGTGAAATCGAATTTTGTATTGACCCCAGTACAAAATCCATTTCTTAAACCCTCAAATATTTCTTTAACTAAAACGAACGTGTAACGTGCCAAAGACGTTGGCTCGAGTTGTTGAAGATTACGATCATATCATTCAATACCATCGTGGAAAAGCGAACGTGGTAGCTGACGCGTTGAGTATAAGATCGTATGCGTTTACAAGTGCGAATATACAAACCCCCGTGAAGATAACGAATATACGATTAGAATTGACTTTAATCGATAAAGTTAAAGCCGCTCAAGCTACATACTCAGAGCTGATGAATGAAGAAGGTTTAAGAGGGCGTTATTCTAGAAGCAAGAATCGAAGAAGAGAGGAAATCTCAACCCTCGATTTTATTGGCCCATTTGAAATCCTTGGTCGAGTAGGAACTGTGGATTATAAACTCGTTTTACCGTCAAGTATATCGCGTGTTCATAACGTATCGATGTTTCGTAAATATGTGGACGACCCGAACCACATTATTAATTTAGAACCGGACGAGATAACGGAAGATTTAACGTATGATGAGATACATTTTAAAATCTTGGATAAGAAGAATCGTATTCAACACTCAAAGGTTATACCTCAAGAGTTAGAATTTGAAATGAAGTCGAGGTATCCTCACCTGTTCAGCATACCAAGTACGTACGTAAATTGCGAGGGTGAAATTCCATAAGGAGGGGAGATTGTGAGACCCCAGATTTTATGAATAAATATTTAATTTTCTCAAAATAATTTTTTTAAATATTATGGTGTGAATTTGATATAATGTTATAGCTGTGGGTAATATTTATAAATTTTGCAAAGTAAGCAAGTGGTTATATAATATTCGATTGGTCGGAAAATATTCTTTTTATTGGGAAATATCCGTACGACGGTACAATCATTGGTCGACCCCACAACGGAATTATTATCGGATTGAGAAAACGACAAAAATATTTTATGAAAATAAAGGCTGAAGTTTTACCGTTAACTGTTGAAACACCCGGTGTTAAAAGTACAGTAATACGCGTGGTTGTATAGTAGCACACGGTATTGATTATTGATGTTTACGTGAAAAGTCACTCAGTTATACTCAATTATTACTACAGTAATTGTTGCATCATATCTCTCATATTATTGATTCAATTATTGTCACAGTATCATCTGCATAATATGTTATATTATTAAATCAATAATTGAGATGACAAAGTTATTCATATTATTATTTGCAATATTGACAATGTTTAGAAGTTCTGTCAAGGAGAGGTTTTGTTACCTAATTGCGCTCCAATAAGGAGAAATCCTTATCGGAAAGCCCCATCTTTCCTGGGAACGACCTGGTTGTTAAATATTGTGAGTTATAATATTAATGATGAATAAGTTGTGTTGATTAAAGATGAAATTGATTATTCCATTGTATTGGGATTATTAGTGTTAGTGAAAATTAACATTTATTTTGATGATAATTGATGTCTGGAGGTTATATTGTTCACTCGGGTATTCTAAGCACTTTTCGTGTCGGAATACTATTCACGAGTTACTATTTATGAGTTACTATTCACGAGTTACTATTCATAAGTTACTATTCATGGGGTACTATTGATTCACATTCTTATATTATTAGGGGTGGTGGTGCAAGATTGATAATACTTGCATGACTAAGTTAAAAATGGAGGTATGGATGGAGGTACTATACTGTAATTATTTTTATCACATGATTAGAACTATTAAGTCACATGATTTACTATTGATTAACATTATTTACTATTAGGGGAGTTGGTGCAAGTTTGATAATACTTGCAGGACTAAATTAAAAATGAAGAAAAAGAGGAAGGTATTATACTGTAATATTTCGAGCCCCAAAATGTGCAATTATCGAAACTATATTTTCCTATAAATAAAAGCTCATTCTTCCTTCATTTCTCACCAATTCACAAAAGCTTTAGAGCGATTATTATAGAGAGAAATTATAGAGAGAAAGAAGAAGAGAAGTCTGCTACCTCATTATTCCAGTATCCAGTTTTTCTAAGGTAGGGAATATTATTTGTTGTACTCGTAGAGAGTATTATTTTCTTTCTTATCCATGAAGAGAACTTCTGTTATTCCATTCTTTATTATTATGTTGGAATAACCTGTATATGCGGGCTACCCTATACTTGGTGAAATTTTTCTGTTATTCCATTTTTTATTATTCTGTTGGAATATCCTGTCTTTGCGTTTTACGCCGGACCTGGTTCCGTCTTTATTATTATTCTGTTGGAATATCCTGTCTGTGCATTTTACGTCGGACCTGGTTCCGTCTTTATTATTATTCGGTTGGAATATCCTGTATGTGCGTTTTACGTCGGACCTGGTTTCGTCTTTATTGGTATTCTGTTGTAATAACATGTCTATGCGAAGTACCGCATGCATGATGATTTCTTTTGTTATTCCATTCTTTATTATATTCAGTTGGTTAAAACTTTAACTTCAATACTCCATGAAATTAGTGGAATATCCTTGATATTTGCGCTTCATCCAGTATCTTTTCATTGAAATATTCTTCCGAGCATTCTTGAATTTTACTCTACAAAGCAGTATCATGTTGACAATTTGGACGTTATTAGTTCCTGGATAAATTAATTCTTGAACTTGTTTTATTGAATTCTTATGTCATTGTCATCATCCTCATGCTTATATTTTTTTGAAAGTCATCTGTGGCCTGTAGTGCATAGATGGACTTAGTATGATTATGACCAAGGATTATTCGGTGTAATCATGACCGTAATGTTATAAATAATGTGGAAAAAGTACTCATTTGCCCGTAATGCATTGATGGACAGTTTTTGGTATGATTATGGCTATGGATTCTCTTTGGCCAAGGGTGCAAAGATGAATTGTTTTATGGCATGATCAAGACCGTAGATGAAAATATGATTATCTTTAGCTGTAGTGCATGGATAATTTGTGGTCGTGATACTAAAGAATATCCTTGGCCGTAGTGCAGGGCAGATTCGATGATGTGGATTATTTATTAAGCTGAGTCCCAGCGATAAAAGTGATGAAAAACCTTTTTAAATCATAAAAGATAGTAGATTTTATTCTCTACTTGACTCTTTTAATGGATTGTTTGTTCCGCTGCAGTTAAACTTGATGTTTGTTATATTATATCAGTTTAACACTGTTTAAGGCTAATGATAATTTATTCTGCATTATCTTAGTCATAATATTTCCTACTGGGCTAGTTGAGCTCACCCTTTTACTTTAATTGTTCTCTTCAGGAAATGAGAACGTAGCAGGGACTAGTCGGGGAATGGAATGACGGACCAGATGATTGCATTAGTAGTCATCACTATTCTGTGAAATAGTGTGATAATAATTGTAATGAGGACTCCTTTTGAGTTTGTATACTCTCTAGTAGACAATATGTGTATTTAAACTCACGGTTTATATTTTGTCTTATTGTACACGACAGTTGTATTATTAAGTTGTATTTGAATTCTGTACCATGTATCTGGCGACTCAAGATGGGTGATGTATACCTAATTTTGGGGCGTCTTTATTTATAAATTTTATATAATAAAATTATGACCAATTAAATTATTCTAAACACATATTAAATTAAAATAATTAATAATTGGTATAAAGGTTTTACTTTGATACCAGTGTTAGTTTTGCAATATTGAAGAAAGCAATCAAATTCGCATAATCTGAGTCATGACTATTTATCTACTTTACTAAATTACTAGCCGCTTAGCACTCTGAATTCGCTCCCTACCTACTCTCAATTCCCAAATCCAGATCTCGAACTCCCAATCTCAAGTCTCAATCTCTCATCCCAAACCCATATCTCAAACTCGGAACTCTCAAGTCTAAGTCTCAATTCTCAATCTCTCATCGGCCGACGCAACGGCCATCGCCTCATCGCCTTCGGTGGCCCTTCATCTCGAACTCTCGATCTCTCAAGTCTCATCAGGTACGAATTTGGTAGATAATATACTATGTCGTTCAAAAGTTTTAACTTTTGTTGCGAGTACATATGGGTTGTATACTGAGCCGAATATGATTTTAACCAAATATGGGTTGTATACTGAGCCTAATATGATTTTTTTGTTTGTTTGTTTTGCTTTTAACCAAATATGGGCAATTTATGGGGATAATTGGATCTATAATATAGGTTTGCTTATGCTTGTGTTAGTTTTTGTGTATTGTAATTATATCATGAATGTCCTGATCCTATATATGGAATTCTACCTTTTATTTTTATTTTTATATAATTGTTAACTGAAATTGGATGGAATTAGGTTTGTGTATTAGAATATATCCTTTACTGATTCTTATGGTATGGGATTAGATTCTGATAAATTTAGTTTTCTCATAACTTAAGGATCAATTTATAAATGGGATTTTTACATGTAGGCACATACACTCTCTTACTTCTTTTTCTTTTAATCCTTGCCTACTATTAATTTGCATTGGTCTATAATTCATTTTTTATGCTAAATCATATACTGTAGTCCTTCGTGCTGCTGCCTGATTTTGTTTGTTTTGTTCAACCCTTGCTCATTTTATTTACTAGACATATGAGGCTGTAACATGGTTATTGGGTCATTTTAAATCTTGAAGTCTATGGTGGTTGATGGAAATAATAATGGAAAAAGCATAACAGTAGACTGCATTCAAAATATTTCCCTTAGTTTTAAGGTCTTTACATTATTTATTTCTTCCTCCTTCAACTCAATTTTTTAAAGATCTTTTTATGACATCATTTGTTTTTCATAAATGAATGTTTTAGTTGCCTAACATTTTTCCGTTTGATTATTTGCTTAAGATGATATGATGTTTCTTCTATTTAACAATTTGCTTTATTTGTTAGTTTTTTCTTTGAATTTTTGTATTTTTCCTTTTCTCTGGTTTTTTCCTTTCTACTCTTTTGCTTTGCATTAGTATATGCCTCACTTATTCTGTAAAGTTATTAAGTCTGGCCCTTCGAACAGTATCCTGGTAATGCTTCATTTAATAAATGCCTGCACGTTTTATTTGCTGCAAATATGAGATTTTAACATTGGCATATTTTCTTTTTAAATAATGAAATCTCATGGAAATTGCATGACAGTATAGGTATTAGAGAAGGATGAATAATTTTGCATAGATTTGGTTCTATAAAAGTTATTCTCTTATGCTAATCCTTGTACTGCCCTTGGCTTTCCTCAATGATAAGTGGGTTGTCACTTTTTGACAGCATGATTCATCATGGTTTTCTATGTGCAAGGGTTCTGGCTTTGGTTATTCCAAGCATGGGGAATCTTCAACATCGTCAGTTGCTTTTCAGGTGAATTGATGAACCTTGCGATGACTTCTATGCTTTTTTTCCTATTCCTGATCTAATTTATTCTAGAGGGACTCTGATATTTAAAGTTTGTGCATTTTGGGTTTTGATTTTAAAAGAAATTACTGCGGAAGGCTTGCATCCAGGGTGAAGAATTATTCTCATACCACCCTGAGCTGGGCAATGACTGAGTTCTCTGTTTCGATTCGAGAAATCCAGGAGAAATACAAGGTAGGGTACTTATTAAAAATGTCAGTATGTTGCCAAGGTTACTATTACACTAAATGGTGCATATTTTCATATATAAATCTATATTTTTCATGTTCAATAAAGATTTTGAAAGCATGTGGAAGTGAAGTTGCAGTTGTCATGTTTAATTTATGAGCGTTGTGATATTGATAGTCTACATGGTAGTTTGCTGGTGTAAGATGATGTGTTTGGCTAATTATGCTTGTTGTTCAACATATGTTGTGCCAAGATGGCAAATTACTGGATTGGCGACTACAGAAGCAACATTGGCAAACACATTCCAATGTTAATATAGTTATGACATGGGTTGTGCTGTTAGTTACCATGTGAATATTTTTTAGGCTTTTCTTTTTACCTGATTGGCCAACTAGGGATATTTCTAATTATTTTCCTATCAAATGATGGAACTGATATAAAAAGAGGATGTGTATCTACTTGGTGGGTCAATAACTGAACTGCACAATTCTCTTGTATGCTTCTCTATGCAAAATCTGTGGTTTTTTTAGAGGCTATGATTGATCTATACTCACATGTATCTAGTCAACTTCTCTGATGAAGGTCTGTCTTAGACTGAATCCGACTTTTCACTTACGATTTTCAGAACCACAGGTTCCATTTTGGTGTTACATCTATGAGGAAGGTGACAGTTAGTTGGGCATCCTGATCCATAAGATTTCTGAACTGTTTGAGATCTATAGTTTCAGTCTTTCCTGGGACTGTAAATTTGAGTTCGCAACTTCAGAGTCACGAATTAGTAATCAATTACTAAGCGAGGAGTCAGGTCTGGGAAGTATAGCTTCCTGGTATAAACTTTGTCCCATTTAAATGAGTCTATCCTATTTCAGGACAATCTTTGAATAATTAGAGTCCTTGTTAGGTTGTATGAAGTACCTTCATGTTGGGTAGCTCGTTTGTGATATTTGGAGTTCTGATGTTTGTCACCAATGGTCATGCAATATGTTCAATTCTTGTGAATCTGTGTTGAACTGCTCCCTAGATTTGCCTTTTTCCGGATGAGATTAATGTAGATAATCAGAATTCTTAATTCATGTCTCTGATAATGATTTCATACGCTTCTTGTATGCTAGGGTTGGGATGATCCTTATGTTGCAACAGGTTTGGTTCCTCACCAAAATTTACCATCCTAACATTGACAAGGTTTGATATGCCTACTCCCAGTAATTAATCTTCTTAGGTTTCAGGCTCATGTTTCTTACTTCTTATAGAATGAGTGTCTGGATGCAGCTTGGAAGGATATGCCTCGATATCCTAAAGGACAAATGGAGTCCTGCTATGCAGATTTATACTGTACTATCAAGGTAAAATGGTGGTTACTAGTGATTTTATAATGAACAATTTCCTCTCCATAGAAGATTTATATAGCGTCAAATGCCTTGTGAAATGCTGACAAGTGTAGTACATATTCTCTTCAACCAAGTAAGAGAAAACTGGCTGATTAAATATAAGGATTTTTTTTGAAGTAAAAGAGATTTTTATTTCTAATATTTTGGTGATGTCATTATTGTATGTATGTTATAATATAAATGTATAACACTTGAGTTACTTTCTGTGTTCTAGTATTCAAGCCCTATTGAGTGCTCCTAACCCAGACGACCCCCTCTCTGAAAACATTGCAAAGCATTGGAAAACAAATGAGGCTAAAGCTGTTGAAACATGTACTGTTAGTTGTAGTTGTGGTTAATGTTTTGCTGAATATGGTGACATCACAGAATTACGTATAATAAGTTACTATGTTATATTGACGGGGTTGTGTTTTCTGTGAACCATGCAGCGAAGGAATGGACCCGTTTATATGCCAGTGGTGCATAACAAAGTTGTGGAAACTGGAATCTCTGCCAAAATAACAATATATGCAGTGTATTCTCAAAGCATACTCACTGATCATTGTATCCTGACTTCCAAACCTTGATGTTGAAATTGTATAATGAGATAAGATAGAATGGCTTACTTTGGGCTGTCTGTTAATATGGTGGCATTTATGTTCTATGTCATGCACAGACCCTTCTCCAGTTCAACAAATGCAGTTAATAATTTCTTGGGGATTTCGCAAGCATCCTCTGTTCTTGGTGGTTTCTTAGCCGACGCATATCTTGGTCGGTATTGGACTATTGCTATTTTTACCACTATCTATCTTGCGGTGAGTACAGAATAGACTAATCATTTCTGTTGTGAAATAATTACTTACTAATACCTGTGGGCTGTTTGTTACTGTAGTACGTAAATTTTTATAGTAGTACAATCCACAAGTATTTAATTAATTAGCTCTTCTCAAGGGTTTGACAGGAGTAACCTTATGTTCTACGATGAACATTTTAGTGCCAAACCAAGATCATTGTGATCAGTTTGCGCTGCTTTTAGGAAATTGTGAACCTGCAAAACCATGGCAAATGTTTTACCTCTATACATTCCTCTACATTACCGGTTTTGGAGCCGCAGGTATAAGGCCTTGCGTCTTTTCTTTTGGGGCTGATCAGTTTGATGAGAGAAGCAAAGATTACAAGTCCCATCTCGACAGGTTTTTTAACTTTTTCTACCTTTCTGTCACTGTTGGTGCTATTGTGGCCTTTACTGCCCTTGTCTACATTCAAATGAAACACATCTGCCTTTGGTTCCCTCGCCATAGCCATAGGCATCTCAAACATGGTCTTCTTTCTTGGTACTCCTTTATACCGACACAGGTTGCCTGGGGGAAGCCCTCTCACCCGTGTTGCACAAATCCTGGTTGCTGCCTTTCGAAAGAGAAATGTCTTCTTTGATACCAGTGAATTAATAGGCCTATACGAGCTTATGGGGAAAAGGTCTGTAGTAAAGGGCAGTGGCAATATACCTCACTCTGATGATTTCAGGTAAGGCCCTCTTTTTATGTCTTGTTATTTTACAATCAGTCACAAAATCTTATGCAAATATAACTCAGTATTTCTTTCCATAGCTTTTCAAAATATACTTGGCAATTGCTTATCTGTTCATTATTTTGGAGAACTGTTATTTATTGATGCACGTGTCGTGTGTGTGCACCTGTCTTGAAACATTGTGAGAGTTCTAGTAAGTTGTTAGTAAATAGTTGTAGTTTAGTGGTGGTGTGCTTATAAGCTTTCTCAGAAAGTTTAGTGTTGCCCAACTCAGAGAAATGCGAACGAATTTTACCAAGGTTTTTATCTGCGTAAGTTGTAGTTATTGTATTTGCAGTATACTGGAGTTCAATGTGTCAGCAGTAAATGGTTATCAGTTATATGTTTTGAGAATTCCTGAATTTTTTTTTTATAGTTGATTTACATTGTTTGTCAACATTGTTTTCTTCTATAGTTATTATCTGTGTTTACTTTTTGTGAAAATGAAACCACTTAAAGATTAATTGATTATGTTCTTTTGATTTCAGTACTCGTAACATTTCTTACATTCTCATCCAGCTCAACCAATGGGTCCAGAGGACTTGACTTGGAGAATAGTGTGTTGTTATCCTCCCATTTACTGCTATCATCGACATCCATGGGTATTATTTCCGTGCTACGTTTACGGAAGACAAGGGACAAAATTATGAAGTGTACTCTCTCTATATATGTATATATATACTTTGATTGAAGAACTGTGGTAGCTTTAGATGGTTAATTGTAAAGATAATGAATAATTATGTAGTGGATGATTTTATTAAGTTAATAATATTTTAGTTTTTTATATTTTTGCCATTATTTGCTATTGGGAAATTGAGCCATCCAGGTACACAAAAAGAATGTCAAATTTTGATTTGGCAACAATATAATTCGTTACCAAAGCATTGGACAGGTTTTAATATAGCAATAAATTTTTGTATATTTAGCAACAAATTTTCGTTGCTAATGACATTAAAAATATAATATTTGGCAACGAAAAATTAACTTAATAACAATGGATATGATATTGTTGCTAATACTAAAATAAAGGGCCACATTTTTTATCGTTGCAAATCATATCAACTTTCGTTGCATATATAAAGAAACGACAACATATAATGTCGTTTCTAATCGACGACTTGCGTTGCTATTGAAAAATAACCAGCAACAAACATTTTCGTTGCTGATTCAGCATAATGTTGTTTCCAAATAATATAATCAGCAACGAAAATCGTTGCTAAAAAGTTTGCATTCCGCAACGAAAGCAAGCTTAGGCAACGATTTTCATAATCTAATGCAACGAAAAATGTCGTTGCAAAATGGTGTCAATTGCAAAAAAAATGCATGGTCGTTGCAAAAAAAAAAGAGTTCATTTCGTTGCCAATTTGCATGCTTTTGCAACGAAATGAGGTTTTTAGCAACGAAATTTTAATTATTTTGTAACAATACATTTTGTTGCTAAATGATCGATGTATCTGTGACACTCCCAAATCCGGATACTTCGATTCCACAGAATTTGGTGTTCACTGTACAAATATCATCTATCTATCTACCCATAATAAATGTAAACCATGCAATAGATATAAATAAAATCTTCTCCTTTAAAGGATTACAACATACGAATAATAAATACAATCCCAAGTTAACTAACCTTAAAATATCTGTGCGGAATTCTAAACAAATAAGTCTTAAACATCAATCATAACCCAAGTCTTAACATAAATACATCATCAATTTAAAAATAACAAGTCTTCATCACTTGCTAACTTTGCCCTTGCCCTTACTAGTGGAAGGTTCATCACTTCGTTCATTCTTAACTGCAATGTTATTATTAAGCAAAAGTGAGCACTAATGCCCACAAGTATAATAATGAAACAACAGCATAATAACATGCGAATAATCAAAAACATCTGAATAAAGCTCAACTTTTGAATCAAGAATAAATAACAAGAATCAAAAGAATACTGAGGGTCATAAGACCTTGAACTATGTCCTAGGTTAACAAGGGTTATACTTGAAACCTTTAACAGTCATAAGACTATGGACCTTCTTCTCGTACTTAGGGGGATCAGCCCTTAGTACCATACTGTGCACAATATCTTAACGCTAACACATAAGGAAATCCCTTTTACAGGGTTGTTCATCTCAGTTTGACATTCGAGTCCGCACCAAAGGAAGTTTGGTTTGGATAATTCAATAAGGGTTCTGAAATTTAGAACGTTCATCAACTAAGGACTAGTTGAATCAATAAGGTTCAGTAGTCTAATAATGTTCAACAATAATTGATATTCGATTTGAATAATAATATCAAAAGTATACAATAGGACAATTATTGTATAACTGAATCATGCTTTGAAGGATAATCAATCTTAATATAATAATTTGAACTTGAATAATAGTAATGATAATTACTCAAGGTAAACAATAATCTTGAACAATAATGACAAGTAGAGTTAGGAAACTTGCTCAAATTTAAGAGTTTAAGTTTAGAAAACTTGCTCGATGTAAAAGTAGAGTTAAGAAACTTGTCTCGCTTGTAGATTACACTTTAACTAACTCGTTCTTTGAATTAAAATCCTACATACCATTCACATACACAATACCAGTTAATTATAACTTAACTAATCATTATAAACTCTTTCTCTTTGTCTACTTTAATTATTGACTAAACTTAGCCAAATTATCACTTTGTCACATAATTTGTACTTCATGAATTATCAAACTAATTATGTAATTAATAATTCAACTCACATGTAATTATGTTATTTACATGATAAACATCTATTTTAATATCTCATAATGCCTCTAACATGATTACATGTTCAATACATTAAGTTACTAACATATTGCTAGACTTAACATTTAAAAAAATATAACATTTTCTGAAGTTTCTAGAGAGTGGCGCTGCGGCGCCACGTTTGTATTAGCTCTTGGCGCTGCGGGGCCATGGCGCTGCGGCCTGGTACTTGGCGCTGCGGCGCTGTGGCGTTGCGGCGCGAGAAATGAACTGGTAGCCGGCGCTGCGGCGGGTTGTACCAGACACAGAAATGGCAGTTCGCGAAAAATCGCAGAACATGCCAATTTCTCCCAATTTCTTATTTTCTACTCGAAATTAGACACACATGCTATAATTCATATATAATCACTACCCAACCTTTGAAGAGTGATTTTTACCCATCTAAACACTTAACAACAGATTTAAATCATGTAAAATTGGAATGTTCTTGATGTTCTTGAAGTTTAGAAAACTTTACATGAAAATTGTCTCTACGGATTCGTTATAACACCGAATCCGTTCATTTAAACTCCGGTCTCTCCGTATTGACATGCTCAATAATATAAGGGTGTAAAATTTATGAAAACATTTATGTTTGACATACTAAAATCACGTATAAGGCCTTAAGGCCATAAACTATACTCTGTGATTTTGTAAAACATATATACGACATGTTTTCATGACACTGATGATATGGTTTGTGAAATATATATAAGTAAACATGATTTGATATGTCATAACACACATACAACCCATAATCATTACTCCTAAATCAATTACAGAGGTTTAAAAACCAAAAACTATCAAAGCCATTTTCATAAAAACTAAAATACGTAAAATAAGAATTGGGAAGGAGTAGATTACCTGTAGAGTATAATTTAATAGACTAAGACACTTTCTTCAATCACTGATTTTCTCACAAATTACTCTGACTCTCAGTATTCTCCAGACTTAACAAAAATGACAATGGAAGAAGAATGCGTAGAAAATATGAACTGAGCCTTTAAGCGCAGAGTTGTGGTCAGTTACTCCATACGTGGTTTAACTGGCCCAACTCCCCTTAAGGCATCATTTGGCTAGCCACATGAATAAGTCTTCTCATTATTTTAATAAAACTTTTATAATATAGTTTAAATCATGTCACACTCCTTATAAAATAAATCTAATATTTTATTTAATTTACTTTAAATAAAATATAACAATCTCTCATAAATTCACCTAGTCACATAATTAAATATCTCATTAATAAATAATGTCAATTTATTAAATCTCTAATTAATTATTAAATTAATTAAATAACATAAAGCTTAATTAAATATTTCATTTAATTCAATAAGCTCACATAATCACATACTTGAATAATAAAAATTCTCTACATTAATTTAATAAATGTAACACATATAATTAAATTAATCTACCATAATTGCATCAATTAATTATTAAATCTAATAATTAAATCGTCGAAAAATATTTATTTAATTCAATAAATATTAAAATAATTTACAAAATTCTCGTTCGTCACATCTTTCCCCCCTCAAAAGGATTCTGTCCCCAGAATCACGACTCAATAAACTCGACCCGTTACATTCTCCCCCCTTACAAAGATTCTGTCCCCAGAATCGCTTAAACATAATTAAGTAAACAAATGAGGGTAATTCTTCATCATATTCTCTTCGAGTTCTCACGTAGCTTCTTTAGCGTTGTGGTTCCTCCAAATTACCTTAACAGAAGGTATACCTTTATTTTTGAGAACTTGTTCTTTTCGGTCGACAATTTGGACAGGAATTTCTTCGTAAGATAAGTCTTTCTCAAAATACAGGGGTTCGTATTCAATTACATGCTTGTAATCAGGTTTGTAGGGTCGTAACACAGACACATGGAAGACGTTGTGGATATTCTCGAGTGCTGGAGGTAAGGCTACCTCATACGCAACTTCACCGATTCTTCTCAGTACTTCAAAGGGTCCAATGAATCTTGGGCTCAATTTCCCTTTCTTTCCGAACCTGATCTTCCTCTTCCAAGGAGAGACCTTTAAGAAAACATAACTACCTGATTCAAACTCGATATTTTTACGATGTGGATCAGCGTATTTCTTCTGTCGATCTTGAGCTGCTACCAGTCGTGCTCGGATCACTTTGACTATTTCTGCCGTCTGCTGTACCAATTCTGGTCCTAGCAATTGTCTTTCACCAACTTCATCCCAGTAAAGTGGAGTTCTGCACTTTCTGCCGTATAATGCTTCATAAGGCGACATGCCAATACTAGCGTGGTAACTGTTGTTGCAGCCGAACTCCACAAGCGGTAGGTGATCATCCCAATTTCCTTTAAAATCCATCACACAGGCTCTTAGCATATCTTCTAACGTTTAAATTGTTCTCTCGCTCTGTCCGTCTGTTTGAGGGTGATAAGATGTACTCATTCGCAATTGCGTACCCATACATTCCTGAAGACGTTTCCAGAAATTTGATGTGAAGCGCGGATCCCTATCTAAAACAATTGATACCAGAACTCCGTGCCGCGAAACAATTTCTTTCACGTAAAGCCTTGCCAACTGATCCAAGTTGAATCTGATTTTGATAGGAAGGAAGTGTGCAGACTTCGTCAATCAGTCAACGATAACCCATACTGCGTCGTAGCCTTTCTGAGTCGTCGGAAGGCTAACCACGAAGTCCATTGTAATATGTTCCCATTTTCATTCTGGGATCTCTAACGGTTGAAGTAAACCACTTGGTCTCTGATGTTCTGCTTTTACTTTCTGACAGGTTAGACACTTAGCAACACATTCTGCAACATCACGTTTTAAATTCGGCCACCAAAAATGTTGTCGAAGATCTTGGTACATCTTTGTACTACCAGGGTGAATCGAATATCTTGAACTATGAGCCTCGCTCAGAATTTCTTCCTTAATCTCTTGTACTGGCGGTACCCAAATTCTATTCTCAAATCTCAGTATTCCTTCCTTATCTATCTTAAATCTTGGATCGGTTCCTTCAGATATCTTCTTTGTCACCTTTTTGCATTCATCATCCTGAAGCTGAGCTTCCTTCACTTTGTCTAGTAGAGTTTTACCAGATTGCATCTGAAATAGTTGCTCATCAATCTCCATAGGATACTTCACTTTCAACTCCAGTTTCTCCATTTCTATAATTAGCTCCTCCTGAGCAGTTAACATCATCAATTTCTCACGACCCTTTCTACTTAAGGCGTCGGCAACCACATTAGCCTTACCCGGATGGTATAAAATCTCACAGTCATAATCCTTGATTAATTCCAACCATCTTCTTTGACGCATATTCAAATCTTTCTGTGTAAAAATATATTTCAGACTCTTGTGGTCCGTATATATTTCACACTTCTCCCCGTATAGATAGTGCCTCCAAATTTTTAAAGCAAAAACAACTGCAGCTAACTCCAAATTATGGGTCGGGTAACCCTTCTCGTAATCCTTCAACTGCCGTGATGCATACGCAATGACTTTACCGTTTTGCATAAGCACACAGCTAAGTCCTTTATGCGACGCATCGCTAAAAACAACAAAATTTTCTGTATCATCCGGAAGGGATAACACAGGTGCCGTACTCAATCTCTTCTTTAATTCTTGAAAGCTCTCTTTACACTTCTCCGTCCAAACAAATTTCACAGCTTTTCGAGTTAAATTCGTTAACGGAGTTGCGATCTTGGAAAAGTCTTGAATAAACCTTCTATAATATCCTGCCAATCCAAGAAAACTTCTTACTTCCGACGGCGTTCTCGGCTGATCCCAGTTAATCACGGCTTCGACTTTTGATGGATCTACTGAAATTCCGTTTTTATCGATCACATGACCAAGAAATTGCACTCGTTCAATCCAAAATTTGCATTTCGAAAACTTAGCATACAACTTCTCCCTTCGCAATACTTCCAGCGTTAACCTCAAATGTTCTTCGTGTTCTTCTTTGGTTTTTGAATATACCAAAATATCGTCTATAAACACCACCACGAATTTGTCCAAAAATGGCTTGAACACACCATTCATTAGTCCCATAAATGTTGCAGGAGCATTCGTTAGACCAAACGACATTACTAAGAATTCGTAGTGACCATACCGTGTTCTGAACGCTGTCTTCAGTACATCTTCTGGTCTCACCTTCAGTTGGAGGTAACCACTCCTCAAGTCAATCTTTGAAAAGTATCTTGCTCCCTTCAGTTGATTAAATAGGTCGTCGATCCTCGGTAATGGATATCTATTTTTAATCGTGACCTTATTCAGTTCTCTATAGTCAATGCAGAGTCGCATCGATCCATCCTTCTTTTTCACAAACAACACCGACGCTCCCCATGGCGATACGCTCGGTTGTATGTACTTCTTGTCCAGCAATTCTTGTAATTGTACCATTAATTCCTTCATCTCTACCGGTGCCATTCGGTATGGTGCCTTCGATATTGGAGCGGTTCCGGGTGCCAAATCGATTACAAAATCTACCTCCCTATCCGGTGAAAGTCCTGGCAAATCGTCTTGAAATACGTTAACGAAGTCCCTCACGATCGGTATCTCCTCTACCTTCGGATTCTCTTTTCGACTGTCGACTATGTAAGCTAAATATCCTACACAGCCTTGTCTTAACAACTTCCTGGCTTGCATCATCGTCAGACAACTCGCTTGTCTAGGCGACTTGCTACCATAAAATACAACCTTTGACGGAGTCATAAGGTTAATACGCTTCTTTTGGCAATCAATTACAGCCCTATGATTGGATAACCAATCCATTCCCAAAATAACGTCAAATTCCCCAAGTCGAATAGGGATAAGATCTACTTTCATGATATTACCCTTAATATCCACTGTACAATTCTTAAACACGTATTTAATAGGGATTATCTCTCTATTCGTAATTTCTATATTCATAAGATATTCCAACTCATCCATAAGCAAATCTAAACTATTAGCAAAGTCTTCGGATATAAAAGAACAAGTAGCGCCCGAATCAAATAAAACGTAAGCATTAACTTCATTGATCGAAATGATACCTGATACCACCTCACGAGACTAGATTGCATCCTGTACCGTCATATTGAAAGTTCTGGCGGTTGGTCGATTTGTTGTAGGTGGTCCGGTGATGGTTAAGGTATTTCCACTGTTATTTCCCCGGTTACCTCCTGATACAGCTCCTCCTGACCCCTTCTTAGGACAATCTCTTGCTAAATGATCTTTTGAACCACAGTTGAAACAAGCACCCTTCTTTGAGTTTGGACAGTTTGGTGCTATGTGGCCTTCCTGACCATAATTGTAGCACACTCTTTTTCCTTTCATACAAACTCCTAGATGTGCTTTCCCGCAAGTCGGGCATGCTTCTATCTTCTTCTTCTGCCCTACGTGTTGACTTCCAGCTGACGAGTTATCCGTCCACTTCTTCTTCTGATTATTATTATTTCTAGTGCTACTCCCACCAGTCTTGTTATTACCTTCATTCTCACTCTTCTTCTTCTTCTGTTCTTGGTTGTACTTAGTCACTGCATCACTTCCTCCTTCCGCGAGGATGGCCTTTTCCAAAACTCCTGCAAATGTGTTTAGTTGAAACATTGATATCTTGCTGTACACCCAAGGCTTTACTCCTTGTTCGAATCTTCTGGCCTTTCTCTCGTCAGTGTGTACTTGGTACGGGGCAAACCTTGCCAACTCATCGAATCTAGCTGCGTATTCAGGTACGCTCATGTTTTCCTGCTTCAGTTCCAGAAATTGAACCTCCATCTGATTCTGTGAACTAGTTGGGAAGTACATTTCGAAAAACATCTCTTTGAATCTCTCCCACGTAATTACACCTTCACCTCCTCGCATTTTGTTTGCCTGCCACTAGTAGCTAGCCTCAGATTTCAACATAAATGTCGCAAAAGCGGTCTTCTGATCTTCTCGAACCCTAGCAACGTCAAAAACCTTCTCCATTTCCATCACCCACGTTTGAGCCTCGATTGGGTTTCTGGAACCTTTAAACTCTGGCGGTCCCACCGCCTTGAAGTCTTTAAACGTTGTGTTCGGCATAGCTTGCAGTTGATTATTCATGACTCTAGTCAGTAAGTTAACCAACTGTTGCACTGGATTAACGTTGGCATTATTGTTATTATTGGTAGACTCTTCTTGAGCCGGTTGACGCTGTTATCTTCTCCCTGGCGGCATTTTTCTGTTAAATAAACGTTTATTAGAACTTTATTTATTCCTCTGAAATAGTTAAGGCATTACTCAACAATTTAACATATTACTTAACACATCATCTTAAACAACTTGATATCTTTTCATTCAAATAAAAAGTTTTAACATTAAACTATAGCATAACTGCTATTTACATCATCTATCCTGGAATAAAGAATCCACAGGATTTAAAACATTAACATATTCCTTCGTTCATAAACACAACGGAATTTACATATAAAAACTAATTAAGTCTTTCACATAATAAGCGGATTCTATTCCTGTCTACCAAGGTGCTGAACAGCCTTGCTACGCTCCTCATTCATGATACGAGACATCGTCCTGCGATCCAGCATATACGACGGAAGTCCTTCAAACTGAATGGGGTACCTCAAAACTCGATCTTGGGCTTCCTCCATTGCATGACTAAGTGTAGAGTATGTCTCTTCAAGCTTTGCCTTCTTTGCACGACTATCATCTTCTGCACGATCAGCTCGACGTGATTCTTTTACCCATCCATCCTCTGTTATGTTCAGTCTTTCGGAGGTTTCCTTCAGTTTCTTCTTCAGCTTCTCTATCTCCTCAGTCTTATCTTCGGTATGACCCTTCTCATGGACCAAATCCCATTCTACATTTGCCAGTCGAGCGTAAAGAGTTGAAATCTCCTCCTCATTCTGCTCGAGAGTAGTCTGCTGAACAGTCGCTCGCTCAGTCAAATCCCGAACCTCGTCTTGTAACTCCACGTTACGGTCGTATAACGTGTCATACATCTCAGCATCAACGGTGTACCGTGGTAGCTCCTCTTCTTCCTCTTCCTCATCAAACTCCTCCTCAGGATCAGTCTCAGGTTCATGCTCCTGACCAACAATGGTGATCAATGGAGATGATACCCTCTGCACCAGCTGCTCGCTAACGACATGAATGTCTCGGGGTTCCTCCTCAGTAGGTACTATAGGTACTCAGGTTCCTTCCTCCCTAGCTTGTCTAGCTTTTCCAACATTCGACATACTGACAACAAAATTTTAAGTTTTAGTTACTAAGTCGTACTATCTAACGCATACTTAACAAATAAACACATAAAGTATTTTATTATTTTCAATGAATTACAAAAATTCATTTCTTCGAACTCGATAAGAGTTTTCAATTACTATCTTCTTCTATAAGGCTACTACCTAAGGTTGTTTCCCCCATCTAAGGTTCATAACATATAGCTCTGATACCAACTTATGACACCCCCAAATCCGGATACTTTGATTCCACGGGATTTGGTGTTCACTGTACAAATATCATCTATCTATCTACCCATAATAAATGTAAACCATGCAATAGATAGAAATAAAATCTTCTCCTTTAAAGGATTACAACATACGAATAATAAATACAATCCCAGGTTAACTAACCTTAAAATATCTGTGCGGAATTCTAAACAAATAAGTCTTAAACATCAATCATAACCCAAGTCTTAACATAAATACATCATCAATTTAAAAATAACAAGTCTTCATCACTTGCTAACTTTGCCATTGCCCTTACTAGTGGAAGGTTCATCACTTCGTTCATTCTTAACTGCAATGTTATTATTAAGCAAGAGTGAGCACTAATGCCATCAAGTATAATAATGAAACAACAGTATAATAACATGCGAATAATCAAAAACATCTGAATAAAGCTCAACTTTTGAATCAAGAATAAATAACAAGAATCAAAAGAATACTGAGGGTCATAAGACCTTGAACTATGTCCTAGGTTAACAAGGGTTATACTTGAAACCTTTAACAGTCATAAGACTATGGACCTTCTTCTCGTACTTAGGGGGATCAGCCCTTAGTACCATACTGTGCACAATATCTTAACGCTAACGCATAAGGAAATCCCTTTTACAGGGTTGTTCATCTCAGTTTGACATTCGAGTCCGCACCAAAGGAAGTTTGGTTTGGATAATTCAATAAGGGTTCTGAAATTTAGAACGTTCATCAACTAAGGACTAGTTGAATCAATAAGGTTCAGTAGTCTAATAATGTTCAACAATAATTGATATTCGATTTGAATAATAATCTCAAAAGTATACAATAGGACAATTATTGTATAACTGAATCATGCTTTGAAGGATAATCAATCTTAATATAATAATTTGAACTTGAGTAATAGTAATGATAATTACTCAAGGTAAACAATAATCTTGAACAATAATGACAAGTAGAGTTAGGAAACTTGCCCAAATTTAAGAGTTTAAGTTTAGGAAACTTGCTCGATGTAAAAGTAGAGTTAAGAAACTTGCCTCGCTTGTAGATTACACTTTAACTAACTCGTTCTTTGAATTAAAATCCTACATACCATTCAAATACACAATGCCAGTTAATTATAACTTAACTAATCATTATAAACACTTTCTCTTTGTCTACTTTAATTATTGACTAAACTTAGTCAAATTATCACTTTGTCACATAATTTGTACTTCATGAATTATCAAACTAATTATGTAATTAATAATTCAACTCACATGTAATTATGTTATTTACATGATAAACATCTATTTTAATATCTCATAATGCCTCTAACATGATTACATGTTCAATACATTAAGTTACTAACATATTGCTAGACTTAACATTTAAAAAAATATAACATTTTCTGAAGTTTCTGGGGAGTGGCGCTGCGGTGCCACGTTTGTACTGGCTCTTGGCGCTGCGGCGCCATGGCGCTGCGGCGCGAGAAATGAACTGGTAGCCGGCGCTGCGGCGCGGCGTACCAGACACAGAAATGGCAGTTCGCGAAAAATCGCAGAACATGCCAATTTCTCCCAATTTCTTATTTTCTACTCGAAATTAGACATACCCACATGCTATAATTCATATATACTCACTACCCAACCTTTGAAGAGTGATTTTTACCCATCTAAACACTTAACAACATATTTAAATCATGTAAAATTGGAATGTTCTTGATGTTCTTGAAGTTTAGAAAACTTTACATGAAAATTGTCCCTACGGATTCGTTATAACACCGAATCCGTTCATTTAAACTCCGGTCTCTCCGTATTGACATGCTCAATAATATAAAGGTGTAAAATTTATGAAAACATTTATGTTTGACATACTAAAATCACGTATAAGGCCTTAAGGCCATAAACTATACTCTGTGATTTTGTAAAACATATATACGACATGTTTTCATGACACTGATGATATGGTTTGTGAAATATATATAAGTAAACATGATTTGATATGTCATAACACACATACAACCCATAATCATTACTCCTAAATCAATTACAGAGGTTTAAAAACCAAAAACTATCAAAGCCATTTTCATAAAAACTAAAATACGTAAAATAAGAATTGGGAAGGAGTAGATTACCTGTAGAGTATAATTTAATAGACTAAGACACTTTCTTCAATCACTGATTTTCTCACAAATTACTCTGACTCTCAGTATTCTCCAGACTTAACAAAAATGACAATGGAAGAAGAATGCGTAGAAAATATGAACTGAGCCTTTAAGCGCAGAGTTGTGGTCAGTTACTCCATACGTGGTTTAACTGGCCCAACTCCCCTTAAGGCATCATTTGGCTAGCCACATGAATAAGTTTTCTCATTATTTTAATAAAACTTTTATAATATAGTTTAAATCATGTCACACTTCTTATAAAATAAATCTAATATTTTATTTAATTTACTTTAAATAAAATATAACAATCTCTCATAAATTCACCTAGTCACATAATTAAATATCTCATTAATAAATAATGTCAATTTATTAAATCTCTAATTAATTATTAAATTAATTAAATAACATAAAGCTTAATTAAATATTTCATTTAATTCAATAAGCTCACATAATCACATACTTGAATAATAAAAATTCTCTACATTAATTTAATAAATGTAACACATATAATTAAATTAATCTACCACAATTACATCAATTAATTATTAAATCTAATAATTAAATCGTCGAAAAATATTTATTTAATTCAATAAATACTAAAATAATTTACAAAATTCTCGTTCGTCACAGTATCTGTACGAAAGCCAAAATTCGTTGCAAAATGTATTACTTTTGGCAACGAAAAAAATACGTTTGTTGCAGAACAATTAGCAACGCTCATTGCGCAACGAAAGACGCAACGACAGTAAAGTCGTTGCCAAATACCTTTAGCAACGAAAATCGGTTGTTGCTAAAGCCCCATTTTTTGTAGTGAAACGTGGAAAATTAAAGTTTTAAAAATTTTACAAACTATATACCTGGATCATCCTTTATGCACAATTATTAATTAAACGAAAAAGATAAAGAATAAGAATCATACCCTTGAAGATACAAGCTTCCTCAAGTACAAGTTCACCTCCAATCTTTTTCGCGTTCAACTTGAATCCACCGGGTTTGGTTCCTTCCTTTGATCAACGTTAGCCACCCAAGTGTTTGGCCTCTAGAGGTGATCCACCAAGGAAGAAGAAAGATTCAAGAAGATGGGTGGTTGGCTAAATCCTAGTTTCTATCTCTATAGAAAAAGAACGTACTCTCCAACTATTAGAATTGCGTATCACTGATATATGATATAAGACTCCCCTTATAAAGATATCAGGTAACCCTATTAAAATAAGGTATTATTTATTTAATTAAACTCTTTTAATTAAATGGGCTCCCTTGTAACGATCGAGAAATTCGGATCATTTGTAAAATATTTGAAAGAATTATATAATGAATAAAATAATATTATTTATTATTATATGTGTTAATAAGATGTATGTCGTTCTATAACCTAGAAACACCAGAATATCGTAGTATTTGAACCACGTGAATGAATTAAAGTGTTTGAATTTCCAAGACGAAAATAAATGTTTTCCGAGAAAGTTGACGAAAAACACTATTCACTGTTTATCGCTCGGGAATTATTTTTGAACTTCCAAAAAATACGTAACGTTAGAATATCGAAGCGAGATAGATTATGTAATAATAATCTAAGTATGAAAAATGCAATAATTTGCATGCGGCCTTAAATTGAGAATGTATGTATTAAAACCTAATGAAATGAATTAACGTAACATGGTATAAAATATAAGTCTATAAGCTTAAAGGTGTGAACCTATGTGGGATTTATACTAAGCCCAAGTGATTTATTATAATGCAAGCCCAACAAGGAGCCCAACAAGGAATTAGCTAGATTAATTAGTCAAACCTAAGCCCAAAGGATGGTCCAATGGGTAAAGCAATGATCCATGGTGCAACCCAAAGGATGGTGAACTTGGAGAGCAAGACCTTTATGTGGTGAGCAAGAAAAATGAGTGATAAACAAGATTACTTAGGGCTTAAGTTAGGAATAGTAAGGAGGTTAGTTGAGGAGGTGGGTTGCCTAATGACCTAATTGCCCTAACCTTGAAAGTTCTATAAATAGCAAGCCCTTTAATTCATTTGAGGTTTGTTATTTCATCCAACAAACTCTCTCTCAAACAACTTATTTGTTAGAGCCAATAAGCACTTTGAAGTTTAATTTTCCTTTGCTAGATTTACAAGAGAAGAGAAGTACAAGTAGTCTTCAAAGGTAATTCATATTATCTCTTCTATCTCTATTATACTAGGATGATAAGAGAAGTGTAATCTAATGAAGTTAGATACTAAGAACATGTCATAAGTCATTGATGAATGAACTTAAGCCGAATAAGTTGAATAAGCAACTTGAACCTAATAAGTTGATGAACTTGTGAAGAACTTGCCATATGTTGTCATATGATGTTAGTATGTTCAAAATAGTTTGAAAACGTTGATTGATGGACTTAAGTTCATAGTAAGTCGTAAGCATGAGAATTTGTAGTTAATAAGATGAATAAGTCATTGACTTATGAGAATAAGTCAAAACCTACTTTGATAATAAGTAACTTGAAATGTCTATATGTTGATTAAAATTCACCTAGAATGATTAGTAATGAGGTTTCGCCGGAATTTACACGATTGGACGATAATTGTCGAATTCGTGAAATTCTCGGAATGGAAGTCGTATTTTGTGTTTGAAGTCGTAAACGTTGGTTTTCGATGGAGACAAGTCATATTTGGCATTATAGAGTTGTTGTGACGAACGAGATTTTTGTAATTTAATTCTTAATATTTATTGAATTAAATTAATATTTTCGATGATTTAATGATTACATTAAATAATTAATTGATTCAATGGTGATAGATTAATTTAATGATATGTGTTATATTTATTAAATTAATGTAGAGAATTTTATTATTCAAAGTATGTAATTATGTGAGTTTATTAAATTAAAAAAAATATTTAATAAGCCTAATATTATTTTACAATTAATGAGAAAATTAATTATATGACTATATGAATTAATGAGAAATTATTAATGAGAAATTATTATATTTTATTCAAATTAAATTAAATAATATATTTGAGTTATTGTATAATTGGGTGTGACACGAATTAAACTATAGTATAAGAGATGTATTAAATTAAATAGGAATGAGTCTTTTACAGCTAGCCAAACATGGCCTTAGTGGGAGTTAAGGACAGTTAACCCATGATGGGTAACTGACCTCCACATTGCGTCAGTTCTTTATTTTATACGTCTTCTTTATTTCATTTTTTCTAAGTTTGAAAAATAGTTATACAGAATTAGAGAATTTTCAGAGAGAATTCAGAGGATTTTTGTGAGAAACTCTGTGATTGAAGAAACTTTTGAAAAAGGGTTTTTGTCTCTACTCATTCACACTTAGGGTAATCTCCTCCTTCCCAAATTTTAAATTCACGTAGTTTAAGTTTTCATAAAAATGGCTTCACGTTTTGTTAAAAACTCTGTGAATGGGAAAATGGTATGATTATGGGTTTGTGTATGTGTTAAGATATATCATATCGTATTTGATTATATATATTGTATACACCATATCATCAGTTTCATGAAAATACATCGTATATTATTGCTTCAAAATTTACAGAGAATGGAATATGGTCATATGGCCCTTATACGTGATTTTAATATGTCAAACATAAATTGTTTTGTAAAATTTCCACTTGTATATAATTATGCATGCTAAAATGAAGAAGACGAAACTTGAATGGATGGATTTGGTGTTATAACGAATCCGTAGTGGTAATTTTTATGTTTTGTGTTCAAAGCCTTTAAGAACATCAAGAATAATGAAAATTACATGTTTTAATTCAGTGATTATGTGTTTTAATTGGTTAGAATCATTCTATAAAGGTTGGGTAATGATTATGTACGAATTCTAGTATATGGGTATATTTAAATTAATTAATTTAGTAACCATGTAATGATAAATTCGCCTGATTCGGTGTTCTTCGCGAACTGGAAATTCAGAAACTGGAGTGTCGCGTCGCGGCGCCAACTCCAAGCCTAAAACTCGCGCCACAGCGCCGTAGAGCCAAGTTTCAAGCTGCAGCACCATGGCGCCGCAGCGCGAAGACCAAGTATAACTGTGGCGCCGCAGCGCCACTTAGTAGAATGTCCAGAAATGCAATTTTTAGTATTCAAGTATAGAAATGTGATGGTAACTTATCCTAAAGAACATAAAAATATGTTAGGAGTATAGTGAGATATTAAAATAGATTATTAACATATCAATAACATAATTGCATGTGGATTGAATTATTGAGTGCATAATGAGCTTATTATTCGTGAAATGTTATTACGTGACAATAAGTGTGATAATTTGACTAAGTATAGTCATAACCAAAGTTTAGACAAGAGAATGAACTTGTGAGCACTAGTTACATTATAATTAACTATAGTTGTGAATGGAAATGATATGTAGGATTAAATTCAAGGAACGTGTTTAATTAGCGTGTAATCTACGCACGAGGCAAGTTTCCTAACCCTGCTTGTTACCATTATTCAAGTCATTCTCATTATTATTCGTCAACTTCAATTGTTATATTAAAGATTAATTATCTTTTCAAGGTATGATTCTGTTATACAATAATTGTTCTATTGTATACATAGTGAGATTATTATTCAATTTAATTACCATTTATTGTAGAACCTTGTTAGACTAGTGAACCCTCATTTGATTCAACTAGTCCACAGTTGATGAACGTTCTAAATTTCAGAACACTTATTGATTTATCCAAACCAAACTTCCTTTGGTGCAGATTCTAATGTCAAACTGAGATGAACAACCCTGTATAGGGATTACTTATGCGTTAGCGTTAAGCTATTGTGCACAGTATGGTACTAAGGGCTGATCCCCCTAAGTACGAGTAGAAAGGTCTATAGTCTTATGACTGTTAAAAGCTTCAAGTACTACCCTTCATAACTTAGGACATAGTTCAAGGTGATATGACCCTCAGAAATCTTTTGAATTCTTGTTATTTATTCTTGATTCAAAAGTTGAGCTTTTATTTCAGATGTCTTAGATTCACTCGCATGTTATTATATATTGTTATTTTATTTTATACTTGTGGAATCATGCTCACTCTTGCGTAATAATAACATTGCAGTTAATAACGAAAGGTACGATGAGCCTTCTACTAGCAAAGGCAAGGGCAAAGCTAATAAGTGATGAAGACTTGTTATTAAATTTTAAGAATGTTATTGTAAAGACTTGATGTTGTTTAAGACTTAATTGTTTATGTTTCCGCACAGATGTTTAAGGTTAGTTTAACCTGGGATTGTATTTATTATTCAGATGTTGTGACCCCATAAGGGGAGGGTTTTATTTCTAGCTATTGCATGGTTTGCATTTATTATGGGTAGATAGATAGATGATATTTGTACAGTGAACACCAAATCCCGTAGAATTTGAATACCCGGTATTGGGGGTGTCACAGGTTGGTATCAAAGCTGTAGGTTATGAACCTTAGGTGGGGGAACAACCTTAGGTAGTAGCCTTATAGAAAGAACATAGTGATGGAAAACTCTTATCGAGTTTTAAGAAATGAATTTCTGTAATTCATTGAAGATAATAAAAGACTTTATGTGCTTATGTGTTAAATTATGTGCTCACTAGTACGACTTAGTAACTAAAACTTGAAATTATGTTGTCAGGATGTCGGATGTTGGAGGAACTAGTCGAGCTGGGGAGGAGGAACCCCGGGTACCTACAGTACCTACAGAGGAGGAGCCCCGAGACATTCATGTCGTTAGGGAACAGTTGGTACAGAGAGGGTCATCTCCATTGATCACTGTTGTTGATCAGGATCATGAACCTGAGACTGATCTTGAGGAGGATCCGGAGAAGGAAGATGAAGAGGAAAAAGAGGAGTTTCCACCACACTCCATTGATGTTGAGATGTACGATGCGTTATACGACAGTAACGTAGAGTTACGAGATAATGTCCAGAATCTGACTGAGCGGGCGATCATTCAGTAGATTACTCTCGAGCAGAAGAAGAGGGAAATTGAGACTTTTCACTCACGACTAGGAAATGTAGAATGGGATTTGGTCCACGAGAAGGGTCAAACCGAGGATAAGACCGAGGAGATAGAGAAGTTGAAGAAGGAACTGAAGGAAAGATATGAAAGGCTGATCATAGTAGAGGAGGGCTGGGTAAGAGAGTCACATCGTGCTGACCTTGCGGAAGAGGATGGCCGTGCAAAGAAGGCTAAGCTTGGGGAGACGTACTCTACACTTAATAAGGCAATGGATGAGGCCCATGATCAAGTTTTGAGGTACCCAATCCAGTTCGAAGGGCTACCATCGTACATGCTGGACCGCAGGACGATGTCTCGCATCATGGAAGAGGAGCGTAGCAAGGCTATTCAGCGCCTTGACAGATAGTGATAGAATTTGTTTAATTATGTGATAAACTTATCTAGTATTTAGATGTAAATTCCGATGTGGTTATGAACAAAGGGATATTTTTAATATTTTAAATCATGTGGATTCTTTATCTCAGGATAATGGATGTAAATACCAGTAATGCTATCGTTTGATTTTGAACTTTTGATTTGAATGAATATATATCAAGTTGTTTGAGATAATGTGTTAAATAATTATATTAAATTGTTGAGTTAAGTCTTAACTATTTAGAGAATTTAATAGAGATTTAATAAGCATATATTTAAAAAGAAATATGTCGCCAAGAAGAAGACAATAACGTCAACCAGCTCAAGAAGGATCTACAAATAACAACAATAACGCCAATGCTAATCATGTTCAACAATTGGTTAACTTACTAGCTGGAGCAATGAATAATCAACCTTAAACTCCACCAAATACTACGTTTAAGGATTTCAAGGCGGTGGGATCGCCAGAGTTTAAAGGTTCCATGAACCCGATCGCGGCTCAAATGTGGGTTATGGAAATGGAAAAGGTTTTTGATGTTCTAGAGTTAGAGAAGGCCAGAAGACCGCTTTCACAACGTTTATGCTGAAGTCTGAAGCCAGTTACTGGTGGTAAGCAAACAAGGTCCGTGGAGGTGAAGGTGTGATTACTTGGGAGAGATTCAAAGAGATGTTTTTCGAGATGTATTTCCCGACCAGCTCGCAGAACCAAATAGAGGTTCAATTTCTGGAGTTGAAGCAGGGGAATATGTCCTTACCTGATTATGCGGCTAGATTCAATGAGTTGGCGAGGTTTGCCCCGTATCAAGTACACACGGATGAGAGAAAAGCAAGAAGATTTGAACAAGGGTTGAAGCCTTGGGTGTATAACAAAGTATCAATGTTTCAGTTAAACACTTTTCCTAGAGTACTGGAAAAGGCCATCCTCGCTAAAAGTGGTAGCGATGCGGTGAACAAGTACAATCAGGATCAGAAGAAGAAGAAGACTGAAAGTGAAGGAAATAATAAGACTAGTGGAAGTGGCACATGAGGTGGTAATTTTAATCAGAAGAAGATGTGGAATGACAACTCATCATCGGGGAGTCAGCAAGGAGGTCAGAAAAAGAGGATTGAAACATGCCCGACCAGCGGTAAAGCTCATCTGGGGGTTTATATGAAAGGAAAACGGGTGTGCTACAATTGTGGTCAGGAGGGCCACATAGCACCTAACTGTCCTAACCCAAAGAAGGGTGCCTGCTTCACTTGTGGTTTAAAGGATCACTTGGCAAGAGACTGTCCTAAGAAGGGATCTGGAGGGGAAGGATCAGGAGGAAACAAGGGAAATAGCAGTGGAAACGCCTTGACTATCACTGGACCAACCGCAACCAACCGACAGACCGCCAGGACTTTCAACATGACGGTGTAGGATGCAGTTCAGTCTCGTGATGTGGTGTCAGCTATCATTCCGATCAATAAAATTAATGCTTATATATTATTTTATTTGGGTGCTACTTGTTCCTTTATATCCGATGACTTTGCTAAGAATTTAGATTTGCCTAAGGATGAGTTGGATTACCCCATGAACATAGAAATTATGAATAGAGAAATAATCCCTGTTAAGTACGTATATAAGAACTGTAGAGTGGATATTAAGGGTAATATCATGAATGCAGATCTTATCCCTATTCGACTTGGGAAATTTGACGTTATTTTGGGAATGGACTGGTTATTCAATTACGGGGCTGTAATTAATTGCCAAAAGAAGCATATTAACCTTATGACTCCGTCAAAGGTTGTGTTTTATGGTAACAAGTTGCCTAGACAAGCGAGTTATCTGACGATGATTTAGGCCAGGAAGTTGTTAAGACAGGGGTGTGTAGGATATTTAGCTTACATAGTCGACAGTCGTAAAGAGAACTCGAAAGTGGAGGAAATACTGGTAGTGAGAGATTTCGTTGATGTCTTTACAAACGATTTGTCAGGCCTTCTGCCAGATAGAGAAGTTGATTTTGTGATCGATTTGGCGCCAGGAACGGCTCCAATATCGAAGGCACCGTACTAATGGCACCGGTAGAAATGAAAGAATTAATGGTACAACTATAAAAATTAATGGACAAGAAGTACATTCAACCGAGGGTATCGCCGTGGGGAGCGCCGGTATTGTTTGTGAAAATGAAGGACGGAACGATGCGGCTCTGCATTGACTACAGAGAATTGAATAAGGTCACTATTAAGAATAGATATCCATTATCGAGGATTGATGATCTGTTTGATGCATTGAAGAGAGCGAAATACTTTTCCAAGATAGATTTGAGAAGTGGGTACCATCAACTGAAGGTGAGACCAGAGGATGTACCGAAGACAGCGTTCAGAACACGATATGGTCACTACGAATTTTTGGTTTTGTCGTTTGGTCTAACGAATGCTCCTGCATTATTTGTGGGATTAATGAATGGTGTGTTCAAACCGTTTTTGGACAAGTTCGTAGTGGTATTTATAGATGATATTTTGGTATACTCAAAAACCAAGGAAGAACATGAAAAGCATTTGAGATTAACGTTTGAAGTATTAAGAAAGGAGAAGTTGTATGCCAAGTTTTCGAAATGCAAATTTTGGATCGAGCGGGTGCAATTTCTTGGTCACGTGATCGATAAAAATGAAATTTTAGTAGATCCATCCAAAGTTGAAGCCGTGATTAACTGGGATCAGCCAAGGATGCCGTCGAAAGTACGATGTTTTCTTGGATTGACAAGATATTACAAAAGGTTCATTCAAGACTTTTCCAAGATCGCAACTCCGTTAACGAATTTAACTCGAAAAGCTGTGAAATTTTTTTGGACGGAGAAGTGTGAGGAAAGCTTTCAAGAATTGAAGAAGAGGTTGAGTACAACACCTGTGTTGTGTCTTCCAGACGATACAAGAAATTTTGTTGTTTATAGTGATGCGTCGCATAAAGGACTTGGCTACGTGCTGATGCAAAATGATAAAGTCATTGCGTATGCATCACGACAATTGAAGGATTACGAGAAGGGATATCCGACCCACGACTTGGAGTTAGCTGTAATAGTTTTTTCTTTGAAAATTTGGAGGCACTATCTTTACGGGGAGAAGTGTGAAATACATACAGACCACAAGAGTCTGAAATATATTTTTACACAGAAGGATTCGAATATGCGTCAAAGAAGGTGGTTGGAATTAATTAAGGACTACGACTGTGAGATTTTATACCATCCGGGTAAGGCAAATGTCGTTGTCGACGCCTTAAGTAGAAAGGGTCGGGAGAAGTTGATGATGTTGACCTCTCAGGAGGAGCTAATTTCAGAAATGGAGAAACTGGAGTTGGAAGTGAAGTATCCTATTGAAATTGATGAGAAGCTATTTCAAATGCAATCTGGTACAACCCTACTGGATAAAGTTAAGGAGGCTCAACTTCAGGACGATGAATGCAAAAAGGTGATAAGGAAGATATCTGAAGGAACCAAACCAAGATTTAAGATAGATAAGGAAGGAATACCGAGATTTGAGAGTAGAATTTGGGTACCGCCAGTACTAGACATTAAGGAAGACATTTTGAGTGAGGCTCATAGCTCACGATATTCAATTCACCCTAGTAGTACCAAGATGTAACAAGATCTTCGACAACATTTCTGGTGGCCAAATTTGAAACGTGATGTTGCAGAATGTATTGCCAAGTGTCTGACCTGTCAGAAAGTGAAAGCAGAACATCAGAGACCAAGTGGGTTGCTACAACCGTTGGAGATCCCAGAATGGAAATGGGAACATATTACAATGGACTTCGTGGTTGGCCTTCCGACGACTCAGAAAGGCTACGACGCAGTATGGGTTATCGTTGACCGACTGACGAAATCCACACACTTCCTTCCGATAAAAATCAGATTCAACTTAGATCAGTTGACAAGGTTATATGTAAAAGAGATTGTTTCGAGGCACAGAGTGCCTGTTTTAATTGTTTCTGATAGGGATCCGCGCTTTACATCGAACTTCTGGAAATGTCTGCAGGAATGCATGGGTACGCAATTGCTGATGAGTACGGCATATCACCCTCAAACAGATGGACAGAGCGAAAGAATGATTCAGACATTAGAAGATATGCTAAGAGCTTGTGTGATGAACTTTAAAGGAAATTGGGACGATCACACCGCTTGTAGAGTTCGGCTACAATAACAGTTACCACGCTAGTATTGGCATGCCACCTTATGAAGCGTTATACGGCAGAAAGTGCAGAACTCCGCTTTACTGGGATGAAGTTGGTGAACGACAGTTGCTAGGGCCAAAATTGGTACAACAGACAGCAGAAATAGTCAAAGTAATCTGAACACGACTGGTAGCAGCTCAAGATAGGCAGAAGAAATACGCCGATCCACATCATAAAAATGTTGAGTTTGAAGCCCTGCATTTTGAAAAAGACTTATCTTACGAAGAAATTCCTGTTCAAATTGTCGACAGAAAAGAACAAGTTCTCAAAAATAAAGTAATACCTTCTGTAAAGGTAATTTGGAGTAACCACAACGCTGAAGAAGCTACGTGGGAACTCGAAGAGAATATGATGAAAAATTATCCTCATTTATTTACTTAAATTATGTGTAAGAGATTCTAGGGACATAATCTTTGTAAGGGGGGGGGAGAATGTAACGGGTTAAATTTATTGAGTCGTGATTCCGGGGACATAATCCTTTTAAGGGGGGAAAGATGTGACGAACAAGATTTTTACAATTTAATTCTTAATATTTATTGAATTAAATTAATATTTTTGATGATTTAATGATTAGATTAAATAATTAATTGATGCAATGGTGATATATTAATTTAATGATATGTGTTATATTTATTAAATTAATGTAGATAATTTTATTATTCAAAGTATGTAATTATGTGAGTTTATTAAATTAAAAGAAATATTTAATAAGCCAAATATTATTTTATAATTAAGGAGAAAATTAATTATATGACTATGTGAATTAATGAGAAATTATTATATTTTATTCAAATTAAATAATATATTTGAGTTATTATATAATTGGGTGCGACACGAATTAAACTATAGTATAAGAGATGTATTAAATTAAATATGAATGAGTCTTTTAAAGCTAGCCAAACATGGCCTTAGTGGGAGTTATGGACAGTTAACCCATGATGGATAACTGACCTCCACATCGCGTCAGTTCTTTATTTTATACGTCTTCTTTATTTCATTTTTTCCAAGTCTGAAAAATAGTTAAAAAGAATTAGAGAATTTTCAGAGAGAATTCAGAGGATTTTTGTGAGAAACTCTGTGATTGAAGAAGCTTTTGAAAAAGGGTTTTTATCTCTACTCATTCACACTCAGGGTAATCTTCTCCTTCCCAAATTTTAAATTCACGTTGTTTAAGTTTTCATAAAAATGGCTTCACGTTTTGTTAAAAACTCTGTGAATGGGAAAATGGTATGATTATGGGTTTGTGTATGTGTTAAGATATATCATATCGTATTTGATTATATATATTGTATACACCATATCATCAGTTTCATGAAAATACATCGTATATTATTGCTTCAAAATTTACAGAGTATGGAATATGGCCATATGGCCCTTATACGTGATTTTAATATGTCAAACATAAATTGTTTTGTAAAATTTCCACTTGTATATAATTATGCATGCTAAAATGAAGAAGACGAAACTTGAATGGATGGATTTTGTGTTATAATGAATCCGTAGTGGTAATTTTTATGTTTTGTGTTCAAAACCTTCAAGAACATCAAGAACAGTGAAAATTACATGTTTTAATTCAGTGATTACGGGTTTTAATTTGTTAGAATCATTCTATAAAGGTTGGGTAACGATTATGTACGAATTCTAGTATATGGGTATGTTTAAATCAATGAATTTAGTAACCATGTAATGATAAATTCGCTTGATTCTGTGTTCTTCGCGCACTGGAAATTCAGAAACTGGAGTGTCGCGTCGCGGCGCCAACTCCAGACCTAAAACTCGCGCCGCAGTGCCACCGCTCCGCAGCGCCACTGCGCCGCAGCGCCAAGTCTCAAGCCGCAGCGCTACGGCGCCGCAGCGCGAAGACCAAGTATAACTGTGGCGCCGCAGCGCCACTTAGCAGAATGTCCAGAAATGCAATTTTTAGTATTCAAGTATAGAAATGTGATGGTAGCTTAACATAATGAACATAAAAATATGTTAGGAGTATAGTGAGATATTAAAACAAATTATTAACATATCAATAACATAATTGCATGTGGATTGAATTATTAAGTGCATAATGAGCGTATTATTCGTGAAATGTTATTACGTGACAATAAGTGTGATAATTTGACTAAGTATAGTCATAACCAAAGTTTAGACAAGAGAATGAACTTGTGAGGACTAGTTACATTATAATTAACTATAGTTGTGAATGAAAATGATTTGTAGGATTAAATTCAAGGAACATGTTTAATTAACGTGTAATCTAAGCACGAGGCAAGTTTCCTAACCTTGATTGTTACCATTATTCAAGTCATTCTCATTATTATTAATCAAGTTCAATTGTTATATTAAAGATTAATTATCTTTTCAAAGTATAATTTTGTTATACAATAATTGTTCTATTGTATACATATTGAGATTATTAATCAATTTAATTACCATTTATTGTTGAACCTTGTTAGACTAGTGAACCCTCATTTGATTCAACTAGTCCATAGTTGATGAACGTTCTAAATTTCAGAACCCTTATTGATTTATCCAAACCAAACTTCCTTTGGTGCAGACTCTAATATCAAACTGAGATGAACAACCCTGTATAGGGATTACTTATGCGTTAGCGTTAAGATATTGTGCACAGTATGGTACTAAGGGCTGATCCCCCTAAGTACGAGTAGAAATATCCATACTCTTATGACTGTTAAAAGTTTCAAGTACTACCCTTGATAACCTAGGACATAGTTCAAGGTCTTATGACCCTCATAAATCTTTTGAATTCTTGTTATTTATTCTTGATTCAAAAGTTGAGCTTTTATTTCAGATGTCTTAGATTCACTCGCATGTTATTATATATTGTTATTTTATTTTATACTTGTGGAATCATGCTCACTCTTGCGTAATAATAACATTGCAGTTAATAACGAAAGGTACGATGAGCCTTCTACTAGCAAAGGCAAGGGCAAAGCTAATAAGTGATGAAGACTTGTTATTAAGTTTTAAGAATGTTATTGTAAAGACTTGATGTTGTTTAAGACTTAATTGTTTATGTTTCTGCACAGATGTCTAAGGTTAGTTTAACCTGAGATTATATTTATTATTCAGATGTTGTGAACCCATAAGGGGAGTATTTTATTTCTATCTATTGCATGGTTTGTATTTGTTATGGGTAGATAGATAGATGATATTTGTACAGTGAACACCAAATCCCGTGGAATTTAAATACTCGGATTTGGTGGTGTCATAGTTGCGGACTCGAAAATGGCTGGATTCTGACTTAGAACGAAGAAACGAGCGTTGAACGTTCACAAACGTTTATCGTTTTCGTTAAATTGGACTAATAGGTGAAATTTTAGCAAACGAAATAAAATAAATAAAATTCTTACGTAAACACATAAGGTACATAATTTGTGACCCATAGGCTCTTGAACGAGTCAATTCGGACTTATAACGAATAAGTTACGAGTCCGGGAATCTCAACTTTTAAAAAATCTGTCCAAAGTTTCTGTGACACAGAGTCCGCGCCGCGGCACGACTCCAAGTCATTTAGCCGGCGCCGCAGCGCCAAAGTGACCTTAGTCCCCTGCAAACTCGCGCCGCAGCGCGACCAGTAACAAAGGGACTTGCGCCGCAGCGCCGAGTCCGATTTCTGGGCAACAATAGGTGACGCCACAGCGCGACACCAAGTGTAATAGCCGGCGCCGCAGCGCCAGCCTCAAGACCTAGACAATAAAGAATGTTTACAGGATGAGCATGGATGGTAATGAATGAACACTTGATTAAGGATCTTAAAGAAACATTGTTAAGATATATTAAACCTTAAGTATGCACACTTAGGGTTAAGATTAAGTTAATTACTTCTGAACGGAAGAATGGCGTAATGGAAAGCCGGAACCTATAATAACAAATCTAATACATATTTAGATTGAGAAGAAGGGTAAGATTCTTTAGGAACCATGTGTGATCATTCATGACCTAATGTGCTATGTGATGTTATTATCTAATGTAAAGACCTTAAAGACGTAAAGTGCACGTGTTATATCTATTGGCAGACACTAAAGGCAAGTACTCTAACCCTTGTTCCAGTTCGATCTGGAAAAGTAATTGTGATTCATGTATTCTTCGCATGAGTTAATATCTGAGGAAGTCAAAGCCAATCCTTTCGGCTGGATGTATGCTATGTTATTCTATCAATTGTTGATAAGGATTTACCAAACTAATATTGTTATGGTTTTCAAAAGTAGACTGAATATGTTAAACTATTTTATCGTCAAACGACAGGCACGTGAGGTTTCCACAACTTAAACGTATACACGTTTAATAAATGTAGTGTTGATCAACATAGAGTATTATAGGCTGATCACGTAGACATGCTCGTAAGCTATGCTGGACTTACAGACTTCGTGCAGGGATGTCCTTTTCAAAGTACTTATGAAATGCTTACGGTCTTGAACCGAAATTGATGTTTTACTGAATATTATTGTTATAAAACGTTTTGAATGAAAAGAAGTGCTATTTTTGAATTATCGATAGTACTTCGTAACTATTGTTCAATATTGAAGATATACAATTCCTATGTTTCAACCATGCTATTTTCCTAGAATTGTTGTATTTGCTGAGCTAGTTAGGCTCATTCTTGCTTGAACCATATGAATGCAGCTAAGACCGAACGTACCGATGGATCCGGCAAGGATAAAGGGAAGGTGAAGGCAAACCCGTAGATTACATATGTAATAGTATAGGTTTTGTAAGGAATAATATTGATATTATGACAAAGACAATGTATTGGTTGTGAAGAACCTGTGGAATATAAATATTCTTTTGATATATATATATATATATATATATATATATATATATATATATATATATATATATATATATAAGACATATCCATTCTTTTGAGGCATTTCAATTGAATGTTTATGTGAACTGTAGCACCGTGTAGCACCATCTGTTGAGTTGGAAGATACCCGAATTTGGGGGCGTCAGAGGTTGGTATCAAAGCCTTAGGTTATAAAAATTAAGGGGGGAAATAAAACCTTAAGTTATAACCTTAAGAAGAGTCAAAGAATAAAAGATGGAAGTTAACATTATAAAAATGCATTATATATGTTATGTGTTTTTATTATTCTACTAACGAGTACTAATCAAAATTTTGTGTTGTTGTAGATGTCAGGAGAAAATAGAGACATACAGGTAGTCAGTGAAGAATCGGTTAATCAGGTAGAGATTATACCGAGTCCCATAGCGGCAGATCCCGAGATTGTGGTGGTTGAGTCTGGAGACTCAGAAAGTTTAGATCTCATGTCAGTATTTGATGGCACGATAGAAGAAGAAGTGGAAGCAGTGTCCTTCAACCCAGTAGCTATAGCAGCGGAGACGGCCCCGGGGGAGTCAATGATGTCCTTATTCATGTCAGTGATAGATAGGAACATCCACTACTGCCAGGAGGTTAAGGAGCTGAAGGCAGAGCTCCAAGATGTTATAGAGGATAAGATGGACGTGGAGTCCATGTGAGAGCAGGAACATGATGAAAGAGTTTTGTCCAAGGACAAGGTCCATGGGTTGAAACAGGAGGTCTTTGAGCTCAGGGAGGAGCTAAAGACCAAGAAGCAGAAGATAGGGAGAATGTTTTATATCCATAGGAATTCTCATGAGGATTTCCAGTTGTAGGTAGCTGGTTATCCCTTAGAGACAGGGCAGACACGACATACTATCAGCCGTGATATTATTGTCGGTCTTTCCAAGGCAGATTTTGAAAATGCCTTAAGGCAAATGTAATCTAGTAGTGGCTAGAGTAGTTAGATATGTACATATTTTTGTATCTAGTAGTGACGTAAAACCCTCTTTTGTATAATCAAGGGTAGTCTTTTGTAAATCCCAATTTTTGGAAAGCAATGGCGAAAAAGTAATGTATTAGGTTTAGGCTGTGTTATGTAATCGATGTAGTATTATACTACAATGAATTAATATAAGTTTCTTTTTCCGAAAAATATTGAGTAACGAATGTTTAAGTTATTGTTTAACATTGAATAATAACTAACTGGCAGGAAATGAATAATAACGAAATATTGTTCATTGTAACAACAAAATGCCGCCAAGAAGAGTACCACGTAACCAAGGTGTGAACACGAATCAATAAGAGGGAGGTCCGGTTAACCCCATGCAGGAATTTTTGAACCTTTTAACCGCAACTTTTAATCAAACTGGGGCTAATATCCCCGTAAATCCTGGTGTAGTACGAGCTACTACATTCAAGGACTTTAAGAGTGTGGGTCCGCAGGAGTTCAAAGGAACTACGGACCCTATCGAAGCCCAAACGTGGGTGAAGGAGATCGAGAAGGCATTTGTGATAGCAAATGTCGACGAGGCCCAAAAGGTTGCCTTTTCAACCTACATGATGAAGGGAGAGGCCAACTTTTGGTGGGAGGCCAATCAGGCTAGGGCCGGAATAGATGTGATAATGTGGGTGAGGTTCAAGGAAATATTTTATGAGAACTATTTTCCCACGAGCATGCAAGGAAGGATGGAGATGCGATTTTTGGAGTTGAAGCAAGGGGACATAACGGTTCCCCAATATGCTACCAAGTTTAATGAACTGGCAAGGTTCGCTCCACACCAAGTGGTTACCAAGGTGAGGAAAGCTCGACGGTTCGAGTAGGGCTTAAAACCCTAGCTTTATAACTATATCTCTGTATTCCAAAGTACTTCCTTTGAAATCGTTTTAGAGAAGGCAATAATTGCCGAAGGTGGTAGCGAGGCGTTGAGCCAATACCACAAGGACAAGAAAATCAAGGGGAAGGTGGATGGGGGAATAAAAGTTGAAGGTGCCAGCGGGAGTGGCGAGGGTTATAAGAGGAAGATAGTTAGCTCTGGGAATACCAGAATGAAACAAGGAGACCCTAAGAGGAGGATGGAGGCCTGCAAGACCTGTGGGAGGACTCATTTAGGAGTCTGTCTCAAAGGTAAGGCCGTGTGTTATAACTGCGGACAGGAGGGGCATATTGCGCCAAACTGTCCAAGACCGAAGAAGAATCATGGATGCTTTGTATGTGGATCAACTGACCACATGGCAAAGAACTGCCCAAAGAAGGGGACAGACGGGAATAGGGGTACCAATAGTGGTAAGTTAACTATTGGGGGTCCAGTGCAGCCAGGTAGGCCGATGGCCCGTACCTTTAATATGACCGTCCAAGACGCAATGGCCTCGGGGGATGTAGTCGCAGGTATTATTTCGACCAACGACTTAAATGCATACGTGTTGTTTGACCCGGGTGCTACTTGTTCGTTTATAGCATGTGATTTTGCTAGACGATTAGGATTACTTCTCGAAAAATTACCTATACCTTTAAATATTAAGGTATCAAACGAAGAGATAATCCATGTTGAGGATATTCATAGGAGTTGTTGCGTAGACATTCGAGGTTGTAAATTATCGGTAGATCTGATACCTATAAAGTTAGGAGAATTTAACGTAATCCTCGAAATGGATTGGTTGATTAATCACGAGGCAATTATAGATTATCAAAAGAAATGTGTTAATATTAAAACATTAAAACAATCTCATGTAATATTTTACGGGAATAAATCGTCGGGACGTTCGTGTTGTCTTACCATGACACAAACTAGGAAATTATTGAGGAAGGGGTGTGTAGGCTATTTGTGTCATGTGGTTGATACCCAGAGTGTAACAACCCGAAATTTTGGATTATCCAGAATTTAGGTTTAAAGAATTAGTAATTAATAAAATAAATTTTTATTAATACTATTCTGTGCTATGTGGTTATTAATCGTTTTATAACCTAGAATGATTATTAATTGGGAGGATTCTGGCTACGAGCTAGATTGAACGAGTAAGAATTTTCAAGACGAAAATAAAATTTTTCCGGGAACAAAATATTTCCGGGGAAAAAGACGAAATAGGCACTATTCATCTGAGAATTCCTAGGGGTTAGAGTTTAAATAACCTAAGCCTTTTCGAGAGTTCGGTATGTCGAAATGACATTTCATCGAAAGATTTGACGATAATATATCGTGAAAAGTTAAGTAAGCCGATAAAAGTTTTTCTCGAAAAACGTGCAGAAATCGGATGAAATAAAAATGACGAAAAGTACCGCTGTGTACTTTTCATTCATTTAGCTACGTTAGGGAAAAACGTGAAGGAAAACGCTTGACGCCAAAATGTGTTTTTCAGTTTTTCAAAAATCCGAAGAATACGTAAAAGTTAATCGGTAAAGGAAAGACGAAATATCCAAAAATATTTAGATTCCGAGAATCACAGTTTTCGAACTGTTGGACGAATTCCGAATTACGGAAGCACGAAGCTTCCAAGGGAAGCTAGCTAAGGAGGTGGGGTGGCCACTTGGCCACCAAGTAAACTTGGTGGCTAAGTTATGAATAGTAAGGAGGTTAGGGTGGCAAAATGACTAAAATGCCCCTAGCCTTGGTTTTCTATATAAACAAGCTTAAGCTCATTTGTTTGATTGAAAATTCAACCAACACTTGAGAGAGAAAGAGAGAGAGACTTCGGATGGGAGAGGAAGAGAAAGAGAATGAGGAAAAGCTAGCTTGAATGCACGCTTTGTCCGACGGAAGGAGATTAAAGAAGAACAGTAATCCAAACACTAGTTCTTGTAAATTTTTCTTTAAGTTTTCATGTTCAAAAACATAACTTAATGAAGATAAGAAGTAGATTAAGTTAGAAATAATTTCATATTGTTGAAATCGTAAGAAAATGAAGAAATAAAAATAAGAAATTTAGTTTATAAATTTCTTAAGCAAGTATAAGATTCGTAAGGATTTTGAGCGATCCGAATGAATATTATGAACGAGTAGGTAAATTAACTAAGGAATGGTGTTCTATAACATCAAATTCTAAGAAAAAGTGAAATAGTAATCCAAAATATCGATTAAAAATGAAGAACGAACGAAGAACGCAAAGAACACGCGAAGAACACGTAGAATGTTGTTGATGGACAAATTTAAAACCGTCGTAGTGTAAATGTTGTTGATGTACAAATTTAAAACCATCGTAGTGTAAATGTTGTTGATGGACAAGTTTAAAACCATCGTGTATAAGTTAGTTGCTTCTTGCTTGGTTAGGAGCGTTAGAAACATTCATGAAGAACGGATTAAAATTGAGCTATAACGAAGTTATGGCAAAATTTTCGTAAAAGACAAACGAGAATTTGAAAGTTAGTAAATGAACCGGAACATGTAGGGTTTCATAAGAATGTAAGATAACGTAGAAAATGTGAGTCATGGATTCAAGAACGAATGAGTTCTGAGTTCGGATGACCGAATTACGGACGAACGAGTGAAGAACGTTAAAAGCGTAAAATGAACGAAGAGTGAGGATTAAGCCAATTGAATAGCACATTAACGAGTTTAGATTGAATTTCTGCTCGATGGGTGTTAAAGTACGTGAGATAACGAAGAGAATGGCTTTGGAACGACCTCGTTCTGAGTTATAACGAAGGAGTTATAAGATCGCAAAGTACGCGTCTCAAACTTGATTTAAAACTTAGAAAATTTTTCTAGGGTTTTGGCTCGGCGCCGCAGCGCCGAGAAGTTGCGCCGCAGCATGAGCTCGGGCCTGAGGTACTGTTAATTGGTGCCGCAACGAGAGAGATAACAAAGGGTTTGGCACCGCAGTGCCAGACCAAGGAAGAAGGAGACGAAGGTCGCACCGCAGCGCGAGAAAGAGAGGAAAGGCATGGCGCCGCAGCGCTAGTGCAGGGCAATACCCAAAAATGAGATCTTAATTGCTCAAATTCTCGGGGGATGTGCAAGAAAGAAGTATGAACATAATGTTCAACTAATGTAACACTTAGTCAAGTGTTTTAAACCTTTAATAAAGGTTGAATGAAAAGATTAAACGAGATTTAAAAGATAAAGAATGTAAACGCAAGATTATGTAACCGATATCCGGGGATCGTAGTCACGATGAATGAACGTGAGGGATTACTATGATTGTGATTCCTTAGACGTTGAGTGACGAAGGTAATGAATAACATTTTGATGTTATGTTGTGGTAATGAGAGATAAGTGTAAAGCGTATAGACGCTATGAACGCAACGTTGTTGCTATAAACGATCGGTCTTAGCATACAACGGACCGTATGGCTTCGACATTAAGAAAGAATAATGAACATGGGGTTCATGGGATGGATAATGATGAATGCGATTGAAACCTTGAGTGAAGGTTGAATGAGAGAGTAAGAGACGAGCAACGTGAACGTTGAATACGTAAACGATGTAAAATACATTTTGATATATTGCAAATCATTTTTGTCTAGCCGAAGTAATTAGCATAGACATATGAATAATAGTATTTGTTGTTAAAACTCATTGGTTCCATCGTTTGATCCAATGTTTTTCAAGAAAATAAAAGTGTAAACATCAGCACGAAGTCAATAAATTTCGAAAGTCTAGCATAGCTAGTAGATTTAGAATACCTATGCTTCCACCATCAACTCCACTTTCTATAATGATCCATTGCTTAATAGGTCTATCTATTCCTATCATCCTCAATACTCCATTCACACTTATATATACCCAGTTCGTCAAACTTACCACACGTTATGAGTTCAGGAACTTGCCACAATCATACGAGTTTAAGAACTTATCCTAGTCAGACCATAGGCGTCCATTCGCTGAGGGGTTCAAAAATATACCATATAATTATGAGTCACGAACCTACCATAAGTATGAGTTTTAAGAACTCGCACTTAACCTTATAATATTCTCTAACTATACTCTACCTATCTGTTATACACATGAGAGAAGAATAACCTTCTCAACAGGCATATAGCAAATAGCGCGACACAAACATTCCAATGATTATCAATGTGATAAACTGAGTGCAAGCACAAAACCCTCGCCCATACAAAGATTTATACAACTCAGTCATCACATGAGTCCTCAATTGAAATCCCACCTAACTCTATCTTACTCTTAACTTGCTCTTTGATCGATACGAATTTCTCGTATCACATTATCTATAACTCCTCATGAGTTATCTCGTACTTTTTCATAATACATCATCTTCATAGCATCAAGCTATAATCATTTAAACATTACAAACCATCTTCCTTTTATAACTTAAATAGATCACGTCGTGATCTTAATCTATAATCATCTCATTTATAAAAAAAATTCTTAACTCGTGATCTTGGCTTTTTTTTTACTCCTATTTCTTATCTTTATATCTCTTAGATTTTTCTTTAAATCTTCTTGTTTATATAACAATTCTTACTTTAAGAACTTTCAACTTCATTTACATCGCTTCAAATTTCACTCAAGTTACACAATTTCATCACACGTGTCCATTTTCTACACTTGGTACACATCGAGTCTCTAATAGTTTCAATATGGTACGCTGAGTGGTTTCCCACAAACAACCAACAAACTAGGTTCTGAGTTGCTAGTTCGTATATACCTCCGCTCTATGAAGGAATCGTTTAGCCCAGATACCATACATCAACTATTAAAGAGTACAATTGCACCATACTTAAAATATAAATTTCTATTCTTAACTTCTTTATCATTCTCTTTTTATAGACACTGTTTATTTACCATCACCTTACATCCTTATTATTGGAGTTGGGTAACCTCACATTCATATTCCTTATAACTCTTGCGAGATTCTTCTTTGAATCCTCTTTCGCATGTTTTAAATCCTTATTGATCAAACTCTATTTGAGCTTATTCGTTCATTATCTTCACCTCTCATCTCTAAGGTTATAGCCTAATGTACTCTTACCTAAGGTTTCTAACCTATCAGCTCTGATACCAACTTGTGACACCCCCAAATTCGGTACTTCAATTTCCACATGATTTGGTGTTCACTATACAAAAATCATATGTCTATCTATCCATAATAACTGTAAACCATATGAAAGATAGAATAAATCCTTACAACATCTGAATAAAAAATACAGTCCCAGGTCATACTAACCTTAAATATCTGTGCGGAAACATAAACAAATAATAAGTCTTAAACAACATCGAGTCTTAACAATAACATTCTTAAAATTTAATAACACGTCTTCATCACTTAATAGCTTTGCCCTTGCCTTTGCTAGAAGAAGGCTCATCGGTTCTTTCGTTCATAACTGCAATGTTATTATTATGCAAGAGTGAGCACGATTGCCCACAAGTATAAAAAAATGAATTAACAATATAATAACATGCGAGTGAATCGAAATTTTTTGAAATGAAGCTCAACTTTTGAACCAAAAATGATTACCAAGAGGGTCATAAGACCTTGAATTATATCCTAGGTTATCAAGGATTATACTTGAAACATTTAAAAGTTATAAGACTATGGACTTTTCTTCTCATACTTAGGGGGATCAGCCCTTAGTACCATACTATACACAATATCTTAACACTAACGCTTAAGTAATCCCTTTACAGGGTTATTCATCCCAGTTTGACGTTAGAGTCCGCACCAAAGGAAGTTTGGTTTGGATAATTCAGTAAGGGTTCTGAAATTTAGAACGTTCATCAACTATGGACTAGTTGAATCGATAAGAATTCGTTAGTCTAACAAGGTTCACAATAAATGGTATTTAAATTGAATAACAATCTCAAGAGATATACAATAGAACAAGTATTTTGTAACGGATTCATACTTCGAAAAGATAATTAATCTTTAATATAACAAATCAAACTTGATTTAAAAAAAAATGACAAGATTTGCTTGAAGTAATTTACAAACTTGAATAATGATAACAAGTAGGGTTAGGATACCTGCTCAACATAAAAGTAACGTTTAAGTTTAAATAAACTTGCTCAATAGAATGGAGTTAGGGATATGATACTTGCCTCGTGCGTAGATTACACTTTAACTAAGCACGTTCTTTGAATTAAATCCTACATACCATTCATATACACAATACCAGTTAATTATAAATTAACTAATCAATATAAACTCATTCTCGTTGTCTACTTTAATTATTGACTAAACTTAGTCAAATTATTACGTTGTCACATAATTTATACTTCATGAATTATCAAACCAATTATGTATTTAATAATTCAATTCACATATAATATTTTATTACATGTTAAACAACTATTTTATCATCTCATAATACCTCTAACATGATTACATGTTCATTACATCAATCCACTAACACATTGTTAGACTTAAACATTTTAAAAATACATTTCTGAATTTTCTGGGGAGTGGCGCTGCGGCGCCACTATTGAACTAAGGATTCGCGCTGCGGCGCCGTGGCGCTGCGGCTGGACTTCGGACGCTGCGGCGTGGTGGCGCTGCGGCGCGGGGCTTAAAGCATTGGACTGGCGCCGCGGCGCGGCAAGCCAGAAACAGTTCTGCAATTCGCGAAAATTGCAGAACACAGCCAAAAATTTCAATTTTAAATATTACAACACGAATTCAGACATACCCATATGTTATAATTCATGTATAATCATAACCCAACATATATAAAGTGATTTTAACCATTTAAAACACTTAATCACAGAATTAAATCATGTAAAATGGGCTGTTCTTGAAGTTCTTGAAGTTTTTAACATAAATTCCTAAAATTCAACGCCACGGATTCGTTATAAAGCCAAATCCGTTCATTTAAAGCTTGGTCTCTTCGTATCAACATGCATAATAATATAGGAGTGTAAAATTTATGGATAATATATGATCAATACATCAATTATCACGTATAAGGCCATATGGCCATATCACGTACTCTATTTATTTTGAAAAACATACGTACGACATGCTTTCATGAACTTGATGATAAGGAATTATATACAATATATATTAAAACACATTAAAATGACATCTTAACACATATATGCACATAACTCTCACAATTTCAATTACAGAGATATAACAGAGGTTTTGAAAGCCATTTTCTAGAAAACTTAAATACGTAAAAGTAAAATTGGGTTTGGAGAATTACCCAGAGCGTAGAGTGTAATGTTAAACAATGAGTTGTAACTCTTCTCAAACTTTTCTTCAATCACACACTCAAAACTCGTAATTTCTCCCTGAATTCTCTCTGTGATGCTTATCAGACTTAGGCAAATTATGAAGAAAAGAGAGTACGAATTGTTAAAAAAAAAAAAAAAAGACGCGTTGGTGGTCAGTTACCCAATCATGGGTAACTGCCCTCAACTCCCATAGTGCCATGTTTGGCTATCATTTTAAAAGCTTATACCCCATTAATTTAATAAAACCTCTTATACTATAGTTAAATAATGTCACACTCCTTTATAAAATAATTCAATATCTTATTTAATTTACTTTAAATAAAATATAATAAATTCTCATAAATTCACATAGTCACATAATTAAATTTCTCATTAATAAATAATGTCAAATTATTAACTCTCTAATTAATAATTAAATTAATTAAAATAACATTATGCTTATTAAATATTTCTTTTAATACAATAAGCTCATATAAATACATACTTGAATAATCAATATTTTCCACATTAATTTAATAAATATAACACATATAATTACATTAATCTACCATAATTTTATTAAATAAATTATTTAATCTAATAATTAATTCATCGAAAAATATTTATTCAATTTAATAAATATTTAATTTAATTTACAAAAATCTCGGTTGTCACAGCGAACGGTAAAAAGATTAATGAAAGCCGATTGTGAGTCGGATGAGAATGTTAGAATGAAATGTAAGCGTTGAAAACTTTAACCGACGTGAAGGTTGAGTGTACGCAAATATTAAACGGGTAGAACCTACACCTCGTGTATGGTTTGACCGTAGGATTGCGAAGACTAAGTTTTAACCACGAACAGTGAAGAAACTGAGTTAAGGATAATAACGTATAACGTTAAGAAGCCGAGTTAATAAGTATACTTGGACAAAAATTTCGAATTAAATGAACTGGACGTTGTAAGAAATGAATAAGTTCATATGAAATCTTTAACGCTATGGACTCATAGTATTGACATTGAATGATCGTTCCGAGTATACAAAAGAATGTATGACTTAGACGATGATGAATGAATCCTGAGGTATGGCAATTAGTTGCCAGAAAGCCATAAGGAATATGAATTTGACTTAACGAACATTATAGTTTAATAATTCGGACAAGTTAAGATAAGTTAGGTTGTAGTACAATTGCAACCTTTGATGGTTGACATATGGGAGCTGGGCTAAACAATTCCTTCAGAGAGTGAAGGTATATACAAAACTGGCAACCGATCTAACTCACTGTGTGGGCAGTGTAGATGAGACGGGAACCTGTTTGTTGGTTGTTTGTGGGAAACCACTCATAGTACCATATGGACTACTAGCAGAGGCGCGATGTGTGCTGAGTCCTAGAAAAGTTATAAGAAGAAGATAAGAATGTAAATCATCAAAGGTGATGAACGTATTGAGAAAGACATCTCCGTATGTCATGAAGCTGTTAACCGGTAAAGGAAGTTGGTCGCGTAAACTTAGATTATAAGAACGCGAACCCTAAGAAGTAAAGTAAAGTAAACCAATGCATAAGTCAAGTATATGACTAATTGGTGTATGTGTTGTTTCCTTATGTGTTATAGGGATTGGAATGAGCAGTTAAGCGTAGCTGTGCGTAAGGCAAGTTTCCTAACTTCATTCATATTTTAAATGAATGCTAGTTTCTTAAACTTCTCAGATGTTGAACTTGAGAAGTTCTGTCTATGTGCGAATGTGCGATATTTGTACAAGGTGGTAGAATGTATGAGGCCTTGTGCCACAATGTGAACACTTCGGTGTTTCTATGAGATAAATTATTCTATGTTTGAACTGTTCAATAAAAGAATGTTCTGTTTATACATAAACTGTTATTATTAAGTCTGTGCTATTGATTCTAGCCAGACATGATGTGTATGAAAGAGAATAGAGAATGAATGTATTTCAAAGTGAATGTGACTAATGTTTTAAGATGATAGGAATCAAGACTATTCCTATTATTCAAGCTGCTTCGTAACCTTGTTCGTTTATTGAAGTCTGAAAAGAATGTTTAAATTCTTGAAGCTGTTTGTTCAACTGTTATGACTTGCTGGGCAACTGTATGCTCACACTTGCTTTAAATGAAAAACATTTTTAGCGAACGATGTTAGAAGAACTTAAGGATCCAGTATAGATCAAGCTGACGGTATCCAGATGAAGTGTCATTCAGAATGTGAATGAGCGAGAAGATCAAGTGAAGACTTGTAATGTAGAAAGAAGAAAATTAAACTATAGACTAGTTTAATGAAATGTATGTATTCTTGGTGGCGGATAAAAGTCACTCTTGTAAGATGAAAGGAATAATGTAATTATTATTATTTGTAATGAGGAAGGTTATACGGTTTTAGAACCTGGGAATTCAGAATGTATGTTATTATATTTCAGTATATAATGATGTATGTTGGATAAATGATGTACTCGTGACGTACGGAATCCGGGTGTGAAGAAAGACCGGATTTCGGGGCGTTACAAGTTGGTATTAAAGCTGATAGGTTATAAACCTTAGGTATGAGTACCTAAGACTATAATCGTAAAGAGAAGGATAAGAAGATCACCATGTGATCATAGTAAATCGTAGTAACAGATGAACTGTTAAACGATGAATGATTTATAGCTAATGCTATGAATGAATGATACTACGAAGTAGTACGGGAAGAAGAACTCAAATTGAGTTGTAAAGGATAGTATACGAATTAAATAAAATTCGTATTAAGTAAAGAGAAAGTTAGAAGTTGTAAGATTTCAATTGAGGACTCATGTGATGGCTGAGTTATACGAATCTTTGCATGGGCAGAGGTTTGTGCTTGGTGTAATAACCACTCAGTTTATTACAGTGGTAATCATTGAAATTGGTCGCGCTATCAAGACGTATATGACGAGAAGGTGAATCTTTTCTCATGTATATACTTGATAGGTAGAAAATGATAATATAAGTGCGGGTTCTTGAAACTCATACTTATGAAAAGTTTGTGACTAATAGTTATATGCTATGTTTCTGAGCCCTAAGCATATGGATAGTCCATGATTTGTTCTTGGATTACATATTGCGAAGATAAGTTTTAAACACATATGGTTGTGGAAAGTTCCTAAACACATAAAGTGTGGTAAGTTGATGAACTATACTAAGGTATAGGAATGTCTAGACTGAAAGTAAGTATTTTCAGTAGACTTAGTATTGAAGGTGCTAGAGAAGATTAAGTATTGTCGCAAGTAAGACAATGAAAGGAGATGGAGAATAAGATATTCCAAGTCATCTAGCTATGCTAGATTTCGAAATTTCTTGAAATCGTGCTGATGTGTGAGTTTTGAAAATGAAAGAGTTGGTTTAATATTGTTTTGAAACCAATGGATTTTATAAGAACTATTCTTTGTATGTCTATGGTAATTGTTTTGGCTAGACAGAAATTGATTTGAAATATCAAAATGAATTTTATATCATCAGTGCATTTGATGCAAAGATGGTAAAAGGATGGAGTTATTAATGCAATTAAACCTGGTGTGGATGTGATTTTAGAATCAACAACCTGCTATGGTATGATGTATAATGACGAAGTCATAAACTGACGAAGTCCTCAACATACTGTGAAAAGTGCAGTATCATGACGTCATGAAACGTTTTGATGTATTGCAAACGAATTTAAAGAATTAGTCGATGTCAAGCTAGTTGACTAGACGAATGTTTCAAGTTGATGTCCAATTTATTGGTATGGTCTAAGCTATTTGATTTGGCTAGACGAATGGTATGTCATGATTAAAAGAAAATCGAGCTTTCTTTGAAAAGTTATGCCAAACCAAATTGTTTTGGTGCGGAATCTAATGAGTAAGTCTGAGGTGAACATACTCCGAAATGGGGTTATACGACGGGTTAATCACCTACATATGGAAGAGGTAGCTTAACTTCTTTGTGATTGTAAACTGACCGTGGAAAGAAAGGTTACGTCGTCATACTGTTTAACCTAGTAAGAGTTCATGGCCAATTTGACCCCTCAACAAAAGTATGAAATGTTTTAAAGGAATCTTTATATTCCTCGTTATTCCTTTCACTTCATGATTCTTGATAAGTTATGAAGGGTAGGGAATGTTTGAAAGATAATAACTTCTTTGAAGAGAAGTTGAGAAGAAGAGTAAGTTAAAATTTCGAGGATGAAATTCTGTGAAGAAGGGGTGAATGTGACGACCCGAGTATGAGTATAGTTGGAAGAAATTCCGAGGACAGAATTTTTATAAGGAGGGAAGAATGTAACAACCCGGAATTTTGGATTATCCATAATTTAGGTTTAAAGAATTAGTAATTAATAAAATAAATTTTTATTAATACTATTCTGTGCTATGTGGTTATTAATCGTTTTATAACCTAGAATGATTATTAATCAGGAGTATTCTGGCTACGAGCTAGATTGAACGAGTAAGAATTTTCAAGACGAAAATAAAATTTTTCCGAGAACAAAATATTTCTGGGGAAAAAGACGAAATAGGCACTATTCACCCGAGAATTCCTAAGGGTTAGGGTTTGAATAACCTAAGCCTTTTCGAGAGTTCGGTATGTCGAAATGACATTCCGTCGAAAGATTTGACGATAATATATCGTGAAAATTTAAGTAAGCCGATAAAAGTTTTTTTCGAAAAACGTGCAGAAATCGGATGAAATAAAAATGACGAAAAGTACCGATGTGTACTTTTCATTCGTTTAGCTACGTTAAGGGAAAACGTGAAGGAAAACGCTTTGACGCCAAAAACTTTTTTAAATTTTTTTGAAAATTCGAAGAATACGTAAAAGTTAATCGGTAAAGGAAAGACGAAATATCTAAAAATATTTGGATTCCGACAATCGCAATTTTCGAACTGTCAGACGAATTCTGAATTACGGAAGCACAAAGCTTCCAAGGGAAGCTAGCTAAGGAGGTGGGGCGGCCACTTGGCCACCAAGTAAACTTGGTGGCAAAGTTAGGAATAGTAAGGAGGTTAGGGTGGCAAAATGACTAAAATGCCCCTAGCCTTGGTTTTCTATATAAACAAGCTTAAGCTCATTTGTTTGATTGAAAATTCAACCAACACTTGAGAGAGAAAGAGAGAGAGACTTTGGATGGGGGAGGAAGAGAAAGAGAATGAGGAAAAGCTAGCTTGAATGCACGCTTTGTCCGACGGAAGGAGACTAAAGAAGAACGGTAATCCGAACACTAGTTCTTCTAATTTTTTTTTAAGTTTTTATGTTCAAAAACATAACTTAATGATGATAAGAAGTAGATTAAGTTAGAAATCATTTCATATGGTTGAAATCGTAAGAAAATGAAGAAATAAAAATAAGAAATTTAGTTTATAAATTTCTTAAGCAAGTATAAGATTCGTGAGGATTTTGAGCGATCCGAATGAATATTATGAACGAGTAGGTGAATTAAGTAAGGAATGGTGTTCTATAACATCAAATTCCAAGAAAAAGTGAAATCATAATCCAAAATATCGATTAAAAATGAAGAACAAACGAAGAACGCGAAGAACACGCGAAGAACACGTAGAATGTTGTTGATGGACAAATTTAAAACCATTGTAGTGTAAATATTGTTGATGGACAAATTTAAACCATCGTAGTGTAAATGTTGTTGATGGACAAGTTTAAAACCATATTGTATAAGTTAGTTGCTTCTTGCTTGGTTAGGAGCGTTAGAAACGTTCATGAAGAACGGATTAAAATTGAGCTATAACGAAGTTATGGTGAAATTTTCGTAAAAGACAAACGAGAATTTGAAAGTTAGTAAATGAACCCGAACGTGTAGGGTTTCATAAGAATGTAAGATAACGTAGAAAATGTGAGTCGTGGACTAAAGAATGAATCAGTTCCGAGTTCGGATGACCGAATTACGGACGAACGAGCGAATAACGTTAAAAGCGTAAAATGAACGAAGGGTGAAGATTAAGCCAATTGAATGGCATGTTAACGAGTTTAGATTGAATTTCTGCTCAATGGGTGTTAAAGTACGTGAGATAACGAAGAGAATGGCTTTGGAATGACCTTGTTCCGAGTTATAACGAAAGAGTTATGAGATCGCAAAGTACGCGTCTCAAACTTGATTTAAAACTTAGAAAATTTTTCTAGGGTTTTGGCTCGGCGCCGCAGCGCCGAGAAGTGGCCCCGTAGCGTGAGCTCGGGCCTGAGGTGCTGTTAATTGGTGCCGTAGCGCGAGAGATAACGAAGGGTTTGGCGCCGCAGCGCCAGACCAAGGAAGAAGGAGACGTAGGTAGCGCCGCATCGCGAGAAAGAGAGGAAAGGCATGGCGCCGCAGCGCTAGTGCAGGGCAATACCCAGAAATGAGATCTTAATTGCTCAAATTCTCGGGGGATGTGCAAGAAAGAAGTATGAACGTAATGTTCAACTAATGTAACACTTAGTCAAGTATTTTAAACCTTTAATAAAGGTTAAATGAAAAGATTAAACGAGATTTAAAAGATAAAGAATGTGAACGCTGGATTACGTAACCGATATCCGGGGACTGTAGTCACGATGAATGAACGTGAGGGATTACTATGATTGTGATTCCTTAGACGTTGAGTGACGAAGGTAATGAATAACATTTCGATATTATGTTGTGGTAATGAGAGATAAGTGTAAAGCGTATAGACGCTATGAACGCAACGTTGTTGTTATGAACTATCGGTCTTAGCATATAACGGACCGTATGGCTTTGACATTAAGAAAGAATAATGAACATGGGGTTCATGGGATGGATAATGATGAATGCGATTGAAACCTTGAGTGAAGGTTGAATGAGAGAGTAAGAGATGAGCAACGCGAACGTTGAATACGTAAACGATTCTTGTGAATCATATTTGCGTTGGACGAATGTTCTAAGTATACCCTAGTTGTATAACTTAGACGTTGATGAAGGTAGTAAGTAAGATATGAATTATCAAGAAAGCCGTAGAGAACGGTAAAAAGATTAATGAAAGCCGATTGTGAGTCGGATGAGAATGTTAGAATGAAATGTAAACGTTGACCACTTTAACCGACGTGAAGGTTGAGTGTACGCAAATATTAAACGGGTAGAACCTACACCCCGTGTATGGTTTTACCGTAGGATTGCGAAGACTAAGTTTTAACCGTGAACAGTGAAGAAACTGAGTTAAGGATAATAACGTATAACGTTAAGAAGCCGAGTTAATAAGTATACTTGGACAACGTTCCGAATTAAATGAACCGGACATTGTAAGATATGAATAATTTCATATGAAATGTTTAACGCTATGGACTCAAAGTATTGACATTGAATGATCGTTCCGAGTATACAAAAGAATGTATGACTTAGACGATGATGAATGAATCCTGAGGTATGATAATTAGTTGCCAGAAAGCCATAAGGAATATGAATTTGACTTAACGAACATTATAGTTTAATAGTTCAGACAAGTTAAGATAAGTTAGGTTGTAGTACAATTGTAACCTTTGATGGTTGACATATGGGAGCTGGGCTACACAATTCCTTCAGAGAACGAAGGTATATACAAAACTGGCAACCGATCTAACTCACTGTGTGGGCAGTGTAGATGAGACGGGAACTTGTTTATTGGTTGTTTGTGGGAAACCACTCATAGTACCATATGGACTACTAGCAGAGACGCGATGTGTGTTGAATCCTAGAAAAGTTATAAGAAGAAGATAAGAATGTAAATCATCAAAGGTGATGAACGTATTGAGTAAGACATCTCCGTATGTCATGAAGCCGTTAACCGGTAAAGGAAGTTGGTCGCGTAAACTTAGATTATAAGAACGCGAACCCTAAGAAGTAAAGTAAAGTAAACCAATGCATAAGTCAAGTATATGACTAATTGGTGTATGTGTTGTTTCCTTATGTGTTATAGGGATTGGAATGAGCAGTTAAGCGTAGCTGTGCGTAAGGAAAGTTTCCTAACTTCATTCATATTTTAAATGAATGCCAGTTTCTTAAACTTCTCAGATGTTGAATATGAGCTTATTGTATTAAATCAACTATAATTTTGTTAGAAAAAGAAACCAATTTTGTAGTGAATAGTATCCGTGAATAGTAAATCGTGAATAGTAAATCATGAATAGTAACTCATGAATAGTAACCTGTCATGAATAGTAACTCGTGAATAGTAAATTATGAATAGTAACTCGTGAATAGTAATTCATGAATAGTAACTCGTGAATAGTAACTCATGAATAGTAACTCATGAATAGTAGTTCCGACATGAAAATGTTCCAAATTTGATAAAAAGTTCAAACCAATATTTCAACATAATGATACTGAAGAAATAATATCACTTACGAAGAAAATAACATCCCTTTCAATCCCTTAAAATCCCGTACTATCCCGTACCTCAAAAGAGCAGTACTTCTGACTGGAATAACGCCGAACGAATTTGCACCGTATAGCAACACTCAAGATATCAAAATACTCACAAGAATACACTCGATAATATAGAGAGAGAAATAGAGAGAAAACTTCAGTTTCTGGTGTGATTTTCAATTCTAACCTAATCACCCTATTTATAGGAAATTGCTTAGAACACTAAAGCAAAAAAATTGAATATAATAATATTATATTTATAAAATTTTCTTACGCACACTTTTAACAACTGATTTCAGCTAATTTCAACCACCAGTGGGCCCCCCAAACATAAAAAAAAAGTTTTTGTTATTAAAATTAATTAAAACTTTCAAAAATCAATTATTTCGGAACCATGAAACTTCAATAATTCATAATAAATAGCCCTTTTATCAGAAAATTTGAATCTCGCAAGTTTTCATAGGAAATTAAATTCTCTACAACTTTGCAGAAGAAAAGTTTTCCAAATTCCGAACAGAAATTGACTGAAATCCATATACGAGCGATTTTACAAGCTATAATCAAATTTCAGTCAAGAAATGGGTCCACCAACATGTTTAACATGTTTTACACAACTTTTGCAACAAAAATACTCTTCCTCCTCATATACTCATATATCCCACATTCATTGTAAAAAAATCACCATTATTATATTATAATAATATAATTAAATATTATTTTATCAGAAAAGATAAAATATCGATTTTCAATAATTGTTACTTTAAAAATTTTCTCCATCTATATCCACATAAAATGAATATTTTTCTTATCATATAAATTAATAATTAATTATTCACAAATAATATTACAGAATCACAATATTGACAACCAGGCAGTTCCCAGGAAAGAGGGGGCTTTCCAATAAGAATTTCTCCTTACTGGCGTGCAATTAGGTGACCAAACCTCTCCTTAGACAGAACTTTCTAGACATTGCCAATAATGTTATCTAATAATATTATTCAAATAATATGAATTGTTGATCCGATAATGGAAAATACTGTGTCGTGACAATTATTAAAACAACAATAATATAAAAAATCAATACAACAATTATTGAATCAAAAATAAAATATTGAACAGTAATTACTGTAACAATTATTGAGTAGTGCCTTCTTACGTAAGAATCAATAATTGGTGCAATACCGTGTGCTACTGTGCAACAATGCGTATTACTGTATTTTAACCACAGGGTATTCCAACAGTATTAACGGTAACAACTACGCCGTTATTTGTAAATAACTTATACTTGTCGTTTTCTTCATCCAATCGCTTTCCGTTATGGGGCCCACAAAAGGCTGCGCCGTCGTATGAATATTCCCCGACAGGAAGAATATTCCACGATCAAACGAATATTCCCCGACAACAATGAGTATTTTATAACCACTTGCTTATTTAAAAAAATTTACATATATCACCCTTAACTTTAAACTTTTATCAATTTAACTATTTACTAAATAGAAAAAATTAAATACTTTTATTTCATAAAATTCGGGGTCTTACAATCTCCACTCCTTATGAAATTTCGTCCTCGAAATTTACGTACCTAGTATTTCAAAGAGTTGAGAATACCTTGCTTCCATTTCAGATTCTATCTCCCCTGTCATCATGATTTCTCCATTGCTCATCTTCTGTATTTCAGATATCATTCTAGAATACAGCTTCAAAAACAACAGTTAATTTAACAAATTAACATATCACATAATATCCCGATATTATGACTGACCAATAAATAAGCTTAGGTAGGACACACTAGCAAAGGATTTACTCATCTCTCCCCTCCTAGTTCTAATCCCGATCTCCGCCAGAGATCATATCCCTAAGCTCTGATACCAACTGTGACGACCCCAAAATAGGTCCATTCCATCCAACCCATTCTGAGTCGCCAAATACATGGTACAGAAAATAACAACAACTTTATTACAACAATTGTCGTGCAAAATACAACAACACATATGTTGTGAGTTTTAATACCAACAATGACTCATGTCCCAACTATGGACATCACCTCACAGTGATACCTTAAATAAAGGTACAATCTAGAACTGTTTTAGAAATTAAAATCTTTGGAAAGTACTCAAGGAAACCTTCGTACATGAGAGGCCATGCGTCTAGGTTATGATAGATATCATATGGCCACAGAATTATCCTTGGTTGACCTAATAGACCCCAAAAAAAATGAGAAGATTACTATCACATTCTTCCTAATGGTGTGTTTTCTCTTGACATATCATTATCTCTACCATCTCTAATTGAGAATTATACTTCAACCAAACTCCAAGATTATATAGGTAGTGCTCGTATATATACTCAGCAAGTGGATGAGCACAACCCTGTCTTATGATGACACGAGGTGGTGTGTCATTAGACATCTTGTATGATAGTGGCAAAACACCCTTCCAACGTTGGGTTCGCTTCACCCTAGTTGATTCACCAAATATAACTACTAAATGATGATCGCCGTTCTTTTCCCCTGTTATCCGCCGCTCGACCCAGCTACACTCGTATTACCTGAAAGGAATTGTGAAGCAAAATGGTGAGCACAACTAGCTCAGTAAAGAATATTATGACTAAAGATAATTAAATTATCAATAGCCTTCAACAGTAATAAATCAGAGATTTAGAACATATGGTAGATGATAGAAATTTTCAACAATAGTTGCAGCGGAACGAGCAATCCATTAGAAGAGTCAAATAGACCATAAAATCTATTATCTTCTCCATGTTAAAAGTCCATCAACAATATTTTATCCCTGTAACATTAATCAATAAATCCTATCCACAATCACGTGTATAACTCATAATCATAATTGTAGTTCTAAATTCCTTTCCTCATCCAGGACAAAGTTAATTTTCATCACCTGAAACATCAAAGATCATGGTTATACCAAATCACAGTTCGTGTTCATAATCCTACTAATAAATTTATCTTTGTACTACGGGCCAAAGATATTCATCAACAAGACATCTTTGCACTACAGGCCAAAGATATTCAACAACAGGTCATCTTTGCACTACAGGCCAAAGATATTCATATATCAAAGAAATACATAATCATTTCAGAATTTATATAAACCATAATTATAACCATGTTGATCAATTCACTTTTCCACTTAAGCTAAAGATATTCAATTATAAATTCAATGGACATGATCATACCAGTCAACAATTCATCTTTGCACTACTGGCCAAAGAGAACCCATTGTCACGATCATACCAATAATCTATCCATCTTTACACTCAAATCAAAGAGAAATATCATCATTAGAGTTATAAAAATGTTATATATGATAATAAAATCAATATAATCAATACATAGTTTTAATCTCCAGAGTAATATTCATAAATCAACTATAATTTGGTTAGAAAAAGAAACCAATTTTGTAGTGAATAGTACCCGTGAATAGTAACTCGTGAATAGTAACTCATGAATAGTAACTCGTCGTGAATAGTAACTCGTGAATAGTAAATCGTGAATAGTAACTCGTGAATAGTAACTCATGAATAGTAACTCGTGAATAGTAATCCCGACATGAAAATATTCCAAATTTGATAAAAAGTTCAAACAAATATTTCAACATAATGATATTGAAGAAATAATATCACTTACGAAGAAAATAGCATCGCTTTCAATCCCTTACTATCCTTTACCTCAAAAGAGCAGTACTTCTGATTGGAATAACGATGAACAAACTTGCACCGTATAGAAACACTCAAGATATCAAAATACTCACAAGAATACACTCGGTAATATAGAGAGAGAAATAGAGAGAAAATTTCAGTTTCTGGTGTGATTTTTAATTCTAACCTAAGCACCCTATTTATAGGAAATTACTTAGAACACCAAAGCAGAAAATTGAATATAATAATATTATATTTATAAAATTTTCTTACGCACACTTTTAACAACTGATTTCAGCTAATTTCAACCACCAGTGGACCCCCCAAACATAACAAAAACGTTTTTGTTATTAAAATTAATTAAAACTTTTAAAAATCAATTATTTCGGAACCACGGAACTTCAATAATTCATAATAAATAGCCCTTTTATTAGAAAATTCGAATCTCATATTTTTTTTTATAGGAAATTCAATTCTCTACAACTTTTCAGAAGAAAGTTTTTCCAAATTCCAAACAGAAATTGACCGAAATCCACATACGAGCAATTTTATAGGCTATAATCAAATTTCAGTCAAGAAATGGGTCCACCAACATGTTTAACATATTTTAAACAACTTTTGCAACAAAAATAATCTTCCTCCTTATATACTCATATGTCCCACATTCATTGTAAAAATATCACCATTATTATATTATAATAATATAATAAAATATTATTTTATCAGAAAAGATAAAATATCGATTTTCAACAATTGTCACTTTAAAAATTTTCTCCATCTATATCCACATAAAATAAATATTTTCCTTATCATATAAATTAATAATTAATTATTCACAAATAATATTACAGAATCACAATATTGACAGCCAGGCAGTTCCTAGGAAAGAGGGGACTTTCCAATAAGAATTTTTCCTTACTAGCGCGCAATTAGGTGACCAAACCTCTCCTTAGACAGAACTTTCTAGATATTGCCAATAATGTTATCTAATAATATTATTCAAATAATACGAATTATTGATCCGATAATGGGAAATACTGTGCCGTGACAATTATTAAAACAACAATAATATAAAATATCAACGCAGCAATTATTGAATCAAAAATAAAATATTGAACAGTAATTACTGTAACAATTACTGAGTAATGCCTTCTTACGTAAGAATCAATAATTGGTGCAATACCGTGTGCTACTGTGCAACAATGCGTATTACTGTGTTTTAACCACAGGGTATTCCAACAGTATTAACGGTAACAACTACACTGTTATTTATAAATAACTTATACTTGTCGTTTTCTTCATCCAATCGCTTTCCGTTATGGGGCCCACAAAAGGTTGCGCCGTCGTATGGATATTCCCCGACAGGAAGAATATTTCACTACCAAACGAATATTCCTTGAAAACAATGAGTATTTTATAACCACTTCCTTATTTAAAAAATTTTACATATATTACCCTTAACTTTACACTTTTATAAATTTAACTATTTACTAAATAGAAAAATTGAATACTTTTATTTTATAAAATTCGGGGTCTTTCAATAATGATGTATGTTGGATGAATGATGTACTCGTGACGTACGGAATTCGGGTGTGAAGAAAGACCGGATTTCGGGGTGTTACACAAAGAGTGAGAGCGACCATGGAACAAATATCTATAGTGAGTGAGTTCATGAATGTATTTCCAAGTGAGTTGCCGGGTCTTCCGCCGGATAGAGAGACCGAGTTCGTAATAGATATTGTGCCAGGAGCGGCACCAGTTTCCAGGGCACCGTATCGTATGGCGCCAGTGGAGATGAAGGAGTTGATGGTACAGTTACAGGAATTATTGGACAGGAAGTACATTCAACCGAGTGTTTCGTCATGGGGAGCACCGGTACTGTTTGTTAAGAAGAAGGACGGATCGTCAATACTTTGTATCGACTACCGAGAGTTGAACAAGTTAACGATAAAGAATAAGTATCCATTGCCCAGGATCGTTGATCTTTTTGATCAGTTGAAAGGGAAAAAATATTTTTCCAAAATAGATTTAAGGACGGGGTATCATCAGCTGAAGGTTAGAAATGAAGGCGTGCCAAAGATAGCATTCAGGACTCGTTATGGTCATTACAAGTTTCTGGTGATGTCATTTGGGTTGATTAATGCACCTGCTACATTTATGGATATGATGAACAGAGTGTTCAAATAATATTTGGACAAGTTCGTTGTTGTGTTTATTGATGATATTCTAGTCTACTCTAAGATGCCAGAAGATCATGCTGAACATCTAAGAATAGTGTTGGAGACATTAAGGAAGAAGAAGTTATATGCGAAGTTCACTAAGTGTGAATTTTGGTTAGAGAGGGTACAGTAATCCAACGATTGGGAACTATTCTTTAGGAACCATGTGTGATCATTCATGACCTAATGTGCTATGTGATGTTATTATCTAATGTAGAGACCTTAAAGACGTAAAGTGCACGTGTTATATCTATAAGCAGAAGCTAAAGGCAAGTACTCTAACCCTTGTTCCAGTTCGATCTGGACAAGTCTTTGTGATTCATGTATTCTTCGCATGAGTTAGTATCTGAGGAATTCAAAGCCAATCCTTTCGGCTAGACGTATGCTATGTTATTCTATCAAGTGTTGAGAAGGATTTACTAAACTAATATTGTTATGGTTTTCAAAAGTAGAGTGAATATGTTAAACTGTTTTGTCGTCAAACGACATGCACGTGAGGTTGCCACAACTTAAACGTATACACGTTTAATGAATGTAGTGTTGATCAACATAGAGTACTATAGGTTGATCACCTAGACGAGCTCGTAAGCTATCCTGGACTTACGGACTTCGTGCCTGGATGTCCTTTTCAAAGTACTTATAAAATGCTTACAGTCTTGAACCGGAATTGATGTTTTATTGAATATTGTTGTTGTAAAACATTTTGAATGAAAAGAAGTGCTATTTTGAATTATCGATAGTACATCGTAACTATTGTTCAGTTATTGAACATATACAATTCCTATGTTTCAAGCATGCTATTTTCCTAGAATTATTGTACTTGCTGAGCTAGTTAGGCTCATTCTTACTTGAACCATATGAATGCAGCTAAGACCGAACGTACCGATGGATCCGGCAAGGATAAAGGAAAGGCAAAGGCAAACCCGTAGATTACATATGTAATAGTATAGGTTTTGTAAGGAATAATATTGATATTATGACAAAGACAATGTATTGGTTGTAAAGAACCTGAGGAATATAAATATTCTTTTGATATATACATATCCGTTCTTTTGAGGCATTTCAATTGAATGTTTATGTGAACTGTAGCACTGTGTAGCACCATCTGTCGGGTAGGAAGATACCCAGATTTGGGGGCGTCACATCCCTAATCTTATTAGGGATAATTAATTAAACTCATTTAACTAATTTTTCATCATAATCCTATTAGGAATAAATCAGAGTACTTATATTAAATTAATTCCTAAACTCTTTTAGAAATTAAAATAATAATAATTGTAATAATATTAATAAGACTCATCTTATTAATTTATATTTAATATTTCTAAAATATTAAATAATAAATATTAAGCTATTTAATTTATTCTATCACCATAGATTAAATTAAATATACTTAACATATTATTACGATTATGCCATTAACTTCTTAAATAATTATTCTTCCTTTTATGGTGTGACCCTTTAGGTTCTCCATATTAAACCGGTTGTGAATAAATCAATTAGAATAATTCTAATCTTATTTAAATAAATAAATTAAACTATTTATTTATTTAAATAAATAATATTTATTCTACAATAGGGATAAGCCTCCCTATCGATTAACGACTTTCCAGATAATATAGATTTCAATATTAATCATAAAAGAACATTTGAGTAAATAGTTACCGTACAATTCAATCTTTCCACCATACAATGTCCCAATTAAACATAAGATATGAAATTACTGTCAAGTCTATTTTATTTAATTATATGTATTTCAACTCTTAAATGCACATCTCCAAATAATGCAAATTAGAAACTCCTTTCTAATTTCATTCTGCCTTGGCCAAGGACTACTGATTGTCATTTATCGAATCACATAGGACATTTCTCTTCTTTTACTAGAAGTGGTAGATTCTTTATTGATCATACATTATCTCCATGTACAACTTATTATACCCAAGAATACCTTGTGATATATCCTAAGGGTCTTAAGGAATAAGTCAAAGTATAACTCATCATACACAAGATACTATGATGATCTCAAGTCCAAGGATCACTTGTACTACTATCACTACAGGAATTCTTACTGACAGAAAAGTAAAACTCCATTATGTATTTCTTAGCGAGCCACGTTCAGTGAACTTATTCTCTAATAAGCACTTACATACTTGCTTTAGTGTCTCCACACAAATGATCATGAGATCAATCATCATCATCCAATGAGCAAGCAACGTATGTACCAATCTATCCAGATTTACTAATCCCCAATTTAGTAATCCAACGATTGGGAACTATTTTAGTTTTAAGCTTTCTAAGAATTTAGATCTCATTAGAATGATCATCATCATTATTCTAAAAGCATTGCTTAAAACTATGGGTTTATCACATATTATAAAACAACATCATGTAGATAATTAAAAGCCTTTAATAAATTAATACTTTTTATTAATAAATGAATAAGATTTTTACAAAGTATATGCTTTATCATCAAACATGATTGGCTTGTGTGCATACTACTTTCAGTTACCGCATGTTGAGTTCCTTTTGGGTGAAGAAATATTTGAGGCTTTTATGATCCGTATAAATCTCCACTTTCTCCCTATACAGGTAGTGTCTCTAGATCTTCGACGCGAAAATGACTATTGCCCACTCCAGATCATGAGTAGGATAATTCCTCTCATATTCTTTGAGTTTTCGCGAGGCATAGGCTATGACTTTCCCAAGTTGCATGAGAACACATCCTAACCCTTTATCTAAAGCATCGCTGTAGATAACAAATCCATCTGAACTATATGGTATTGTCAGAACAGGTGTAGAAATTAGTCTCCTCTTGAGCTCTTGGAAACTCTTCTCGCATTCCTCGCTCCATACGAATTTTGTATCTTTCCGAGTCTGCTGAGTTAACGGAGTAGCGATTCGAGAAAATCCTTCCACGAATCTCTGATAATAACCAGCTAAGCCCAGAAAGCTACGTACTTCGGTCATCGACTTCAGTTGCTCCCAACTTTGTATTGCTTCAATCTTCGTCGGGTCAACAGATACTTCAGGTTTTCACACTACGTTCCCAAGGAATGCTGCTTCCTCAAGCCAGAACTCACATTTCTTCAGCTTGACATATAGCTTGTTGTCACATTGCCTTTGAAGTACGATCTTCAAATGGCGCTCATGATCTTCACGACTTTTGGAATAGATGAGGATGTCATCAATAAAGATAATAACGAACTGATCCAAATATTCCTTGAACATACGGTTCATCATATCCATGAAAGCAGCAAGAGCATTAGTCAATCCAAAAGATATGACTAAGAATTCATAATGCCCGTACCAAGTTCTGAAGGCAGTCTTCAGAATATCCTCAATTTTAATCTTCAGCTGATGATATCCAAAACGGAGGTCGATCTTTGAAAAGAATTATGCTCCTTGCAACTGGTCGAACAGGTCATCAATGCGAGGTAGAAGATACCTATTCTTGATGGTGAAATGGTTCAATTCCCGGTAGTCAATACAAAGTCGCATACTCTCGTCTTTCTTCTTTACGAATAAAACAGGAGCACCCCAAGGAGATGTACTAGGACGAATGAAATCGATGTCTAACAACTCCTATAGTTGGACCTTTAACTCCTAAAGTTCAATATGAGCCATTCGATATGGGGTTTTAGAAATGGATTTTGTACCAGTTTCAATGTTAACAAAGAATTCAACTTCACATTCTGGGAGTAGACCGGGAAGTTCTTTAGGAAATACGTCAAGAAATTCACTAATAACAGAAATATTATTCAAATCTGACGTATTTTTGTTCAAGTCCATGACATAGGCTAAGAAAGCTTGACATCTGTTTTTCAATAAATGAATGGCTTTATGGCTTGATATGACAGTGATTGACTTTAGTGGTTTGGTTGCTTGAAAACTAACAACCTTACGAAAACAATCAATTTTGGCATGATGAGTGGTTAACCAATCTATCCCTAAAATCACATAAAATACAAGTATTTTCAAAGAAATAAGATCGACAGGTAATGTGAGGTCCCAACTTGAATCAAGCAAGATTTATAAACCGTGGATGTAATAAAAGTTTATCCTAACGGAGTTTCAACAGATAAGTCAAATTCTAATTTCTCAGGGGTGAAGTTCAAACATTGAACACACGCATGAGAAATAAAAGAATGGGTAGAACCGGTATTTAATAAGGTATAAACTTCGCAAGAGTTTATGTTTAGCTTACCCGTGATCACCTCGTTTGGGTTCCTTGCATTTTGGGTGCAGTCATGATAAATGCTCTTCCAGGAACCACTGACTTTGACTTGTCCAGGACAGACTTTGGAGTCACCATTCCCGCTGGACATGGTTTCTCTACAGGACAATCTCTAGCTATATGACCTTCCTTTCCACATTTATAACACACCTTGGATTATTGTGGGCAGTTTGGGCTGATGTGTCCCTCTTTCCCGCATTTATAACATACGACCGATGGTCGTTCTCCTCCCCTAGGAACAGTTGATGTTGGTGCTGACGTCTTTACGTTGTCATTGTTGTATCTTCTCCTTTTGAAATCTCCCCCCAAACTCGCTTCTTCTACTATCATGGCCACAATTACCACCAGAGTGGTTACCGCTTTTGTCTGATTATTTTCCTCCCCGCTGGTTATCATTGCTTCGATGACTGCTGCCATCGGTATGACCCTGGTTGTGGTCCCTCGGTTGAACATACTCATTATCTCGCTCTAATAATTGAGCCCTGTTCACAACATCTGAATATATAGAAAATTTGTGAGAGATAAGGTATTAACGAATTTCTGGTTTCAAACCTCTTAGAAAAATCTGCGTCATATGTTCCTCATTCTCTACCAAATGAGATACAAACCTGGATAACTCCACGAACTTAGCCTCGTACTGGGACACAGTCATGTTGTTCTGTTCCAGTCTAATAAACTCTACCTCCTTCATATGACGAATACTTTAAGGAAAGTACTTGTCATTGAACAATTTCTAAAACGTTTCCCAAGAGATATTGAGTGTGGTAGGCTGGGTAAACTTCGCAGATTACCACCAGTAATTTGTCTCACCAAAAAATGTAAAGGTGGCGAATGGAACCTTCTGTTCCTCCGTGCATCCTAAGGCATCAAATATCTTGGTAATTTATTTAACCCACATTTTCGCCTTTCCCAAAAATTCTGGTGGTCCCAACTCTTTGAACTGCTTGGCTGTGACAAGCCGCACATTGCTATTATTTCCACCCGTATTTTGTACACGAGTCTCCCTCGTCTGATTTTTCATGATTTGCAAAAAACTTCTAAACATCCCATTATTCATCGTTTGATCGATGGTGTTGTTTAGAAGAGGAACATTGACGTCCTGTTGCACGTTCTCCTGGTTGGTGATTAAAGGTGTCTCCACGGTCTCATACACTCCATTGTTAACATTTTCAGCTGCCATTCTCAAATACTGTCATAAAATAAAGGTTAACTAAAGAAATTGACATACCATATATTATCCATATATCCTGACCGACCAATTAAACACAAATAAGCTTAGGTAGGATATACTAGCGACGAATTTACTCGTCTCTCCCCTCCTAGTTTTATTCCCCGATCTCCGCCAGAGACCATATCCCTAAGCTCTGATACCAACTGTGTGACACCCCCAAATTTGGACCGCCACTTGGTCACTCGAATTCGGTTCATCATGTGCTCATGGTAATACAATAATAACTAAAATTACACATTCACATCGGAAGATCTAATCTAGAATAATATACAATGATTTATTATAATTATTCCCCCAAATCTCGCAACCTACATTACTTAATAGATTACATAATAATATCGAATAAAGACTTATTACATAACCCTACTTAAGCTTAAACATAGTCTGAAGACAGTCTTAATACAGCATAACAATTTTAAACATAAAGAAACAAGCTAGTCAGTAACCTTACCCGTGCCCTTGTCTTTCTTAGAGACACTTCCCTGTTCCACCTTAACTGAAAGGTTTTAAATAAGCAAGAATGAGCACAAATTGCCCAGCAAGTAATACACAACAAGGGTAATGAGTATTATATCACGAGTTTGAAATATCAAAGTATAGTCTCCAAGATAGTTCAGAGTCTTAGAATAATATCATGAATAATGTGTATCAATAATTCTCGAATCAAATCTTTGGAATATGAAATGATAGTTCAATATAGATCAACATATACATATGAATTCAAAGGTTATTAACATATTCAACTGGATAAAATAATTTATACTGAGCAGTCACTAAGGATTATTGAACATCTACTAGAATTACCAATATTAAACTGATAACCCAAAAGAATTAAGTACACTAGATAATCAGTCTACAATACTTTATGTTATGCATAACACCACAATAATATTCACGCTTATGTTGGGGCTTCCAACAATATACATTCCCCTTATCATAAGGGTTGTTCAACTCAGTTTTCAAGATTTCCGCACCACTGAATTGTTTTAGACAATTTTATAAACATGCATATAGTCTAGCCGAATCAAATGGCATAGACACTTTCACAATATTTAAGAACAATACCAAGTTCAACATGAATAATAGTTTTCATAAGAGTTTAAACATACTAGCTCAATTGAACGAGTAAGTAATATAACTTGCATTCAAAGAGATAAGGTTTAGATACTTGCTTACGATATCCGTTGAATAAAGTAATGCAAGGGTTTATGATACTTGCCTTAAGCGTAGTTTATCCACGTTACGAAATCAACACTTTCAAATCCTATTTATAGTGTATTATAAGTATAGGATGCCCATTACTTAACACATTCGGTAGTTAAGCTTGATATGATTCAAGTATACACATACGGTACAAAATAAGCTTATATGTTTATCACGAAATCAAGTACCTAGTTGCTTCATAAACAAATTTATAATGCTCAACATTAAGACCTTTTTATCCATGGACTTTCATTATATAAGGCAAACACTATCTTATTACTTAATCATCACATATATACACGTATCAGTAGGGTGTAAACCATTTCTAGAAATGTAGGCATCATATAAGCTAACTGTCGAAAATTAAATTGTCAAATTGCATGGCTTCTGAGTCCAGGCTGGTGATAAGTGGGTTTTATACCTACTTATTGAATATCAATTCACGAGAATTATGCCCATCTCAAGTACATTTGAGTGTGTTTTTAGTTGTATTTCATAATATTTTACAGTGCATGTACTGAGAATTCCTATGTTGTGAAAGTGCAGAAATGGCATAACTCGGCGATGGTAGGTGGCAATGAGGCTAATGGAGATCAGGAATGGAACTTTGAGGAAGAAACAAGTGACAAGCAGTGGAGCAACATGAAGCAGTAGAAGAACACAGATTGCAGACTGCAGGAGCTGCGCGGCTATAAGAGCTATAAAGCGCGCCCCCGCGCCACACACATGTAGAGCCAGAAAGCCAATCGCGAGCCCGCGCCATGATAACAAAGGGACCGCGCGCGACGTTGACTGCAGCTACTAACTTTATTTTAAATTAGAAATTGGAAGCGTAACGATTAGGGCTTATATATGAGATGTATTTCAGTATGTAAGGTACATTCCATCCCTTGGGGGGATCAAGGAACTATTATTTGCTTTCTTCTCCTTAATTTCGATATTAGATTAGAGTAGATTAGAGTAGTGATTTTAGATTTGATGAGATTGAAGACTTGAAGCAATTGGGAAGCATCAGAGATTCCATCTTGGAGTAGGAGAACAGATTTGCACTTCAATTCTCTACTTTTATCCTCTCTTTGATTCTTATTTGTAATCTTATGATGTTTATTCAATATGTGGACGATATATTTGATTCAACTATGATTTAAACTCTATTCTGAGATTGCAATGGATTCTATGGATTAGTTTATTCTGATATATTTTAGTTTTAACCCTATTGATTGCTATAGGATTGTCTATTTAGATTCATTATATCAATTACAGTGATAATCTGTATAGACTTGAGAGACGATGTATGGGTTTGGATATGATGATCTTAATAGTTTGTGATGATATATTCTATATTGTGATGGGATGCATGATTTGTGCTTAGGATAGACATATACCAAAGCACCATTCATAGTCAATTAAGAACTTGGGCTTAAACCCTAATTATTTGTAAATCACATAGACATATAGTGGTTTAGGTAATGTGGGTGTTCATGTGTATTCTATCAACTGTGGATTACATGTGATATGGGTATGGTACATTGAGAGATGGCTATATTTCACTTTCATGTTCTTGACTAACAATCTAGTACAATTAGTTTGGCTTAACATGAAATGTGTGGATTTGAATGAGTCATTAGATGAAATTGTGATCTCAGGTCTTCATTATCTAGTCTCACTCTAAGAATAGTTAGGTTTATTTAATTTAATAGTTTAAATATAAAATATAATATCATTCGTTTAAATAAGACTGAGATGATTATGCGTTAATGCTTTGTGAACTTTATTAGTTAATTCTCTGTGGGAACGATACTTTACTTACTCTTTATTACTTGTTGCCCGTGTTTACTTGCACGCATATATTGATCGGTAAAACGACCAACAAGTTTTTGGCGCCGTTGCGGGGGAATTAACTTAATAAATTTTTTCCAACATTAATTTCAATCAAATTGGTCTTAATTAAAAAAAAATCTCTTAATTATCTTCTTATATTTCTCTCTTTTCAGGTACCATGGGTGACTTTGCTTATCAATGGCCTTATGCGAATATGCCTCAACCAAAGGACATAAGAACTGAAGGACTCAATGTATTTTCTACATTGTCAACACAAATTGCAACACTTTCGGAGAGGTTGGATGTTCTTGCAGCCCAACGTACTCGAGAGACAACAGTTACATGTGAATATTGTGCTGGCGAGCATTCGAGTTATCAGTGCAACATCAGAGTTGGACAAGTACAGTTTGCAGGTGATTACTCCAACAACTATGTTAGTCCCAATTATCATCAAGGTTGGGGGTATCACCCAGATTATGAATGGAATTGTAACTATCAAGACTAAGACTGCATTCCAAGTCCAACATATCCATCATATTTCTCATATCCACCTCCAATGCAACAAGAAGAAAATTTAGAGTTGAAGGAATTCATGTCAAGGATTATAGCAGAAAAGGAAGAGATGATAATGAATCATGAGTTATCAACCCAGAATCTTAATCGACAGATGGAACAACTTATTAACTCTTCAAGGAATGGTCCTCAATGCATGGATTTCGAAACTGAACAAGATAATTCAAGAGTGGAGTATTTATGGTTCAAGTTTGTAGCATTAACTGAGGAGAATATGATTGAGCAAGAGAGGTCAATTCAGAATCTACATAATCAAATGGATCAAATACTTGAAGCCTTGAACAATCGCCCTCAAAACAATTGGTACTATGACATGGATGATGAAACTGTTGGAGAGCCAGAAGGTTACATGCCACTAGATGAACTGAAAGGAGTGGACACTGAGGAAACAATTGGGGGTATGGAAAATGAAGATCATGAGCTGACTTATATAATACCCCAAGTGCCTTCTCAGTTAGAGTTAAAAAATTCAGTGAACTTTGCACACCCATATCCCCTTGGTAGTCACATCCAAAGTAAGAATTTCTACGAGTATGAGGCCTCTTACAAACCATGGTGGGCAGAGGAAGAGATAAAAGAAGAAGAAAAGCCCGTTGAATCTTTCATGCCTCAATGCAAAAATCTGTTCACAGATGCAATGAGAGAAGCAGCTGGCGATGCAATGGAACTGGGGACATCATGTATAGGAAATATGCTAGGTGGCTTCAATCCGAAGACTCTCATGATGGGGAACCTACCAAAGCACATAGCGGTTCTAATGGATGGAGGGTTCCTAGCTTATCGTAGAGGAATTGAATAGCGGTATCAAGAAAAGAGTCCAGCTAATGGACTATAAACCGAGCGCTAGATGGGAGGCGCCCCATCCAATCTTTCTCCCACCTTGTTTAATTCTTATTTACATTTCCATATTTAGTAGATGTTAGATAGTGGTAAGTCTTAATAATAGATTTATTGTTTCTCCTCTCAGGTTCAATCCAATTACTATAAGCACTCAGGATCAAACATAAGTCAAACAAAACTGAAGCTGCTAGAGTACAGGGTTGCGCGGCCGTGCCCAACTATAAGTCAAACCCAGCGCGGCCGCGCCATAGCTCAGTCACAAAAATTGTTAAATTTTTAGAATTTCTAACTCAAGCATTCGGACAGTTAGAAGCCCACACTCAATTTCCAACGATAGAATATCTCAAACTTAGTCATTGCCTGATATATCATCGGATCATGAGAAGGCGAACGGAGATGACATTGCCACTTAGGAGAGTATTCTTTCACTTTTAATTATAATGAGGGCATTATTTATTTTAAGTTTGGGGGTATTTGGTTGTAGTGAGTAGTTGTTGCATATAGTTAGTTGTATATAGTTTGATTGCATGTTTAAGTTGCATAGTAGGGGTATTTTAGTATCTTTGTAGTTAAATTGTACATGAAATTTTTTGTTTTTAGTTTTCTTTTGTCTTTTTTACTTAGTATGTGTTTAGTTGCATAACATTGCATAATCCCAGGCTTTTAGTTAGTTGAATTCTAATTTGGCCAATGATGAAATAGAAATGTGATAGATTTTTGAACTCTGTTGATAACTTAAACTTAGTTATAATTTCATACATGATGTCATCTATGCATGTTGTTTAGATGTTACGAGGTAGCAGGACAATGTTCCCATTTGCTTGTTGGTTAAGATTAGCATGCTTGTCTGCTGAGAGGAAAATGTTATTTTTAATGATAGAATTGTGTAGGAAGTGAGTAATGACTATGAAGACACATACACTCAAACTTTGGGAACACATGGGTATGCTTGCTATTGGGACGAGATGGAGCGTAAAACGCACTCGTTTAAATGGAAATGGAAAGTGAGATGGAGCATAAAGCACACTCGCTATATATATAAAAAAAAGAAGGAAAAAGAAATCAATAAACACCGCAGAAAATTGCGAAAATCGCCCTCGTGAGTAAAAATAAAGTAGAATAAACCCATTGTTGAACATTACTTTATATTGATGTGTTGGAGTAGTTGATGTCTCATTAGTATATGTAGTTCTTGATTTAAACTTCAATTGTTTGTCTTAAGAAATTTAGCATGTGGTATCTTCATCTTTGTCGAGCTTATCTGTGAACACATCACATACACATCATCTTTATAGCAGGTTAGGATTATCTAATTGTATGTCATTACGCCTTTAGCTTAGTTTGATGCCTTGTTCTTGGATCTTGATATTTGTCTGAGGCACATCTTATTGGAATTCATATTTGGCTGAGAATGTGGGATTCATTGTCATAGTAGTGTAGCTTGCATAGTATGTACATTGCATTATGTTGCATTGCTTGAGGGAAAGCAATAGTTCAATTTTGGGGGTATTTGATAAGTGGGTTTTATACCTACTTATTGGATATCAATTCATGAGAATTATGCCCATCTCAAGTATATTTGAGTGTGTTTTTAGTTGTATTTCATAATATTTTGCAATGCATGTATTGAGAAATCTTATGTTGTGAAAGTGCAGAAATGGCATAGCTCGGTGATGGTAGGTGGCAATGAGGCTAATGGAGATAATGAATGGAACTTTGAGGAAGAAACAAGTGACAAGCAGTGGAGCAACATGAAGCAGTAGAAGAACACAGATTGCAGACTGCAGGAGCTGCGCGGCTATAAGAGCTATAAAGCGCGCCCCCGCGCCACACACATGCAGAGCCAGAAAGCCAATCGCGCGCCCGCGCCATGATAACGAAGGGACCGCGCGCGACTTTGACTGCATCTACTGACTTTATTTTAAATTGGAAATTGGAAGCGCAACTGAGGGGAGAGTTCGATTAGGGCTTATATATGAGACGTATTTCAGTATGTAAGGCGCATTCCATCCCTTGGGGGGATCAAGGAACTATTATTTGCTTCTTTTCCTTAATTTTGATATTAGATTAGAGTAGTGATTTCTAGAGTTGATGAGATTGAAGACTTGAAGCAATTGGGAAGCATGATTATAGATTTGCACTTCAATTCTCTACTTTTATCCTTTCTTTGATTCTTATTTGTAATCTTATGATGTTTATTCAATATGTGGATTATAGATTTAATTCAACTATGATTTAAACTCTATTCTGAGATTGCAATGGATTCTATGGATTAGTTTATTCTGATATATTTTAGTGTTAACCCTATTGATTGTTATATGATTGTCTATTTAGATTCATGTTATTTGCTTAGTTGATTGGCCATCAATTACTATGATAATCCGTATGGACTTGAGAGACGATGTATGGGTTTGGATCTGATGATCTTAATAGTTTGTGATGATATATTCTATATTGTGATGGGATGTATGATTTATGCTTAGGATAGACATATACCAAAGCACCATTCATAGTCAATTGAGAACTTGGGCTTAAACCCTAATTATTTGTAAATCACATAGACATATAGTGGTTTAGGTAATGTGGGTGTTCATGTGTATTCTATCAACTGTGGATTACATGTGATATGGGTATGGTACAATGAGAGATGGCTATATTTCACTTTCGTGTTCTTGACTAACAATCCAGTACAATTAGTTTGGCTTAACATGAAATGTGTGGATTTGAATGAGTCATTAGATGAAATTGGGATCTCAGGTCTTCATTATCTAGTCTCAGTCTAGGAATAGTTAGGTTTATTTAATTTAATTTGTTAGTTCCCAGAGGGCACAATAGATCTAGAAGGGGGGGTTGAATAGATCCTTTTTATTTCAAATACGTTTCTGGTTTATATTATTTTGTTCATAATTAACATATGACAAACATAAGAATCTTTTCAAGCACAGCGGAATAAGTAAAAGATCCCCTTCATTGATATATCCATAATCATACATACATTGTTCATAGAGTAAGTTTAGTTGTAAGCAGTTAAAACATACATAGCAGTTATAGCAGTTATAGTACATAATGTAAATGACATAATGTAAAGACACAAGGGGTTTTAAGTGGTTCAGAGACTCAAGCTCGTAATCCACTCTTCTACTTTCAACTAACAGGATTTCCACTAAGGAAGGGCAGCACCCTGAATCACTAAGATTCCTTCAAGGCCAGCAGCCTTGGGACTTCAGTTCACTAAGAACTCTTCAAGGCCAGCAGCCTTGGGACTTCTCTAGTTCCCTAGGAACTCTTCAAGCCCAGCAGGCTTGGAACTTCGTTTAGTCCCTCCAGACAAGGACTCCTCAGGCCCTGCTTCATTTAGTCCCTTTGGACAAGGACCTTTCTGGCCCTGGATTTGTTGAGTTATTTGTTTATTGTTGTTGGAGTCGGTGCTGAGCTGCCAAGATGTCTTCATGCTCTGAACATCTTCTATACTTAGCAGCTTGACTTGATCATCCTTGAAGTGCAGCTGAGTGTTGCATGATGCTCAGCTTCTTAGGTTGCTAAACTACTCTGGATGACCCCTTGATGAACTGCCTTGAAGATCATTCTCCTTGGTACTTGATGGCTGCACATGAGAGGCTTCTAAGATGACTGTAAACACTTCTGTTAGGTACTTAGAAGCTGTCTCATGCTTGACACCAAGATGGCTTTTGTGATCTCCCTTCTTGCTACTCGATGCCTTCTCATGATGGACTTGCTAAGATGACCATAGGCTCTTCTCTATTGTACTTAGAGTCTTCCCATGATGGACATCCAGATGGCATGATGCTCTCCTTTCTCTCGACAGTTCAGAACACTCTTCATGTAGTAGAACTCTCACTTCTACATAGTAGAACTCACACTTCTACTCTTTCTTTATCAGACTTTTGAGTGTTCTTGGTGGATCGTAGAGTGAGCCTTCGGACTCACTTTTTCACATGGTTTAGATCAGTCTACCTTCTCTCCAAACTTGGCAACTCCAGTAACCTTTGATCTTTGAAGCTCTTTCTCATTTATACTTCTTCCCAATCCTTCCGTTGGAAAGTAACCGTTGAAGGCTATTCAAATATCTTCATAGATCTCAAGTTGCTTGATGTAGAATGCTTGATGTGACTTGTCGTACTTTTTCTAACGCTGCAGTCTACTGTTTCACCTACCCTGTCAGATGTATCACTTTACTGTCTTGGGCAGGTTGAAGACTTTATTTCTTCTAATTTCTTGATCAGAGGTTGTCCTTTTGCATCGATGCTCTCAATAAGCACTTGTCCGAATATTACCTTTCAGATTGAACCGTTGCCAATGCTTCAGTCTTCAGGTATTCGAACTCTATGATTCTGATGCATGTCTTCAAGGATCTGATCGTAGTGTCTTGTTGAGTGTTTCTCGTTAACTAGTAGAGTTAACACTACGATCCTGAAGAGTGTTGCTTGGATCTTCACAGTAGAATACCTCTTCTTTGTATTGTGCAGTGCTTTAATACTTCTGTTTGCTTCGACTGTTCTAAGATACTGATGGCCTAATTCTTTTCTCTGGTCCCCTTCTGAATATCAAGACACTTCAGATTTGTGGCGCGTCCAGCTTGCTTTCTCATTGTGATCTCCCGTTCACTTATCATCAATGAACTGACCCTGCACTTAATCACTTTAGCCTTGCTCTTTAGAGGCTGACCAGTATCTCGGTTCACCTTCCATCAGTCCCTTCTTTGTTTGGCAAACACTACGATCTTGGTTGCTTCCAAGATCGTTGTCTTCTGTTCACTTCATAGCTACTGCATAAGCTGACTTTCCTTAGTCGGCTTCTAAAGTCTTCTTTGGATCTCCTTGTGGAAGACTTCATCACGAATGGCCTTACACCTCAATCTTAATGCTGATTGGGTTTGAGCTGAGATCTTCTGTTAGCCTGCATGGCATTCCTTGAGTGCTCTCTGGTTTCATTGGATGTAGCTTGCAGCTTGAACCAGAGGCTTCATTCCTTTGGATGTTCTAGGAGTGCTCATTTGTTGAGAACCGTATATGCTCTACGATTCATCCTTGGCATTGTGAGCACTTCTTCTTAGATCGTAGTTCTGCAATCTACGATTCAGCTTCGGCTTGTGCATACACTACGATCCCGAGATCAGATCTTGACACTATGATTTCTGCCTTGTGCTTGTTGTCTTCATCTAATCTTGCTTGACTACGATCTCTGCATGTAATCAATAGACTTTACGAACTCAGAGTGTGATCTACGATCCTTGACTTGGCCTTGGCATCAGTAGACTCTACGACTCTGAGTGTAGTCTACGTTTCTGTCTTGGCTTCGGCAGATGACCGGTCGGCTCGTAGGCACGCTGTCTCTACGATTCTGAACATGACTTCCTCAGTATACTACGATCCCGAGGAAGCTCTACTCGATACACTACGATCCTTCTTCGTTTCCCCTGGTAGTCTACGAACTCCGAGATCTACTATCTTGCATACTCCTATTCTACCTCGATAGCTCTCGAGTTAACCTTGCCTCACCTGGCAGACTACGACTTCTGGTACAGTGCTCGACGATCAGACTAGCCTATCTATTATATCATAAGATCAACCTAACAAGCTTGATCTTTCTATATTTATAGTCCTTGTACATCATTTCTTTTTAAGGACTTTACAAAGCTGTTTTGCTTATGTACGATTAACCTAGCTTATTTGATCAATTCATTCTAAGTACTTGTACATATATTTCTATTATCTATCAAAGGACTTTACAGCTTTTCTTAATGCAATCATACTTGCATATTATTCATTCATATACATATATATCATAATTAAATCATATATAAATAGGAATAACATTCACATGCTTATTCCTGACAATCTCCCCTATTTGATTATGACAAAAACAATAAGTGCATATGCATGTTATGAATGAATCTTATATACGGTGAGCAGCGGTGTTTCTAAAACAGTTAATCATGAATGTCATTTATATTGATATGACAATTTATACATTAAGACATTCTACATCCTGGATCCAGAACATTCCTAACAGGTTAGAGATGTACCTCCTTGGCTCCATGTGTGTTTCCAGGATGCTTGTTGATCTGCTACTCATCTGATTGGACTTCTTTCTCTTGCTCCCTTTCAGCATCTTTCTGATCTGGCTCCCCCTCAGATGAGGATACTCTTTCAACATCTACTGTCTTCTTCTTTCACTTCTTCTCTCTTGTCCCTCTGCTCTTCTTCGAGTGCTTCTTGCTCCTCTTCTTTTTATGCCTCTTTTTCTCCCCCTTTTTGTCATCAATCATTTGAGAGAGCTGCTCCATATTAGAATTAAGCTGCTCCATCAGGTAGGAGGTGTTGGCAACTTCAAACTTGAGTTCCTGCTGGCCTAGCTCAAGTTGCACAGAGAAGGACTGCTTTAAGTCGTCAATCTTGTCAGAGAGGGCTTCGATCTGCTTTGCATTTGCCTTTTGAATTTGTAGGACTTCAGCCTTTTGATCTTGGATGGCCTTCTGATAGATGTTATCTCTCTCTTGGAGTTTGAGAGATACATCAACCAAGATAGCTTGAAGCTTGTGCTGGAAAGAATCATCTCCTGCTGTTGTCTGCTTCTGTGATTCTTTAGTGAGCATAGATATCTTCTTGCTTAGATCATTAGAGCTCTTCAGTAGTTCCTGCTCCAAAGTAGTTTGATCCTTTTGGTTGACAACTTCAAGTTAAACAATAGATTGGACTCTACGATTGTCATCTTTGGACAGATTTTCAAATTTTTGGATAATCTGAACAATTGTGGAATACCAATTGCTTGTGGAGGATGATGGAGTGTCTGATAGTAGTGCTTGATCATAAGGAGGCTTCTGGTTTTGGAATTGAACATCATCAACAGTAGAGTGATCAGACTCTACAATTAGCTTCTTGGTCATGGCTCTTCTTCCTTCAGAATCCACTCTACGATCGTAGGGGATATAGAGATTTTCAGCCTGTCGATAGACTTTGAAGTGAGGCTGGTTTGTTATCATCTTAGTAGCATAAGTTTTCACCCTTGGGAAGTTTTGGGCTACCAGTTCTATGCTTCGAAAAGTCTTGTAACACCAGCTGAAGTAGCTTCCATCTCCTTTAGTAAAGGCCTTTACCCATGGCATCCACTGGAAGAACCATCTCATCAGCAAATCATCAGGGTTGTAGAGAATGGTTGAGCAGTATAGCTCCATATTATTCCAGTTCTTGACTAACTAAAAGGAAGTCATTCTTATTACTCTGAGCTGTTCACCTCCATAGTTTACCCATCTGTCAGGAGGAGTCTCTGATGGTTCATTGGGAACTTCTACCACAATTCTCTTGGTAAATCTAGCAAGTGAGAGGACAGGGTAGGGTTCTGAATCTTCTGATTCTTGATCTTCAGAGTTGGAATCATTTCCTACTTCTTCCCTCTCAGAGCCAGAACCATTTAGATCAGCTTCAGCAGGGAGTCCTTCTTGCTGCATTTCATGTCCAGAGCCTTCTTGATCATCTAAAACAGAGAATCCTTCTTACTGCATTTCATTTGTAAAAACCCAAAACCCTAATAAGACTCATATGTATAAATCCCGTTATATAAATAAAATTTCTCTGTTCTGAATGTGTTACGTGTTATTATATACTTGGTTTGACAAAATTGACCAAATAAAATTTTATCCGAAAAACGTCGTGCTTGACACCTCGTGCTTAAATTTTTTTTCCATAATCGAACTTTTCGGTAAAATTATTTTGACAAGTTGCTTTTTCGTGCTTGTTAGGATTAATGAGAAATTTAGGTTAGTAACCCTAATTAGCAAAACCCTAGCCCTAATTTATTAATTAAACCCTAATTAGCTAATCTAACTCTAATTAGCTTATGTTAACACATAATCATGGTTAGTAAACTTTTATTAGGTACTAATTAACATTACTTAACATTCCTAATCATTAGAAACAAAACCCTAATCAAGATTAGTGAATATTTAAGCCTAATTAAGCTACTAACTTAATCAGCTAGCTCACAAGTAGGTTGGGAGTCATCATTACAAGTTCCAAAACATCACATGACATGCTTCCAAACTCCCAAGCATCGGAAGAGTCATAGATCAGATCTTTATAGAGGCAAGTAGGTGGAAAAATGACCAAAAAGCCAAGTTGGAAAATTCTATAAATAGGAACCTTAGGGCTGAGCAAACCCACGAATTCTCAAAGCCTAGATACACTTATAAACCTACCATATCAAGCCTAGGTGTTATCAGCAACAAGATCAGAAGTTAGAATCACAAATTTCTCTAGAAAAGGTGCAAACCCTAGTTCATAAATTTCTCTTTGATCTTATGTTAGATTTGTTGTTTAGATGTTTAGAATATTGTATTAGGATGTTAGAAAGTATGCTAGAGTGGTAGAACACGTTTTCATAACATCTAGATGCCTTAATTAAGCGTTTTATGAAATCTGGGAATTTTGAAAAAAATGGTCTGACAGCCGAATGTTAGGGCTTTTTGATTCATGTGTGTTTATGTTTTGGTCTATTAATCGATTGATATTCGTAGCCTGTAAGTAGGTCTTTAATCTGGAAAGGAAAACAGGTTCAGATGAACCATAGATTCCAAGATATAATCAGTCAAAGTGGGTTGACCGTTCACGGAAGCTGGTTTTCTGGGTTACCCAGAAAGCTCAAGAACAGCTGAACCGACTACTTTGACCGACCTATTTAATCATCTTCTGATTGTTAATTGTTTATGTTTTTGTTATAAATTGGTACTCTGGTATACATACTACATATCTATGATCTTCAATCGAACAAACAACTCATAGGATTACCTGAATTATTGGTCAAAAGTAGTTGACCGAGCATGACCGAGTTTTATGGGTTTTCCAGGAAACTGAAGAACATGAAGAACATTTGTTAGCTGTACTTTGACCATCATAAATAGAGATCTTAGAATTACGATTTGTTCAAGTTAATGTTATATATATGTACCCTGGTATATAGACTACATGTTACAATAAACAAAACATACATCTAATACACCGAATCAAAGTTATTCAAGTCACAAAACCGTTGACTGGCCTTGACCACTGTTCTGGGTTACCCAGAAACCCAAGAACAGCTCAGACAGTAACTTTGAATCTTTATAATTTCTTGTTAGATGTAGATTAAAGCCTGCTTATTACTTGATCTTGTACTATTATATGAGTACTACAACACCAATACTTGCTCTGACCGAAAATCATTACCAAAACCGAGTTATTTAATGGTCAAACTAGCCACTCGACCACGAGCAACGGCTACCCAGAAACTCAAGAACACCTACAACGACACTTTCTGTCACTGTAGAGCTTTAGCGACGGACAGAAATTAAATTTTTAGAAATAAATTATAAAAAATTAGAAATGATTAATAAAAATAGTTTTAAAAATTATATTAAATTATTATAAATTATTTCTGATATTTTTACAAAAATGTAATAATTATTTTATTTTATTAGATATTATTTATAATTAACTTATTAATAAAGTAATTAGAATAATTACTTTTAAATACTAAATAATTATGTAAAAATATTATTATTGAAATAAAAATCATAATAAATGATTATAAATTATTTAATAATATTAAATAATGTTTTTTATAAATTTTTAGTAAATATAAATTACTTATAAATAGAGATAAATGATTTAAAAATCATTTAAAGAATAAATAAATATTTTAAAAATACTTTAAACCTTCTAAAATATATTACGGAGATAATAAAATTATTTAAAAATATAACCAAATTTTATAAATAAAATTTAGTTCATTTATCAAAGGTATTAAAAGTCAAACCCTATTAAATCTAACCCGGTATTAAATAAATGTTTTATTTGAGTATTGTTATCAATACTAACGTGTTAGATTTATATTCTTGAACGTCATAGGTACTTAATAGCGTTCGAATAGTATAACTTGACTGATCTATGCTCAGGCAAGTCTTCTATACCCAATTTATTACTTATGCAAAATTTATCAACCCTGTTTATTCGCTGAACAAGATTTTATCTTGCGATACTGTTGATATAATACACCTATGTTGAATTACCTATTATTGAAAAGTTATTGCTATAGTTCCAACATGACTAAGAAATGAATTATTTATTCATATGATATTGTTTATTGAGCATAAACTGTTGTGTCAAGCCAAATTGTTTTGGTAAGACAATCGTATACTGAAGTTGAGTATCCCGTAAGGGAGCAAAGTGTAGTCAATGAATATATTGACAGTAAATTGTAAGTGTAATTGAGCACTGTAGGTGATATGCATACCCCTAGGATGTTGAATACGCTGATCCCCTATCTCACATCTGAACAAAATTTTTAAGTCTTTGTGACTGACAGAAAGGATAAAAATTCCAGAACTAGTTGGAATTAGAAATCTAGAAATGGTAACAACTATCAGTCGAAATTTGAATTGTTATAATTCTTCAAATCCTATATTGTTATAAATATATAACTTGCTGAGCATGTCATAGCTCACCCTTGCAAATTATTCCCTTTGCAGTATTAGATGGTAATCTTGGAACGTCTGGAGTAGATAAAGGGAAGCGTCCCTACATAGATTAGATTATATTCTTGTCTGTATGAATACTTTGTAATAAGAACTCGTCATGAGAATTTTGTAATCGAATCATAATATTATGATATATAAAACATTTTTTATTTTCGCAACCGTTACATATATAGATGTAAAGTGTGACGCCCCCAAAATTAGGTATACGTCACCCATTCTGAGTCACCACTTACATGGTACAGAATCAAAATACAACTTAATAATACAACTGTCGTGTACAATACAACAAAACATCAACTGTGAGTTTGAATACAAATATTGTCTACTAGAGATTATACAAACTCAAAAGGAGTCCTCATTAAAATTATTATCACACTATTTCACAAAATAGTGAGGACTACTAATGCACCATCTAGGACCATCACTCCGTTCCCCGACTAGTCCCAGCTACGTTCTCATTTCCTGAAGAGGACAATGAAAGAAAGGGTGAGCTCAACTAGCCTAGTAAGAAATATTATGACTAAGATAACGCAGAATAAATTATCATTAGCCTCCAACAATGTTAAACTGATAAAATACAATAGACATCAAGTTTAACTGCAGCGGAACAAGCAATCTATTAGAAGAGTTAAGTAGAGAATAGAATCTACTATCTTTTATGATTTAAAAAATGTTTTCATCAACTTTTATCACCTGTATTCACCTGAACCACTAAAGATTATAATTAAGTTCACAATTCATATTTATAATAGCATGAATTAACAATTCATTCTTGCCACAAGGCTTAATAGAACGTTTACTCAATATCCTTACCCCAAAGGCTGAAGATATTCAAGTGTAATAACAATGATCATACCAATCAGTTGTCTACCTTTGCACTACGTGCCAAAGATATTCAACTATAAAACCAATCGCTGAGACTCAGCTAAATAAATAATCCACATCATCAAATCATCCCCGCACTACGTGCCAAGGATATTTGTTAGTATCACTAATGGTCACGATAATGTCATACACCTGTCCATCTTTACGCTACGGGTCAAAGCTATCAAATAATTGATCATCTTTGCACTACAGGCCAAAGATATACAACTGTAAAATCAATAACCAACTTAGTATAATAAAGATTGGAAAAATAAAAGAATTTCACCATGTATGCAGTACTTCGCATAGACAGGTTATTCCAACATAATAATAATAACGGAACCAGGTCAGGTGAAATTCACACCGACATGATGTTCCAACAGAATAATAAATGCGGAATTATAAATGATGGAACCAGGTCCGGCGTATAGCACAGACAGGATATTCCGACAGAATAATAAAGACAGAATAATAGAAGAATGTCACCAAGTATAGGGTACCCCGCGTATACAGGTTATTCCAACAGAACAATAAAGAAATGGAATAACAGAAGTTCTCTTCTTGAATACAAAAGAATAATATCCCTTACGAGTACAACAAATAATATTCCCTGCGAATATTAAACGAAAATAATATTCTTTACGAATATTAAACAAATATAATGAATATTGAACGATAATAATATTCATATGAATATGAAAAATAATTTCTCTTCAGAATAAAAATAATAATAATCCTTACATTTGAAATAAGAGTATTCCAACTGGTATAGCGAATATATTCTTGAAGAAAACTTCCACTGTTTTCTACGCTCAAAACTTTCTAAAACTCTAAAGAAATACTCTTAGAGTATATGATAAACATAAGAATCTTTTCAAGCACAACGGAATAAGTAAAAGATTCCCCTTCAATGATATATTCATAATCATACATACATTGTTCGTAGGGTTAATTTAGTTGTAAGCAGTTAGAACATACATAGCAGTTATAGACATAATGTAAATGACATAATGTAAAAGACACAAGGGATTTTAAGTGGTTCAGAGACTCAAGCTCCTAATCCACTCTTCTGATTTTAACTAGCAGGATTTCCACTAAGAAGGGCAGCACCCTGAATCTCTACGATTCCTTCAAGGCCAGCAGCCTTGGGACTTCAGTTCACTAAGAACTCTTCAAGGCCAGCAGCCTTGAGACTCCTCTAGTTTCCTAGGAACTCTTCAAGCCCAGCAGGCTTGGAACTTCGTTTAGTCCGTCTGGACAAGGACCCTTTGGCCCTACTTTGTTTAGTCCCTCCGAACAAGAACTCTCTTGGCCCTGCTTCATTTAGTCCCTCTGGACAAGGACCCCTCAGGCCCTGGCTTCGTTGAGTTGTTTATTTGTTGTTGTTGGAGTCGGTGCTGAGCTGCTAAGATGTCTTCAAGCTCTGAACATCTTCTATCCTTAGCAGCTTGGCTTGATCATCCTTGAAGAGCAGTTAAGTGTTGCATGATGCTCAGCTTCTTAGGTTGCTCAACTACTCCGGATGACCCCTTAATGAACCGCCTTGAAGATCATTCTTCTTGGTACTTGATGACTGCACGTGAGAGGTTTCTAAGATGACTGTAAGCACTTCTGTTAGGTACTTAGAAGCTTTCTCATGCTTGACACCAAGATAGCTTTTGTGATCTCCCTTCTTGCTACTCGATGCCTTCTCATGATGGACTTGCTAAGATGATCGTAAGCTCTTCTCTATTGTACTTAGAGTCTTCCCATGATGGACATCCAGATGGCATGATTCTCTCTTTTCAATCGGCAGTTCAAAACACTCTTCAAGTAGTAGAACTCTCACTTCTACATAGTAGAACTCACACTTCTACTTCTTTCTTGATCTGACTTCTGAGTGTTCTTGGTGGATCGTAGAGTGAGCCTTCGGACTCGCTATCACATGGTTTAGATCAGTCTACCTTCTCTCCAAAATTGACAACTCCAGCAGCCTTGGATCTTTGAAGCTCTTCTACATTTATACACCTTCCCAATGCTTCCGTTGGAAAGTAGCCGTTGGAAGCTATTCAAATGTCTTCACATATCTCAAGTTGCTTGAGGTAGACTGCTTGATGTGACATGACATACTTTTTCTGACTCTGCAGTCTATTATTTTAGCTACCCTGTCAGATGTATTACTTTACTATCCAGGTTGAAGACTTTATTTCTTCTGATTTCTTGATCAGAGGTTGTCCTTTTGCATCGATGCTCTCAATAAGCACTTGTCCGAATATTACCCTTCAGATTGAACCGTTACCAATGCTTCAGTCTTCAGGTATTCGAACTCTACGATTTTGATACACATCTTCAGGGACCTGATCGTAGTGTCTTGCTGAGTGTTGCTCGTTGACTTAGAAGAGTTAACACTACGATCCTGAAGAGTGTTGATTGGATCTTCAATGTAGAACACCTCTTCCTTGTATTGTGCAGTGCTTCAATACTTCTGTTTGCTTCGACTGTTCTCACATACTGATGGCCTAATTCCTTGCTCTGGTACCCTTCTGAATATTAAGACACTTCAGATTTGTGGCGCGTCCAGCTTGCTTTCTCCTGGTGATCTTCCACTCACTTATCATCAATGAACTAACCCTGCATTTAATCACTTTAGTCTTGCTCTCCAGAGGCTGACCAGTATCTAGGTTCACCTTCCATCAGTTCCTTCTTTGTTTGGCAAACACTACGATCTTGGTTGCTTCCAAGATCGTTGTCTTCTGTTCTCTTGACAGCTACTGCATTAGCTGACTTTTCCTTAGTCAGCTGCTGAAGTCTTCATTGGATCTCCTTGTGGAAGACTTCATCACGAATGGCCTTGCACCTCAATCTTAACGCTGATTGGGTTTGTGCTTAGATCTTCTGTTAGCCTGCATGTCATTCGTTGAGTGCTCTCTGGTTCCCTTACTGTGGAATGCATTATTGCAGTGCCAACCAGAGGCTTCGTATCTTTGGATATTCTGGGAGTGCTCATTCGTTGAGAATCGTATCTACTCTACGATTTTGACTTAGCATTGTGAGCACTTCTGTTGGAGTCGTAGTCCTGCACTCTACAATTTAACTTTGGCTTTGCAGACACTACGATCCTGAGATCAGATCTTGACACTCTACGATTTCTACCGTGTGCTTGTTGTCTTCATCTGATCTTGCCCGACTACGATCTCTGCATTCATTCAGTGGACTCTACGATCTCAGAGTGTAGCCTACGATCCTTGTCTTGGCTTTGGCATCGATAGACTCTACGACTCTGAGTGTAGTCTACGTTTCATACTTGGCTTCGGCAGATGGTCGTTCGGCTTATAGATAGGCTGTCTCTACGATTCTGAACATGACTTCCTCAGCACACTACGATCTCGAGGAAGCTCTTCTCGACACACTACGATCCTTCTTCGTTTCCCCTAGAAGTCTACGAACTCCGAGATCTCACTATCTTGCATACTCCTATTCTGCCTCGATAGCTCCCGAGTTAACTCTGACTCTCCTGGCAGACTACGACTTCTGGTGCAGTGCTCGACGGTCAGACAAGCCTATCTATTACATCATAAGATCAACCTAACAAGATTGATCTTTTTATATTTATAGTCCTTGTACATCATTTCTTTTTAAGAACTTTACAAAGTTATTTTACTTATGTAGGATCAACCTAACATATTTGATCAAATTCATTCTAAGTCCTTGAACATATATTTCTATTATCTATCAAAGGAGTTTACAGCTTTTCTTAATGAAAGCATACTTGCATATTATTCATTCATATACATATATATCATAATCAAATCATATGTAAATAGGAATAGCATTCACATGCTTATTCCTGACAATCTCCCCCTATTTGATTATAACAAAAACATTAAGTGCATATGCATGTTATGAATGAATCTTATATACAGTGAGCAACTGTATTTCTAAAACAGTTAATCATGAATGACTTTTATATTGATATGGCAATTTATGCATTAAGACATTCTACATCCTGGATCTAGAACACATTCCTAACAGATTAGAGATGTACCTCCTTGGCTCCTTGTGTTTCCAGGATGCTTGCTGTTGATCAGCTATTCATCCTTGTCTGCTTCTTGCTTTTGATCCCCCTCTAATGATGACTTTCTATCTTTGCTTGATTCCCCTTCATCACCTTTCTGATCTGGCTCCCCTTCAGCTTCTGTGAATTTGGTATCATCATCTTCAGGCTCCCCCTCAGATGATGATTCTTTATCTGCTGCTGTTTTCTTCTTCTTTGACTTCTTCTCCCTTAACCCTCTGCTTTTCTTTTGGTGCCTCTTGCTCCTCTTCTTTCGTCGCCTCTTTTTCTCCCCCTTTTTGTCATCAATCATTTGAGAGTGCTGCTCCATCAGGTAGGAGGAGTTGGCAATTTCAAACTTTAGTTCTTGTTGGCCGAGCTCAAGTTGTACTGAGAAGGTCTGCCTCATATCATCAATCTTGTCAGAGAGGGCTTTGATCTGCTTTGCATTGGCCTCCTAAATTTGTAGAGTTACTGCCTTCTGATCTTGGATGGCCTTCTGATAGATGCTATCTCTCTCTTGGAGTTTGAGAGATACATCAGCCAAGATAGCTTGAAGTTGGTGCTGGAAGGAATCATCTCCTGCTGCTGTTTGCTTCTGTGATTCTTCATTGAGCATAGATATCTTCTTGCTTAGATCATCAGAGCTCTTCAGTAGTTCCTGCTCAAAATCAGTTTGATCTTCTTGATTGGCAGCTTCAGGTTGAGCAAAGGATTGGACTCTACAATCATCATCTTTGGACAGTTTTTCAAATGTTTGGATAATCTGAATAATTGTGGAGTACCAATTGCTTGTGGAGGATGATGGAGTGGCTGATAGCAGTGTTTGATCATAAGGAGGCTTCTGAGATTGGGCTTGAACACCATCAGCCGTAGAATGAACAGACTCTACGATCAGCTCCTTGGTCATGACCCTTCTTCCTTCAGAATCTACTCTACGATCGTAGGGGATGTAGAGATTTTCAGCTTGTCGATAGACCTTGAAGTGATGTTGGTTTGTTATCATCTTGGTAGCATAAGTTTTTACGCTTGGAAAGTTTTGGGCTACCAGTTCCATGCTTGGAAAAGTCTTGTAACACCAACTGAAGTAACTTCCATCTTCTTCAGTAAAGGCCATCAGCCAAGGCATTGATTGGAAGAACCATCTCATCAGCAAATCATCAGGGTTGTAGGGAATGGTTGTGCAATCCATTTCCATGTTGTTCCAGTTCTTGACTAAGTCAAAGGAGGTCATTCTTACTATTCTAATCTGTTTACCTCCATGGTTTACCCATCTGTCAGGAGGAGTTTCTAATGGTTCATTAGGAACTTCTACCACAATTCTCTTGGTAAATTTTGCAGGTGAGAGAACTGGGTGAAGTTATGAGTTTTTTGATTCCTGATCTTCAGAGTTGGAATCATTTCCTGCTTCTTTCTTCTCAGAACTAGAACCGTTTAGATCAGCTTCAGCAGAGAGGTCTTCTTATTGCATTTCATGTTCAGACTCTTCTTGATCATCTTCAACAAAAAATCCTTCTTGCTGAATTTCATTATCTGAACTTTCTTCAGCAAGTCTTTCCTTTGATTCTTCTTCTTCACTGCTAGCTTCTTCTTCAACATCTTCTCTTGGGGATACAGATTCATCATCACTTAATTCAACGATGGCATTTGATTGGCCACTGTTCCTTTTGGAGGCAAATTGGGCTTGCAGCCTGTAGCTTCTCCTTCTTTGTGGAGGTTCAATTAATGGAGACACTAACTCTTCTTCTTCTTCTTCTTTAGTCTCTGACTCCTCTTTCTCATCAGATAGACTTCTTCGGAGATCAGCATTGGTAGGAGCAGACTCTTCTTTCTTGGCCTCATTACTTCCTGAGTCATCATGAGGGCTTTCTGGATTGGAGGGGACATTTTCATCTTCTTCTTGAGTAGTATTTTCTGACCCATTCTATGGGCTCGTTGGGGTAGTGGCATTTGGGGATGCTTTGGTCACTTTGAATTTCTTTTTCATCATCAGAGTGGCTTCTCTGAGAATTGGCCATGGGGCTTGAGCACTTTTCTTCATCAACAGATTCTGTACTTTCTTTCATCATATCAGCTTCATTCTCATTGCTGAATGCTGACTGTGGGGACTGCATCACATTTTCAGTTTCTTTCTCTTCTGCTGACACTACTTCCCTTTCTTCAGCAGATGTATTGATTTGAGAAGCTAAGGCTGGTTTGTCATTCACCTTAGCTTTCTTGCTGACTGGCCCTTGAAGCAACCTGCTGCTTCTTCTTTTTGTGGTCTCAGCAGTTTGGGCCTTTTCTTCCTTATCTTTGTTCAAGGAGGAGACTCTCCTAGGTGGGGCTTGGGCTTTCTTCACATCACCAGCTCTTTTCACCACTTTTGATTTCTTCCTAGCTGGTGTGATTTCAGCTACTGCAGAGTCACTGGACTCAGAGCTCTCTGTCTTTACTATCTTTCTCTTCTTTGCAGAGGCTCTACTGCTGCTCCCAGCTGTCAGCCTTTTGTTCTCCTTGGTATTCTTCTTCCAGTTCTCAAATAACTGTGGAGACATCACCTTGTGCACATTCAAGGCTTCTCCCTCATCTTCCTTGGTTTTTCCTCCTAATTTCTTCTTCAGAATGATACTCAGCAACCTTCCATGAAATACCTTGGTCAGGGGCTTCTTCTCAGCCTTCTCTACCCATTTGGAGATCTGATCAAACAAGATAGCTCCAAAGTCAATTTGTTTCTTCAAAACTATTGCTGACATGACTTTTAACTGTTGGTCGATCTCTGTGTCATGTGCAGTGTTCTTACATAGTATGCACTTTCCAACTATTTCAGCAAGGAACTCATATTGCTCAGTAAACTCCTTCTTCTTCATGTCCTTGAAACTAGGGTTTCTTTGATACCCCATAACTTCCTTTGCTAATTCAGTGTTGACATTATCAAGGTTCTTTAGCCCTTGGTTAGGAAAACCAAGGCATTGATTGAGGTCAGAAGATTTTAACTGAACAGACTGACCTTTAACCTTGGTAGTCAGAGTTTCTGAATTTATATAGATGTTTGAATAGAATTCTTTAACCAGGTTATAGTAGACAGGAGTATTTACCTCAAGGCATTCTGAAAATCCAGCCTTCTTTACAAGCTCGAGAATGTCCCTGAACTTCTTTTCAGATTTCTCAAACGATTTTGTTCCAAGCTGAATATCAGTAATCATTTGCCAGTTTTCCATTTTGAGTAGTTTGAAGAATGTGGGTATTAGATATAGAGAAGTTTATGCGAGATGGCTGTCTGGTTGGTAAGGCTCTGGAGGTTAACTGATTTTGCTCTTGAAAAGCTTTCTAGGGTTTTGAAAATGGGAGGGAGAAAGGTTCGATATCTTTTGGTAACTGTCTGCAGATTTGAACTTGTCTTTATGGCAGTTCCTTCTAACTCTGCATACTCAGTGATGTGTCAACTTTCCATTGGTTGCACGTTGCCCAATAATGACCTGTAACTCCCCACAACTTTTCAGTTATTAAAGGAGTGGACGTTTAATTGTCGTGGCTTTGACCGTTGACCTTTTGCTTCGTAGAGTAACATGATGAGATAGCTATAGACTCTACGATTTCATTTGTTGACTCAACGATCAATTTCTGAGAGATGTTGTAGTGGATGTCTTCATCTTTCCTCCTTACTTCGATGCAGCATAGCTCAATCACTGATGTATTTGAACTTATCTCCTTAACTTGAATGGCTTAGCAGATGTCTCATTCTGCATGCTCCGTGAGAATTGGAGTACCCTTTGGTAGAACTATGATCGTTGAGTTGTCTTCTACGATCGTTGCAGTTGCACTACGATCGTTTAGTCCTTTTCAAACTCAACTCTACGATCGTCGACTGACTTGGTTGTTTTGAGATGAAATCGATCAAGCATTCCTTCTGTGATAAGGTAGCTCAGGAAGGGCCAACCTCTTAGAGTGAGCTAAGGGTCAGGTTTGTCCCTGAGGTGCTCTTCAGATGAAGTACTAAAATAGTGATTTTCAATGACATCTCATTAGATCTTTTCTGATGGGGAGGTCTTTCTACCAGCTCTGGATATCTGCAATGCTGAAATCGTGTTGTCCTTCTTCTCTTACACTACGATCATGTGTTTGATCGTAGGAACTTCACGATTATGAATTGGGTGGCTGAAGGGTTATCAGTAGTACGTTTTGAGACGTTCCTACTGACTATGGATCTTCATTTGGTTCATCAGCCACAAAGTTTTGAGACTCTGTAGCTGGTACATCTCTTCCAGGTTTAATAGTGCTGTTATTCCTTAACAGATCACTGCTCCCCCATTGCTGATGCTGTCTTCTCAGATAGATGTGATTCCTTCTTCATGTTTATTTTGAAGGCTGCCCAGCATTTCTCCTTCTGACTGGATTCATCATCGTTGCTTTGTTTTCCTTGTATCGTAGAGATGAGTATTTTCAGGATTGATCACTCTACGATCATTTGACAGCACTACGAACGTAGTCTTCTTTGATAGTCCTTTATTTTGAGAAGTTCTGCTTCGTAAAGAACTCCTTTTGTCTTAAGCTCAATGATCTTCTGTTGTGAGCTTCCCTTGAGGATCCTTTCCATAAAGCATATCTCTTTTGATATGATCATATAGAATCCTCTTTATCTTCTGCTGCATGGCATGCTCCCATATACAGATTTGTAGCCATGTGAGCTCCATTCCAGTTAGCTCAGAGGGTCTTCAAGGACAGGCTTGAACATATATAAACTTTATCAGACTCATTTGTGAACAGTCCTTAGACTTCTGCTGGTAGTACTTCTTGACTGAAGTCTTCTGCTTCATCATTCCGTAGAGTGGTCAGACTGACCAAACACCTGCTGGTTTAAATATATTTCTATATTTGGTACCCATAGTTGAATGGGTCCTGCTAGGTTAGTTTTCTAAACCCCTGTTCCTCTTATTTGGATAATCATCATATTTATCATCAACAGACATATCCATACATGCAACTATCTTATGAAAATATATTTCGAGATGCAAGCTGGTGAGTGTGTGTGATATATGGCATTTAATAACACACTCTCTATCTATGATGGTTTCATCATTTACTGGGTTATGTTCACAATGTTTTAAGTGTTCATAGAGTGTGAATCAACTCTACGATTTATGAGTATCTAGTTGATTTATGGATGTGATTAGTTTCTACAAATCAACAAGATCCTCTTGTGGAACTGATCATTCTCTGTGTGTTGTCAAACACTTAGAACATAGGCTTGTACATACATACTAGCACATCAACAATGATTACTTAACATAAAAATCATTTGGTATGTGATACTCTTATGATCTATTTCAGATTTTCTTCAAGATGTCATCTTCAGCCTAAAACTTGGTTAAAGAGAAAGTTTGTAGACATTTGAATTTTCCATCTTCAGACTACTTTCTCTCTTCACCTTTTTAGGTAGATTATGACTTCTTGACAAAATACTGTCATAGTTCATAGGATGGTGCAAATATGATGTATACATTAATAATGGTGAGGAACCGTACCTTTTTACTGTCAGTTTCTTAACAGTCATTTACCTTAGATATACTGAGTTCAGGTATTGATGTGCATAGCTTTTACTTTTGCTCCTTTCAGCTGATGAATGCATTACTCTTTGTCACCGATGTCCCTTGCTTTCTTTCTCTCATCTGGTCTTCAGACAATAAGATTGATTGCAGGCTAGGATTGGTCTTGTTGATATAGCAATCGAGGATATGGACCAATCTGAGCAGCTTTAGGTGTATACACATTTTTACCTATACACAATATTTCCAACGTGTGCGCTCTTCTGCATATAACAAGTTACTCACTACTGAACTAAGTTTAGAACAATGTTAGTGCCTGGGATCAGACTCAAAGCGATTAGCTTTTGAATATAGCATGAGAACCTGCTTTGATACCAATTGTTAGTTCCCAGAGGGCACAATAGATCTAGAAAGGGGGATTGAATAGATCCTTTTTATTTCAAATACTATTCTTATTTTTGTTGTATTGTTCATATTAGAGTATATGACAAACATAAGAATCTTTTCAAGCACATCGGAATAAGTAAAAGATTCCCCTTCATTGATATATTCATAATCATACATACATTATTCGTAGGGTTAGTTTAGTTGTAAGCAGTTAGAACATACATAGCAGTTATAGCAGTTATAGACATAATATAAATGACATAATGTAAAAGACACAAGGGATTTTAAGTGGTTCAGAGACTCAAGCTCCTAATCCACTCTTCTGCTTTTAACTAGCAGGATTTCCACTAAGGAAAGGCAGCACCCTGAATCTCTATGATTCCTTCAAGACCAGCAGTCTTGGGACTTCAGTTCACTAAGAACTCTTCAAGGCCAGCAGCCTTGGGACTCCTCTAGTTCCCTAGGAACTCTTCAAGCCCAGCAGGCTTGGAACTTCGTTTAGTCCCTCCAGACAAGGACCCTTTGGCCCTGCTTTGTTTAGTCCCTCCGGACAAGAACCCTCTTGGCCCTGCTTCATTTAGTCCCTCTGGACAAGGACCCCTCAGGCCCTGGCTTTGTTGAGTTGTTTATTTGTTGTTGTTGGAGTCGGTGCTGAGCTGCTAAGATGTCTTCATCCTCTGAACATCTTCTATCCTTAGCAGCTTGGCTTGATCATCCTTGAAGAGCAGTTAAGTGTTGCATGATGCTCAGCTTCTTAGGTTGCTCAACTACTCCGGATGACCCCTTAATGAACCGCCTTGAAGATCATTCTTCTTGGTACTTGATGACTGCACATGAGAGGCTTCTAAGATGACTGTAAGCTCTTCTGTAAAGTACTTAGAAGCTTTCTCATGCTTGACACCAAGATGGCTTTTGTGATCTCCCTTCTTGCTACTCGATGCCTTCTCATGATGGACTTGCTAAGATGATCGTAAGCTCTTCTCTATTGTACTTAGAGTCTTCCCATGATGGACATCCAGATGGCATGATTCTCTCTTTTCAATCGGCAGTTCAAAACACTCTTCAAGTAGTAGAACTCTCACTTCTACATAGTAGAACTCACACTTCTACTTCTTTCTTGATCTGACTTCTGAGTGTTCTTGGTGGATCGTAGAGTGAGCCTTCGGACTCGCTATCACATGGTTTAGATCAGTCTACCTTCTCTCCAAAATTGACAACTCCAGCAGCCTTGGATCTTTGAAGCTCTTCTACATTTATACACCTTCCCAATGCTTCCGTTGGAAAGTAGCCGTTGGAAGCTATTCAAATGTCTTCACATATCTCAAGTTGCTTGAGGTAGACTGCTTGATGTGACATGACATACTTTTTCTGACTCTGCAGTCTATTATTTCAGCTACCCTGTCAGATGTATTACTTTACTATCTTGGGCAGGTTGAAGACTTTATTTCTTCTGATTTCTTGATCAGAGGTTGTCCTTTTGCATCGATGCTCTCAATAAGCACTTGTCCGAATATTACCCTTCAGATTGAACCGTTACCAATGCTTCAGTCTTCAGGTATTCGAACTCTACGATTTTGATACACATCTTCAGGGACCTGATCGTAGTGTCTTGCTGAGTGTTGCTCGTTGACTTAGAAGAGTTAACACTACGATCCTGAAGAGTGTTGATTGGATCTTCAATGTAGAACACCTCTTCCTTGTATTGTGCAGTGCTTCAATACTTCTGTTTGCTTCGACTGTTCTCACATACTGATGGCCTAATTCCTTGCTCTGGTACCCTTCTGAATATTAAGACACTTCAGATTTGTGGCGCGTCCAGCTTGCTTTCTCCTGGTGATCTTCCACTCACTTATCATCAATGAACTGACCCTGCATTTAATCACTTTAGTCTTGCTCTCCAGAGGCTGACCAGTATCTAGGTTCACCTTCCATCAGTTCCTTCTTTGTTTGGCAAACACTACGATCTTGGTTGCTTCCAAGATCGTTGTCTTCTGTTCTCTTGACAGCTACTGCATTAGCTGACTTTTCCTTAGTCAGCTGCTGAAGTCTTCATTGGATCTCCTTGTGGAAGACTTCATCACGAATGGCCTTGCACCTCAATCTTAACGCTGATTGGGTTTGTGCTTAGATCTTCTGTTAGCCTGCATGCCATTCGTTGAGTGCTCTCTGGTTCCCTTACTGTGGAATGCATTATTGCAGTGCCAACCAGAGGCTTCGTATCTTTGGATATTCTGGGAGTGCTCATTCGTTGAGAATCGTATCTACTCTACGATTTTGACTTAGCATTGTGAGCACTTCTGTTGGAGTCGTAGTCCTGCACTCTACAATTTAACTTTGGCTTTGCAGACACTACGATCCTGAGATCAGATCTTGACACTCTACGATTTCTGCCGTGTGCTTGTTGTCTTCATCTGATCTTGCCCGACTACGATCTCTGCATTCATTCAGTGGACTCTACGATCTCAGAGTGTAGCCTACGATCCTTGTCTTGGCTTTGGCATCGATAGACTCTACGACTCTGAGTGTAGTCTACGTTTCATACTTGGCTTCGGCAGATGGTCGTTCGGCTTATAGACAGGCTGTCTCTACGATTCTGAACATGACTTCCTCAGCACACTACGATCTCGAGGAAGCTCTTCTCGACACACTACGATCCTTCTTCGTTTCCCCTAGAAGTCTACGAACTCCGAGATCTCACTATCTTGCATACTCCTATTCTGCCTCGATAGCTCCCGAGTTAACTCTGACTCTCCTGGCAGACTACGACTTCTGGTGTAGTGCTCGACGGTCAGACAAGCATATCTATTACATCATAAGATCAACCTAACAAGATTGATCTTTTTATATTTATAGTCCTTGTACATCATTTCTTTTTAAGGACTTTACAAAGTTATTTTGCTTATGTAGGATCAACCTAACATATTTGATCAAATTCATTCTAAGTCCTTGAACATATATTTCTATTATCTATCAAAGGAGTTTACAGCTTTTCTTAATGAAAGCATACTTGCATATTATTCATTCATATACATATATATCATAATCAAATCATATGTAAATAGGAATAGCATTCACATGCTTATTCCTGACAGATTAGCCTCGTGTACACCATGTATATGCATAACATTTAAATCTGCTCTTTGTATCTTATATTAAATACATCGGGTACTCCCCTATAAAAAAGGGGTGTTCTTTCAGTCTAAGAATCTTTACCATCAATTGGTTTAGATAGCTTTTATAAAAATTCATATACTTGTTTGATCGAACAAAGGTTCAGACTCTATATGATACAGTTCAAGAATTATAGAACTTTAGATGATGTACAAGTCCAAGACTGTACGAACTTAAATGCACTAAGTGCGAATATCAATAATATCGATGTGGAATAATTCTAAGGTAATTAAACCACTTAATAGCATGCTTGGAAATAAAATTCAAGCTTAAATGAATAACTTTAAATTCAACAATAACCAGCTCAATACAATATGAGAAGGATATAAAACTTTCATAAAAACAAGTGAAGTTTAGAAACTTGCACAATCAAAGAGTGAAGTTCGGAGACTTGCTCAATATAAATTTGAGTAAGGTTAGGAAACTTGTCTGCTTGCTCAGCTACAATTTAATTCTAGCTTTAATTAACTTCTGTTGAAACGACCTAACATTAACAAGTCGGTCTTTCCAATTAGTATGTGTAAACTAATACGAGTCTAAACTTACAAGAATAAAATCATCACATAGCATGCTTCTATACATGTGTCATTATATTACCTGATTAGTTTTTAACACACTGTCATAGTTAAAATCACCATTGACTTTAAAGTTGTAAACACTAATTCATCATAGGTCTCTTTCAATATCATGCTCATTATCACATGAATACTATATTGGATAATTATTACTGTGACGATTTGATTGTTTGAATTGTGATTCTGAGGACAGAATCCTGTTAAGGAGGGAATGATGTAACATTCCAGAATTTTTTAAATGTAATATTAAATATTTATTGATTTATATAAATATTTAATGGATGTGATTATCGTTGAATAAATATTTGTTCAATTGATTTAATTTTTGTTTTGTTCAATTGATTTAATTTTGTTTAGTTAATTATTTATTTAATAAATAATTGATGAATTAAGGAAATTATTATTATATTGATATTTCAATTAAATGGTTAATTATTTGTATTGTGTTATGTGATTAAAGGATTTATTTAATTAATTGTGATTTGAATTAATTAAAATAAATATGAAAGTTTGATTAAATATAGTGTGACAAATAACAATATTATAAGGAGTTATTAAAATAAATTAAAGTAGTTTTAATTTAGTTTTAACAAGGCTTAAGTATTTTAATTCTTTAAAATTAAAGGGTTTTTGTCAAATAAGCCTTATGGCTTTTGAAATTTCTAGTTTATTTAAATAAAATAAAATAAGTAATATAATTAAAATAATAAATATAATATAATTATAACTTATACGTTATTTTTATATAACTGATATCCTAATAAGTATACGTATTAGTATTATATCAGTTTTATTTTACGCATTCAAGTTAGTTATCTAGTTTAAGCCTAAGAGAAGAAAGCTGGGAAGTTCAGAGAAGAACTTGAGAGAGATTTGGGAGGAAACTTGTAAATCTTCACGTCAATTCCAGTGGGTTTAACAAGAATTTCTGTCAAGCAACAAAAGGTATGTTCATAATCGGATATTATTTATGTTTATGAGTATTACGTTAAAATAAAATTGCATGTTCTGTGAATTATTTTTCTTCCGAATTTTGTTATGTAATTTAGTTATTGTGATTATACATGCTTATGATGTTAGAGTTTATGTCAATCAAGAAAATCGCATGCTAAATTCGTTTGACAATAGGAAGAAATTTGACAGTGTATGTATTCTTTGTATGGCTCGGGTAAGTACCAATTTAGATGGTCAATTCTTACATTAAACTGTAAATTAAGGCTTGTATATGTTAGTTCAATGAGATATGAGTATAATGTAATTGGAATGAAGTAATTTGGACAAGAATTGAAATCACAGTGTTCAATTTTGTGAAGAAACTCGAAAATGGAGTTTTTGTTTGAAAACTTGAATTTTCAGAAATTAAAATAGTTTTAGTTAGTGTTAAATTGTGCTAATTAGTTGTAAATATGAATAATCATGTTTGTGATAGTTGTATATTTATTATACATGTTAATATTACTGTCTATTAGGTAAAATTTGTGTTTGTTGGGCTAAAGTCGGCTACTGTTCATAGCCTTCTCTGCATCTGTTTGAACACCGGCACAGTTGCGCCAGTGCCAAGGCAAAAAACGGCGTAGCTGCGCCGGTCCCAAGCCTCTGTATGGCGTAGCTTTGCCATACCCTGGTTTGAGATTCTGACTTCTGCTATTACAATAGACTTTGGGGAAACATCCTAGCATGGTCTAAAATTATGTTAGCATGTTAAATGAGTAATGTTAAGGTTAACATAACATAGTGAGTTGTGGTTAGTATGATCAAAGTTGCAAATATAATTAGTAAATCAAAAACGCGCTATGTGGTAATTTAGTATGCATAATGAAAGTTAGACAAGTGTTGTGAAGTAAAACACTTAGAGTTTCTGAAATGTGAATGGTAATGAACATGTTATCATATGGTAGCATGTCTAATGGGTATTGTGGTTCTAAAATTATGTGTAGGTGATCGTGAGTTTAATTTTATAGCTTACGCCCAAGGCAAGTTTCCTAACTCTACACTTTCGTTGAACTAGTTCGTTTATTGCATTATGCAAGTTATAACTTTACACTTTCGTTGAGTTGGTTCTATTATTACATTGTGTAACTTCATTCTTTTGATTGAGAAAGCTTCTAAACCTATCTATTACATTGAGTATGTTTTAATTCTAAATTATTGGAATTCTAATCATTGTTGACCTACTCTAACTTGTTTATAGTTAAACAAGTTTCTTTAGTTTAATCTTTTACAATGAATGTTCTTGAACCATATTTCCTTTTGTTGAATGGTTCAATCATTTTGTATATTTTATTACATGTGGAGTAAGCATTGTTTCCAGCTTGCTATCAATTAATGCATGTTCGGTAACTAAAATTCTAATTTGACAAGATTATAGACCTAGCTTATTATTGTTCAAGCCAAGGTTTATCATTTCTTTATTTTGATCAATACTTATGCTCTCTAGTTATTTCAAGCATGAGTCTAGAATATAGTCAGTTCACCTATGATTCTCAAATGTTCTAAGTTATGTTGTTATTAAACAACTGTTGTATTATTCAAGCATTGTTGATTCAACTAGTTCCCTAGTTGATGATCATTAAACTTCAATTACCCTTGAAAGCTTATCCAACCCATACTTTCTTTGGTGCGGACTTGTACTCTAAATACTAAGATGAACAACCATATGTTTAGGGGTTTACGCTTAGCGTTGAAATGGTTGTGCACAATACATTGTACGTAGGATTGATCCCCCTAACTATGTGGAGTCCTTATAGTCATATGACTATTAAAGTTAAAGTTGAAAGATTACTTATGACTGTGGACATGGTTCATGGTCATTTGACCCTCAGTAGTTTATTTAAGAATATTAATAGAACAAATTATTCAGTTCTATTGAGCCTATGAGTTGGCAAATGTTAAAATGTTAATAGAACATATCATTCAGTTCTATTGAGCCTATTATTTTGAAAATGTTGTAATGTTAATAGAACACATTATTCAGTTCTATTGAGCCTATTATTTGGCAAATGTTGTAAAGATATTTATTCTTATCTAAAGTGAGCTTTGTTTGCTCACTCTTGAATATTTATACACTTATTGCAGCTATGGTTGAGAAGGTAGATAAACCTACAACTAGCAAAGGAAAGGAAAAAATGTACAAGTGATGAAGACTTGTAATTTTGCTTTATCGTTATGATGATAGACTTTTAATAATGACGTGATGTAATAATTTTATTTCCGCACTTGAATAATTGTATTAAAGGTTAGAGAACCTGGGAGATAATATTTTTATTAAAGAAATCCTGTATGGGCAGGTTTTTATTATTCAATTTATTATGATTGGATAGTTAGATATGAATGTTTTGATTACGTGAACACTAAATCCTGAGGTAATGAAGTACCGGGATTTGGGGGTGTCATAAGTTGGTATCAAAGCTTTAGGTTATGAACCTTTGGTGGGGAAAAGCCTTACGAAGTAACCTTTGAAAAGATAGTGGTGATTAACTCTTATCGAGTTTTAAGGAAGAAATAATAAGACACTTATGTGATTATGTGTTTTTACTTATATGCTCGTGAGTGTCGAGTAGTAATGATTAATGATTAAAACTTAAAAATTTTGTTGTCTGGATGACTAATGTCGGAGAATCCAGTCAGGCTAGGGAGGACAGACCTCAGGTGCCTATAGAGGAGGAGCCTCGCGACATTCATGTTAGTTGGGAACAACTACTGGCACTGGAGTCAGCCCCATTGGTCACACTGGTTGTAGATGAGGGTGATGATATGGAGACGGATGAGGATGATCCTGTTGAGTTGCCATAGAAGGATGAGAATGATCCCATTAAGTTGCCACAAGAGGATGAGGATAACAAGGATGAGGAGGAGGAGACTCCACTAACCTCGATAGCTGCTCGAATGTACGATAAAGTCTACGACCATAACGTGGAACTTCAGGATACAGTCGAAGAATTGTAAGAAATAGTAGCTGAACAATAGACTGCAATAACACAGAAAGATGATGAGATCGTAGATCGTGAGGAACGACTGACTAATGTCGAGGAAAAGCTAGAACAAACTGAAGGAGAGAAAGACCAACTGATCGAGGAGGTCGCTGAACTGAAGAATAAACTAAGGGAAGAAGCTACGAAGAGGACAAAAGCCGATGACGCATATGAGGTAATGTTTCAACGAGACGGGATAGCAGTAAAAGACGCACATGAGAAGAGAATGAAGATGGAAGAAATGAATAGAGTATTCAACACCGTGGTAAATCAAGCTCAAGATATGGTCATGAGTTATCCGATTCAGTTCGAGACGATGCCATCATATGTATTAGATCGCAGAACAATGTTCCAGATCATGGAGGAAGAACGTAGTAAGGCTAAGCAGTATCTTAGTAGAACATTGTAGTTATTGTACGATGAATAAAATGTTAAATAAATTATAAATCCCAAGTGTTATGAAACCTATGAGATATGATGATGATGTTGTCCTGAAACTTTTGTAGTTCAGGAAAGTAATGAAAATAGCAGTGATGCTATTGTTTTATGTTTTCAAAGAGGTTATGAATAAATAAAAGTTGTTATTTTATTCAAAGTGTTACGTGATTATGTGGTTATTTCTTTTGTGGAGGCAAGTTAAGTAGAAATTACTTAAAAGAGTTGAATAATAACCTAATGAGTGTATTTTTAAACAGAAAATGCCTACCAGACGTCAACTGTAAGATCCCAACTTTTATAAATAAAGATAAATTTTCTATAAATATCATTTTTGAATATTATGGAGTAAATTTGATATAATGTTATAGTTGTGGGTAATATTTATAAATTTTGCAAAGTACGCAAGTTGTTATATAATATTCGATTGGTCGGGGAATATTCATTTTAACAGGGAATATTCGTACAACGACACAATCATTGGTGGACCCCACAACAAAATTATTGTCGGATTGAGAAAACGACAAAAATATTTTATTGAAAATAACGGCGAAAGTTTTACCATTAATACTGTTGAACTACTCGGTAGTAAAAGTACAGTAATACGCGTGATTGCATAGTAGCACACGGTATTGATTATTGATTCTTATGTGATACGTCACTCAGTTTTGTTTTATTGGTATTATTAATGTAATAAAACAGAAAAGCTTTTTATATGAAACAGAATACTTTTATAAAGTTATTCATTTTATTAGGCCAATAGTAAAATCTTGTTATATAAAACAGAATACTTTTATAAAGTTATCTGTTTTATTAGACAATAATTAGATTAGATTATATTTTATTATGCATAGTGTTTGTATAGTGTGACGCCCCCAAAATTAGGTATACATCACTCATTCTGAGTCGCCAGATACATGGTACAAAATTTAAATACAACTTTATTTATACAATTATTGAACTGTCGTATAGAATACGACCATAGTTAACTGTGAGTTTTAATACAAATGTATGTAACTCTTAGGGTACCTCAACCACAACCTTACAATGATACTTTACATAAAAGTATAGTCAAACACTGTTTTAGGAAGTAAAATCTTTGGGAAGTGCTCAATGAAACCTTCGTACATGGGAGGCCATGCGTCTAGGTTATGATAGATATCATATGTCCACAGAATTATCCTTGGTTGACCCAATAGACCCCAAAGAAAAACGAGAAGATTACTATCATCTTTTTCCCAATGGTGAGTCTTCTCTTGACATATAAATATCTCCGTTGTCTCCAAGTGAAAATTATGTTTCAAATAAACTCCAAGATCATACAGGTAGTGCTCGTAGATATATTTAGCTAGTGGATCTGCACAACCATGTCTTATGAGAACACGAGGTTGTATGTCATTAGACATCTTGTATGATAGTGACAAAACACCCTTCCAAAGTTGGGTTCACCTCAGCCTATTTGATTCACCAAATATAACTATTAAATGTTGTATAGAATACAACATACTTTTCTATACTATTTAGGGAGGACCTCCACAACTAGAGACCACTGTTCTATTCCCCTGTTATCTCCACTCGACCCGGCAACACTCTTATTACCTGAAAGGAATTGTGAAGCAAAAAGGGTGAGCACAACTAGCCCAGTAAAGAATATCATGAATAAAGATAATTAAATTATCAGTAGCTTTCATCAATAATAAATCAGAGATTTAGAACATATGGTAGATGATAAAACTTTTCAACCATAGTTGCAATGGAACGAACAATCCATTAGAAGAGTCAAATAGACTATAAGGTCTATTATCTTCTCTATGTTAAAAGTCCACCAATAATATTTTATCCCTGTAACACCAATCAACAATTCCCGTCCACGATCATGTGAATAACTCATAATCACAATTGTGATTCTAAATTCCTCTTCGTACCCAGGACGAAGATAATTTTCATCACCTGAAACATCAAAAATTATGGTTATACCAAATCACAATTCCTGCTCGTAATTATTAATTCATCTTTGCACTACGGCCAAAGATATTCATTATTATCACATCCATGAATTAATATTGCATTGCTGAGACTCAACTCAATAATTAATCCACATCATCAAATTATCCGTGCACTACGGCCAAGGATATTCATTAGTATCACATCCACGAATTATCCCTGCACTACGGCCAAGGATATTCATTATTATCATATCCATGAATTAATATTTCATCGCTGGGACTCAGCTAAATAATTAATCCACATCATCGAATCATCCATGCACCACGGCCAAGGATATTCGTTAGTATCACATCCATGAATTATCCCTGCACTACGGCCAAGGATATTCATTATTATCACATCCATGAATTAATATTTTATCGCTAGGACTCAGCTCAATAATTAATCCACATCATCGAATCATCCATGCACTACGGCTAAGGATATTCTTTAGTATCACGACCACGAATTATCCATGCACTACAGCCAAAGATAATCGTGTTTTCATCAACGGTCTTGATCATGCCATAAAACAATTCATCTTTGTACTACGGCTAAAGAGAATCCATAGCCATAATCATACCAAAAATTGTCCATCAATGCACTACGGGCCAATGAGGACTTTTTCCACATCATTTGTAACATTACGGTCATGATTACACCGAATAATCCCTGGTCATAATCATACCAAGTCCATCTATGAACTACAGGCCACATATGACTTTCAACATAATATAAACATGAGGATGATGACAATGATATAAGAATTCAATAAAACAAGTTCAAGAATTAATTTATCCAGGAAACAATAACATCCAAACTGTCAACATGATACTGCTTTGTAGAGTAAAATTCAAGAATACTCAAAAGAATATTTCCATGTAAGGATACTGGATGAAGCGCAAATATCAAGGATATTCCACTAATTTCATGGAGTATAGAAGTCAAAGTTTTAACCAACTGAGTACAATAAAGAATGGAATAACAAAAAAAATCACCATGCATGCGATATACCGCACAAGTAGGTTATTCTAGCAGAATAATAAATAACGGAACCAGGTCCGGCGTAAAACGCACAGACAGGATATTCCAACAGAATAATAAAGAATGGAACCAGATCCGGTGTAAAACACACAGACAGGATGTTCCAACAGAATAATAATAAAGACGGAACCAGGTCCGGTGTAAAACACACAGACAGGATGTTCCAACAGAATAATAATAAAGACGGAACCAGGTCCGGTGTAAAACACACAGACATGATGTTCCAACAGAATAATAGAAGAATGCCACCAAGTATAGGGTAAACCGCATATACAGGTTATTCCAACAGAATAATAAGCAATGGAATAACAACAGTTCTCTTCATGAATAAGGAAGAATAACACCCCTTACGAGTATAACAAATAATATTCCCTACCTTAGAAGAAACTGGATATTAGAAAAGTGAAGTAGCAGAATACTTTTCTTCTTTCTCTCTATAGTTTCTCTCTCTAGAGTTTCAGTGAATTCGTAAGAAATAATTAAGGAATGAGCTTTCTATTTATAAAAAATTTGAGAGTGGCTCTTGGTCTTAACGAAGGGTCAAATGACTCTTGGTAATATTGAAGGTAATTACTATTGACGAAGGTAAATACTATTGACGAAGGTAATTACTATTAACGAAGGTAAATACTATTGACGAAGGTAATTACTATTGACGAAGGTAATTACTATTGACGAAGAGACTCTTAGATGATGACATATGGGGCCCCCATAAAATAACAAAACTTACCACAACGTCTCATAATAGACTCTTTATACACATCAAGGATTGAATAAATATTACAACAAATCATTTTATTTTTAATCAACACATATTTAATCTTTCAACAATTATTAATCATTTATAACTTGTCGTCTCAATTATTGATTTAATAATATAACATATTATACAGATGTTACTGTGACAATAATTGAATCAATAATATAAGAGATATGGTGCAGCAATTACTGTAGCAATAATTGAGTATAGCTGAGTGACTTCTCACTTAAGCATCAATAATCAATACCGTGTGCTACTATGCAACCACGTATATTATTGTACTTTTACTACCGAGTAGTTCAACAGTTTTAACGGTAACACCTCCGCCGTTATTTTTATAAAGTATTTTTGTCGTTTTCTCAATCTGATAATAATTCCGTTATGGGGTCTACCAATGATTGTGTCGTCGTACGAATATTCCCCGACAAAAAGAATATTCCCCGACCAAACGAATATTATATAACCACTTGCATACTTTGCAAAAATTATAAATATTACCCTTAACTTTAAACTTTTATCAATTTAACTATTTACCAAAATAGAAAAATTGAATACTTTTATTTCATAAAATTCGGGGTCTCACATATAGTGCCTGCATAGTGTCTACATAGTAAAATCTTTTATTAAGTTATTCGTTTTATTAGATTATAAATAGAATATATTATATTTTATTTAAAAGATTTTACTTTAAATATGGGCCGTCAGATTAAAGTAAATCAATCTGGACCGTTCATGAGTTAGTTACTATGCAATCCATTTTTCTATAAATAGAAGATCATTCCTTCATTATTTCTTACGAATTTACTGAAACTCTAGAGAGAGAAATTATAGAGAGAAATAAGAAAAGTATTCTGCTACTTCCCTACTCTTATATTCAATTTTTTTTACGGTAAGGGATATTATTTATTGTACTCGTAGGGAGTATTATTTCTTTTGTATTCATGAAGAGAACTTATGTTATTTCATTCTTTATTATTCTGTTGGAATAACCTGTATACGCGGACTTCTCTATACTTGGTGAAATTCTCCTATTATTCTATTCTTTATTATTCTGTTGGAATATCCTGTCTGTTCTTTACGCATAACTTGGTTCCATTATTTATTATTCTGTTAGAATATCTTATCTGTGCGTTTATGCATGACCTAGTTCCGTTCTTTATCATTTTGTTGGAACATCCTGTCTGTACTTTACGCATGACCTGGTTCCGCTATTTATTATTCTGTTGGAATAACCTGTCTGCGCGGTCTATTGCATGCCTGGTGATTTCTTTTGTTATTCCATTCTTTATTATACTCAGTTGGTTAAAGTTTTGGCTTCTATACTCCATGAAATTGGTGGAATATCCTTGATATTTGCGCTTCATCCAGTATCTTTTCATGGAAATATTCTTCTGAGCATTCTTAAATTTTTACTCCACAAAGCAGTATCATGTTGACAAATTGGACGTTATTGGTTCCTGGATAAATTAATTCTTAAACTTGTTTTATTTAATTATTATGTCATTGTCATCATCCTCATGTTTATATTGTGTTGAAAGTCATCTGTGGCCTGTAGTGCATAGATGGACTTGGTATGATTATGACCAGGGATTATTCGGTATAATCATGACCGTAATGTTACAGATGATGTTAAAAAAATCCTCATTAGCCCGTAGAGCATTGATGGACAATTTTTGGTATGATTATGGCTATGGATTCTCTTCGACCAAGGGTGCAAAGATGAATCATTTTATGGCATGATCAGGACCGTTGATGAAAATATGATTATCTTTGGCTCGTAGTGCATGGATAATCCGTGGTCGTTGTAACAACCCGATATTTTCTATATAAATAAATAAGAAATTTTGTGAATAAATTTTTTTTATTATTATTAAGGATGAGGATTTGTACAAGATTATGTGTATATGTATTTATGTGGTAAGTAAAAATATATTTATTACATAATTATTTACAAATGAATTTATTTTAAAATTATTGATTATTAAAAAGTATATACTTATAATAATCAATTTATGGTAGAAATATTTTAATAATTATTTTCCATGAAAATATATAATCATATATTATTTAAATAATATATGAACTGATTTTTAGAATAATTATAATAATTATTTTATTATATGAATTTTAGTACATGTTATTAAGTTAATTATTTTACCTTAATTATTAAGGTTAAATAGGAAGAATAAATCAAATATGGTATCCAAACCCTAATTTTGGATTATTGCCAAGGTATGAGAATAATAATATAATATTAATTATATTTTGATTTTTCAGTGTTATGAATATGTACTGCATGTACGTATTGATGATAATTGGTCAATTATGGTGTTTAATTTCAAAACCCTAGTATTAATTGGTTAAACCCTAATTTTACTTAGGGAAACTCTAAATTGAAAATCAATTGTGAGTTTAAGGCTGTTATATAACTATGTTATATGTTTTATGTTGTGTATTAAGTGATTAATTAGGTAAACCCTAATTAAAGTTTTAGAAAACCCTAAATATATTTTTAAAACTCTAATTTTCTATTTAAAAACCCTAATTATAATTATTTAGTTATAATTTAATTTTTATTGAACTCTATATATAATTGTTCAAACCCTAGAAATTATTTAGGAAACCTTAATGTTTAAAATCTAGTGATTAGAATCTAGATTCAAGTGTCATGGACAAAAATACCCTTAATTACTTTATTAATTTTAAAAAAAAAATTACTTTTTAATTTTTAGAAGCTTGCTTGCAAATCCTTCCATATTTTGAGTTGTTAACCAACTCCAACTACTCCTTGTGACTCAAAATTGACAGCAAACCATGCTAGATCAGCCATATTCATGCATCAAGACTTGTATAAGTAGATCTAGGAGAGAGAAAATTCATTTGTTCACTTACATTTTGTCCAACACTTAAACCTTCTCTCTCAAACTTCAAACCTCTAAAATTATAAGCTATATCAGTCCCTAAGAACAGCCCCACGAAAATCCCTAACAAACATCAGAAGCCAGAAATCAAGATTTGCTCAAGAAGGTATAAACGAACCCTAGAATTTCTGTCCAACGATTCTGTGTTAGATGTTATGATTAAGTGTTAAAATATGTTGTTAGTAGTGTCTAGTGGTGATCTGGGTTGCTAGATGTTAGATCCATAACATCTAGAGGCTCGGATTTGACATTTTTCAAAATCTGGAAAATTTTTAAGTAGTCGTCTGACAATGAATGTCAGGCCCTGTATATCGTTCTCTGTTTTGTGTTTTTGTGGTTTTAATATTTGTTCTTGTAGTACGCTATGAGAGCTTTGCTCTGGAACTCAAATCAGAGTCAGATCGGTTATAGGTTGCAAGATATGGGTGGTCAAACACCGTTGACCAACCATGACTGGCCATGTTCTGGGTAACCCAGAACGAGCCCAGAAAGGTCTGACATGATTTTCATGAGCACGGATCTGACAGTGGTTTGATTGTATGTTCTTGGTTTTGCATCTAAGTTGTATTACATATGTTAGACTACATTTTTTGTGTCTTATTATCACCTAAAAAGTTAACAGGTGAAGCGTAGTCGATGGTCAAACCAAGCCAGAGAAGCACGAAAGCCGTTTTCTGGGTAACCCAGAAAATGCTTGACCGTGTTGTCTGACATAGGTTGACCGGAATAGATCTGCTAACTCAGTTGTTGTTTTGTTGATTTTATGTAATGGATCTCTAGAATTACATGTGTTCTACAAGTTAGACCTTTTAAATCGCTAAAAACTCACCTAGATCACAAGTTGTGGGAGCCAAAACGAGCCAGTCGAACTATTCTTCATTTTTGGGTAGCCCAGAAAATGAAGAACAGCTCTGACAGCTTGTTCAACGCTTCAGATCTCGTTAGTTATGCATGGTTTGATGATGTTCTTTGTTGGATCGAGTAGTCTTGTATTTGTACTACATTCTCTGATCAACAAAATACCCAGAAACACAACACACACTAGTTTATGATTGGTCAAAGTAAGCAACTCGGAAACTGGCTATGAATTTCTGGGTTTGGCCAAGAACATGAAGAACACCTATAGCGACGGTTCTGTCGCTATAGGTTGTCTTTAGCGACAGATAATATTCTATTTTCTGAAAATTAATAAAAAATAGAAAAAAATTAGTTTTAAATTATTAAAAATACAAAATAAATTATTAAAAATTATAAAAAAATTCCAAAAATTAGTTTTTAATTATTTTTAATATATTTCATAAATATTTAATATTTTTGAAATATTAAAAGTATTTAATTTATTTAATTATAATATTAAATAAATTATTTAAAAATGATTTTAATATTAGAAAAATCATTAAAAATTATATTATGATATAAGAAAATATTTTAAGTTATTTTTAATGATTTTTAATATTTTATGATAAATTTCATTAATAAATTGATATTAATGGTAATTAATTTATTTACTAAATGAATTAAATAAATTAATTAAAAAATGATTTTATTATATTAAAAATCATATTAAATGAAAATAAAGTGTTTAAAAATATTTTAAGTTATAAAATATAACTTTTAATATTTAAAGGATAATTTCATTAATAATTAAATATTAATGATTATTAAGTTATTAGTTATGATATTAAATTTATTTAATAATTATATTAAATAAATAGTTTATAAATGGTTTTATTACTTTAAAAATCATTTAAAAAGGATATAAATGAATTAAAAATATTTTAAGTTATGAATAATGACTTTTAATATTTTGATAAATAGAACATTAATACTTTAATATTAATGATAATTATTTAAAAATGATTTTAAATGTTTTAAAAATCATTTAAGGGTAATATTAATACTTTAAAAGTATTTTGAGTTATTATACATAACTTTAATATTTTGGAAATGATTTCATTAATAGTTTAATACTAATTAAATATTTATTATAATAGAATTGATTGGTATTTAAATCATTTAAATATGATTCCAATGTTTGAAAATTTATGATAAATTATAATAAATGTTTTAAAATTTTATTGAGTCATTTAAAAATAATATGACTGATACGTACTGATGTTAAGTTATAGTATAGAGTCTTAGACTCGATAATTACCCAATAAAATTGTCGGTAGACCGACATGTTTCAGAAATTGATCCGGACTTAGATATTTTGATTGTATAAGTGATTATTTGTGATTCAATGGTTATTAAACATAGGTGCTAATGTGATTAGGTTATGTGTTGACTGCAATAAGCAGTGTTATGTGTTATAGTATGCTGTTCTAATCGAACGAACTATCTTATTAATGATAGGTCGTGAGATAAGCGATAGATCTTAATTACAAGTTGTAAGCAGCGCTTCAGGCAAGTATCTAATCTTTGCATTTTCTTTATGCAATGGATGTGAGTAAGAATGTTTCTAAACTATATTATTATTGTACAGATTATGAACTTTATATTATATAAGCTCATTGAATATCAACATGTTAGTATATGATAATTCGGACATATATATTCCGTTCGTTAATTTCTAGAAGTGGTTAAACAAGTGTCCCCACTTGGATAATCATTGTATTTAATCACATGTTGATATACCTTTGTCAATTACCCGTATACAAATATATTGAATTATAGATTATTGTTGAACAAGATAAAACCTTTGATTTAGAACCCAGACATGTATGAACATCCCTACACGGGAAAATTTTTATGCGCTCCGGTGGACAAAGGATGAACGATAATATCGTTCTAGCAATGTAGTATTGATCAATGCAGGGCATAACGGGCTGATCACCCCCGTGCCCGTAAGTTATGACGGTTTACAGATAAATTTCTGTTTAACCTTTTCGAAAATAAAAACAATGTTCATGGCATGTCACCATAACCCTAGATATAGTCATTATGTAGTTTCAAAAATTTGAAAGAGAGTTGTTATGTTATTATTATCGGTTCAGAATACTTCACAACTATTGACTTGTTGTAGAAGAATAGTACAAAGAAAACATTTAAATCCTTTCAGCTTATATATATATATATATATATATATATATATATATATATATATATAATTGCTATTGCTTGCTGGGCACTCAAATGCTCATCCTTGCTTAAATTTAAATATTTTCAGCTAAGTGCGAACGACCAGAGAACTCTGCTAAGAACAAAGGAAAAGGGAATGTTGCTGAATGAACGAATTACTATGTTATGTAATAGTTTAATGTTATTAAGACAATTATGATAAATATTATCTATCATGGGTTGTAATGAATATTTAAAGGTTTCGTACTTGGGAGTTAGACTCTGATAATTATGTAAATTAATTTGATATTTTATATTATTGTTATTATTATTAGTATTATTCCGCTCATAGAAATGGTATCGTGAAGAACCGAGTTCGGGTTTCAAGTATCCGAGTTTGGGGTCCTCACAGTCGTGATACTAAAGAATATCTTTGACCGTAGTGCAGGGGTGATTCGATGATGTGGATTATTTATTAAGCTGAGTCTCAGCGATAAAAGTCATGATAAACCTTTTAAATCATAGAAGATAGTAGATTTTATTCTCTACATGACTCTTCTAATGGGTTGCTTGTTCCGCTGCAGTTAAACTTTATGTTTGCTATATTTTATCAGTTTAACACTGTTGAAGGCTAATGACAATTTATTCTGCATTATCTTAGTCATAATATTTTTTACTAGGCTAGTTGAGCTCACCCTTTTGCTTTCATTGTTTTCTTCAGAAAATGAGAACGTAGCAGGGACTAGTCGAAGAATGGAGTGACGGTCCAGATGATAGCATTAGTAGTCCTCACTATTCTATGAAATAGTGTAATAATAAATGTAACGAGGACCCCATTGAGTTTATATATTGTCTAGATGACAGTATTTGTATTAAAACTCACAGTATATGTTTAGTCGTATTTTACACGACTGTTGTATAATTAAGTTGTATTTGAATTTTGTACCATGTATTTGGCGACTCAAGATGGGTGATGTATACCTATTTTGGGGGCGTCACAGTTGGTATCAAAGTTTAGGGATATGATCCCTGACTAAGATGTGAGAATTGAACTAGGAGGGGAGAGAGACGGGGAATTCCTTCGCTAGTATGACCTACCTAAGTTTTTTTTTGGTATTTAATTGGTCGGTCAGAATATAGGGATAATATGTTACATGTCAATTAACCTTTTGTTTTGTGGCAGTAGCTGAAAATGACATCCGAGAATGTTGAGAATAGCAATGGAGCACAGGCGACAGTTGATTCACCACATATCAATAATCAGGATAATGTGCACCAAAAAGGCGACAATCCTCATGCAAACAACAACACTGATCAAATGATGAATGAGGAAATGTTCAAAGGTTTTATGCAATTCATGCAACAGTAGGTGAGAGCGGCTCCTGTCTAAAATGTAGGTGGAAACACTGGAAACTCTCGGACGGTCACCATTAAACAGTTCAAGGAGCTGGGACCACCGGAGTTTATTGGAGAGCCAAAACCACTTAAAGCGGAAGCATGGATAAATCAGATCACCAAGATATTTGATGTCTTTGGATTCTCTGAGGAGCAAAATGTTCCCTTTGCCGCCTTTATGTTGCGAGGAGAGGCATATTACTGGTGGGAATTGGTAAAACGTACTCAACCTGCCGCACTTAAAATGTCTTGGGAGAAGTTCCAAGAACTATTCAACGACAAGTACTTTCCCGAAAGTATTCGTCACATGAAGGAGGTGGAGTTCATCAAGTTGGAATAGAATAATATGACCGTGTCGCAGTACGAAGCAAAGTTTGCCGAGTTGTCCCGGTTTGCGTCCCACTTGGTGGATAATGAAGAAAGAATGACGCGAATGTTTTTAAGAGGTTTAAAGTCAGAGATACGTCAACATCTTATTTCTTATAAACTGTGTTTGTATTCAGATATTGTAAATAGGGCTCAGTTAGTAGAGCGCGATAACGAGTCAACGCAACCAAAAGAGAGTAGCCGATAAATTGATAATACCAGCGAGAGCAGTCATCGAAGCGGTGACAATAAGCGTGGAGGGAATCAACAGGCCAGAAATGGTAACCACTTCGGTGGTAATCAGGGCCAAAACAATAAGAATGGACATTTCAAGAAGAGTAGATTCAACAATGATGGAAAGACGTCAGCACCAGCACCCCGTTGTTAAGGAAGGAGAACGACCACCTATCATATGCTTCAAATACGGAGGGGAGGGACACATCAGTCCAAACTACGCGATGTCATCCAAAGCATGTTATAATTATGGAAGAGAAGGTCACTTAGCCAGATTTTGTCGTTCACCGAAAACAAGTTCAGCTAGGATGGAGGCACCAAAGGCCGTCCCAGAAAAGTCAAAGCCGGTAGTGCAAGGGAGAGCGTTTGTTGTGACCTCCCAGAAAGTAAGGAACCCGAATGAGGTCATCACGGGTAAGCTTATTATAAACTCTAGCGAAGTCTATACTTTATTTGATAGCGGTTCTACCCATTCTTTTATTTCTCCTACTTGCGCTCAACGATTAAATTTGACTCCGGAGAAATTAGACTTTGGCTTATCTATGGAAACTCCATTGGGAGAAACCTTCATTACATCCACTGTTTATAAGTCTTGTTTGGTTCAAATCGGTACCCTCATATTACCTGTCGATCTTATTTCATTGAAAATACTTGCATTTGACGTGATTCTAGGGATTGATTGGTTAACTACTTATCATGCAAAAATTGATTATTTTCGTAAGGTTGTTAGCTTTCATATTCCTAATCAACCTATTACGCGAATTCAAGCGACCAAACAATTAAAATCAATCACGTCATCTCAAACCATAAAACTATTCGTTTATTGAAAAACGGAAGTCAAGCTTTCTTAGCTCATGTCACGAATCTAAACAAAAATACGTCAGTTTTAAATGATATTTCTATTGTGAAAGTAGTATGCACACAAGTCAATCATGTTTGATGATAAAACATATACTTTGTAACAATCTTATTCATTTATTAATAAAAAGTATTAATTTATTATAGGCTTTTAATTATCTACATGATGCTGTTTTATAATATGTGATAAACCCATAGTTTTAAGCAATACTTTTAGAATAATGATGATGATCATTCTAATGAGATCTAAATTCTTAGAAAGCTTAAAACTAAAATAGTTCCCAATCATTGGATTACTAAATTAGGGATTAGTGAATCTGGATAGATTGGTACATACGTTGCTTGCTCATTAGATGATGATGATTGATCTCATGATCATTTGTGTGGAGACACTAAAGCAAGTATGTAGGTGCTTATTAGAGAATAAGTTCACTGAACGTGGCTCGCTAAAGAATACCTAATGGAGTTTTACTTGTCTGTTAATAGGAATTCCTGTAGTGATAGTAGTACAAGTAATCCATGGACTTGAGATCATCATAAGTATCTTGTGTATGATGAGTTATACTTTGACTTATTCCTTAAGACCCTTAGGGTATATCAAAGAGTATGCTTGGGTATAATAAGTTATACATGGAGATAATGTATGATCAATAAAGAATCTACCACTTCTAGTAAAAGAAGAAAAATGTCCTATGTGATTCGATAAATGACAACCCAGTAGTCCTTGGCTAAGGCAGAATGAAATTAGAAGGAGTTTCTAATTTGCATTATTTGGAGTTGTGCATTTAAGAGTCGAAATACATATAATTAAATAAAATAAGACTTGACAGTAATTCCATGTCTTATATTTAATTGGGACATTATATGGTGGAAGGATTGAATTGTACGGTAACTATTTATTCAAAGGTTCTTTTTATGATTAATGTTGAAATCTATATTATCTGGAAAGTCGTTGATCGCCAGGGAGACTTATCCCTATTGTAGAATAAATATTATTTATTTAAATAAATTAATATTTTAATTTATTTATTTAAATAAGATTAGAATTGTTCTAATTGATTTATTCACAACCGGTTTAATATGGAGAACCTAAAGGGTCACACCATAAAAGGAAGAATAATTATTTAAGAATTTAATGGCATAATCGTAATAATAAGTTAAGTATATTTAATTTAATCTATGGTGATAGAAAAAATTAAATAGCTTAATATTTATTATTTAATATTTTGGAAATATTAAATATAAATTAATAAGATGAGTCTTATTATTATTATTACTATTATTATTATTTAATTCCTAAAGGAGTTTGGAAATTAATTAATAAAAGTACTCTCATATATCCTAATTAGATTAGGAGGCTACTTAATTAAAAGAGTTTAATTAATTATCTCTAATAATATTATGGAGCTTAATTAATTAAAGGAATTTAATTAATTAAAATAAAACTCAATTCCTTAATTGTTAAGGAGGGTTTCCTACATCTATAAATAAGAGGAGTCTTATTATGGGTGTATGGGTTAGAGTTGTTGTTGACTTTTTCACAACAGACGTGATTCCAATTGTTGGAGAGTACGCTTCTTTTCTATGAGAGATAGAAAATTAAGGTTTTGCCAAACACCCATCTTCTTGAATCTTTATGCTTTCTTGGTGGATTACCTCTAGAGGCCAAACACTTGGGTGGCCAACGTTGATCAAAGGAAGGAACCAAACCTAGTGGATTCAAGTTGAACGCGAAAAATATTTGGAGGTTAACTTGTACCTTAGGAAGCTTGGATCTTCAAGGGTATGATTCTTGTCCTTCATATTTCGTTTAATTAATAATTGTGCATAATGGGTGATCCGAGTATATGGTTTGTAAAATATTAAACTCTGATTTTTCACGCTTCCGCTTATTTTATACAATTTAATTGCGTTCATGAATATTACAAACCTAACAGTGGTATCAAACCCAAACCTTTATGCGAATTATTAATTATTTTAATTTGATATGTATATTGATATGTGTTTAGAACAATTTAATTAGACATAATTATATTGTATAAAATTTATTTTAAAAAAACGCAAATTCCGTGATTTCTGATTCGCGTGACTGGAAGCTTTATTCCCGTGGGCATGGTCACGTGGCCAGGATCAGGATATAGATTACATGGATCATGGAAAGCTAGATATATATATATATATATATATATATATATATATATATATATATATATATATATATATATATATATATATATATATTAAATGTTGCAGACTTGCGTGATTCAAAGAAGCAACTAGCACATTACAGGAGCTTGGATTCATTCTTATTACATATAATATATATTATAAGATATCTTATAATGTACAACTTCGGTTACTATATATATATATATATATATATATATATATATATATATATATATATATATATATATATATATATATATATATATCTGATTTCCGTTATATATATAATATATATATTTTAATCATTTTATAATTAAAATAAAAGTTTATTTTAATCTTAAAATTAAAAGGTTTATTTTAATTTTAAAATTAAATTTCATGCTAACTAATTAGAGTTAGAATTGGATTCCATGATAACTAATTGGAGTTGAAATTAGAATTCATGTTTCCTTAAATAAATGAGTTTATTTATATATGAAATAAGATTTCATATTATTCAAAATAAAAGAGTTTATTTGTGAATAAGAAAGAGAATCCGTGTTTCCTTTGATAAAAGAGTTTTCTTTTTTCTTTTTACTTGGAATTGGATTTCATAATTAATTAAAATAAAAGAGTTTATTTTGGTTAAAGATTTTGATTAAAATAAAATAGTTTATTTTATTCAAAATTGGATAAATTAAAATAAAAGAGGTTTATTTTGATTTAAATTTGGATTAAAATAAAGGAGTTTATTTTGATTCAAAATTAGATTTTATACTAACTAAATTTTCCTATTAAATGATATCAATATATATATTGAATGTTTATTATTCATGAGATGAATGTTAGTTATTGATGCATATGGTGATGTGTATGATAATAAATGGGATTGATTATGGACTATTGACCAATGTGATTGGATTTTATTTTAGTTGGATGCATGAATGTATGAGTTTTATTAAATGGGGTCTGCGTACCTCGTCTTCTTTAATTTTTCTTAATATAAATTCTAACTCCCTCCTATGTACTTCCCCTTGATTGCTGATCAAGGTTTCTATTTATTTTAAATATTTTTGTAATAGGAATAGTTAGAATTAATTTTGAAGAATTAGAAATCAAGGAGCTAGGAGCGCGTGAAAACCCATTTGTAATGGAGCCCGGGTTTAAATATAATAGTTATATTTAAATATTAATTCTTGCACCCCTAGGTTTGACCTTTTGGTTCACTTGGTGGCTCTAGTAAACCAAACTAGAATACAATTCAGGTAGAATATAGTATTCTATATGTGCATGATTATACTATATACATTATATATTATGCAAACATGCTTCGCATGTTCATTAATATGACGCGTATTTTATATATATATATATGTCCATGCGCGCTAAACAAGATGAGAAAAATTAATAACAAAATCCCTCAAATTTTTTATATTAAGTCCTAAGCGTTTAAAGATATTTAGAATATCGAACATCGCCTTCTAGCATGATAAAAATTAATAGAGTATTAAATATTTAATATGAGTTTGTTGTGTCATCACAAGGCAAGTATTAAGTATTTAAGATATTAATTTATCACATTTGATGCTTATAAAGAAAATTGAACGATATTATTTAGTTGTGTCACCACAAGGACAATATTTTTCTTTTTTGAATATATGGAGTGCTATGTTGGACTTAACTTGGATAATTTTGATTCGGATGTACCACCACTTGATCAAAATAATCTAAGAGGCAATATAGAAGGAGTTGCATAGTTGATGTAATTGACAAGAGTTGTCTACCTATTTATTTATATATAGTTTGTTGTGTCACCACAAAGCTATTAACATTTAAAATGGGATCCTTATTCTCACTACCAAATCTTTAATTAGATTTTGCCAAACTATATAAGTGAGGGTAATATAGTTTAAAGAAAATAGTGGGAGATACCAATTTAAAACAAGACCTAATTTATTTTGGTAATTAATAAAAGAATGTATGCTAAAATATTGTTAATTATAAATTCATTTACAGAATTTTATAATGTCTAAATTACTATCACTGCGAACCATATTAGATGTTATTTAATCGGACCAAATCAAATGGATTGGTTAAGGAATTTGAGAAAAGTTCTCACGACTTAAAAGCTATCTTATGTCCTTAATACGCATATTGTAACGGGTCGAATTTATTGAGTCGTGATTCTGAGGACAGAATCCTTTTAAGGGGGGAAAGATGTGACGAACGAGAATTTTATAAATTAATTTTAATATTTATTGAGTTAAATAAATATTTTTCGATGATTTAATTATTAGATTTAATAATTAATTAATGCAATTGTGATAGATTAATTTAATTATAATGATTACATTTATTAAATTAATGTTGAGAATTTTTATTATCAAAGTATGTAATTATGTAAGCTTATTGAATTAAATGAAATAATTTATTAAGCATGATGTTATTAATTAATTTAATTATTAATTAGAGATTTAATAAATTGACATTATTTATTAATAAGATATTTAATTATGTGACTATGTGAATTTATAAAAAATTATTATATTTTATTTATAATAAATTAAATAAGATATTGATTTTATTTTAATAGGGTGTGACATGAATTAAACTATATGATATAAAGGTTTTATTAAATTAATTAGTTTTGTAATATATTAAACAAACAAGACCTTAGAGGGAGTTATGGCCAGTTAACCCATGATGGGTAACTGCCCATGATGCGCATCAGTCTTTATTATACGACGTCTTCTTCTTTTCTATTACTCTCTAAGTCTGATAAAAATACTAGAGAGAATTTGAGAGAAAATCATATCTGTTAAAGAGATATTGTGAGTGTGTAATCAACAGGTACTTGTAAAAAGATTTCATTGATCATCTCCTAATCTATACTCTAGGTAATTTTCTCCAAACAAATTTCTACTTTACGTATTTTAGTTTTCATGAAAATGGCTTTAATAGTTTTGATTTTTAACCTCTGTAATTGGTTTAGAAGTAATGATTATGGGTTGTATGTGTATTATGACTTATCAAATCATGTTTAATTATATATATTTCACAAACCATATCATCAGTGTCATGAAAACATGTCGTATATATGTTTTACAAAATTACAGAGTATGGTTTATGGCCTTAAGGCCTTATATGTGATTTTAGTATGTTAAACATAAATGTTTTCATAAATTTTACACCCTTATATTATTGAGCATGTCAATACGGAGAGACCGGAGTTTAAATGAACGAATTCGGTGTTATAACGAATCCGTAGGGACAATTTTCATGTAAAGTTTTCTAAACTTCAAGAACATCAAGACCATTCAAATTTTACATGATTTAAATCTGTTATTAAGTGTTTAGATGGGTAAAAATCACTCTTCAGAGATTGGGTAGTGATTATATATGAATTATAGCATGTGGGTATGTCTAATTTCTAGTAGAAAATAAGAAATTGGGAGAAATTGGCATGTTCTGCGATTTTTCGCGAACTGCCATTTCTGTGTCTGGTACGCCGCGCCGCAGCGCCGACTACCAGTTCATTTCTCGAGCCGCAGCGCCGCAGCGCCACAGCGCCGCAGCGCCAAGTACCAGGCCGCAGCGCCAAGAGCCAGCACAAACGTGGCGACGCAACGCCACTCCCCAGAAACTTCAGAAAATGTTATTTTTTTAAATGTTAAGTCTAGCAATATGTTAGTAACTTAATGTATTGAACATGTAAACATGTTAGAGGCATTATGAGATATTAAATTAGATGTTTATCATGTAAATAACATAATTACATGTGAGTTGAATTATTAATTACATAATTAGTTTGATAATTCATGAAGTACAAATTATGTGACAAAGTGATAATTTGACTAAGTTTAGTCAATAATTAAAGTAGACAAAGAGAAAGAGTTTATAATGATTAGTTAAGTTATAATTAACTGGTATTGTGTATGTGAATGGTATGTAGGATTTTAATTCAAAGAACGAGTTAGTTAAAGTGTAATCTACAAGCGAGGCAAGTTTCTTTACTCTACTTTTAAATCGAGCAAGTTCTTAAACTTAAACTCTTAAATTTGAGCAAGTTCCTAACCTTACTTGTCATTATTGTTCAAGTTTGTTATTTACCTTGAATAAATTATCATTTCTTTTATTCATGTTCAAATGTTGTATTAAAGATTTATTATTTTTCAAAGTATGATTCAGTTATACAATAATTGTCCTATTGTATACTTTTGAGATTATTATTCAAATCGAATATCAATTATTGTTGAATCTTATTAGACTAGTGAACCTTATTGATTCAACTAGTCCTTAGTTGATGAACGTTCTAAATTTTAGAACCCTTATTGAATTATCCAAACCAAACTTCCTTTGGTGTGGACTCGAATGTCAAACTGAGATGAACAACCCTGTAAAGGGATTTCCTTATGCGTTAGCGTTAAGATATTATGCACAGTATGGTACTAAGGGCTGATCCCCCTAAGTACGAGAAGAAGGTCCATAGTCTTATGACTGTTAAAGGTTTCAAGTATAACCCTTGTTAACCTAGGACATAGTTCAAGGTCTTATGACCCTCAGTATTCTTTTGATTCTTGTTATTTATTCTTGATTCAAAAGTTGATCTTTATTCAGATGTCTTTGATTATTCGCATGTTATTATACTATTGTTTCATTATTATATTTGTGGGCAATAGTGCTCACTCTTGCTTAATAATAACATTGCAGTTAAGAATGAAAGAAGTGATGAACCTTCCACTAGTCAGGGCAAGGGCAAAGTTAGCAAGTGATGAAGACTTGTTATTTTTAAATTGATGATGTATTTATGTTAAGACTTGGTTTATGATTGATGTTTAAGACTTAATTGTTTAGAATTCCGCACAGATGTTTTAAGGTTAGTTAACCTGGGATTGTATTTATTATTCGTATGTTGTAATCCTTTTAAGGAGAAGTTTTTAATTCTATCTATTGCATGGTTTACATTTATTATGGGTAGATAGATAGATGATATTTGTACAGTGAAAACCAAATCCCGTGGAATCAAAGTACCTGGATTTGGGGGTGTCACACATATCCCTGCAATGGTTGCAGACAATGGCTCTGAGGAAGAGATTGCTACTTTTAGAAAGTGGCAAGATGATGCACAGTTGGCTCAATGCATCATGCTCGCATCCATGAGTAACGAGCTTCAGCGTCAGCATGAAACTATGGATGCTCCTACTATATTCCTGCACATCAAGTAGTTGATGGTGAGGAAAGTAGGACTGATATATATCAGATATCTAAGGAGCTCTTCCGATCTAGAATGACCGATGACACTACAGTACAGATAAAAGTCCTACTGATGATCAATTTGATTGACCAGTTAGGACAACGGGTTTTGTCATGGATGGGGAGTTATGCCAAGATTTGATCTTGCACTCACTCCCGGACTCCTTTCACAATTGTTGTGAATTTTTCATATGAACAAGCTAGATATCAGCATCACTAATTTGCTTAACATGTTGAAAAATGTTGAGAATCACTTTCCAACCAAGAAAGACCATGTCTTACTGGTAGGGGCCAAAGGATCTTCTGGAAAGAAGAACGATTCAAAGAAGGTAAATAGAAAGGCAAAACAAAGGATACTAAGAACAAAATTGATACGGATAGCAAAGGAGTTTGCTTCCACTGCAATAAGCCTGGACACTAGAAAGAAATTGCAAGAAGCATTTTGCAGAGGCTAACCAGAAGAAGCTTAGTGAAGCTTCGGTTACAAATATAGTATTGTTCATAATTGAAATAAATTTTTCTTTAAGTCAAGGTTCTACTTGGGTATTGGATATCGACTTTGGTTATCATAAATATAGATTTATGAAGGGACTAGGCAGAAGTAGAAAGCTAAACAAAGATAAGTAATCCTATGTGTGGAAAATGAAGCAAATGTTGCTGCATTAGCCATAGAAACTTATAGTTTAGCATTGCCTACGGGCAAATCTATTAAGTCAATAAGTTGTTATTGTATTTCAGTTCTCGTTAGAAACATTATTTCCATTTTATTGTTGGAGAATGAAATTTTTGGTATTATATTTAAGAACAATTGTTTTTCTATTTATAATAATAATGTTTCGTATAGAACTGAAATATTACTTAATGGATTTTGTGTACTTGACTTACGTGTAAATATATTTTACAAATTGAATAAACTAGTATAAGAAAAGGGGATGATCATTCAAAGAGTTGAATGTGTATATTTATTGAAATAAAAGTATGAGTTATTTGAAAGGTTCAAAGAATTTAGAAGTGACACAATTTGGCAAAGTATTAAGATTCTTTGATTAGATCAAGGAATAAATACTTGTGCAATAAGTTTCTAGATCATCTCAAATGGTTTTCTCACAATGGACTCCTCTTGATACACAATAATTGATTGATGTATCTGAAAGGAAAAATCGTATCTTGTTGGACATGGTGCGGTCCATAATGATTTTACCGACATTCCAGTATCCTTCTGGGATAATGTTCTAGAAATGACTGTATATCTACGAAAAAGGTAACCTCAAAATCCGGCCCCAAGACTCCATAAAAGTTATGGACAGGGAGGATTCCTAATCTTAAGTATGTTAAGATAAGGGGTTGTCCAACTTATGTGAAAAGGTTTCAAAGGATAAGCTTGGGACAAGATTTGACAAGTACAAATTTGTGGGACATCCTAAAGTAAGTTTAGGGTATATGTTCTATAATCTTACTTAGCAAAAGGTGTTTGTTGCGAAACACACTGCCTTCTAAGATAAAGATGTTTATCATTGAAGGGACTAGTGAGAGGATAATAGATCTTGAAGAGTTCAAGAACCACAAACACTTTAAGTCAAATAAGAGGAACTTATAGATAGTCCTATTGTACCACAACCGAATCGTAAATCTGGAGTAATACCGAAGATACCTGGGAGGTATGGATTGATCATGGATGATGATGATGAGGTACGTATCATAGAAGATGATGATCCAGTTACATATGATGAGGTAAGAGTTGTAGACACTCAGAGAAATGGATTGAAGCAAGCTTCTCAAAAATGGAACATTCGCTTTGATGAAATAAATCAAAAGAGTTTGATTTTATCACAAATAAGAATGAACCTAGTGTGTACAAAAGGGTCAGTGGGAGCGTCGTGACATTCTTAGTATTATATGTTGATATACTACGGATAAGGAATGACATACCAATGCTACAATCAGTAAAGATAAAGTTGTCTAAATATTCCTCCATGAATGATTTGGGAAGAGTATCTTAATTGGGGATACAAATCTATATAGATAGATTTAATAGGATGCTCGACTTAACCCAAAGAACGTATATTCATTTGATGCTAAAGTCATTTAGCATGGTAAACTCTATGAGATATCTCAAGTTGATGAGCCATGGATTGTATCTCTCTAAATAGTCCCCAAAGACTCCAAAAAGAGAGATCACATGAGTAACTATCATGTATGCAATGAAATGTACGGGACCTGATGTTTATCAGTCATATTCTGGAGAAGTTCACTGTGAGTCAGTGAAAAATATCTTAAAGTACTTAACCAACACTAAGGATGTGATCATATTCATGGGGGGTCTAAATTAAAACTAGAGGGCTTAAAAAACTCAAGTTTTTCAGACAGACCAAGACGACAAAAAATCCACTTTAAGGTAAAGCGTTACCTTGAACGGTGGTGCAGTGAATTGGAAAGGTTCCAAATAGCAAAGAGTTGTTGATTTAGTGATAAAGACAAAGATTATAGCTATAAATGAAGTTGCAAGTTGATTGTTTGGCTGAAAAGTTTATTACAGAACTAGAAATAGTTCCTAAGTCTCATCTTGGATCTAAACATGTGTTGTGGCACTTTCACTTGATTATAAGAATCATTGAAAGATGGAAAATCACTATAGAGATAGTGGACTCTCAAGAACAACATTACATATCTATTAACTAAATCTTATCCAACAGCAGGATAATCGTCACTTTGAGAAGAAAAGTATGAGATACCATGGCGATTGACTTTAGTGCAAGTGGGAGATTGAAAGTAGTATGCACACAAGCCAATCATGTTTGATGATAAAATATATACTTTGTAACAATCTTATTCATTTATTAATAAAAAGTATTAATTTATTAAAGGCTTTTAATTATCTACATGATGCTGTTTTATAATATGTGATAAACCCATAGTTTTAAGCAATGCTTTTAGAATAATGATGATGATTATTCTAATGAGATCTAAATTCTTAGAAAGATTAAAACTAAAATAGTTCCCAATCATTGGATTACTGAATTGGGGATTAGTGAATCCGGATAGATTGGTACATACGTTGCTTGCTCATTAGATGATGATGATTGATCTCATGATCATTTGTGTGGAGACACTAAAGTAAGTATGTAGGTTGTGAAACCCCAGATTTTATGAATAAAGAATTAATTTTCTCGAAATAATTTTTTTATATTATGGTGTGAATTTGAGATAATGTTATAGTTGTGGGTAATATTTATAAATTTTGCGAAGTACGCAAGTTGTTATATAATATTCGATTGGTCGGGGAATATTCGTTTTAACAGAAAATATTCGTACAACGGCACAATCATTGGTGGACCCCACAACATAATTATTATCGAATTAAGAAAACGACAAAAATACTTTATGAAAATAACGGCGGAAGTTTTACCGTTAACTGTTGAAACACCCGGTGTTAAAAGTACAGTAATACGCGTGGTTGCATAGTAGCACACGGTATTAATTATTGATGCTTACGTGATAAGTCACTCAGTTTTATTGGTATTATTAATGTAATAATACAGAAAATCTTTTTATATAAAATAGAATACTTTATTAAAGTTATTCTATAAATAGAATATATTATATTATGCATAGTGTTTGCATAGTGCCCGCATAGTATTTTACATAGTAAAATCTTTTTATATAAAATAGAATACTTTATTAAAGTTATTCTATAAATAGAATATATTATATTTTATTATGCATAGTATTTGCATAGTGCCCGTATAGTATTTTGCATAGTAAAATCTTTTTATATAAAACAGAATACTTTATTAAAGTTATTCTATAAATAGAATATATTATATTTTATTATGAATAGTATTTGCATAGTGCCTGCATAGTGTTTGCATAGTAAAAATCTTTTTATATAAAAATAGAATATATTATATTTTATTTAAAAGATTTTTCTTTAAATATGGACCGTTAGATTAAAGTAAATCAATCTGGACCGTTCATGGATTAGTTATTATGCATTCCATTTTTCTATAAATAGAAGTTCATTCATTCATTATTTTCTTACGAATTTACTGAAACTCTAGAGAGAAAGAAGAAAGTATTCTGCTACTTCACTACTTATATATCCAGTACTCTTCTTCTTAAGGTAGGAAATATTATTTGTTGTACTCGTAAAGAGTGTTATTCTTTCTTATTCATTAAGAGAACTGTTGTTATTCCATTTCTTCTTATTCTGTTGGAATAACCTGTATACGCGGTCTACCCTATACTTGGTGACATTCTTATATTATTCTGTTGGAACATCCTGTCTGTGTGTTTTACACCAGACCTGGTTCCGTCTTTATTATTATTCCGTTGGAACATCCTGTCTGTGTGTTTTACACCAGACCTGGTTCTGTCTTTATTATTATTCCGTTGGAACATCCTGTCTGTGTATTTTACACCAGACCTGGTTCCGTCTTTATTATTATTCCGTGGGAACATCCTGTCTGTGTATTTTACACCGGACCTAGTTCTGTCTTTATTATTCTGTTGGAACATCCTGTCGGTGCAAATTTTGCCTGACCTGGTTCCGTTATTATTATTCTGTTGGAACAACCTGTCTATGCGAAGTACCGCATGTATGGTGATTTCTTTTGTTATTCCATTCTTTATTATACTCAGTTGGTTAAAGTTTTGACTTCTATACTCCATGAAATTAGTAGAATATCATTGATATTTGCGCTACATCCAGTATCTTTTCATGAAAATATTGTTCTGATCATTCTTGAATTTTACTCTACAAAACAGTATCATGTTGACAATTTGGACGTTAATAATTCCTGGATAAAATAATTCTTGAACTTGTTTTATTTAATTCTTATATCATTGCCATCATCCTCATGTTTATATTTTGTTGAAAGTCATATGTGGCCTGTAGTGCATAGATGGACTTGGTATGATTATGACCAGGGATTATTTGGTGTAATCATGACCGTAATGTTACAAATGATGTGGTAAAAGTTCTCATTGGCCCGTAGTGCATTGGTGGACAGTTGTTGGCATGATCATGACCATTAATGAATACATAAATATTCTTGGCCCGTAGTGCATGGATAATTGTGGTCGTGATACTAAAGAATATCCTTGGCCGTAGTTCAGGGGTGATTCGATGATGTGGATTATTTATTAAGCTGAGTCTCAGCGATAATAGTGATGAAAAACCTTTTTAATCATAAAAGATAGTAGATTTGATTTTCTACTTGACTCTTTTAATGGATTGCTTGTTCCGCTTTAGTTAAACTTGATGTCTATTATATTTTATCAGTTTAACATTGTTAGAGACTAATGATAATTTATTCTGCATTATCTTAGTCATAATATTTCTTACTGGGCTAGTTGAGCTCACCCTTTCTTTCACTTTTCTCTTCAAGAAATGAGAACGTAGCTGGGACTAGTCGGGAAACGGAGTGATGGTCCGAGATGGTGTCTTAGTAGTCCTCACTATTATGTAAAATAGTGTGATAATAAATGTAACGAGGACTCCTTTTGAGTTTGAATAATCTCTAGAAGACGATATTTGTATTCAAACTCACATCATATGTTTTGTCGTATTGTACACGACAGTTGTATTATTAAGTTGTATTTGGATTTATGTACCATGTAAGTGGCGACCCGTGATGGGTGATGTATACCTAATTTTGGGGACGTCACAGTTGGTATCAAAGCTTAGGGATATGATCCCTGGCTAAGATGTGAGACAAGAACTGGGAGGGGAGAGACAGGGAATTCTATCGCTAGTATGACCTACCTAAGTTTTTGTTGTATTTAATTGGTCGATCAGAGTATAGGGATACTATGTGATATGTTATTTAACCCTTGTTTTGTGGCAGTATTTAAAAATGGCATCCGAGAATGTTGAGAACATCAATGGAGCACAGGAGACCGTTGAGTCTCCACTGATCAATAATCAGGACAATGTGCAATAGGATGGCGATAATCCTCCTGTAAACAACAACACTGATCAATTAATGAACAATGATACGTTTAGGAGCTTTTTAGAATTCATGCAACATCAGGCGAAGGCGACTCCTGTTCATAATGCAGGTAAAAACAATGGCAACCCACGGTTGGTCACCGCTAAGCAGTTCAAGGAGCTGGGACCACCGGAGTTTTTGGGAAAGTCAGAACTACTTAAGGCGGAGACGTGGATAAAGCATATCACCAAGATATTTGATGTCTTGAGATGCTCAGAGGAGCACAAGGTTCCATTCGCCACTTTTATGTTGCGTGAAGAAGGAGATCATTGGTGGGAATCTGTAAAACGTACCCAGCCTGACGCACTCAAGATGTCTTAGGAGAAGTTCCAAGAATTATTCAACGACAAGTACTTTCCTGAAAGTATTCGTCACATGAAGGAGGTAGAATTCATCAAGTTGGAGCAAAACGATATGACCGTGTTGCAGTACGAGGCTAAGTTTGCGGAGTTATCCCGGTTTGCATCCCATTTGGTCGATAATGAGGAGCGAATGGCACGAATGTTTCTGCGAGGTTTGAAACCCGATATACGTCAATACCTCATTTCTCATAAACTTTGTTTATATTCAGATATTGTGAATAGGGCTCAGTCAGTGGAGCGCGATAATGAGTCATCACAACCAAAAGGTAATGACCAGCAACACGATAATAATTATACCGGTGGCAACGGCCATCGGAACAATGATAACCATCACGGGGGAAATTATCATACCAAGAATGGTAACCACTTCGGTGGTAATCATGGCCAAGATAATAGAAATGGACATTTCAAGAAGAGAAGGTTCAATAATGATAGAAAGACTAGCACCAGCACCCGTTTCAAAGGAAGAAGAACGCCCATCGGTCGTATGTTTCAAATGCGGACAAGAGGGACACATCCATCCAAACTGTACGCAACAATCCAAAGCGTGTTTTAATTGTGGAAGAGAAGGTTACCTAGCTCAATTTTGTCGTATGGTGAAGTCAAGTCCAACTGGGATAGTGATGCCAAATGATGTCCCAGACAAGCCAAAGCCGGTAGTTTAAGAGAGAGCATTTTTTTTTCTCGTGACGAGGAACCTGAATAAAATTATCACGAGTAAGTTAATCATAAACTCTTGCGAAGTCTATACCTTGTTAGATACCGGTTCTACCTATTCTTTTATCTCTCTTGCTTGCGCTCAACGTTTAAATTTGACTTCAGAGAAATAAGACTTTGATTTATTGGTTGAAACTTTGATAGTAGAAACCTTCGTTACCTCCACTGTTTATAAATCTTGTTGATTCAAATCGACACTTTCACATTACCTGTCAATTTTATCTTTTTGAAAATACTTGCCTTTGATGTGATTTTAGGAATCGATTGGTTAACTACTCATCATTCTTTTTGTAAGGTGGTTAGCTTTCATACTCCTAACTAACCTATTATGCGAATTCAAAGTAACCAAATCACTAAAGTCAATCATTGTCATATCAAGCCATAAGTAAAGAGTCCCGATCCTTTCGTTGTTGACTTCCTTGTGTGGAATGCACCGAAGCTAGACTTTCTGTAGGCAACGTCGTGAATGAAGATGGCAAGTTTATAGGTATCATTGTGAGGTGCTATCTAGGTTAAGGGATAGAAGTCACAGTTGGTATCAATGTGACGTACTATCCAAGTCTTGTATGAGAGTCACAGTTTTGAATGATATTTCTATTATTAATAAATTTCCTGGCGTATTCTTGAAGACTTCTTAGCCTACCCTTAGAGCGTGAAATCAAATTTTGTATTGACCCCAGTACAAAACCCATTTCTTAAACCCTCAAATATTTCTTCAACTAAAACGAACGTATATTGTGCCAAAGACGTTGACTCGAGCTGTTGAAGATTACGATCATACTATTCAATATCATCATGGAAGAGCGAACGTGGTAGCTGACGTGTTGAGTAGAAGATCGTATGCGTTTACAAGTGCGATGTTGTTAACACAAAGACTCATTTCGTATAACTTGCAAATGATGAAGATAGAGTTAAAGACTCTACGGAACCACGTGAAGATAACGAATATACAAGTAAAATTGACTTTAATTGATAAAGTTAAAGACACTCAAGCTACATACCCGAATCTGATGAATGTGAAGAAGAAGGTTCAAGAGGACGTTATTATAGAAGTAAGAGTTGCTGAAGAGAGGAAATCTCAACCCTCGATTTAATTGGCCCATTTGAAATCCTCGATTGAGTAGGAATTGTGGCTTCTAGACTCGCTTTACCGCCAAGTATGTCGCGTGCTCATAACGTTTTTAACGTATCAATGTTACATAAATATGTGGATGACCCGAACCACATTATTAATTTAGCATCGGACGAGATAACGGATGATTTAACGTATGAGATCTCGTGTTAAAATCTTGCATAAGAAGAATCGTATCCAACACTCAAGGGTTATACCTCAAGAGTTAGAATTTGAAATGAAGCCAAGGTATCCTCACCTGTTCGGCATACCAGGTACATACGTAAATTTTGAGGGCGAAATTCCATAAGGAGGGGAGATTGTGAAACCCCAGATTTTATGAATAAAGAATTAATTTTCTCGAAATAATTTTTTTATATTATGGTGTGAATTTGAGATAATGTTATAGTTGTGGGAAATATTTATAAATTTTACAAAGTACGCAAGTTGTTATATAATATTCGATTGGTCTGGGAATATTCGTTTTAACAGGGAATATTCGTACAACGACACAATCATTGGTGGACCCCACAACAGAATTATTATCGGATTGAGAAAAAGATAAAAATACTTTATGAAAATAATGGCGAAAGTTTTACCGTTAACTGTTGAAACACCCGGTGTTAAAAGTACAGTAATACGCGTGGTTACATAGTAGCACACTGCATTAATTATTGATGCTTACGTGATAAGTCACTCAGTTTTATTGGTATTATTAATGTAATAATACAGAAAATCTTTTTATATAAAATAGAATACTTTATTAAAGTTATTCTATAAATAGAATATATTATATTATGCATAGTATTTGCATAGTGCCCGCATAGTATTTTGCATAGTAAAATCTTTTTATATAAAACAGAATACTTTATTAAAGTTATTCTATAAATAGAATATATTATATTTTATTATGCATAGTGTTTGCATAGTGCCCGTATAGTATTTTGCATAGTAAAATCTTTTTATATAAAATAGAATACTTTATTAAAGTTATTCTATAAATAAAATATATTATATTTTATTATGCATAGTATTTGCATAGTGTCTGCATAGTGTTTGCATAGTAAAAATCTTTTTATATAAAAATAGAATATATTATATTTTATTTAAAAGATTTTTCTTTAAATATGGACCGTCAGATTAAAGTAAATCAATCTGGACCGTTCGTGGATTAGTTACTATGCATTCCATTTTTCTATAAATAGAAGTTCATTCATTCATTATTTTCTTACGAATTCACTGAAACACTAGAGAGATAAACTATAGAGAGAAAGAAGAAAGTATTCCGCTACTTCACTACTTATATATCCAGTACTCTTCTTCTTAAGGTAGGGAATATTATTTATTGTACTCGTAAAGAGTGTTATTCTTTCTTATTCATTAAGAGAACTGTTGTTATTCTATTTCTTCTTATTCTGTTGGAATAACCTGTATACGCGGTCTACCCTATACTTGGTGACATTTTTCTATTATTCTGTTGGAACATCATGTCTGTGTGTTTTACACCAGACCTGGTTCCGTCTTTATTATTATTCCGTTGGAATTCCGTTGGAACATCCTGTCTGTGTGTTTTACACCGGACCTGGTTTCGTGTTTATTATTCTGTTGGAACATCCTGTCGGTGCAAATTTTTCCTGACCTGGTTCCGTTATTATTATTCTGTTGGAACAACCTGTCTATGCGAAGTACCGCATGCATGGTGATTTCTTTTGTTATTTCATTCTTTATTATACTCAGTTGGTTAAAGTTTTGACTTCTATACTCCATGAAATTAGTAGAATATCCTTGATATTTGCGCTTCATCCAGTATCTTTTCATGGAAATATTCTTCTGATCATTCTTGAATTTTACTCTACAAAACAGTATCATGTTGACTATTTGGACGTTAATAATTCCTGGATAAAATTATTCTTGAACTTGTTTTATTGAATTCTTATATCATTGTCATCATCCTCATGTTTATATTTTGTTGAAAGTCATCTGTGGCCTGTAGTGCATAGATATACTTGGTATGATTATGACCAGGAATTATTCGGTGTAATCATGACCGTAATGTTACAAATGATGTGGTAAAAGTTCTCATTGGCCCGTAGTGCATTGATGGACAGTTGTTGGCATGATCATGACCATTAATGAATACACAAATATTCTTGGCCCGTAGTGCATGGATAATTGTGGTCGTGATACTAAAGAATATCCTTGGCCGTAGTTCAGGGGTGATTCGATGATGTGGATTATTTATTAAGCTGAGTCTCAGCGATAACAGTGATGAAAAACCTTTTTAATCATAAAAGATAGTAGATTTGATTTTCTACTTGACTCTTTTAATGGATTGCTTGTTCCGCTGTAGTTAAACTTGATGTCTATTATATTTTATCAGTTTAACATTGTTGGAGACTAATGATAATTTATTCTGCATTATATTAGTCATAATATTTCTTACTGGGCTAGTTGAGCTCACCCTTTCTTTCACTGTTCTCTTCAGGAAATGAGAACGTAGCTGAGACTAGTCGGGGAACGGAGTGATGGTCCGAGATGGTGTCTTAGTAGTCCTCACTATTATGTAAAATAGTGTGATAATAAATGTAACGAGGACTCCTTTTGAGTTTGAATAATCTCTAGAAGACGATATTTGTATTCAAACTCACAGCATATGTTTTGTCGTATTGTACACGACAGTTGTATTATTAAGTTGTATTTGGATTTATGTACCATGTAAGTGGCAACCCGAGATGAGTGATGTATACTTAATTTTGGGGGCGTCACATAAGTGCTTATTAGAGAATAAGTTCACTGAACGTGGCTCGCTAAAGAATACCTAATGGAGTTTTACTTGTCTGTTAATAGGAATTCCTGTAGTGATAGTAGTACAAGTAATCCTTGGACTTGAGATCATCATAAGTATCTTGTGTATGATGAGTTATACTTTGACTTATTCCTTAATACCCTTAGGGTATATCAAAGGGTATGCTTGTGTATAATAAGTTATACATGGAGATAATGTATGATCAATAAAGAATCTACCACTTCTAGTAAAAGAAGAGAAATGTCATATATGATTCGATAAATGACAACCCAGTAGTCCTTGGCCAAGGCAGAATGAAATTAGAAAGGAGTTTCTAATTTGCATTATTTGGAGTTGTGCATTTAAGAGTCGAAATACATATAATTAAATAAAATAAGACTTGACAGTAATTCCATGTCTTATATTTAATTGGGACATTGTATGGTGGAAGGTTTGAATTGTACGGTAACTATTTATTCAAAGGTTCTTTTATGATTAATGTTGAAATCTATATTATCTGGAAAATCGTTGATCGCTAGGGAGGCTTATCCCTATTGTAGAATAAATATTATTTGTTTAAATAAATTAATATTTTAATTTATTTATTTAAATAAGATTAGAATTGTTTTAATTGATTTATTCACAACCTGTTTAATATGGAGAACCTAAAAGGTCACACCATAAAAGGAAGAATAATTATTTAAGAAGCTAATGGCATAATCGTAATAATAAGTTAAGTATATTTAATTTAATCTATGGTGATAGAATAAATTAAATAGCTTAATATTTATTATTTAATATTTTGGAAATATTAAATATAAATTAATAAGATGAGTCTTATTATTATTATTACTATTATTATTATTTAATTCCTAAAAGAGTTTGAGAATTAATTAATAAAAGTACTCTCATATATCCTAATTAGATTAGGAGGCTAATTAATTAAAAGAGTTTAATTAATTATCTCTAATAAGAATATGAAGCTTAATTAATTAAAGGAATTTAATTAATTAAAATAAAATCCAATTCCTTAATTGTTAAGGAGGGTTTCCTACATCTATAAATAAGAGGAGTCTTATTATGGGTGTATGGGTTAGAGTTGTTGTTGACTTTTTCACAACAGACGTGATTCCAATTGTTGGAGAGTACGCTTCTTTTCTATGAGAGATAGAAAATTAAGGTTTTGCCAAACACTCATCTTCTTGAATCTTTATTCTTTCTCGGTGGATCTCCTCTACAGGCCAAACACTTAGGTGGCCAACGTTGATCAAAGGAAGGAACCAAACCCGGTAAATTCAAGTTGAACGCGAAAAAGATTTGGAGGTTAACTTGTACCTGAGGAAGCTCGGATCTTCAAGGGTATGATTCTTGTCCTTCATATTTCGTTTAATTAATAATTGTGCATAAAGAGTGATCCGGGTATATGATTTATAAAATATTAAACTCTGATTTTTCACGCTTCTGCTTATTTTATGCAATTTAATTGCGTTCATGAATATTACAAACCTAACATATTGTTAATAAATTCACTGACGTATTCCCTGAAGAACTTCCTGGCCTACCCCCAGAGCGTGAAATTGAATTTTGTATCGACCTTGAACCCGGTACAAAACCTATTTCCAAAGCCCCATATCGAATGGCTCCTATTGAACTTCAGGAGTTAAAGACCCAACTGCAGGAATTGTTAGACATTGGCTTTATTCTTCCTAGTACTTCTCATTGGGGTGCTCCTGTTCTATTCGTGAAGAAGAAAGATGGGAGTATGCGACTTTGTATTGATTATCGGGAGTTGAATCATGTCACCATCAAAAATAGGTACCCATTGCCACGTATTGATGACCTGTTTGACCAGTTGCAAGGAGCCAAATTCTTTTCAAAGATTGATCTTCGTTCCGGATATCACCAATTGAAGATTAGAACATATGACATTCAAAAGACGGCTTTCAGAACTCGGTACGGACATTATGAATTCCTAGTCATGTCCTTTGGATTGACTAATGCTCCTGCTGCCTTCATAGATATGATGAACCAAGTATTCAAGGAATATTTAGATCACTTTGTGGTCGTCTTTATTGATGACATCCTTATTTATTCTAAAAGCCGTGAAGATCATGAGCAACACTTGAGGCTGACACTCCAAAAGCTTCGTGAATATAAGTTTTATGCCAAGTTGAAGAAACGTGAGTTCTGGCTTGAGGAAGTAGCATTCCTTGGGCACGTAGTATCAAGTCATGGAATATTTGTTGACCCGACAAAGATTGAAGCAATTCAAAGCTGGGAGCAACCTAAATCAGTTACCGAAGTACGTTGCTTTCTCGGCTTAGCTAGTTATTATCGGAGATTCGTGGAAGGATTTTCTCGAATAGCTACTCCATTAACTCAGCTGACTCGGAAAGATACAAAGTTCGGTTGGAGCAAAGAATGTGAGAAGAGTTTTCAAGAACTCAAGAGGAGACTCATTTCAGCACCTGTTCTGACAATACCATTTGGCTCGGAGGGATTTGTCATCTATAGTGATGCTTCGGGCAAAGGGTTGTGATGTGCTCTCATGCAACATAGGAAAGTCATAGCCTATGCCTCAAGACAACTCAAAGAATATGAGAGGAATTATCCTACTCATGACCTACAGTTAGCAGCTGTTGTCATCGCACTTAAAATTTGGAGGCATTACTTGTATGGGGAGAAGGTGGAGATCTTTACGGATCATAAAAGCCTCAAATATTTCTTCACTCAAAAGGAACTCAACATGCGACAATGACGTTGGCTTGAACTGTTGAAAGATTATGATCATACCATCCAATACCATACTGGAAAAGCGAATGTGGAAGCTGACGCATTGAGTAGAAGATCATATGCAAGTATGAGTGCGATATTGTCAACACAAAGGCCCATTTTGTGTGACTTGCAAAGGATGGATATAGAGTTAAAGACTCCAGGAACCCATGTGATGATGACGAATATACGAGTAGAACCGACTTTAATTGATAAAGTTAAAGTTGCTCAAGCTACAGACTTGGAGCTTATGCGTATGAGGAAGAAAGTGCAAGAAGGTGCTATGCCGGAAGCAAGAATCGATGAAGAAGGAATACACCGTTGATGAAAACATGATTATGGCTATGGATTCTCTTCGGCCAAGGGTGCAAAGATGAATCATTTTATGGCATGATCAGGACCGTTGATGAAAACATGATTATCTTTGGCCCGTAGTGCATGGATAATTTGTGGTCGTGATACTAAAGAATATCCTTGGCCGTAGTGCAGGGGTGATTCGATGATGTGGATTATTTATTAAGCTGAGTCTCAACGATAAAAGTCATGAAAAACCTTTTAAATCATAGAAGATAGTAGATTTTATTCTCTACTTGACTCTTCTAATGGGTTGATTGTTCCGCTGCAGTTAACCTTGATGTTTGTTATATTTTATCAGTTTAACAGTGTTGAAGGCTAATGATAATTTATTCTTCATTATCTTAGTCATAATATTTCTTACTGGGCTAATTGAGCTCACCTTTTGCTTTCATTGTTCTCTTCAGGAAATGAGAATGTAGCAGGGACTAGTCGTGGAACGGAGTGACGGTCTAGATGATAGCATTAGTAGTCCTCACTATTCTATGAAATAGTGTAATAATAAATGTAATTTGGACCCCATTGAGTTTGTATATTGTCTAGATGACAATATTTGTATTAAATCTCACAGTATATGTTTAGTCGTATTTTACACGATTGTTGTATAATTAAGTTGTATTTGAATTTTGTACCATGTATTTGGCGACTCAAGATGGGTGATGTATACCTATTTTGGGGGCAACACATCAACCACCACGACAGAGAACCACCGAAGGAACCAACAATAACGACAATGTTGATGCTAACCCAGTTCAACAATTAGTGACGTTACTGACAGGAGCGTTGGAGAATCAACAACAGAACCAAGGAACAACGTTTAAGGAGTTCAAGGCAGTTGGACCACCTGAATTTCGAGGGTCAGTGAATCCAGTCGAGGCACAGACTTGGATTATGGAGATAGAGAAGGTGTTCGATGTTGCTAGGGTAGGAGATGACCAGAAGACTACTTTTGCAATATTCATGTTGAAAGCAGAAGCTAGTTATTGGCGGCAAGCCAATAAAACTTGAGATGGACCAGGGATGATGACCTGGGATAGGTTTAAGGAGATATTCTTCGAGACCTATTTTCCCGAGAGTTCGAAGGGTCAGCTGGAAGTGCAGTTTCTGGAACTAAAGCAGGGAACGATGACGGTATTTTAGTATGCCACTAAATTCAACGAGTTGGCGAGGTTTGCGCCTTATCAAGTCTGCTCGGACGAACGCAAGGTGAAGAGATTGGAACAGGGACTGAAACCCTGGTTGTACAGTAAGGTTTCTCTATTTCAATTGAAGACTTTCGCAGCAGTGATGGAGAAAGCAATACTCGCTGAAGGTGGAGGCGAGGCAGTGACAAAGTTTAATCAGGAACAGAAGAAGAAGAAGAATGATGTGGAAATTAAGAATGGAGGTGATAGTGGTGGAAACAACAACAACAACAACAACAACAACAACAACTTGAAGAGGAAGTGGAATGGAAACGTGGGTGCTGGAAACCAGCAGGGTAACCAGCAGAACAAGAAGTTTGAAGCATGTGCTACATGCGGGAAGTTTCACAAGGGTGCGTGCTTGAAGGGGAAACGAGTATGCTTCAATTGTGGCCAGGAGGGTCACATCGCCCCAAATTGCACTCAACCTAAGAAGAACGTGTGCTTCACGTGCGGATCCAAGGATCATTTTGCTCGTGAATGCCCTAAGAAGAAGGATGGAGTGACAACTAGAAGCAATAGAGGTAACAATGGAGGTACAACATCAAACAAACCCACAACTAGAACTTTCAACATGACTGTGCAAGATGATGTGCAATCAAAAGATGTCATGTCAGGAATTATCCCAATCAATGATATTGATGCTTATGTATTATTTGATTCAGGTGCTACTTGCTCGTTTATCTCTGATGAGTTTGCTAAGAGGTTAGGATTGCCTAGAGAAGAACTGAATTTCCCTTTGAATATAGAAATTGCGAATAAAGAGATAATCCCTGTTAGATTCGTATACAAGAACTGTAGGGCGAACATTAAGGAGAATATCTTGATGGTACATTTGATTCCCATTAGACTTGGAGTGTTTGATGTTATTTTGGGAATGGATTGGTTGTTCAAATATGGAGCGGTAATTGATTGCCAAAAGAAATGTGTAAACCTTATGACTCCATCAAAGGTAGTATTCTATGGTAGCAAGTTGCCTAGACAAATGAAATGTCTGACGATTATGCAGGCTAAGAAATTGTTGAGTCAAGGCTGTGTGGGCTATTTAGCTTACATAGTCGATACTCAGAAAAAGAATGTGAAACTGGAAGAGATACTAGTGGTGAGGGAATTTGAGGATGTGTTTCCAGAGGATTTGCCAGGACTTCCGCCTGATAAAGAAATTGAGTTCGTGATCGACTTAGTGTCGGGGACAACATCGATATCAAAGGCCTCGTATAGAATGGCTCCAGTAGAAATGAAGGAACTGATGGTACAGTTGCAAGAATTGTTAGACAAAAAGTATATTAAACCAAACGTATCACCGTGGGGAGCGCCAGTGTTATTCGTGAAGAAGAAGGATGTGACACCCCCAAATCTGGGTACTTCAATTCCACGGGATTTGGTGTTCACTGTACAAATATCATCTATCTATCTACCCATAATAAATGCAAGCCATGCAATAGATAGAATAAAAATCTTCCCCTTAAGGGTTACAACATCTGAATAATAATAATACAATCCCAGGTTAAACTAACCTTAAACATCTGTGCGGAATCATAAACAAATAAGTCTTAACAATATCATTAACTCAAGTCTTAAACATAAATACATCATCTAATAAAATAACAAGTCTTCATCACTTGATAACTTTGCCCTTGCCCTTACTAGTGGAAGGTTCATCAGTTTTTTCGTTCTTAACTGCAATGTTATTATTAAGCAAGAGTGAGCACAAGTATAATAATGAAATAACAGTATAATAACATGCGAGAGAAATAATAACTTCTGAAATAAAAGCTCAACTTTTGAATCAATAATGAATAAAAAGAATCAAAAGATTTCTGAGGGTCATAAGACTATGGACCTTTCTACTCGTACTTAGGGGGATCAGCCCTTAGTACCATACTGTGCACAATATCTTAACGCTAACGCATAAGTAAATCCCTTTGCAGGGTTGTTCATCTCAGTTTGACATTCGAGTCTGCACCAAAGGAAGTTTGGTTTGGATAATTCATCAAGGGTTCTGAAATTTAGAACGCTCATCAACTATGGACTAGTCGAATCAATTAGGGTTCGCTAGTCTAATAAGGTTCAATAATAATGATATTCAAATTGAATAATAATCTCAGGAAGTATACAATAGGACAATTATTGTATAACTGAATCATGCTTTGAAAAGATAATCAATCTTTAATATAACATTTGAACTTGAATAATAGTCATGATAATTTACTAGAGGTAAATAATAAACTTGAATAATAACGACAAGTAGGGTTAGGAAACTTGCCTCGTGCGTAGATTACACTTTAACTAAGTACGTTCTTTGAATTAAAATCATACATACCATTCACATTCACAAAACTAGTTAATTATAACTTAACTAATCATCAATGATTATTCTTTTTGTTTAAACTTTGGTTATTAACTATACTTAGTTAATTTACCACATTGTCACATAATTTGTACTTCATGAATTTCAAACTAATTATGTATTCAATAATTCAATCCACATGTAATTATATTATTTATATGTTAAACATCTAATTTACATCTCATTATACTTCTAACATGTTTACATGTTCATTACATTAATTTACTAACACATTGTTAGACTTAAACATTTAAAAAATTTACATTTCTGAACTTTCTGGAGAGTGGCGTTGCGGCGCCACTTTTGTACTTAGTCTTCGCGCTGCGGCGCCGTGGCGTTGCGGCTCGAGACTTGGCGCTGTGGCGCGGTGGCGCTGCGGCGCGGTGGCGCTGCGGTGCGGGAAAAATACAGGTAGCCGGCGCTGCGGCGCGGCGTACCAAACACAGAAATGACAGTTCGTGAAAAATCGCAGAACATGCCAATTTCTTCCATTTTCTTATTTTCTACTCGAAATTAGACATACCCATTTGGTGTAATGCATGCATAAACATAACCCAACATTTATATAACGACTTTAACCATTTAAAACACATAATCACAGAATTAAATTATGCAAATTGTACTGTTCTTGATGTTCTTGAAGATTTTGAACAAAAACATAAAATTTAACACTACGGATTCGGTGGATTCGTTATAACATCGAATCCGTTCGTTTAAGGCTTGGTCTCTTTGTATCAACATGCATAATAATATACGAGTGTAAAATGTAGGGATAATATACGATCAATACATAAAATATAACGTATAAGGCCATAAGACCAAAACCCATACTCTGTAAATTTTTGAAATAGCAATTCATAGTATTATGAAACTGATGACATGATAATTCACCTAATATATATATATAATCAAATACGATTTGATATATCTTAACCCATATATAAACTCATAATCAAACCCATTTTCAATTACAGAGATTTTTACAAAATATATGAAAGCCATTTTTATAAAAACTAATGACGTGAATTTGAAATTGGGTTTGGAGAAATTACCCAGAGCGTAGAGTGTAATGTTAAACAATGAATTGAAACTCTTCTCAAACTCTTCTTCAATTACACACTCAAAATTCTTAACTTTTCTCTCTGAATTCTCTCTGTTATGTTTTCTAGACTTAGTAAATTTAATAAAAGGAGAATACGTAGAATATCAACTGAGCCTTTATGCGCAGAGTTGAGGTCAGTTGCTCTATACGTGGTTTAACTGCCCTCAACTCCCCTTAAGGCCTCATTTGGCTAGCCTTAAAGGCTTATACCCAATTAATTTAATAAACTCATTTATCATATAGTTTAAATCATGTCACATCCATTTGCACAATAAATCAAATATCTTATTTAATTTATTTTAAATAAAATATAATAATTTCTCATAAATTCACATAATTAAATTTCTCATTAATAAATAGTGTCAAATTATTAAAACTCTAATTAATAATTAAATTAATTAAATAACATCATGCTTATTTAAATATTTCATTTAATTCAATAAGCTCAATTAATAACATACTTGAATAATAATTATTCTTCACATTAATTTAATAAATGTAACACATATAATTAAATTAATCTACCACAATTGTATCAAATAATTATTTAATCCAATAATTAAATCATCGAAATATATTTATTTAATTTAGTAAATATTAAAATTAAATTACAAAATTCTCGTTCGTCACAAAGAATGGGTCAATGAGTCTTTGCATTGATTATAGAGAATTAAACAAAGTCACTATTAAAAACAAATATCCATTACCAAGAATAGATGACTTGTTTGATCAGTTGAAAGGTGCTAAATCCTTCTTGAAAATAGATTTGTAAAGTGGGTATCACCAGTTGAAAGAGAGGAAGGAGGATATACCACGAAGGACATTCAGAACTCGGTATGGACATTACGAGTTTCTGGTGATGTCTTTTGGTTTAACCAATGCACCTGCTGCATTCATGGATTTGATGAATAGGGTGTTTAAACCATTCTTAGACAAGTTTGTAGTGGTATTCATCGACGACATTCTAGTGTATTCCAAAACTCAAGAAGAACACGTGGAACACTCACGTGTGACATTGAAAACACTAAGAAAGAAAAAGTTGTACGCGAAATTCTCTAAGTGCGAATTTTGGCTAGATCGTGTGCAATTTCTTGGGCACGTGATTGACAAAGATGGGATTTCCGTGGATCCATCAAAAGTGGAAGCTGTAATAAATTGGGAACAACCAAGAACACCGTCGGAAGTGAGGAGTTTCTTGGGGCTGGCCGGTTATTACAGACGATTTATTCAAGATTTTTCTAAGATAGCTACTCCATTAACAAATTTGACAAGAAAAGCTGTGAAATTTGTTTGGACAGAGAAATGTGAAGAAAGTTTCCAGGATTGGAAGAAGAAATTAAGCATGGCACCTGTGTTGTCATTACCAGATAGTACAGGTAACTTTGTGGTGTATAGTGATGCCTCACATAAAAGGTTGGGATGTGTTCTTATGCAGAACGACAAAGTTATTGCGTATGCATCAAGACAAATGAAGGATTATGAGAAAGGTTATCCGACTCATGATTTGGAATTGGTTGCAGTTGTGTTTGCTCTCAAGATATGGAGACACTATCGCTATGGAGAGAAATGTGAAATCTACACAGATCATAAAAGTCTGGAGTATATTTTCACGCAGAAAGACCTGAATATGCGACAAAGGAGATGGATAGAATTGATAAAGGATTACGATTGTGAGATCTTTTATCACCCGGACAAAGAGAATGTGGTTGCAGATGCTTTGAGCAGGAAAGGTCGGGAGAAGTTGATGCTGATAACTACTCAGGAGGAGCTTATTTCAGCAATGACAAAGCTAGAGTTGGAAATCTAATTTCCAAAGGAATCCGATGAACGACTATTCCAGATAGATACCAGTCCAACTTTGGTGGAAAAAGTGAAGAGTGCTCAACTACAAGAAAAAGAATGTCAAACGATCAAAGAGAAAGTGGTTGATGGTAGCAATGTAAAATACAAGATCGACGCCGAAGGACTACTACGATTCGAGGAAAGAATTTGGGTTCCAGCAGTGCCAGAACTTAAAGATGAAATCTTGACCGAAGCACACAACACAAGATATTCGATTCATCCAGGAAGTACAAAGATGTATCAAGATTTGCGGCGTCATTTTTGGTGGCCGAATATAAAAAGAGACGTTGCAGAATGCGTTGCAAAATGTGTGACGTGTCAGAAAGTGAAAGCTGAACATTAACGACCAAGTGGGTTACTTCAATCGTTGGAAATACCGGAATGGAAGTGGGAGCATATCGTAATAGATTTTGTGGTAGGACTTCCAACGAATCAGAAAGGATACGAAGCGATATGGGTAATAGTGGACAGATTGATAAAATCTGCACACTTTTTACCAATAAAGATTAGATTTAATCTTGATCAGCTAGCGAAATTATATGTTTAGGAGATCGTGTCAAGACATGGAGTTCCAATGTCAATTGTGTCAGATAGAGATCCAAGGATCACATCAAACTTCTGGAAGAGACTACAAGAATGTATGGGAACACAGTTGCGAATGAGTACATCATACCATCCGTAAACCGACGGACAAAGCGAATGAACTATCCAAACGTTGGAAGATATGCTGAGAGCATTCATCATGGATTTCAAAGGAAGCTGGGATGAACATTTACCGTTGGTAGAATTTTCCTACAACAACAGTTACCACGCGAGCATCGGCATTGTGACAACCCGAAAATTCGGGTTGTCGAGAATTTAAGTTTAAAGAATTAGTTATTAATAAAAGGAACTTTTATTAATACTATTATGTGCTATGTGTTTATTAATCGTTCTATAACCTAGGATGATTATAAGTCGGGAGGATTCTGGCTACGAGCTAGTTTGTGCGAATAAGAATTTTCAAGACGAAAACGAAAGTTTTTCGGGAACAAAATATTTTTGGGGAAAAAGACGAAATAGGCACTATTCATCCGTTTCTGCTCGGAGATTTATTTTGAAATTCTGAGAAGTTATAGATTACGTTTAATTCTGAGACGTGATGGAATATTCAATAATATTTCAGTTATGGCAAAAATAAAGTTTTCGCCTACGGACTCAAAACCTAAGGGTTAGGAGAAGTGAGTTCCGAGAATTTTATGATCACGTATAATAATTAGGGTTATTATGCGTGAGAGATATGAGTATGATATGAAGTATTATACGAGGATAGTACGAAGATTATTACGACATATAATACGAATATCGTACGAACATTATACGAAGAGATTACGAGAATAGAATGCGTAGAATACGATTAGTCTTAATGGACTTTGAGTTCATGGACTTTGTAGAATCTAATTGGACTTGGATTATGTCAAGCCCAACGCTTTGTAAAATCAAGCCCAAGATAGGCCCAATAAGAATTATGGTTAAGGCCCAAACCAAGAAAAGAAACCGTGGATCGAACCAATGGGTAAACGGATGGGTAATAACCAATGGGGCAACCCATGGGGTGACCCATGGGGAAAGTGGGGCGGCCACTTGGCCACCAAGTAAAATTGGTGACTAAGTCTTGCAGGAGGTGGGGGGCGAAATGATCAAATTGCCCCTAATTGGAAAATCTATAAATAGTAAGCTCATATCATTGTTTTGTGATTTTGAAAATCCTAGACGTTTGAGAGAGGGAGAGAGAACTCGGATGGGAGGGAGAAGGAAGAGCATGAGCATGAATTATCGGATCGAAAGTGTTCGTGAAATAGAAAAGCTTGCAAATCGCCGGCTTTGTCTAGCGGAAGAAAAATAAGAAGAAGAGGTAATCTAAAACCTAGTTTCTTCTAATATTTTTCTTTAAGATTTCTATGTCAAAAACATAGCTTAGTGAGATTAAAGAATAAAAGAAGATTGGAATGATTTCATATGGTTGAAATCATGAGAAAAGAAGAAATAAGAACTTAGAAATTTAGTTTATAAATTTCTTAAGGAAGTATAAGATTTATATTGAATTAGAGTGATCAGAATGGATTATATGAATAAGTAGGTGGAATAAGTAAGGAATGATGTTCTATAACATCAAATTCCAATAAAAAGTGGAATCGTAATCCAAAATATCGATTAAAACGAAGAACGAACGAAGAACACGAAGAACATGCGAAGAACACGAAGAACGTTGTTGATGGACAAATTTAAAACCATCGTAGTGTAATTGTTGTTGATGGACAAGTTTAGAACCATCGCGTATAAGTTAGTTGCATATTGCTTGGTTAGGAACGGTAGAAACGTTCATGAAGAACGGATTAAAACTTAGCTATAACGAAGTTATGGCAAAATTTCGTAAAAGATGAATGAGAATTAGAAAGTTAGTAAATGAACCCGAATGGGTAGGGTTTCATAAGAAAGTAAGAGGACATAGAAAACGTGAGTCGTGGACTCAAGAATGAACGAGTTCCGAGTTCAAATGATCGAATTACGGACGAACAAACGAAGAGCGTTAAAAATGTAAAAATGAACGAAGAGTGAAGATCAAGCCAATCAAATGGCACGTTAACGGATTCAGAACAAAGTTCTGTCCGAGGGGTATTAAAGTACGTAAGATAAGGAAGAGAATGGCTTTGGAACGACCTCATTCCGAGTTATAACAAATAAGTTATGGAAGTGGGAAGTAAGCGTCTTAGAACGATCAAAGACTTAGAAGAATTTTTCAAGAATTAGGGCTTGGCACCGCGGCGCTAGTCATGCCTTGTAGAGTGGCATGGCAGCGCCAGACCGGGGGGCCGGGTACTACAAACTCGTGCCGCGGCGCGAGAGATAACAAAGGGAGTGGCGACGCGGCGCCAGTGTTGGGAAAAGGCCAGAGATGAGCTTTTAATTGCTTAGCTCTTGGGACAAATGTAAGGGACGATAAAGAATATAATATTCAACTAATGTAACACTTAATCAAGTGATGTAAACCTTTATTAAAGGTTGAACGTAAAGATTAAATGAGATTAAATAACAAATAATATAATCACGAGTTACGTAACCGATGTTCGGGGACCGTAGTCGGGATGAACGAACGTGAGGAATTGCTATGCTTGTGATTCCTTAGACGTTGAGTGACGAGGGTAATGAATATAATTTTGATGTTATATCATGATAATGAGAGATAAGTGTGAAGCGTATAGATGCTGTGAACGCAACGTCGTTGCGATGGACGCTTGGTCTTAGCATACAATGATCGGTATGGCTTTGACACTAAGAACGAGTAATGAACATGGGGTTCATATAATGGATAACGAAAGTATTAAATAGTATATGAATTATTAAGAAAGCCGTAACAACCGGTAATAAGATTAATGAAAGCCGAATGTGATTCGATAAAGAATGAATCCGGAGGGATGACATTTAGTTGTCAGAAAGCCGTAAGGAATAAGAAATTGACTTAATCGAACATTATAGTTTAATAGTTCGTATAAGTTAAGAGAAGTTAGGTTATGGTACAATCGTAACCTTTGATGGTTGACATATGGGAGCTGGGATAAACAATTCCTTCAGAGAGCGAATGTATATACAAAACTGGTAACCGATCTAACTCACTGTGATTGCAGTATAGATGAGACGGGAACTTGTTTGTTGGTTGTTTGTGGGAAACCGCTCAGAGTACCATATGGACTACTAGCAGAGAAGCAATGTGTGCTGAGTCCTAGAGAAGTTATAAGAATAAGATAAGAATATAAATCATCCAAGATGATGAACGTTTTGAGTAAGACATCTCCGTATGTCATGAAGCCGTAAATTGGTAAAATAAGTTAGTCGCGTAAACTTATATTGCAAGAACGCGAACTCTAAGAAGTAAAGTTAAGTAAACCAATGCGTAAGTTCAATATATGACTAATTGGTGTTTATGTTTTCTCCTTATGTGTTATATAGGAATTGAAATGAGCAGATCTGCGTAAGCTGTAGCTGGGCATAAGGCAAGTTTTCTAACTTCATTCATATTACATAAATGCTAGTTTTTTAAATTTCTCAGATGTTGTAATTGTGAAGCTCTGTCTATGTGCGAATGTGCGATACTTGTACAATGTGGTAGAACGTATGAGGCCTTGAGCCACAATTTGAACACTTTGGTATTTCTATGATATGCATTGTTCTGTGATTGAGTTGTTTAATACGAGTATGTTTTGTTTATACATGAACCGTTATTGTTAAGTCTGTGCTAATGATTCTAGCCAGACATGATGTGTATGAAAAAGGTAGAGGGATGAAAGTATTTCAAAGAGAAAATAATTGATATTTTAAGATGATAGGAATCGAGACTATTCCTATTATTCAAGCTGCTTCATAACCTTTGTTCGGTTATAGAAGTTCTAAAGAAATGTTTTAATTCTGAAGTTGTTTGTTCAACTGTTATGACTTGCTGGGCAATTGAATGCTCACACTTGCTTAAATAAAAAACAATTTTTAGCGGACAAGGTTAGAAGAACTTAAGGATCCCGTAAAGATCAAGCTGACGGTATCCAGATGAAGTACCATTCAGAAGGTGAATGAGCGAGAAGATCAAGTGAAGACTTGTAATGTAAAAAGATAGAATTTAATTATAGACTAGTTTAATGAACTGTTATGTATCCTTGGTGGCGGATAAAAGTCACTCTTGTAAGATGAAATAAATAATGTATTTATTATTATTTGTAATGAAAAAGGTTATAAGGTTTTCAGAATCTGGGATTTGAGAGTGTATGTTGTTATATATTAGTATATAATGATGTATGTTGGATGAATGATGTACTCGTGACGTACGGAATCCGAGTGTGAAGATAGACCGGATTTCGGGTCGTTACAGGTTGGTATCAGAGCTGATAGGTTATAAACCTTAGGTAGGAGTACCTAAGACTATAATCGTAGAGAGAATGATAAGAAGATCACCACGTGATCATAGTGAATCGTAGTAACAGATAAGCTATTAAATGATGAATGATTTATAGCAAAGGCTATGAATGAAAGGTATTATGAAGTAGTACGGGAAGAAGAACTTAGAATGAGTTATGAAGGATAGTATATGAATTAAAGAAAATTCATATTAAGTAGAGAGAGATTTAGAAGTTATAAAATTTTAATTGAGGACTCATGTGATAGCTGAGTTGTATGAACCTTTGTATGGGCAGAGGTTTGTGCTTGGTGTAACAACTGCTTAGCTTATTACAATAATAATCATTTGGATTGGTCGCGCTATCAAGATGTATATGAAGAGAAGTTGAATCTTTTCTCATGTATATACTTGATAGGTAGAGAACGATAAGGTAGATGTGAGTTCTTGAAACTCATACTTATGGTAAGTTCGTGACTCATAATAATATGGTATGTTTTTTTTACTGTCTCAGCGAATGGACGCCTATGGTCTGTATGGACAGTTCTTAAACTCATATTATTGTGGAAAGTTCCTGAACTCATAATGTGTGGTAAGTTGATGGACTGTACTAAGATATAGGAATTTTAGACTGAAAATGAGTTGTTTTCAGTAGGCTTAGTATTGAAGGTGCTAAAGAAGATTAAGTATTGTCACAGTAAGGCAATGAAGGAAGATGTGGAAATAGGATATTCCAAGTCATCTAGCTATGCTAGATTTCGAACTTTATTGAACTCGTGCAGATATGTACATTTTGAAAAGGAAAGGATTGGTTCAACTTTTGGAACCAACGTATTTTAAAAGAGCTATTCTTGGTATGTCTATGCTAATTGCTTCGGCTAGACAGAAATTGATTTAAAATATTCAAAATGAATTTTATATCATTTGTGCATTCGATGCAAGGGTAGTAAAACGATGGAGTTGTTAATACCATTGAACCTGGTGTTGGATGTGATCTTAGGATCAACAACCCGCTATGGTATGATGTATAATGATGAAGTCACAAACTGACGAAGTCCTCAATATACTGTAAAAAGTACGGTATCATGACGTCATAAAACGTTTTGATGTATTGCGAAAATAATTTAAAGAAGTAGTCGATGTCAATTGAGTTGACTAGACGAATGTTTTCAGTTGATATCTAATTTATTGGTATGGTCTAAGCTACTTGATTCGGCTAGACAAATGGTATGTCATCGAGCTTTCTTTGAGAACTTGTGCCAAACCAAATTATTTTGGTGCGGAATCTAACAATTTAGTCTGAGGAGAACATGGAAGAGGTAGTTACTTTCTTTGTGATTGTAAACTGACCGTTAAAGAAGGGCTTACGGGAAAATGTTGTTTAACCTAGTAAGAGTTCTTGGTCGATTTGACCCCTCAGCAAAAGTATGAAACGTTTTAAGAGGAAATTTTATATTCCTCGTTATTCCTTCTACTTCATGATTCTTGATAGGTTATGGGGGTTAGGAATGAGGGAAATATAAGAACTCCGTTGAAGAGAAGTTGAGAAGAAAGGTAGGCTAAAATTTCGAGGACGAAATTCTGTGAAGAAGGGGTGAATGTGATGACTCGGGTAAGGGTGTGGTTTTAAGAAATTCCGAGGACGGAATGTTTATAAGTGGGGAAGAGTGTGACGACCCGGAAATTCGGGTTGTCCAGAATTTAAGTTTAAAGAATTAGTTATTAATAAAATGAACTTTTATTAATACTATTATGTGCTATGTGTTTATTAATCGTTCTATAACCTAGGATGATTATAAGTCGGGAGGATTCTGGCTACGAGCTAGTTTGTGCGAATAAGAATTTTCAAGACGAAAACGAAAGTTTTCAGGGAACAAAATATTTTCGGGAAAAAGACGAAATAGGCACTATTCATCCGTTTCTGCTCGGAGATTTATTTTGAAATTCCGAGAAGTTATAGATTACGTTTAATTCTGAGACATGATGGAATATTTAATAATATTTCAGTTATGGCAAAAACAAAGTTTTCGCCTACGGACTCAAAACCAAAGGGTTAGGAAAAGTGAGTTCCGAGAATTTTATGATCACGTATAATAATTAGTGTTATTATGCGTGAGAGATATGAGTATGATATGAAGTATTATACGAGGATAGTACAAAGATTATTACAACATATAACACGAATATCGTACGAAAAATATACGAAGAGATTACGAGAATACGAGAATAGAATGCGTATAATACGATTAGTCTTAATGGACTTTGAGTTCATGGACTTTATAGAATCTAATTGGACTTGGATTATGTCAAGCCCAACGCTTTGTGAAATCAAGCCCAAGATAGGCCCAATAAGAATTATGGTTAAGGCCCAAACCAAGAAAAGAAACCGCGGATCAAACCGATGGGTAAACGGATGGGTAATAACCAATGGGGCAACCCATGGGGTGACCCATGGGGCAAGAGGGGCGGCCACTTGGAGGAGGTGGGAATACTAAGGAGGTGGGGGGAAAATGACCAAATTGCCCCTAATTGGAAAATCTATAAATAGTAAGCTCATTTCATTGTTTTGTGATTTTGAAAATCCTAGACATTTGAGAGAGAGAGAGAAAACTCGGATGGGAGGGAGAAGGAAGACTATGAGCATGAATGATCGGATCGAAAGTGTTCGTGAAATAGAAAAGCTTGCAAATTGCCGGCTTTGTCTAGCGGAAGAAAAATAAGAAGAAGAGATAATCTAAAACCTAGTTTCTTCTAATATTTATCTTTAAGATTTCTATGTCAAAAACATAGCTTATTGAGATTAAGGAATAAAAGAAGATTGGAATGATTTCATATGGTTGAAATCATGAGAAAAGAAGAAATAAGAACTTAGAAATTTAGTTTATAAATTTCTTAAGGAAGTATAAGATTTATAATGTATTAGAGCGATCCGAATGGAATATATGAATAAGTAGGTGGAATAAGTAAGGAATGATGTTCTATAACATCAAATTCCAATAAAAAGTGGAATCGTAATCCAAAATATCGATTAAAACGAAGAACGAACGAAGAACACGAAGAACGTTGTTGATGGACAAATTTAAAACCATCGTAGTGTAATTGTTGTTGATGGACAAGTTTAAAACCATCGCGTATAAGTTAGTTGCATATTGCTTGGTTAGGAACGGTAGAAACGTTCATGAAGAACGGATTAAAACTTAGCTATAACGAAGTTATGGCAAAATTTTGTAAAACACGAACGAGAATTAGAAAGTTAGTAAATGAACCCGAATGGGTAGGGTTTCATAAGAAAGTAAGAGAACATAGAAAATGTGAGTCGTGGACTCAAGAACGAATGAGTTCCGAGTTCGAATGATCGAATTACGGGCGAACAAACGAAGAGCGTTAAAAACGTAAAAATGAACGAAGAGTGAAGATCAAGCCAATCGAATGGCACGTTAACGGATTCAGAACAAGGTTCTGTCCAAGGGGTATTAAAGTACGTAAGATAAGGAAGAGAATGGCTTTGGAACAACCTCATTCCGAGTTATAACAAATAAGTTATGGAAGTGGGAAGTAAGCGTCTGAGAACGATCAAAGACTTAGAAGAATTTTTCAAGAATTAGGGCTTGGCGCCGCGGCGCCAGTCATGCCTTGTAGAGTGGGGCGGCAGCGCCAGACCGGGGGGCCAGGTACTGCAAACTCACGCCGCGGCGCGAGAGATAACAAAGGGAGTGGCGCCGCGGCGCCAGTGTTGGGAAAAGGCCAGAGATAAGCTTTTAATTGATTAGCTCTTGGGGGAAATGTAAGGGACGATAAAGAATATAATATTCAACTAATGTAACACTTAATCAAGTGATGTAAACCTTTATTAAAGGTTGAACGTAAAGATTAAACGAGATTAAATAACAAATAATATAATCACGAGTTACGTAACCGATGTCCAGGGACCGTAGTCGAGATGAACGAACGTGAGGAATTGCTATGGTTGTGATTCCTTAGACGTTGAGTGACGAGGGTAATGAATATAATTTTGATGTTATATCATGATAATGAGAGATAAGTGTGAAGCGTATAGATGCTGTGAACGCAACGTCGTTGCGATGGACGCTTGGTCTTAGCATACAATGATCGGTATGGCTTTGACACTAAGAACGAGTAATGAACATGGGGTTCATATAATGGATAACGAAAGTATTAAATACTATATGAATTATCAAGAAAGCCGTAACAAACGGTAATAAGATTAATGAAAGCCGAATGTGATTCGATAAAGAATGAATCCGGAGGGATGACATTTAGTTGTCAGAAAGCCGTAAGGAATAAGAAATTGACTTAATCGAACTTTATAGTTTAATAGTTCGTATAAGTTAAGAGAAGTTAGGTTGTGGTACAATCGTAACCTTTGATGGTTGACATATGGGAGCTGGGATAAACAATTCCTTCAGAGAGCGAAGGTATATACAAAACTGGCAACCGATATAACTCACTGTGATGGTAGTGTAGATGAGACGGGAACTTATTTGTTGGTTGTTTGTGGGAAACCACTCAGAGTACCATATGGACTACTAGCAGAGACGCGATGTGTGCTGAGTCCTAGAGAAGTTATAAGAATAAGATAAGAATATAAATCATCCAAGATGATGAACGTTTTGAGTAAGACATCTCTGTATGTCATAAAGCTGTTAATTGGTAAAATAAGTTAGTCGCGTAAACTTATATTTCAAGAACGCGAACTCTAAGAAGTAAAGTTAAGTAAACCAATACGTAAGTTCAATATATGACTAATTGGTGTTTATGTTTTCTCCTTATGTGTTATATAGGAATTGAAATGAGCAGATCTGCGTAAGCTGTAGCTGGGCGTAAGGCAAGTTTCCTAACTTCATTCATATTACATGAATGCTAGTTTCTTAAACTTCTCAGATGTTGTATTTGAGAAGCTCTGTCTATGTGCGAATGTGTGATATTTGTACAATGTGGTAGAAGGTATGAGGCCTTGAGCCACAATTTGAACACTTCGGTGTTTCTATGATATGCATTGTTCTGTGATTGAGTTGTTCAATACGAGTATGTTTTGTTTATACATGAACCGTTATTGTTAAGTCTGCGCTAATGATTCTAGCCAGACAGGATGTGTATGAAAAAGGTAGAGGGATGAAAGTATTTCATAGAGAAAATAATTGATGTTTTAAGATGATAGGAATCGAGACTATTCCTATTATTCAAGCTGCTTCATAACCTTTGTTCGGTTATAAAAGTTCTAAAGAAATGTTTTAATTCTGAAGTTGCTTGTTCAACTGTTATGACTTGCTGCGCAATTGAATGCTCACACTTGCTTAAATGAAAAACAATTTTTAGCGGACAAGGTTAGAAGAACTTAAGGATCCCGTAAAGATCAAGCTGACGGTATCCAGATGAAGTACCATTCAGAAGGTGAATGGGCGAGAAGATCAAGTGAAGACTTGTAATGTAAAAAGATAGAATTTAATTATAGACTAGTTTAATGAACTGTTATGTATCCTTGGTGGCGGATAAAAGTCACTATTGTAAGATGAAATGAATAATGTATTTGTTATTATTTGTAATGAAAAAGGTTATAAGGTTTTCAGAATCTGGGATTTGAGAGTGTATGTTGTTATATTTTAGTATATAATTATGTATGTTGGATGAATGATGTACTCGTGACGTACGGAATCCAGGTGTGAAGATAGACTGAATTTCGGGTCGTTACAGGTTCGTGATGGAATATTCAATAATATTTCAGTTATGGCAAAAACAAAGTTTTTGCCATAACTGAAATATTATTGAATATTCCATCACGTCTCAGAATTAAACGTAATCTATAACTTCTCGGAATTTCAAAATAAATTTCCGAGCAGAAACGGATGAATAGTGTCTATTTCGTCTTTTTCCCCGAAAATATTTTGTTCCCGAAAAACTTTCGTTTTCTTCTTGAAAATTCTTATTCGCACAAACTAGCTCGTAGCCAGAATCCTCCCGACTTATAATCATCCTAGGTTAGAGAACGATTAATAAACACATAGCACATAATAGTATTAATAAAAGTTCCTTTTATTAATAACTAATTCTTTAAACGTAAATTCTGGACAACCCGAATTTTCGGGTCGTCACAGGCATGCCACCTTACGAGGCATTGTACGGCAGAAAGTGCAGAACTCCACTGTGCTGGGATGAAGTCGGTGAACGCCAACTGTTAGGACCAGAACTGGTATAACAAATTACTGAAGTTGTCAAACTCATCAGGACAAGATTGGTAGCAGTCCAAGACCGACAGAAAAAGTATGCCGATCAACACATACAAAATCGCGAATTTGAAGTAGGAAATTTTGTTTTCCTAAAAGTTTCTCTTTGGAAGGGGAAGATTCGTTTTGGCAAGAAAGGAAAGGTCAGCCCAAGATTTATTGGACCGTTTGAAATACTACGAAGAGTGGGGGAAGTGGCTTATGAGGTAGCTCTACCTCTAGAATTGGAAAATATTTATAATGTTTTTCACATTTTGGTGTTACGACCGTATAAACCCGATTACAAACATGTGATCAAGTACGAACCATTGCAAGTCGATAAAGATTTGTCTTATGAAGAGACTCCTATCCAGATAGTCGACAGAAAGGAACAAGTACTCAGAAATAAAGTGATACCTTCTGTGAAGGTGATATGAAGAAACCACAATGTCGAAGAGGCAACGTGGGAACTCGAAGCTGAAATGATGAAAAGTTACCCTGAGTTATTTGTTTAATCTATATTTTCGATTCTGGGGACAGAATCTTTGTAAGTAGGGAAGAATGAGATGATTTGATTATTTGAAATGTGATTATGAGGACAGAATCCTGTTAAGGAGGGAATGATGTAACATTCCAGAATTTTTTAAATGTAATATTAAATATTTATTGATTTATATAAATATTTAATGGATGTGATTATCGTTGAATAAATATTTATTCAATTGATTTAATTTTTATTTTGTTCAAATGATTTAATTTTGTTTAGTTAATTATTTATTTAATAAATAATTGATGAATTAAGGAAATTATTATTAAATTGATATTTCAATTTAATGATTAATTATTTGTATTGTGTTATGTGATTAAAGGATCTTTTTAATGAATTGTTATTAAATTAATTAAAATAAATATGAAAGTTTGATTAAGTATAGTGTGACAAATAACTATATTATAAGGAGTTATTAAAATAAATTAATGTAGTTTTAATTTAGTTTTAACAAGGCTTAAGTATTTTAATTCTTTAAAATTAAATGATTTTTGCCAAACAAGCCTTATGGCTTTCGAGATTTCTAGTTTATTTAAATAAAATAAAATAAGTAATATAATTAAAATAATAAATATAATATAATTATAACTTATACGTTATTTTTATATAACTGATATCCTAATAAGTATACGTATTAGTATTATATCAGTTTTATTTTTACGCATTCAAGTTAGTTGTCTAGTCTAAGCCTAAGAAAAGAAAGCTAGGAAGTTCAGAGAAGAACTTGAGAGAGATTTGAGAGGAAACTTGTAAATCTTCACGTCAATTCCAGTGTGTTTAACAAGAATTTCTGTTAAGCAACAATATTATTTATGTTTATGAGTATTATGGCAAAATAAAATTGCATGTTCTGTGAATTGTTTTTCTTCCGAATTTTGTTATGTAATTTAGTTATTGTGATTATACATGTTTATGATGCTAGAGTTTATGTCAATCAAGAAAATCGCATGCTAAATTTGTTTGACAGTAGGAAGAAATTTGATAGTATTTGTATTCTTTGTATGGCTTAGGTAAGTACCAATTTAGATGGTCAATTCTTATAGTAACTGTAAATTGAGGCTTGTATATGTTAGTTCAATGAGATATGAGTATAGCGTAATTGGAATGAGGTAATTTGGACAAGAATTGAAATCACAGTGTTCAATTTTGTGAAGGAACTCGAAAATGGAGTTTTTGTTTGAAAACTTGAATTTTCAGAAATTAAAATAGTTTTAGTTAGTGTTAAATTGTGCTAATTGGTTGTAAATGTGAGCAATCATGTTTGTGATAGTTGTATATTTATTATACGTGTTAATTTTACTGTCTATTAGGTAAAATTTGTGTTTGTTGGGCTAAAGTCGGCTACTGTTCATAGCCTTCTCTGCGTCTGTCTGAACACCGGCGCAGCTGCGCCGGTCCCAAGCCTTTGTATGGCGTAGCTTCGCCATACCCTAGTTTGAGATTCTGACTTCTGCTATTACAACAGACTTTGGGGAAACATCCTAGCATGGTCTGAAATTATGTTAGCATGTTAAATGAGTAATGTTAAGGTTAACATAACATAGAGAGTTGTGGTTAGTATGATCAAAGTTGCAAAAATGATTAGTAAATCGAAAACGCGTTATGTGGTAATTTAGTATGCATAATGAAAGTTAGACAAGTGTTGTGAAGTAAAACACTTAGAGTTTCTGAAATGTGAATGGTAATAATTAACATGTTATGATATTGTGACGAACAAGATTTTCCGAATTTAATTCTTAATATTTATTGAATTAAATAAATATTTTTGATGATTTAATTATTAGATTAAATAATTAATTGATGCAATTGTGATAGATTAATTTAATTATATGTGTTATACTAATTAAATTAATGTAGAGAATTTTATTATTCAAAGTTTGTAATGTGAGTTTATTAAATTAAAAGAAATATTTAATAAACCAAATGTTATTTTAATTAATGTAATAATAAATTAGAGATTTAATAATTTGATATAATTAATTAATGAGAAAATTAATTATGTGACTATGTGAATTAATGAGAAATTATTATATTTTATTAATTTAAATTAAATAAGATATTTGAATTATTGTGTAAGGGTGTGACATAATTTAAACTATAGTATAATAAATTTATTAAATTTAATGATTTTGAACCAATTAAGCATAGCCAAACATGACCTTAGTGGGAGTTATGGACAGTTAACCCACGATGGGTAACTGACCATAATGTGCGTCAGTTCTTTAATTTATACGACGTCTTCTTCATTCTTCATTTTTCTAAAGTTTAGCAAAGAAATCAGAGATAGTTCACAGAGAGAAATTTGAGAAGTTTGAGAGAAAATTGTGAGTGTGTAATTAACAATTATTTATGAAAGGATCATCATTGCTCACCTCTTCTGAAACTATACTCTGGGTAATTTCTCCAAAACCAATTTCTCTTTTACGTCATTAAGATTTCATGAAAATGGCTTTCAAAGTTTTTGTTTAAACCTCTGTATTTGGAAAAGTGTATTGTTTATGTGGATATATGTGATAATATGTTATCATAACATGTTTTACTATAGGTTCCCATATCATCAGTATCATAAAACATATCGTATATGTTGCTCAAAACTTACAGTGTATAGAATATGGCCATATGGCCTTATACGTGATTTTAATATGCCAAACATAAATGATTTTGTAAAATTTACACTCGTATATTATTATGCATGTTAATACGAAGAGACCAAACTTTAAATGAACGTATTCGGTGTTGTAACGAATCTATAGTATTAATTTTCATGATTTATGTTCAAAACCTTCAAGAACAGTGAAATTTACATATTTTAATTCTGTAATTATATGTTTTAATGGGTTAAAATCATTCTATAATTGTTGGGTAATGATTATGTATGAATTCTAGCATGTGGGTATGTTAATTTAGTGAAATTAATGATCATATAGTGTCCATTTCGCTGAACTCTGTGTTCTTCGTGAACTGGGAATCAAAATCTGGAGTTTCGCGCCGCGGCGGCAACTCCAGAACTGAAGTCTCGTGCCGTAGCGCCACTGCGCCGCAGCGCCAAGAGTCCGGCCGCAGCGCCATCGAGCCGCAGCGCTGAGTACAAGTATAAATGTGGCGCCGCAGCGCCACTCTGCAGAATGTCCAGAAACGAATTTTTAAAAATGTTTAAGTCTAGCAATGTGGTATTAACCTAATTTAATAAACATAGAAATATGTTAGAAGTATAACGAGATGTTAAAATAGATACTTAACATGTAAATAATATAATTGCATGTGGATTGAATTATTGAATACATAATTAGCTTGTTATTTATGAAGTGTAAATTATGTGACAATGAATGTGATAAATTGACTAAGTATAATCATAACCAAAGTTAGACAAAAAGAATGAAGTTGCTATGATTAGTTACGTTATAATTGACTGATATTGTGAACGTAAATGATATGTAGGATTTAAATCAAGGAATGAGTTTAATTAACGTGTAATCTACGCATGAGGCAAGTTTCCTAACCCTACTTGTTATCATTATTCAAGTTTATAAATCAAGTTCATTTGTTATGTTAAAGATTTACTATCTTTTCAAAGTATGATTCTGTTATACAATAATTGTTCTATTATATACTTATTGAGATTGTTATTCATTGTAATGTTGAACCTTGTTAAACTAGCGAATCCTTATTGATTCAACTAGTCCATAGTTGATGAACGTTCTAAATTCAGAACCCTTATTGATTTATCCAAACCAAACTTCCTTTGGTGCGGACTCTAATGTTAAACTGAGATGAACAACCCTGCAAAGGGATTTATTTATGAGTTAGCGTTAAGATATTGTGCGCAGTATGGTACTAAGGGTTGATCCCCCTAAGTGCGAGAAGAAGAGTCCATAGTCTTATGACTGTTAAAGGTTTCAAGTATAACCCTTGATAACCTAGGACATAGTTCAAGGTCCTCAGAAATCTTTTGATTCTTGTCATTCATTCTTGATTCAAAAGTTGAACATTTATTTCAGAAGTCTTTGAGTCACTCGCATGTTATTATACATTGTTATTTCATTATTTACTTGTGGGCAATAGTGCTCACTCTTGCGTAATAATAACATTGCAGTTAAGAACGAAAGAACCGACGAACCTTCCACTAGTAAAGGCAAGGGCAAGGTTAAAAAGTGATGAAGACTTGTTATTTGTTGAGATGTTAAACTTATGTATTAAGTTAATGATGTTGTTTAAGACTTATTTGTTTATGTTTTCGCACAGATGTTTAAGGTTAGTATGACCTGGGATTATGTTTATTATTCAGATGTTATAACTCCATAAGGGGAAGATTTATTTCTATCTATTGCATGGTTTGCATTTATTATGGGTAGATAGTTAGATAATATTTATACAGTGAACACCAAATCCCGTGGAATCAAAGTACCCGAATTTGGGGATGTCACAGGTTGGTATCAAAGCCGTAGGTTATGAACCTTTGGTGGGGGAATAACCTTAGGTAGTAGCCTTATAGAAAGAACATAGTGATGGAAAACTCTTATCGAGTTCTAGGAAATGAATTTTTGTAATTCATTGAAGATAATAAAAGACTTTATGTGCTTATGTGTTAAATTATGTGCTCACTAGTACGACTTAGTAACTAAAACTCAAAATTATGTTGTCAGGATGTCGGACGTTGGAGGAACTAGTCGAGATGGGGATGAGGAACCCCGAGTACCTACAGTACCTACAGAGGAGCAGCCCCGAGACATTCATGTCGTTAGGGAACAGTTGGTACAGAGGGAGTCATCTCCGTTGATCACCGTTGTTGGTCAGGAGCATGAACCTAAGACTGATCCTGAGGAGGAGTTTGAAGAGGAAGAGGAAGAAGAGGAGTTTCCACAGCACTCCGTTGATGCTGAAATGTACGACGCGTTATACGACCGTAACGTAGAGTTACGAGACGATGTCCAGGATCTGACTGAGCGGGCTATTATTCAGCAGATTACTATAGAGCAGAAGGAGAGGGAGATTTCGACTCTTCATTCATGACTGGGAAATGTATAATGGGATTTGGTCCACGAGAAGGGTCAAACCGAAGATAAGACTGACGAGATAGAGAAGTTGAAGAAAGAACTTAAGGAAAGCTCTGAAAGGCTGATCATAGCAGAGGAAGGCTGGGTAAGACAGTCACGTCGTGCTGATCTTGCAGAAGAGGATGGTCGTGCAAAGAAGGCGAAGCTTGGGGAGACGTACTCTACACTTAATCATGCAATGGATGAGGCCCAGGATCGAGTTTTGAGGTATCCCATCTTGTTCGAAGGACTTCCATCGTACATCCTGGATCGCAGGACGATGTCTCGCATCATGGAAGAGGAGCGTAGCAAGGCTATTCAGCGCCTTGACAGACAGTGATAGAATTTGTTTACTTATGTGATAAACTTATCTAGTACTTAGATGTAAATTCCGATGTGGTTATGAATAATGGAATATTTTAAATATTTTAAATCATGTGGATTCTTTATCTCAGAATAGATGATGTAAATAGCAGTGATGCTATCGTTTGATGTAAAAATTTTGATTGAATGAATAAATATCAAGTTGTTTGAGATAATGTGTTTAATAATTATATTAAATTGTTGAGTTAAGTCTTAACTATTTAGAGAATCTAATAGAGATTTAATAAGCGTATATTTTAACAGAAATATGCCGCCAAGAAGAAGACAACAACGTCAACTAGCTCAGGAAGAGTCTACGAATAACAACAATAACGCCAATGCTAATCCGGTTTAGCAATTGGTTAACTTGGTAGCTGGAGCAATGAATAATCAACCTCAAGCTGCACCAAATACTACGTTTAAAGATTTCAAAGCGTGGGTTATGGAAATGGAGAAGGTTTTCGACGTTGCTAGGGTTAGAGAAGACCAGAAGACTGCTTTTGCAACGTTTATGCTGAAGTCTGAAGCTAGCTATTGGTGGCAAGCAAACAAAGTTCGAGGAGGTGAAGGTGTAATTATTTGGGAGAGATTTAAAGAGATGTTTTTCGAGATGTATTTCCCGACCAGTTCGCAGAACCAGATGAAGGTTCAATTTCTGGAATTGAAGCAGGGAAATATGAGCATACCTGATTATGCGGCTAGATTCAACGAGTTGGCGAGGTTCGCCCCGTACCAAGTACACACGGACGAGAGAAAAGCCAGAAGATTTGAACAAGGACTAAAGCCCTAGGTATATAGTAAAGTATCAATGTTTCAGATAAACACATTTGCCAGAATACTAGAAAAGACCATCCTTGCTGAAGGTGGAAGCAATGCGGTGACCAAGTACAATCAAGATCAGAAGAAGAAGAAGAGTGAAAGTGAAGGAAATAACAAGGCTAGTGGAAGTGGCACAGGAGGTGATAATTTTAATCAGAAGAAAAGGTGGAATGACAACTCATCATCGGGGAATCGACAAGGTAGTCAAAAGAAGAGAATCGAAGCATGCCCAACCTGCGGGAAAGCTCATCTGGAAATTTGCATGAAGGGAAAAAGAGTGTGCTACAATTATGGTCAGGAAGGCCACATAGCACCTAACTGTCCTAACCCAAAGAAGGGTGCTTGCTTCACTTATGGTTCAAAGGATCATCTGGCAAGAGACTGTCCTAAGAAGGGATCTGGAGGGACAGGATCAGGAGGAAATCAGGGAAACAACCGTGGAAACGCCTTGACTATCACAAGACCAACCGCAACCGACCGACTGACCGCCAGGACTTTCAACATAACGGTGCAGGATGCAGTTCAGTCTCGTGATGTGGTGTCAGGTATCATTCCGATCAATAAAATTAATGCTTATGTTTTATTTGATTCGGGTGCTACTTGTTCCTTTATATCTGATGACTTTGCTAAGAACTTAGATTTGCCTAAGGATGAGTTGGAATATCCCATGAACATAGAAATTGCGAATAGAGAAATAATCACTGTTAAATACGTACATAAGAACTGTAGAGTGGATATTAAGGGTAATATCATAAACGTAGATCTTATCCCTATTCGACTTGGGGAAATTGACGTTATCTTGGGAATGGACTGGTTATTAAATTATGGGGCTGTAATTGATTGCCAAACGAAGCGTATTAACCTTATGACTCCATCAAAAGTTGTGTTTTATAGTAGCAAGTCGCCTAGACAAACGAGTTGTCTGACGATGATGCAGGCCAGGTAATTGTTAAGACAAGGCTGTGTAGGATATTTAGCTTACATAGTCGACAGTCGTAAAGAGGATCCGAAAGTAGAGGAGATACCGGTAGTGAGAGACTTCGTTGATGTCTTTCCAAACGATTTGCCAGGACTTCCGCCAGATAGAGAAGTTGATTTCGTGATCGATTTGGCATCGGGAACCACTCCAATATCGAAAGCACCATACCGAATGACACCAGTAGAGATGAAAGAATTTATGGTACAATTACAAGAATTATTGGACAAGAAGTACATTCAACCAAGCGTATCGCCGTAGGGAGCGCCGTTGTTGTTCGTGAAGAAGAAGGATGGAACGATGCGGCCCTGCATTGATTACAGAGAACTGAATAAGGTCACGATTAAGAATAGACATCCATTACCGAGGATCGACGACCTGTTTGATTAATTGAAGGGAGCGAGATATTTTTCTAAAATAGACTTGAGGAGTGGTTATCATCAACTGAAGGTGAGACCAGAGGATGTACCGAAGACAGCGTTCAGAACACGATATGGTCACTACGAATTTTTGGTTATGTCTTTTGGTCTAACGAATGCTCATGCAGCATTTACGGAATTAATGAATTGTGTGTTCAAACCGTTTTTGGACAAGTTCGTAGTGGTATTTATAGATGATATTTTGGTATATTCGAAAACCAAGGAAGAACATGAAGAGCATTTGAGATTAACATTGGAAGTATTGAGAAGGGAGAAGTTGTATGCTAAGTTTTTGAAATGCAAATTTTGGATCGAGCGGGTGCAATTTCTAGGGCATGTGATCGATAAAAATGGAATCTCGGTAGATCCATCCAAAGTGGAAGCCGTATTTAACTGGGATCAGCTGAGGACGCCGTCGAAAGTACAGAGTTTTCTTGGATTGGCAGGATATTACAGAAGATTCATTCAAGACTTTTCCAAGATCGCAACTCTGCTAACGAATTTAACTTGAAAAGTGGTGAAATTTGTTTGGACGGAGAAGTGTGAGGAAAGCTTTCAAGAATTGAAGAAGAGGTTGAGTACAACACCTGTGTTGTCTCTTCCGGACGATATAGGAAATTTTGTTATTTATAGTGATGCGTCGCATAAAGGACTTGGTTGTGTGTTGATGCAAAATGGCAAAGTCATTGCGTATGCATCACGATAATTGAAGGATTACGAGAAGGGATATCCAACCCACGACTTGGAGTTAGCTGCAGTAGTTTTTGCTTTGAAAATTTGGAGGCACTATCTCTACGGGGAGAAGTGTGAAATATATACAGACCACAAGAGTCTGAAATATATTTTTACACAGAAAGACATGAATATTCGTCAAAGAAGGTGGTTAGAATTAATTAAGGACTACGACTGTGAGATTTTATACCATCCGGGTAAGGCAAATGTCGTTGTCGACGCCTTAAGTAGAAAGGGTCGGGAGAAGTTGATGATGTTGACCGCTCAGGAGGAGCTAATTTTAGAAATGGAGAAACTGGAGTTGGAAGTGAAATATCCTATGGAAATTGATGAGAAGCTATTTCAGATGTAATCTGGTACAACCCTATTGGATAAAGTTAAGGAGGCTCAACTTCAGGACGAAGAATACAAAAAGGTGACAAAGAAGATATTTGAAGGAACTGAACCGAGGTTCAAGATGGATAAGGAAGGAATACTGAGATTTGAGAGCAGAATTTGGGTACCGCCAGTACCAGAGATTAAGGAAGACATTTTGAGTGAGGCTCATAGCTCACGATATTCGATTCACCCTGGTAGTACCAAGATGTATCAAGATCTTCGACAACACTTCTGGTGGCTGAATTTGAAACGTGATGTTGCAGAATGTGTTGCCAAGTGTCTGACCTGTCAGAAAGTAAAAGCAGAACATCAGAGACCAAGTAGATTTCTACAACTGTTGGAGATTCCAGAATGGAAATGGGAACATATTACAATGGACTTCGTGGTCGGCCTTCCGACGACTCAGAAAGGCTACGACGCAGTATGGGTTATCGTTGACCGACTGACGAAATCCGCGCACTTCCTTCCGATCAAAATCAGATTCAATTTAGATCAGTTGGCGAGGTTATACGTAATAGAGATTTTTTCGAGGCACGGAGTGCCGGTGTCAATTGTTTTCGATAGGGATCCGCCCTTCACATCGAAATTCTGGAAATGTCTTCAGGAATGCATGGGTACGCAATTGCGAATGAGTACAACATACCACCCTCAAACAGATGGACAGAGTAAAAGAACGATTCAAACCTTAGAAGATATGCTAAGAGCCTGTGTGATGGACTTTAAAGGAAATTGGGATGATGACCTCCCGCTTGTAGAGTTTGGCTATAACAACAGTTACCACGCTAGTATAGGCATGTCGCCTTATGAAGCGTTATATGGCAGAAAGTGCAGAACTCCGCTTTACTGGGGTGAAGTTGGCGAAAGACAATTACTAGGCCCAGAATTGGTACAACAGTTAACAGAAATAATCAAAGTTATTCGAGCACGACTGGTAGCAACTCAAGATAGACAGAAGAAATACGATGATCCACATCGTAAAAATATTGAGTTTGAATCAGGAAGTTATGTGTTTTTAAAGGTCTCTCATTAGAAGGGAAAGATCAGGTTCGAAAAGAAAGGGAAATTAAGCCCAAGGTTCATTGGACCATTTGAAGTACTACTGAGAATCGGAGAAGTCGCGTATGAGGTAGCCTTACCTCCATCACTCGAGAATGTCCACAACGTCTTCCATGTTTCTGTGTTACGGCCCTACAAAATCGATTACAAGCATGTAATTGAATACGAACCCCTACATTTTGAAAAAGACTTATCTTACGAAGAAATTCCTGTTCAAATTGTCGACAGAAAAGAACAAGTTCTCAAAAAATAAAGTAATACCTTATGTTAAGGTAATTTGTAGGAACCACAACGCTGAAGAAGCTACGTGGGAACTCGAAGAAAATATGATAAAGAATTACCCTCATTTATTTACTTAATTAATGTGTAAACGATTCTGGGGACAGAATCTTTGTAAGGGGGGGAGGGAGAATGTAACGGGTCAAATTTATTGAGTCGTGATTCTGGGGACAGAATCCTTTTAAGAGGGAAAAGATGTGACGAACAAGATTTTTGTAATTTAATTCTTAATATTTATTTAATTAAATAAATATTTTTGATGATTTAATTATTAGATTAAATAATTAATTGATGCAATTGTGATAGATTAATTTAATTATATGTGTTATATTAATTAAATTAATGTAGAGAATTTTATTATTCAAAGTTTGTAATTATTTGAGTTTATTAAATTAAAAGAAATATTTAATAATCCTAATGTTATTTTAATTAATGTAATAATTAATTAGAGATTTAATAATTTGATATAATTAATTAATGAAAAAATTAATTATGTGACTATGTGAATTAATGAGAAATTATTATATTTTATTAATTTAAATTAAATAAGATATTTGAATTATTGTGTAAGGGTGTGACATAATTTAAATTATAGTATAAGAGATTTATTAAATTTAATAATTTTGAACCAATTAATCCTAACCAAACATGACCTTAGTGGGAGTTATGGACAGTTAACCCATGATAGGTAACTGACCATAATGCACGTCAGTTCTTTAATTTATACGACGCCTTCTTCATTCTTCATTTTTCTAAAGTCTAGCAAAGAAATCAGAGAGAGTTCACAGAGAGAAATTTGAGAGAAAATTGTGAGTGTGTAATTAACAATTATTTGTGAAAAGATCATCATTGATCACCTCTTCTGAAATTATACTCTGGGTAATTTCTCCAAAACCAATTTCTTTTTTACGTCATTAAGATGTCATGAAAATGGCTTTCAAAGTTTTTGTTTAAACCTCAGTATTTGGAAAAGTGTATTGTTTATGTTGATATATGTGATAATATATTAGCATAACATGTTTTACTATAGGTTCCCATATCATCAGTATCATAAAACATGTCGTATATGTTGCTCAAAACTTACAGAGTATAGAATATGACCATATGGCCTTATACGTGATTTTAATATGCCAAACATAAATGATTTTGTAAAATTTACACTCGTACATTATTATGTATGTTAATACGAAGAGACCAAACTTTAAATGAACGGATTCGGTGTTATAACGAATCCGTAGTATTAATTTTCATGATTTATGTTCAAAACCTTCAAGAACATCAAGAACAGTGAAATTTACATATTTTAATTCCGTAATTATATGTTTTAATGGGTTAAAATCATTCTATAATTGTTGGGTAATAATTATGTATGAATTCTAGCATGTGGTATGTTAATTTAGTGAAATTAATTATCATGTAGTGTCCATTTCGCTGAACTCTGTGTTCTTCGCGTATTGGGAATTAAAATTTGGAGTTTCGCGCCGCGGCGCCAACTCCAGAACTGAAGTCTCGCGCCGCAGCGCCACTGCTCCGCAGCGCCAAGTCTCCAGCTGCAGTGCCACGGCGCCGCAGCGCCAAGAGTTCGGCTGCAGCGCCATCGAGCCGCAGCGCCGAGTACAAGTATAAAAGTGGCGCCGCAGCGCCACTGTGCAGAATGTCCATAAACGAATTTTTAAAAATGTTTAAGTCTAGCAATGTGGTATTAACCTAATTTAATAAACATAGAAATATGTTAGAAGTATAATGAGATGTTAAAATAGATACTTATCATGTAAATAACATAATTGCATGTGGATTGAATTATTGAATACATAATTAGCTTGTTATTTGTGAAGTGTAAATTACGTAACAATGAATGTGATAAATTGACTAAGTATAATCATAACCAAAGTTAGACAAAAAGAATGAAGTTGCTATGATTAGTTACGTTATAATTGACTGATATTGTGAACGTAAATGATATGTAGGATTTAAATCAAGGAATGAGTTTAATTAACGTGTAATCTACGCACGAGGCAAGTTTCCTAACCCTACTTGTTATCATTATTCAAGTTTATAAATCAAGTTCATTTGTTATGTTAAAGATTTACTATCTTTTCAAAGTATGATTCTGTTATACAATAATTGTTCTATTATATACTTATTGAGATTGTTATTCATTGTAATGTTGAACCTTGTTAAACTAGCGAATCCTTATTGATTCAACTAGTCCATAGTTGATGAACGTTCTAAATTCAGAACCCTTATTGATTTATCCAAACCAAACTTTCTTTGGTGCGGACTCTAATGTCAAACTGAGATGAACAACCCTGCAAAGGGATTTATTTATGTGTTAGCGTTAAGATATTGTGCATAGTATGGTACTATGGGCTGATCCCCCTAAGTACGAGAAGAAGAGTCAATAGTCTTATGACTGTTAAAGGTTTCAAGTATAACCCTTGATAACCTAGGACATAGTTCAAGGTCTTATGATCCTCAGAAATCTTTTGATTCTTGTTATTCATTCTTGATTCAAAACTTGAACTTTTATTTCAGAAGTCTTTGAGTCACTCGCATGTTATTATACATTGTTATTTCATTATTTACTTGTGGGAAATAGTGCTCACTCTTGCGTAATAATAACATTGCAGTTAAGAATGAAAGAACCGACGAACCTTCCACTAGTAAAGGCAAGGGCAAGGTTAACAAGTGATGAAGACTTGTTATTTGTTGAGATGTTGAACTTATGTATTAAGTTAATGATGTTGTTTAAGACTTATTTGTTTATGTTTGCGCACATATGTTTAAGGTTAGTATGACCTGGGATTATGTTTATTATTCAGATGTTGTAACCTGTGACACCCCCAAATCCTGGTACTTCATTTCCTCAAGATTTGGTGTTCACTTAATCAAAAATTCATCTCTAACTACCCAATCATAATAAAATTGAATAATAAAACCTGCCCATACAAGATTAAACTTAAATAATAAAATATCCCAAGTTATCTAACCTTTAATTACAATCATTCAAATGCGGAAATTAAGTTATTACATCATTCAAAAGTCTATAATGATAAAAAAAAAATTACAAGTCTTCATCACTTGTATATTTTTCCCTTTCCTTTGCTAGTGGTCGGTTCATTGACTTTCTCAACCTTAGCTGCAATAAGTATATAATATGAAAGAGTGATAAAACAAGGCTTACTTGAAATAAGAATAAATACTTTACAACATTTCAACCTTTGACGGAAATAGGTTCAATAGAACTGAATGATAGTTTCTATTAGCATTTTAAACATACTGCTGATGGTCTAATGACCACGAATCATGTCCACAGTTATAAGTAATCTTTCAACTTTAACTTTAATAGTCATAAGACTATAAGGACTCCACGTACTTAGGTGGATCAACCCTTCGTACAATGTATTGTGCACAACCATTTCAACGCTAAGCGTAAACCTCGAATAAAAGAGTTGTTCATCTCAGTATTTTGAATGCAAGTCCGCACCAAAGTAAGTTTGGTGTGGATACATTACAGGGTAATTTAGAATTCGTCATCAACTAAGGATTAGTTGAATACAAAAGAAATAACTGTATGCTATGGAATAATCATAACTGAATTTGATATTTATAAATTAACATCATGCTTTAGGAATAATCTAATAGCATAAACATTGATTAATCATATCATCATTTGCTTTGAATAATATTAAGTCAAAGTTTATTGAGAATTGGATACCAAGCATGCATAATGAATAGTAATTTGAACGATAAAGTTGTTCAACACTAGAATATTAGAATATAGTGATTTGAATGCTAAATAACAAGTTACATATTAAAGAAACTTGCTCAATACTAAATATACGATTTAGAATACTTGCATCCTTATGAACAATTAGATACAAAAGCTTTCTCGAAACTAAACCATCTAGCTCTACGAAAATGTAGAGTTAGCCACTTGTGTAATTGCAATTGAATCAAAGACAATAATGTACTCAACGAAATTAAACTCCCACAATAAAATTTCTGAGTTAGAGAACTTGCCTTTAGCACAAGCTAAACCTTACAACTTGAATCAATACCCTATACATATTTCATCATGACATAATTAGTCATTACCAACATTTTATATCTATATAAACAAATATATACATCATGTAGGTCAAATTACCCATTCACATAATCAAACTATGTTAATACTAGTTAACACTTGATAATATGCTCATTCATAGTTTAATACTACTGAAATCATCATTTAACATTCCTATTATTAACACATAACATTTATTTTCAAAATTTGTGTAATAAACTAAAACGGTTAGACCATTCTGTTAACTCGCGCTGCGGTGCCACAGTTTACACTGTGGTCGGCGCTGCAGCGCTGAGCTGGCGATGCGGCCCGAGTCACAGGCCAACGATTGGCGCTGCGGCGTGGCGTCGGCGCTGCGGCGCGAATCTTGTACTGCTAGGCCGCGCTGCTGCGCCAGAGTCCAGAACTCGACGACCAAGCTTGGCAACAACATGAACAAAAAGCCAAATTGGCCTACAAGCTCCAATCTAATAAGCTAATTAACATGAAATTCACATATAGACTTCATATAAACATAATTTTGATACTCTGAACATGTTTTAACACATATAATAACATAAACATCAACATTACAACAACCAATTTAATTATTTTTGATAAAAACTCCATTTTTGATGTTTTCAATGAAAATCAACACTGTGATTTTTACAAAGAACTTTTTAGAAGAGGAAAACAAACTATAAAAATAGAAGGATTAAGATCCTACATTTGATTAAGAAGATGATATTTATCTTGGATTCTCAAGCTTCTTTTCCCAATTTCTTTCTCAAAACCTGTTAGAAATCACTCACTTTCTCTCTAGAGTTTTTCTCAAATATTCTCTGTATTCTTCTTCTTCTTCTCTCCCTTTTCTTCAACTGAGTCTTTCTTTTCTCTTCTAACATACGTAGAATAATATAACGTATATAGTAATAATATATATTAATGATATAATATAAGTATAGATATAATTATATCTGTTATGTTTTATTTGAAAATCAAAAGCCATAAGGCTTGTTTTGCTAAGATAATAAAATAACTCTTTAAACCTTACACCTTGTTTGGTAAACTTAACTAAAACAAATGGATTAATCCATATACCTTGTTTGATAAAATACTATTAAATTAAAGACTTAATATGCATTAAGACTTGTTTGGCCAAAACTAAATTAAACTCCTTTAATTTATTTTAATAATTCCTTTATAGCAAAGTTATTTGTCACACTTCTAATACATTAAATAATCAATTTAATCAACTCAAATACTAATCTATTAAATTACTTTAATACATAAATCATTATCTCATAATTATAATTTCCTTTATAATTATAATTTTATTCAACCAACTAACACTTTATTTTAAATCACAAATTCCAATTAGAATATTATAATTCATTTAATCATTATTAGCTCTCTAACTTAATTATTAAATTAAATGAGTATATAACCTCATAACAATTAATTTTCTTAGCTCCTTAATTGTTTAATCAACAAATAATTAACTAAACCACATCAACTCAATTTGAATAATTGTCTATTCAACAATAAACATATCCATTAAATATTTATATAAATCAATAAATATTTAATATTTAATATTTAATTATTTAATCAACAAATAATTAACTAAACCACATCAACTCAATTTAAACAATTATTTATTCAAAAATAAACATATCCATTAAATATTTATATAAATCAATAGATATTTAATATTATAATTTAAAATTCTGGAATGTTACATCATTCCCTCCTTACAAGGATCCTGTCCTCAGAATCACAACTCAAAGAAATCATTCGTTAAATTTTTCCCTACTAACAAAGATTTTGTCCCCAGAATCGAAGACACGGATTAAACAAATAACTCAGGGTACTTTTTCAATATTTTCTCTTCGAGTTCCCACGTAGCTTCTTCAGCGTTGTGGTTCCTCCATATCACCTTCACGGAAGGTATCACTTTATTCCTGAGCACTTGTTCTTTCATGTCAACTATCTGGATAGGAATCTCTTCATAAGATAAATCTTTCTCGAACTGCAACGGTTCGTATTCGATCACGTGTTTGTAGTCGGGTTTATATGGTCGTAACACCGAAATGTGAAAAACATTGTGAATGGTTTCCAACTCTGGAGGTAGAGCTACCTCATAAGCCACTTCTCCCACTCTTCGCAACACTTCAAAGGGTTCAATAAACCTCGGGCTTAGCTTTTCCTTTTTACCGAAACAAATTTTTCCCTTCCAGGGAGAAACTTTTAGGAATACAAAAGTTCCTACGTCGAATGCACGATCTTGTATGTGTTGATCAACATACTTTTTCTGTCTATCTTGAGCTGCTACCAATCTTGTCCAGATGAGTTTGACAACGTCAACAGTTTGTTGTACCAGTTCTGGTCCTAACAGGTGGCGTTCACCGACTTCATCCCAGCACAGTGGAGTTCTGCACTTTTTATCGTATAACGCCTCGTACGGTGGCATGCCGATGCTCGCGTGGTAACTGTTGTTGTAAGCAAATTCCACCAACGGTAAATGTTCTTCCCAGCTTCCTTTAAAGTCCATGACACATGCTCTCAGCATATCTTCCAATGTCTGAATTGGTCGTTCGCTTTGGCCATCTATTTGTGGATGATAAGCCATACTCATTCGCAATTGTGTCCCCATGCATTCTTGTAGTCTCTTCCAGAAATTTGACGAGAATCGCGGATCTCTATCGGACACAATTGATACTGGCACTCCATGCCTCGAAACGATCTCTTTAATGTACAATCTTGCCAACTGATCAAGATTGAATCTAATCTTTATTGGTAAAAAGTGCACTGATTTCTTCAGTCTGTCCACTATCACCCAAATCGCATCGCATCCCCTCTGAGTAGTTGGAAGAGCCACCACAAAATCCATTGTGATGTGTTCCCACTTCCGTTCTGGTATTTCCAACGGTTGGAGTAACCCGATGGGTCTTTGATGTTCGGCTTTTACTCTTTGACATGTCAAGCATTTCGCTACGCATTCTGCAACGTCCCTTTTTATATTCGGCCACCAAAAATATCGGCGCAAATCTTGATACATTTTCGTGCTTCCTGGATGAATTGAATATCTTGAGCTATGAGCTTCGGTCAAAATTTCTTCTTTCAGCTCTGGTGTTGCAGGAACCCAGATTCTTCCCTCAAACCGTAGTAGTCCTTCGGTATCGATCTTGTATTTTACATCACTACCCTCAATCAGATTCTCTTTGATTTTCCCACACTCTTCATCTTGTAGTTGAACATCCTTCACTTTGTCCACTAAAGTTGGACCGGCTTCTATCTGGAATAGTTGTTCGTCAGATCCTTTAGGAAATTTGATTTCCAACTCCATTTTTGTCATTGCTGAAATGAGCTCCTCCTGAGTTGTTATCAGCATCAACTTCTCCCGACATTTCTTGCTTAAAGCATCTGCCACCACATTCGCTTTGCCCGGATGATAAAAGATTTCACAATCATAATCTTTTATCAATTCCATCCACCTTCTTTGTCGCATGTTCAAATCCTTCTGAGTGAAAATATACTTTAGACTTTTGTGGTCTGTGTAGATCTCATATTTCTCTCCATAAAGATAGTGTCTCCATATCTTGAGAGCAAATACTACCGCAGCAAATTCCAAATCATGTGTCGGATACCCTTTCTCATAATCCTTTAGTTGTCTTGATGCATACGCAATAACTTTGCTATTCTGCATAAGAACACAACCCAACCCTTTGTGTGAGGCATCACTATACACTACAAAGTTTCATGTATTATCTGGTAATGTCAGCACAGGTGCCACACTTAGCTTCTTCTTCAAATCTTAGAAACTCTCCTCACACTTCTCCGTCCAAACGAATTTTATAGCTTTCCTTGTCAAATTTGTTAGCGGAGTGGCTATTTTAGAAAAATCTTCAATAAATCTTCTATAATAACCGGCCAGTCCCAAGAAACTCCTCACCTCTGAAGGTGTCCTTGGTTGTTCTCAATTGATTACAACTTCCACTTTTGATGGATCCACTGAAATCCCATCCTTGTCAATAACATGACCCAAAAATTGTACACGGTCGAGCCAAAATTCGCACTTAGAGAATTTCGCTTACAACTTTTCTTTTATTAATGTCACCAATGTCAAACGTAAATGTTCCACGTGTTCTTCTTGCGTTTTGGAATACACTAGAATGTCGTCGATGAATACCACTACAAACTTGTCTATGAATGGTTTAAACACCCTGTTCATCAAATCCATGAATGCAGCAGGGGCATTAGTTAACCAAAAGACATCACCAGAAACTCTTAATGTCCGTACCGAGTTCTGAATGCCGTTCTAGGTATATCCTCCTTTCTTACCATCAATTCATGATACCCACTTCTTAAATCAATTTTCGAGAAATATTTAGCACCCTTCAACTGATCAAACAAGTCATCTATTCTAGGCAACGGATATCTGTTCTTAATAGTGACCTTGTTTAACTCCCTATAATCAATGCAAAGACACATTGTTCCGTCCTTCTTCTTCACAAATAAAACTGGCGCTCCCCACGACGATACGCTTGGTTGAATATATTTCTTGTCCAGCAGCTCTTGCAACTGTACCATCAGTTCCTTCATTTCTACCGGAGCCATTTTGTACGGGGTATTCGATATTGGTGTTGTTCCTGGAGGTAAGTCGATCACGAACTCAATTTCTCTGTCAAGCGGAAGTCCTAGCAAATCCTCTAGAAACACGTCTTCAAATTCCCTCACCACTGGTATTTCTTCTAGTTTCACACCCTTCTTCTGAGTATCGACTATGTAAGCTAAATAGCCCACACAACCTTGACTCAACAATTTCTTGCCCTGCATAATCGTCAGACATTTCATTTGTCTAGGCGACTTGCTACCATAAAATACTACCTTTGACGGAGTCATAAGGTTTACACACTTCTTTTGACAGTCAATTACCGCTCCGTATTTGAACAGCCAATCCATTCCTAAAATCACATCAAACTCTCCAAGTCTAATCGAAATCAAATCTACCAACAAGATATTCTCCTTAATGTTCACCCTACAGTTATTGTATACGAATCTAACAAGGATTACTTCCTTATTCGCAATTTCTATGTTCAAAGGAAAATTCAGTTCTTCTCTAGGCAATTCTAACCTCATATGAAATTCATCAGATAAAAATGAGCAAGTAGCACCCAAATCAAATAATACATATGCATTAATATCATTGATTGGGATAATACCTGACACCACATCTTTTAATTGCACAGCATCTTGCACTGTCATGTTGAAGGTTCTGGCTGTGGGTTTATTTGATGATGCAAGTCCTGCAATGGCCCATGTACCTCCATTGTTACCTCCATTGCTTCTGGTTGTCACTCCATCCTTCTTTTTAGGGCATTCACGAGCAAAGTGATCCTTGGATCCGCACGTGAAGGACGCATTCTTCTTTGGTTGAGTGCAATTTGGGGCGATGTGACCCTCCTGGCCACAATTGAAGCAAACTCGTTTCCCCATCAAGAACGCACCTTATGAAATTTCCCACATGTCGCACATGCTTCAAACTTTTTGTTTTGTTGGTTACCCTGATGGTTTCCAGCACCCATGTTCCCATTCCACTTCCTCTTCAAGCTGTTGTTGCTGTTGTTGTTGTTGTTTCCACCGCTACCACCTTCATTCTTAATCTCATTCTCATTCTTCTTCTTCTTTTGTTCCTGATTAAACTTTGTCACTGCCTAACCTCCACCTTCAGCGAGTACTGCCTTCTCCATCACTGCTGCAAATGTCTTCAACTGGAACAGAGAAACCCTACTGTACAGCCAGGGCTTCAGTCCCTGTTCAAATCTCTTCGCCTTACGCTCGTCTGTGCTGACCTGATATAGCGTAAACCTCGCCAATTCATTGAACTTCGCGGCATACTCAGATACCGTCATCGTTCCCTGCTTTAATTTCAGAAACTGCACTTCTAGCTGACTCTTCAAACTCTCCGGAAAATAGGTCTCGAAGAACAACTCCTTGAGCCTATCCTAGGTCATCACTCCTGGCCCTTCACGAGTTTTATTGGCCTGCCACCAATAACTAGCTTCTGCTTTTAACATGAATGTTGCGAAAGTAGTCTTCTGGTCATCCCCTACCCTAGCGACATCGAACACCTTTTCTATCTCCATAATCCAGGTCTGTGCTTCGATTAGATTCATGGACCCACAGAATTCAGGTGGTCCAACCACCTTGAAATCCTTAAACGTTGTACCATGGTTTTATATTTGATTCTGCAACGCTCTTGTCAGTAGTGTCACTAGTTGTTGAATGGGGTTACCGTCAACATTGTCGTTATTGGTTATTTCAGTGGTTCTCTGTCGTGGTGGTTGACGACTGGGAGGTATTTTCTATTAAAAGTACATTCATTAGATTATTATTCAATTCTTTTAAGTAATTTCTACTTAACTTGTCTCCAAAAAGAATTAACCACATAACACATAACACTTTGAATAAAGTAACAACTTTTATTTATTCATAACCTTTTTAAAAACATAAAACAATAGCATCACTGCTACCTACATTACTTTCCTGAACTACAAAAGTTTCAAGGCAACATCATAGTCATATCTCATAGGTTGCACAACACTTGGGATTTACAATTTATTTAACCTTTCACTCATCGTACAATAACTACGATGTTCTATTAAGATACTTCTTAGCCCTATCACGTTCTTTCTCCATGACCCGAAAAATTGTTCTGCGATCTAACACGAATGATGGCAGCGTCAAGAACTGAATAGGATATCCCATGACCCGATCTTGAGCTCGATTAATTGCGGTGTTAAATACTTTATCCATCTCTTCCATCTTCATCCTCTTTGCTTGCATGTCTCTTGCTGCTAATCTGGTTCGTTGAAAAGCTTCCTCGTAAGCATCTTCAGCTCTTGCCCTCTTAGCAACTTCTTATCTCAGCTTGTTCTTCAGTTCAACGACCACCTCAATCAGTTTTTCTTTCTCTCCTTCAATCAGTACTAGTTTTTCCTCGACATTTGTCAGTCGTTCTTCACGATCCTGGATATCGCCGTCTTTTTGTGTCATTGCAGTCTGTTGTTCAGCTACTATCTCCTGCAACTCCTCAACTGTATCCTGAAGTTCCACGTTACGGTCGTAGACTTCATCGTACATACGAGCAACCATCGAGGTTAGTGGAGTTTCCTCCTCCTCGTCCTCGTCATCCTCATCCTCCTGTGGTAACTCAATGGAATCCTCCTCATCTATTTCCACGTCATCAGCCTCATCTTCAACTACTGTGACCAACGGCGCTGACTCCCGTGGCAGTAGTTGTTCCCAAACTACCTGAATGTCGCGAGGCTCCTCCTCTATAGGCATTTGAGGTCCCTCCTCCCTAGCCTAACTGGATTCTCCGACATTAGTCATCCTGACAACAAAGTTTTAATGTTTTAATTATTAATCATTACTACTCGACACTCACGAGTACATAAATTATAATCACATAAACACATCAGTGTTTTATTACTTCTTTCTTAAAACTCGATAAGAGTTATCTCCACTATCTTTTCAAAGGTTACTTCCTAAGGCTTTTCCCCCCACCTAAGGTTCATAGCCTAAAGCTTTGATACCAACCTGTGACACCCCAAAATCCCGGTACTTCATTTTCTCAAGATTTGGTGTTCACTTAATCAAAAATTCATTTCTAACTACCCAATCATAATAAAATTGAATAATAAAACCTGCCCATACATGATTAAACTTAAATAAAAAAATATCCCAAGTTATCTAACCTTTAATTACAATCATTCAAATGCGAAAATTAAGTTTTTACATCATTCAAAAGTCAATGACGATAAAATAAAATTCCAAGTCTTCATCACTTATACATTGACATTCTCAACCTTAGCTGCAATAAGTATATAATATGCAAGAGTGAGCAAACAAGGCTCACTTGAAATAAGAATAAATACTTTATAACATTACAACCTTTAACATAAATAGGTTCAATAGAACTGAATGATAGTTTCTATTAACATTTTAAACATACTACTGAGGGTCTAATGACCACGAATCATGTCCACAGTTATAAGTAATCTTTCAACTTTAACTTTAACAGTCATAAGACTATAAGGACTCCACGTACTTAGGGGGATCAACCCTTCGTACAATGTATTGTGCACAACCATTTCAACGCTAAGCGTAAACCTCTAATAAAAGAGTTGTTCATCTCAGTATTTAAAATACAAGTCCGCACCAAAGTAAGTTTGGTTTGGATACATTACAGGGTAATTTAGAATTCAACGGTCATCAACTAAGGATTAGTTGAATACAAAAGAAATAACTGTATGTTATGGAATAATCATAACTAAGTTTGACATTTGTAAATTAATATCATGCTTTAGGAATAATTTAATAGCATAAACATTGATTAATTATATCATAATTTTCTTTGAACAATATTAAGTCAAAGTTTATTGAGAATTGGATACCAAGCATGCACAATGAATAGTAATTTGAACGATAAAGTTGTTCAACACTAGAATATTAGAATATAGTGATTTGCATGCTAAATAACAAGTTACATATTAAATAAACTTGCTCAATACTAAATATACGATTTAGAATACTTGCATCCTTATGAACAATTAGATACAAAAGCTTTCTCGAAACTAAACCATCCAGCTCTACGAAAATGTAGAGTTAGCCACTTGTGTAATTACAATTGAAACAAAGACAATAATGTACTCAACGAAATTAAACTCGCACAATAAAATTTCTGAGTTAGAGAACTTGCCTTTAGCACAAGCTAAACCTTACAACTTGAATCAATACCCAATACATATTTCATTATGACATAATTAGTCATTACCAACGTTTTATATCTATATAAACAAATATATACATCATGTAGGTCAAATTACCCATTCACATAATCAAACTATGTTAATACTAGTTAACACTTGATAACATGCTCATTCATAGTTTAATACTACTGAAATCATCATTTAACATTCCTATTATTAACACATAACATTTATTTTCAAAATTTGTGTAATAAACTAAAATTGTCAGACCATTCTGTTAACTCGCACTGCGGCGCCACAGTTTACACTGTGGTTTACACTGAGCTGGCGCTGCGGCGCGAGTCACAGGCCAACGATTAGTGCGTCGGCGCTGCGGCGCGAAACTTGTACTGCTGGGCCGCGCTGCGGTGCCAGAGTTCAGAACTCGGCGACCAAGCTCGGCAACAGCATGAACAAAAAGCCAAATTGGCCTACAAGCTCCAATCTAGTAAGCTAATTAACATGAAATTCACATATAGAATTCATATAAACATAATTTCGATACTCTTAACATGTTTTAACACATATAATAACATAAACATACACATTACAACAACCAATTTCATTGTTTTTGATAAAAACTCCATTTTTGATGTTTTCAATGAAAATCAACACTGTGATTTTGTTTTTTAACCAAAACAGTAAATTCAAAATACCATGGTTGTGATTATACATACTAATTTATCATATAAAGCCATATATAACAAACAATTTATCCGTCATGAAGATTTTTACAAAGAACTTTTTAGAAGAGGAAAACTAACTATAAAAATAAAAGGATTGAGATCCTACCTTTGATTAAGAAGATGATAGTTATCTTGGATTCTCAAGCTTCTTTTCCCAATTTCTTTCTCAAAACCTGTTAGAAATCACTCACTTTCTCTAGAGTTTTTCTCAAATATTCTCTGTATTCTTCTTCTTCTTCTCTCCCTTTTCTTCAACTGAGTCTTTCTTTTCTCTTCTAACATACGTAGAATAATTGTAGCATCCCCAAATTCGGGTACTTTTTACCACGAATCTGGTATACTATTTCTACAACTATTGCGGAAGATATAAACATAAATTGTTTATACATTAAACTTTTTCACATCATTCCCAAGGTCTACAACATTAACTTAATACATACATTCAATATCTTAAAAGATTTACAATGCTATTTTCATCAGAAAATTTAATAGATCTAACTGCATAATAGCTTAACCCTTGACTTTGCCTTTGCCTCTGTCATTACTCGAGCTTTCATCTAAATCTGAAAATTTTTATCATGATATAGCAAGGGTGAGCATCAAATTTGCCCAGCAAGTTAAATTTATTTGAGGATATATCATGATTGAAAGAATATGAAAAAAGGCTAGCTACGTCCAACAATATAATTGTGAACTAGCAGGAATCAAATTTCATAATTGAATGATCAGGACGACATGAATAAATGTCAATAATGAACATGAATAATTCAACTAGAGCAGATGGTAATGAAGGTGATCAACCTTTCATACCTGATGAACATATGCAACATGCACTAAGTGCAAATCAATAATCAGTATAGATGTGAATAATCCACAATAATTATTCACTAATATGCTTTGAAATATAACTCGAGTTTGAGTTAAGGAAACTTGCCTGATTTACGCAGTTTAAGTTAACTTCTTTTGGTAAGACCTATCATTAATAATAAGATTGGTCTTTCAATCAGCATATTCTACTTTGTATCATAATACAATTACTTAGATTATGTAATACTTAATCAAATATTAGATAACATCCTAACACATCGGTATTATTATCATTCTTGGATCATTCTTCAATCACTGTATCATATTCATTATGATTAAACACTTAATCTTATACATTATAAGTTCTTCTTTATACTCTAATAAGTCAAATACTAATCCAACAACCTGGATTCTAAATTTAACAACCAAATTGCCATTCCAACAGACTGGACACAGAATCCAGCAACCTGGATTCAACAAATTTCTAATCTAGCAAGCCAAACTGTAATCCAGCAAACTGGATTACAAATCCAGCAACTAGATTGCAATCCAGCAAGCTGGATTCAACATATTTTCAATTCAGTAAGCTTCTTTTCAATCCAGCAAGCTGGATTCATCAAATTTTCTAATCCAACAAGCTGGATTCCATATCCTTTTCACGAAAATACCAAATCAATTTATTATTTTCCTATCCTTTTGTACAAACATGTATACACATATTTCATACACAAAAAGTATTTTTTCAAAATTTTCCAACTTCCTTTGGTATTTTTTAAAAATCATTCTTAGTTAATTCCTTAAGAAATTAGCTACCTCGTGCTTAACTCCATAAATTCCCATCTCTTGACACAATCTTATACGTGTTAACGTGACACTCTAGTTTAAATTTTGTGACCATCGGAGTAATAGAACTCCGATTATAGCCATTTTCGTTGGAAAATAACAGAAATTGAAATGGTCATAACTTGGTCATTTTAAGTCGGAATTAGCTCATTTTTGGACAGGAGGTACTTAATACCATATATTTTCATGTTACAGAAGGCCAGAATTTTTCTCACAAATTAAGTGGCCGAAACTACCATTTTAAAATTTTGGGCAGAAGCAAAAATGGCCTTTTGCAGTTTTTCGTGCTTTATTAAACATTTTCCATACGGAAATCTACAACTCCTTTTTCAGTGATTCCACTTGGAGATGTTAGATAACTTATCAAAGTACTCTCCCAAATTTTTCCAAAATTTTTGGAGTGCCAGACAAATGACAAAACTGTCCCTACACTTGACTGTCCAAAACAGTCTATTTTTCCTTAAAAACACAAAACTGTTTTTGCTAAAACAGTCACTAAAACTTGTGTACTCAACATTTTTGAGTGCTACCACTTGGGTTTAGTAGTTAACTTACATATCTAGCATCTCCCTTTGACGGATCGCAAAAATAAGGTTTAGATCAAAAACGGTTGAAATCCAAAGTACATAGAAATTTTAGAGCTTATAATACTAGAAAAATCATTTTTCTTTATTTTCGATTTTCAACTAAATCAACACCCAATATGGGTATATCTAAACATTAAACACTCAATAACAAGTATATACATGGTTTTTGAGTTTAGAAAACTTGATTCAAGATTTAATTTGGAATAATCAAAAATTACATAACAAAAGGTATTTATACCTTTGATTTTCATGCTCTTCTTCTTCTTCTTCTTCTTCTTCTGCTTCTTCTTCCATGGATGGACTTTCTCTCTCCTCTCCATCTCCCACATGACTGTCGAACCTCCTCTTTCTCTCTCTCTCTCTAGTTCTTTTTAGTTTCTTATGTTAGCAACTAAGGGATGAAAGAGAAATGAATTTTAGAAGTTAGTAGAATATGTTTTATTTGTTATTAGTAAAAATGTATAGATATACAATGTGTATATCTATAAAAATCTCCCAACTTCTCTTGCTTTCTCTCTCTCACTAATCATTTCATAGATATGTGGGAGATTAGTATATAAGGTGGCTTCATAAAATCAATGCCACCTAGCTTGATTCGGATGAAATATCTTTGGAACATGTGGCTTAAATTGGTGACATGCACTCCCTCTTTCTCTCCATGTATATCCGGCCAAGTGGCCTTTATCTTGTCCAAGTTTTGCTTGATTTTTATTGTTTTATCTAGCATACTTAATGTCCAAAATGTCCCTCTTCTATTGGGCTAAGTTTTGGGCTCCCAAATAATTCCTTTGGACTTCAAAAATTAAAATGTTTGGGCTAAAACAATTAACATCATCCAACACTTCTAATATTATCTTTCCCTAATTATTTAATTAGGATTTTCATTAACAAAACTATAATTTACATCCTTACTCACATACACTTAATTTCTTAACCCAATTAGACTTGCTATAATTAGGTTATAAAATTAATTAACCGAGATGTATAAAATAAATCTATTAAAATTAGTATATATTTTATATACCATAATTCTCTCATCTCATAACCCTTAAGTTATTCAACCCTTCATTCCTCATATATAATTAGGATTACACTAGTTTCTTTTATTTGATTATATAATAAACAAATATAAACCATCACATAATATTCATATTCACTTACTCACATAATCATTAAATAAATTGTGACATGCTCCACAATTTTCTTAGATTAGGACACTAGTATATATATAAATACTAGGACCACTAAATAACAATAACCATTTAGGTCATTTAATTCTCATACTTAATTACATAACCTATTCAAGTTATACAATTTATATTGTATAATTAAATTTAATTTCCTCCTCCTCTCCATAAATTGTTTTCAAACTATTTATTTATATATTCAATATATAATTTAATATATTCAATCATTTATTCAAATATGAATTTAATTTACTAACTACTTTGATACCAATATTCATATCTACATATTGGATCTCATCTCATATTTTAGCTTTACCTTATTTGGTATAATATTAAATATTATACCATTATTGAAGCAACATATTTCACTTCTCACACTAATTTTGACTTTTCTCCATAAAGAGTCAACTGTTGACTTTGACCAAAAGTCAACCTTTACACATTTTGTGTTTACTGTCCATTCTGACTAATCTTGACGTTCCGGACGCAACCGAGCAGTCCATGCTTCAAAATTCTATATCTAACTCAAATTTTAAGTTTTAAATTATTCCCTTCTTATTGCTAATCGTAATAACTAGCGACTTTCTACTTATTCAAATTCTTATTTGCTAGTAAAAGCCAACGTTCAAGCTATGTTAACTACTAACATAGTTTTATCTTGATCCTTATATCATTAACTTAATTCATCATTCCTCTTGCTAAAATATATATAGCACCTTACTAAGTATATATATTTCTATACATATACTCATCTTCGTTTAACCGTATAACATCTCTTCATGTAAAATCATATCTCCTTAATAAAATTTTCATATGTACTTATATAACATTTCTTAGACTATTCAGTTCATATTGAATTTACAGGTATCGTAATATCTTATTCTCGATATTTCTTCAAGTACATATCAATTCATTTCTAGGGTTTTAAAGTTTTGTAACCCATATTTCTTTATTCTCATTCAATTAAGAAACCATATAGGTTCTTCTTAAAAATTTTGAAATCCTTAAAATTCCTTCACAGAAACGTCAATTCCATATACTTATTTTCTGTCTAGGTTCATCTTATAACCTTTAATCCATCATTTTAGGATTTTAATAATTATCTAAATTCTCGAGTTGTCACAATAATATAACTTATATAGTAATAATATATATTAATGATATAATATAAGTATAGATATAATTATATCAGTTATGTTTTATTTGAAAATCAAAAGCCATAAGGCTTGTTTGGCTAAGCTAATAAAATAACTCTTTAATCCTTACACCATGTTTGGTAAACTTAACTAAAACAAATGGATTAATCATTATACCTTGTTTGATAAAATACTATTAAATTAAAGACTTAATATGCATTAAGACTTGGTTGGCCAAAACTAAATTAAACTCCTTTAATTTATTTTAATAACTCCTTTATAGCAAGGTTATTTGTCGCACTTCTAATAAATTAAATAATCAATTCAATCAATTCAAATACTAATCTATTAAATTACTTTAACACATAAATCATTATCTCATAATTATAATTTCTTTTATAATTATAATTTTATTCAACCTACTAACACTTTATTTTAAATCACAAATTCCAATTAGAATATTATAATTCATTTAATCATTATTAGCTCTCTAACTTAATTATTAAATTAAATTAGTATATAACCTCGTAACAATTAATTTTCTTAGCTCCTTAATTATTTAATCAACAAATAATTAACTAAACCACATCAACTCAATTTGAACAATTATTTATTCAACAAAAAACATATCCATTAAATATTTATATAAATCAATAAATATTTAATATTTAATTATTTAATCAACAAATAATTAACTAAACCACATCAACTCAATTTGAATAATTATTTATTCAACAATAAACATATCCATTAAATATTTATATAAATCAATAGATATTTAATATTATAATTTTAAATTTTGGAATGTTACATCACCCCATAAGGGGAAGATATATTTCTATCTATTGCATGGTTTGCATTTATTATGGGTAGATAGATAGATGATATTTGTACAGTGAACACCAAATCCCGTGGAATCGAAGTACCCAGATTTGAGGGTGTCACAGATATGGTAGCATGTCTAATGAGTTTTGTGGTTCTAAAATTATGTGTAGGTGATCGTGAGTTTAATTTTATAGCTTACGCTCAAGGCAAGTTTCCTAACTCTACACTTTCGTTGAGCTAATTCGTTTATTACATTATGCAAGTTCTAACTCTACACTTTCGTTGAGTTGGTTCTATTAGTACATTGTGTAAATTCATTCTTTTGATTGAGAAAGCTTCTAAACCTATCTATTACATTGAGAATGTTTTAATTCTAAATTATTGGAATTCTAATCATTGTTGACCTACTCTAACTTGTTTATAGTTAAACAAGTTTCTTTAGTTTAATCTTTTACAATGAATGTTCTTGAACCTTATTTCCTTGTGTTGAATGGTTCAATCATTTTGTATATTTTATAACATGTGGAGTAAGCATTGTTTCCAGCTTGCTATCAATTAATGCATGTTCGGTAACTAAAATTCTAATTTGACAAGATTATAGACCTAGCTTATTATTGTTCAAGCCAAGGTTTATCATTTCCTTATTTTGATCAATACTTATGCTCTCTAGTTATTTCAAGCATGAGTCTAGAATATAGTTAGTTCACCTATGATTCTCAAATGTTCTAAGTTATGTTATTATTAAACAACTGTTGTAATATTCAAGCATTGTTGATTCAACTAGTTCCCTAGTTGATGATCGTTAAACTTCAATTACCCTTGAAAGCTTATCCAACCCAAACTTTTTTTGGTGCGGACTTGTACTCTAAATACTAAGATGAACAACCCTATGTTTAGGGGTTTACGCTTACCGTTGAAATGGTTGTGCACAATACATTGTACGAAGGATTGATCCCCCTAAGTACGTGGAGTCCTTATAGTTATATGACTGTTAAAGTTAAACTTGAAAGATTACTTATAACTATGGACATGGTTCATGGTCATTTGACCCTCAGTAGTTTATTTAAGAATATTAATAGAACAAATTATTTAGTTCTATTGAGCCTATGAGTTGGAAAATATTGAAATGTTAATAGAATATGTCATTCAGTTCTATTGAGCCTATTATTTGGCAAATGTTGTAATGTTAATAGAACATATTATTCAGTTCTATTGAGCCTATTATTTGGCAAATGTTGTAAAGATATTTACTCTTATCTCAAATGAGCTTTGTTTGGTCACTCTTACATATTTATACACTTATTGCAGCTATGGTTGAGAAGGTAGATAAACCTAAACCTAGCAAAGGAAAGGGTACAAGTGATGAACACTTGTAATTTTGCTTTATCGTTATGATGATAGACTTTTAATAATGATGTGATGTAATAATTTTATTTTCGCACTTAAATGATTGTATTAAAGGTTAGAGAACCTGGGAGATAATGTTTTTATTAAAGCAATCCTGTATGGGCAAGTTTTTATTATTCAATTTATTATGATTGGGTAGTTAGATATAAATATTTTGATTACGTGAACACTAAATATTGAGGTAATGAAGTACCGGGATTTGGGGGTGTCACAATTACAGATTAAAGTAACCATATAAATATGCATCAACTTTCAAATTATTAACAGAACTCAGACCCTACTGCAGATTGGCGCGACCGCGCTGCTCCTGGTGCAAACCAAGACATGGTTGTTTCTGCAAAAGGTCTGTGTACACCCGTATTGCACATATATGAATAATCATGCACAACACACATGTTATTATATGAATAACTAAATTTAACCCTTCATCAAAACATGACATAGGTCATTATTCGTTTTCATTTAATCAAAACTTCAAATGTTAAGTTAATAAGGGCGTTCATGCCTAGTCATTATACACATGCTACATGGTCCTTTGGCCTCAACTATACATGTTTATGTTAGTTACATCATGTATCTCAAGTATGAAGTCATCACTTAGACTTATCGTATTCCATGCTAAACTATTTTATAATCCACATGATTAGTTAGCATGCTTGTCAATCATGCAAGCTACTTTACCTACCATACATCATACTTTCATATATACATGTTAGACATCAAAAGCATACTTACAAGTTCTCAACTTAATGTACATATAGTTTATCAAGTTCATTTTAACAACTTTAAGTCTCCATTAGTAAAATTCATTTAAGCATGCAAGATACGTCTATATTGTATAATTCATGTTTTCATATGCATTTGTGCACATACTCAAGTTATTTACATATGTTCACAAGGTCAGAATGTATATTACTCCATGTATACAATTTCTAGTTTTCAAATCTTTAAGCCTTCTTTGAATAACCATGTCAAAACAAACCTATTATGGCTTACTATATACATAACTACCTTAGTCCACATGTTCAGGTCATTTGTATGTATATTCATTCTAAAGTAACATGCTCAGAATGGAACACGATCAAAAAAATTAGTACACATGACTTGCAGCAGGCGCGGACGCGCGGTCATGTACTGTAGAAGTGGCGCGGCCGCGCCACTTCGAGCAGTATGAAAAATAATGGCTCTGTATTTGCAGAGCCTTAACACAAACCATGTTAAATCTGCAACTAAACCAACTACACTGCTTCTAAGCATGCAAACAACCTCAGACAACACAATGACATGTTATTCTACATCAATTAACAGAGAATTCTTGAGAATTGTAAGAATTTGCCAAAATCCAATTAAAGAACATAATTTAGAATTTATACCTCTTTAAAGCTTACTGTGATTAATTACTCCCTTCTGAGATTGCTAACCTCTTATTTGGACTACAACTCACTCAATGCTCAGCCACACTCACTCTCTTTCTACACTTATCAGACAAATTCTTTAGCAACTGAGAAATGAAGAAGGAAGGGCTATATATAGAGAACTCATTGTCCAGACATTGCTCTAACACCATGGTTTGATTCAATAGAGATTGGGAATAAATGTTGGGCATAGAAGGGTTGTCCAACTGCCAATTCCTAGCCATCATCACTGCTAACGCTATGAAGCTGGAGTTTTACACAATGAAGAAAGTAGGCTACTGTTTGGGACTCTTAATATAGGACACAAACTTTTAAATCCCAGCAACGTGTTTATAATGCTTTACTTTGTTCTCTTATATTACCCAAAAATATAATTTTAATGTACAATAGTTACTATATTATGAAATTAGGGATTATTTATGTACTCACATGAATGCAATAACTCATACTATATAGTCTATATATATAATATATAGACATATTAATGTGTCACCTTGTACTACATAAAATATATAGTTAACTAGCATATAATAAAGGTTTAATATATGGCATGTTTGCACAAATTAATCAAGTAAATAAAATAAAATCATATTATATTTATTAATCTCTTACTCATTAATTATTTTTTATTCATAATAATTATTAATTAACACATTATCAATTAATTACCTATAACAACCCGGAATTTTGGATTATCCAAAAATTAGGTTTAAAGAATTAGTTATTAATAAAATAAATTTTTATTAATATTATTCTGTGATATGTGTTTATTAATCATTCTATAACCTAGGATGATTATAAGTCGGGAGGATTTTGGCTGCGAGCTAGATTAAACGAGTAAGAATTTTCAAGACGAAAATGAAAGTTTTCAGGGAATAAAATATTTGTCAGGGAAAAGGACGAAATAGACATTATTCATCCGTTTCTACTCGGAGATTTATTTTGAATTATGAGAAATCATAGAATTCTGAGACGAGATGGAATATTCAATAATATTTCAGTTATGGCAAAAACGAAGTTTTCGCCTGCGGTCTTAAAACCTAAGGGTTAGGAAAAGTGAGTTCCGAAAATTTTATGATTTCGTATAATAATTAGAGTTATTATGCGTGAGAAACACGAGTATAGTACTAGTTATTATACGAGTATAGTATGGAGATTAGTACGATGTATAATACGAATATCGTATGAACGATATACGAAGATAATACGAGAATACGAGAATGTAATGCGTAGAATACGATTAGTCTAAATGGACTTTGAGTTCATGGACATTGTAGAATCCAAGTGGACTTGGATTATGTCAAGCCCAATGCTTTGTGAAAGCAAGCCCAAGATAGGCCGAATAAGAATTAGGGTTAATGCCCAAACTAAGAAAATAAACCACGGATAGAACCGATGGATAAACAGATGGGTAAGAACCAATGGGGTAACCCATGGGCATGTGGGCCAGCCACTTGGCCACCAAGTAAGGGTGGTGGCCAAGTAAACTTGGTGGTTAAGCATAAGAATAGTAAGGAGGTTAAGGGGGCGAAATGACCAATTTGCCTTAGGCCTTGGTTTTCTATAAATAGAAAGCTTAAGTTCATTATTTTGAGTTTTTAAAAATCCTACACTATGAGAGATAGAGAGAGAGTTCGGATGGGAGAAGAAGAGGAAGAGGAAGATGAAGAGGAAAAGCTTGCATGAATGCACGCTTTGTCCGACGGAAGGAGATTAAAGAAGAACGGTAATTCGAACCCTAGTTTCTTCTAATTTTCTTTAAGTTTAATATGTTCAAACATATAACTTAATGAAGATAAGAAGTAGATGATGTTAAGAATGAATTCATATGGTTGAAATCATGAGAAAACGAAGAAATAAGAATTATGAATTTAGTTTATAAATTTCTTAAGGAAGTATAAGATTCGTAAGGATTTTGGGCGATCTAAATGAATCTTATGAACGAGTAGGTGAAATAAGTAAGGAATGATGTTCTATAAGATCAAATTCCAATAAAAAGTAGAATCGTAATCCAAAATATCGATTAAAATGACGAACAAACGAAGAACACGAAGAACACGCGAAGAACACGAAGAATGTTGTTGATGGACAAATTTAAAACCATCGTAGGATAATTGTTATTGATGGACAAGTTTAAAACCATCGTGTATAAGTTAGTTGCTTATTGCTTGGTTAGGAACGGTAGAAACGTTCATGAAGTAAGGATTAAAACTTAGATATAACAAAGTTATGACGAAATTTTCGTAAAAGACGAACGAGAATTAAAAAGTTAGTAAATGAACCCGAACGTGCAGGGTTTCATATGGAAGTAAGAGAATGTAGAAAACATGAGTCATGGACTTAAGAACAAACGAGTTCCGAGTTCGGATGACCGAATTACGGACGGACGAGCGAAGAACGTTAAAAGCAGAAAAATGAACAAAGAGTGAAGATCAAGCCAATCGAATGGCACATTAACGGATTTAGAATGAAGTTTTGTCCAAGGGGTATTGAAGTATGTAAGATAAGGAAGAGAATGACTTTGGAACGACCTCGTTCCGAGTTATAGCAAAGAAGTTATGAGATCAGGAAGTACGTATCTCAAACTTAATCCAACACTCAGAAAATTTTCTAGGTTTATGCTCGGCGCCGTAGCGCCAACTGAGCCATTGGGAGACAGCACCGCAGCACGAGCTTGGCCATAAACTACTGGTTAGTGGCGCCACAGCGCGAGAGATAACAAAGAGTTTGGCGCCAGACCAAAGGAAGAGGGTGATGTAGGTCGCGTCGCAGCGCAAGAGAGAGAAGGGGCACGGCGCCGCAGCGCCGGTGCAGGGCAATGCCCAGAAATGCGATTTTTATTTCTCAGTTACTGAGGGATGTACAAGAAAGAAATATGAACATGTAGTTTACCTAATGTAACACTTAAGCAAGTGATTTAAATCGTTAGTGAAGGTTGAGCGGAAAGATTTAACGTGATTAAAAGACGAAGAATGTAAACGCTAGATTATGTAACCGATATCCGATGACCGTAGTCGTGATGAATCAAACGTGTGTGATTGCTATGATGGTGATTCCTTAGACGTGGAGTGACGAAGGTAATGAGTAACATTTCGATGTTATGTTGTGGTAAAGAGAGATAAGTGTAAAGCGTATAGACATTGTGAACGCAACGTTGTTGAAATGAACGCTCGGTCTTAGCATACAATAAACTGTATGGCTTTGACATTAAGAAAGAATAATGAACATAGGGCTCATGGGTTGAATAACGATTAAAAGCGATTAAAACCTTGATTAAAGGTTGAATGAAAGATTAAGAGACGAGCAACGTAAACGTCGAATACGTAAATGATTCCCGTGAATCGTATTCGCATTGGACGAACGTTCTAACTGTACAACGGTTGTATGACTTAGATGTTGATGAAGGTAGTAAGTAAGATATAAATTACCGAGAAAAGCCGTAGCGAACGGTAATAAGCATTGGACACTTTAACCAACGTAAGGGTTGAGTGTACGTGAATATTAAACTGGTAAAACCTACACTTTGTGTATGGTTTGATCGTAAGGTAATGAAGAATATTGATTAACCGTGAATGGTGAAGAAACTGAGTTAATGATAATAACGTATAACATTAAGAAGCTGAGTTACTAAATATAACTTTGACAACGTTCCGAGTTGAAAGAACCAAACGTTGTAAGATATGAATAAGATAATATAAAATGTTTAACGCTATGACCTCATAGTATTGACATTGAATGATCATTTCGAGTATACAAAAGACAATATGACTTGAACGATAAATAATGAATCATGAGGTATGACATTTAGTTGCCAGAAAGCCGTAAGGAATAAGAATTTAACTTATCAAACATTATAGTTTAATTGTTCGGGTAAGTTATGATAAGTTAGGTTGTTGTACAATCGTAAGCTTTGATAGTTGACATATGGAAGCTGGGCTAAAAAATTCCTTCAGAGAGCGAAGGTATATACGAAACTAGCAACCGATCTAACTCATTGTGTGGGCAGTGTAGATGAGACGAGAACTTGTTTGTTGGTTATTTGTGGGAAACCACTTAGACTACCATATGGACTACTAGCAGAGAAGCGATGGGTGCTGATTCCTATAGACGTTATAAGAAGAAGATACGAATGTAAATCATCAAAGATAATGAATGTTTTGAGTAAGACATCTCCGTAGGTCATGAAGCCATAAACCGGTAATGAAGTTAGTCACGTAAACTTATATTGCAAGAACGCGAACCCTAAGAAGTAAAGTTAAGTAAACCAATGCGTAAGTCAAGTATATGACTAATTGGTGTACGTGTTATTTCCTTATGTGTTATATAGGGATTTGGAATAAGCAGTTCAGCATAAACTATAAGCTGTAGCTATGCGTAAGGCAAGTTTCCTAACTTTATTCATATTATATGAATGCTAGTTTCTTAAACTTCTCAGAGGTCGAACTTGAGAAGTTTTGTCTAAGTGCATATGTGCGATGTATGCACAAGGTGGTAGTATGTACGAGGCCTTGTGCCACAATTTGAACACTTCAGTATTTCTATGAGATGAATTCTTCTTTGATTGAACTGTTCAATATAAGTATGTTCGGTTTATACATGAACCATTATTGTGATGTCTGTGCTAATGATTCTAGCCAGACATGATGTGTATGAAAAAGGTAGAGAATTAAAGTATATCAATGTGAATATGACTAATGTTTTAAGATGATATGAATCGAGACTATTCCTATTATTCGAGCTACTTCATAACCTTTGTTCGGTTATTGAAGTTCTGAAGAATTTTTAAACTCTTGAAGTTGTTTGTTCAACTGTTACTACTTGCTGGGCAATTGAAAGCTCACATTTGCTTTAAATGAAAACATTTTCAGCGTACAATGTTGGACAAAACTTAAGGATCCCGTAAAGATCAAGCTGATCGGTATTCAGACGAAGTGTCATTCATTAGATGAATGAGCGTGAAGATCAAGTGAAGACTTGTAATGCAGAATAGTTTAATTGAACTATAGATTAGTTTAATGAACCGATATGTATCCTTAGTGGCGGATAAAAGTCACTCTTGTACGATGTAAAGAATAATGTTATTATCATTATTTGTAATGAAAGAGGTTATAATGTTTCGAGAACCTGGGATTTGAGAATATATGTTATTATATTTAACTATATAATGAGGTATGTTTGGTAAGAAGTGGGACTGTGACACACGGAATCTGGGTGTGAGAATAGAACGGATTTCGGGGCGTTACAGAGTGGTATCAAAGCTAATAGGTTATAAATCTTAGGTATGTGTACCTAAGACAATAATCGTAGAGAGAAGGATAAGAAAATCGTTGAGTTAAACGATTAAGGAAGAAGATAACTACGTGATCATAGTAAATCGTAGTAACAGATGATATGTTAAATGATGAATGATTTATTGCAAATGCTATGAATGAATGGTACTACGAAGTGGTACGGGAAGAAGAACTCAGATTGAGTTGAGAAGGATAGCATACGAATTAAAGAAAATTCGTATTAAGTAAAGAGAAATTTAGAAGTTGTAAGATTTCAATTGAGGACTCATGTGATAGCTGAGTTGTATGAACCTTTGTTATGGGCAGAGGTTTGTGCTTTGGTGTAACAACTGCTCAGTTTATTACAGTGATAATCATTGGAATTAGTCGCACTCTTAAGATGTATATGACGAGAAGGTGAATCTTTTCTCATATATATACTTGATACGTAGAGAACGATAAGGTAGGTACGAGTTCTTGAAACTCATACTTATGGATTTTCTAAATTATAATTAGGATTCAATGACTTAATACAATCTTACAAACATACTCTAAAATAATCATTAGGGTTCATATTACATAACAGTAATTTAAACTAGGCATAAGGTAAAGTCTGCTCCTTGCCACTATCCTACATCTTTCCTTTACTCTTGTCCTTCCCTGAGATCTCGAGCTTAGCTACAATATAATTCATGATATAGTAAGGATGAACAACAAGTTTACTCAGCAAATTTAAATACAACAATAAGGATATATCATGATGAATGGAAAGATATCTGACAAAGAATTCAACAATATGAATATTAGAAGCAAAGATAATGATTACTTTTAGAATAACTGTTAGTGAAGTAGACTTTGAACTATCATACTCCAATGGAATCAATAGCTAATTGACCCTTTGGTTACTGACTACAGAATAAGTACTTGAGGGGATCAACCTTGTGACGACCCCAAAAATAGGTATACATCACCCATCTTGGGTCGTCAGATACATGGTACAAAATTCAAATACAACTTACTAATACAACTGTCGTGTACAATACGACAAAACATAACTGTGAGTTTGAATACAATTATTGTCTACTAGAGATTATACAAACTCAAAAGGAGTCCTCATTACAATTATTAACACACTATTTCACAGAATAGTGAGGACTACTAATGCTATTCCTCTGGACCGTCACTCCGTTCCCCGACTAGTCCCTGCTATCTTCTCATTTCCTGAAGAGAACAGTGAAAGAAAGGGTGAGCTCAACTAACCTAGTAAGAAATATTATGACTAAGATAATGCAGAATAAATTATCATTAGTCTCTAACAATGTTAAACTGATAAAATATAATAGACATCAAGTTTAACTAAAGCGGAACAAGCAATCCATTAAAAGAGTCAAGTAGAAAATCAAATCTACTATCTTTTATGATTTAAAAGGTTTTTCATTACTTTTATCGCTGAGACTCAGCTTAATAAATAATCCACATCATCGAATCACCCCTGCACTACGGCCAAGGATATTCTTTAGTATCACGACAACAATTATCCATGCACTACGGGCCAATAATATTTGTGTATTCATTAATGGTCATGATCATGTCAACAACTGTCCATCAATCCACTACAGGCCCATGAGGACTTTTTTTTCCACATCGTTCATAACATTACGGTTATGATTACACCGAATAATCCCTGGTCATAATCATACCAAGTCCATCTATGCACTACAGGCCACAGATGACTTTTTTCAACATAATATAAACATGAGGATGATGACAATAATATAAGAATTCAATAAAACAAGTTCAAGAATTAATTTATCCAGGAACTATTAACGTCCAAATTGTCAACACGATACTGCTTTGTAGAGTAAAATTCAAGAATGATCAGAATAATATTTCCATGAAAAGATACTGGATGAAGCGCAAATATCAAGGATATTCCACTAATTTCATGGAGTATAGAAGTCCAAACTTTAACCAACTGAATATAATAACGAATGGAATAATAAAAGAAATCACCATGCATGCGGTACTTCGCATAGACAGGTTATTCCAACAGAATAATAAGTAACGGAACCAGGTCAGGCGAAATTCGCACCGACAGGATGTTCCAACAGAATAATAATAAAGATGGAACCAGGTCTGGCGTAAACGCACAGACAGGATATTCTAACAGAATAATAATAAAGACGGAACCAGGTCCGGCGTAAAACGCACAGACATGATATTCCAACAGAATAATAATAAAGACATAATAATAGAAGAATGTCACCAAGTATAGGGTAGTCCTCGTATACTGGTTATTCCAGCAGAATAATAAAGAATGGAATAACAGAAGTTCTCTTCATGAATACAAAAGAAATAATAACCCTTACGTGTACAACAAATAATATCCCTTACCGTAAAAGAAAAGTATTCCGACTGGTAGGATGAGGATATTTTTTAAGAAAACTTGCACTACACTTAAAGCTTCTTAAAACTCTAAAGAAATACACTCAAGATTATAGAAGAGAATTCTATGGATTTCTGGTGTGATTTTCGATTCTAAATAAGCATCCTATTTATAGGAGGATGGAAGGGGCACTGTTTTTAAATAAAAAAAACACGGACGCAACATCTGTGAAATTCACGGATGAAATTTTGATAACTTACGAACGCAAAATTCAAGCCTCCCTCCAATCAGAACAAATCAGACAAATATATATATATATATAAACCCACACATGCTTAAAAGGAAAAATGCACCCACCCGTGAATAACTTTGCAACTTATCTGCCAATTAGTCAAACTTTATATATATGTGGACATATAATACAATATAGTACTCCTTCCCGTTCAATCCGTTTCCCCACCCCCTTTTTGACAATTCTCATAATGTATACATAATATAACCCCACACCACTTGATAATGTAAAACCCCACCAAAACCCACTAACACACACACACACACACACTCTTACACACACACATGTCATATATATATATATATATATATATATATATATATATATATATGAAAAGGTTTATGCCATTAATAAAGAATATGAAAATTGTAGTCTTTTGGATCCCGAAGTCATTAAAAAACATAAAAAGAAAGGTTATAATTTTATTCACATTGGATTAGTTCAAGTGGCTGTTAAACCATTAAACATTAAAGGAATTAATTCAAGTATTTATCTCTGCCTTAGAGATGCACGATTCTTGAATTATTATCCTAGCATGATCGGCACAATGGAATCTAGTCTGCATAATGGACCTATCCATTTCAATTGCTTTCCTGATTTCACATTGAGCCTAAGTGATAAAAATTTATTAAAAGCCTTGACATTAAATATTAAAACTGCTGGAGAAATTACTCAAATGATTGAGGGTTCTCAGCCGATAGCTTTGATTTACCGGATTTATTATAAGACCATGAAAACTAACCTAAACGTTCATGCTCTCAATAAAAGTCCGAAAGATCAAACTGTCTTAATTCAAAGTTCGACTAGTGATGCTAATATTCAAATTTTGAGAACCATTCTCTGGAAAGATATTACTCTCCCTAGTCAATGGACTTTACCTAGTGAAATACCTGAACAGCCTGTTGTTAACAATCTAATAAACCTTGAAAATGTTAGACAATTTTCTGATGGAACCGTAAAAATAAGTTTTGAACGCAGTAAAAGACCGATTATTATTGAAGACTCTGCTAGTACAATAGCATCTTCAAGAAGAGACACTGAAATTCTTAATAACCCTTCTTTAAGAGATCTTAAATTAAAAGGTATTTTAAATCAAGGTCAAGCTAGTCACCCATGCTATACTCAAAAGGATCTAGTAGAAGAAGAGAGTTCTTCCTCTCCTACTCCTTCTGAGCTTCCCACTCAGTCTGATTTTGAAATTCCAATTAACAATCAGTTAAGAGTTATTAAAAAAGATTTTATTCTTGATTGGGATAATCTTGTAAAAGATTTTAATTCTAAAAATAATAAAGATAAAAGACATTTATTTCGTTCAAATCATCCAACAGAAAAAGAGCGTGATAAAATTGTTAATAGATGGAAACGATTCATAAAAAATGAAAAAAATAAACATTACCTTTTATGACTGGTATGATCAATACCAAAGTAAGTGTAATGTTATAACAAAAAGTCAATGGGTAAAAGAAGATAAGTCTAAGGTTTGTTCTAGTCATCCCCCGCTAGAAACGATCCTTATCCCAGTTAAAAACATATCTGTTGTTGCCAGTCCCTTTAAAATTTCTGATGGCAATAAAGATGATAAAAAAATTATTGAACAATCAAATTTTAGTAATCAATATCTAGCAACTGTTGGAAGACAGCTTGATAGAATTGAAGAAAAATTTGAAGAAACAAGTATAAAACGGGCTGATGCAAAAATTGAACATCCTTTGATTAACTTACCTGAAAATAGAAGTAAATTAGGTTTACCTAATGATGATAGCAACTTATTTAAATCTATTGACAAGTTATTCAAAAAACTAAAAACGGAATCTGGTCCAAGTGGTACTGTCTCTACTTTAGATCAAGTTGCAACTGAAGTTGAAAGTGATAGTAAAACTGACTATTCTAATTCTACTTCAAACCCAGATTTAAATGACCAATTGAATAAGTTAACAGTCAAAAACACTAGTTTAACCAGGAATTGGTATTCTAGACCTACTCCTCCGGATCTGCAATTCGAAGAGAGAAACCTAGATAAAAAATTTTCTGTTTCAGCTAATAAAATTTATGAATGGAACATTGATGGTCTTAGTGAACAAGAAATTTTAAACAAATTAAATCACATGTCTATGGTAGCAAATAGCTATATCACTAAATTCAACAATCTGCCAGAATCAGAAATCGTTGAATTAATAGCTAGTGGATTCACGGGTATTCTCAGATCTTGGTGGGAAAGACATCTCACGGAAGATACTAGTGTAACATTCCATATTTTTTTTTAAATGTAAGTTATAAATATTTATTGATTTATATAAATATTTATTGGATATGTTATTATTGAATAAATAATTGTTCAATTTGAGTGATGTGGTTTATTTAATTATTTGTTGAATAAATAATTAAATATTAAATATTAAATATTTATTGGCAATATTAAATATTTATTGAATTATATGGCAATTTGAGTTGATGTGATTTAATTAATTATTTGTTGAGTAAATAAGTAAGGAGCTAAATAAATTAATTATTATGAGATTTTATAATAATGGAGTTTAATTTAATAAGCTAGAGAGCTTATAATGATTTTAAATAAATAATAATATTTAAATGAGAAATTGTAGTTTGAAATGTTACACTACAACAAAAAGGCTTATCAGCGACCGCACATCTGCGACCGCATATAGTCGCAGATGGGTATCAGCGACCGGATGCAGTCGCTAATAGTAGTCGCAGAAAATCTTGTCGCTAAAAAGACATCAGCGACCAACAATAGCGACCGCATTATTAGCGACCGCAATCAGCGACCTCAGCTGTCGCTATTCTGACTCATGCTGAGTCATGCGTCAGACGTGATGTGGTACACGTGTCAGCGACTGATAATAGCGACCGCATGCGGTCGCTGAAGTAGACGAACCTTACTGGGTCGCTAATACTGTATCAGCGACCGCACGCGGTCGCTGACTTTGTTTTTTTTTTAAATATTTTTCCTGTTTTATTGATTTCCCAAAAATAACCTGCTTTGTACCTGCTTTTTATCCCAACACACAGCAGTATATATAAGCATCCATCCATGATAACTACTATATGATAAACATCCATCCATACATACAGTCCAAAGAATGAATCTAAATCAACACAACACAATACAATCGTAAACATCCATATAATAGAATCGTAAACCAATACAGTCCAAAGATAAGTAGTTTAAAAGATTACAAGGCTTTAAAAATCTAAAAAACAAGTCTAACAAGGCTTTACAAATCTAACATGCATGACTGGTCTAGCTCTTCATGGATCATTCAAATTAGTACCCTGTAATTAACAAAAGAATAAAACATATATGTTACATGTGTTGATACTGCTATGACTTGGGGAAAGCTAAATAATAGACAATGTACGTAATGAAACATTAAAAGTACCTGGTCGCCACCCTGATGCTGTGATGCTGCTGCTTCCGCCACTGCCTTTGCCAAGTCATCAGGATTCAGAGAATGCAGATGCCCGCCCAGTATAAGAAGAAGATCACGATTTTGACAGATAGCTCTCACACAGTCAGCAGGAGTATGATAGGCTGGATGACCTGATGACTGTGTAGACTGTGTAGACTGGGTAGCAGAGCTGCCTGTGCCACTGATGGTCGGGCGTCGTCTTTGTCCTTGACCTTTAACATAATTTTTCTTCACGACGGACGCCCTCTCCCACAATTCTTGATCAATCGCCGGACGCGGGGTGCCTTCAGGATAGCGCTCGTTCATTAAGCCCTTATAAGTGTCCTGTCAGAAGGTCAACAAATAAATAGTTAAAAATAAATACGAAATGCTAAAAAACATGACTATAATATATTTAAAGTTAACTTATTACCGCTATCTGAACAGCATCAGGCAGACCATCACGGGTGGCCACATACACATCTAACCAATTGATAGGTTGACCTTGAGACTCAGACTCCTACAGTTCATGTTCTCATATTAATATGTAAACATATGATATTTTAGCTACAAAACATGACTGTAAACATAAAGACAAATAACTAAGCCAATAAGCTTGTTATACATACGTACCCTAGCAGCAATATGTTGCAGCTGAGATATACTGCCGCCCTTGTACGTGCCTTTTGCCTTTTCGCCTTCAGATACACCTGAGGATCTGTTCGAGGCGGCAGTCTTACGTCTCTTGACCCAGCTCTCAGCTCTCCACTGCTCACACATCTGCACCCATATGGGATGTGCGCACCACCAGGGGCAATGCTCATGCATATACTGCTCACCCTGTCCTGGATGGTCAATCTCAGCATTGTGCAGGGCTTTCTGTCGTTCTTTGTTTAGATTATCTTTAGTCCGGACGGCGCACTTCTGCCAGAACAGTGCTTGAATAACTGATGCATGTGCGTCGTCCCATCTATACCGCTTCTGCAAATAAAACAACAATAATAATATTAAAACTACTATAATACCATAATCCAACATTACTAAACTATTAGTTGATTAACTATGTATTATCTATCAGAGTGATTAAATAAATATACCTGAAATTCAGCCCAAACTGCATCCTTATGGGCGAGAGGTGTGCTCGCCCATGTAATCACTGGCGTAGGCCAGTTCTGTAAGCATAATTGTGAAATGCACTTCACAATTTTACTATCTTGAAAATCACTACAATATACAATAATTTACATTAAAATATATTTATAACAATGGAAATATTAAACCCTTATATATACACGATGTTTAACTTACGTGCTTTCTGGAGGAGGACGGATCTGTATAAGAATGCGATCATCCGGATTAGCCGGGGCCTTCGGCACATGATTAGGGCCCCGACCCAACCCGCGCTTTCGTGCAACAGGTTCAGAAGACATCTATAAATAAAAAAAATTAGGATGTTAGTATGAAATTATGAATGACAATTAATTGTATGAAATAGTTAACTACGATTACCATAAGTGAAAGGTACATAAACATGACTGCAAAATAGTTAACTACAACAACTATAAATGATATAGTTAAGGATATAGAGAACATTCCTATATAGAGAACATAAATGAAAGGTACATAATTATGAACTAAACATGAACATGAACATAAACATACATTTTGTACAATTAAAACTAAACATACATTTTAATGAAAATCGTTGTCTGATGAGTCAGAATCATTTTGTACAAGTATCGGAGATTCATAACCATCTTCTTCAGATTCTGTGTCAGTGTCAGTCAATAACTCTTTCTCAATATCACTGTCATCCTGCACAATAACTGTCTCGGGATCCAATTCATCAGGTTCATCTCCACCCTCTAACTGGATTACATCATTGTTGTCCTCTATATTTATTATAGGAGGTCTCTGAAGCATTTCCTCTTGGTAGAAATCCCCGTCTATTACTTGGACACGACTACGCGCGGGAGTATGAATTACAACTTGCCAATCTGTAGGCGGTCTATCCCTTTTCCTAACTGGACTAGGAGTATAGTATACTTGTATTGTTTGAGTTGGTAATACAAACGGTTCGTTGGAGTACGCAGACCTATGGAGGTCAATATCGACGATTCCATGTCTGTCAACACGTATCCCTTTTTCTGAATCAAACCAATGGCACTTGAACAAGTGAATATGACCACCGTACGTGCCCTTGTACGACAACTCTACGATTTCCTCCAACTCCCCATAAAAGGCACGACCAAGCTCATTGTAACAATCTCCTTGGACACACACTCCAGAGTTCGTTGTTCTTTTACCGTGCTCATATGCCTTTGTGTGAAATTCACAACCATTTATTTTGTAACCATTGCGGGTGACTTGGTCCCTGTCTGGTCCCATAGCTAGGACTTGTACATTAGCCGGAATCGTTGATCCCTTAGTCAAAGCCTACAAAAACTCCATCTTATTAAATGAAGTCATAGTTAACATGGAGTATATATATATATATTACGTGCTTAAAAATTAAACTTACTTTGTCCTTTAGCCAAAGTGCAAAGTTTTTATCCCGATTGATTTGAATATCTTTATCAGTTATGCCGGGATGCTTCACTTTTAACTCGTCATCGTACAATCTATACCATGTTATAAACATTAACATATTGGAATAAATTGTCAACTTAAAAGATAAATTATCAAGTTTACATGTGTACCTCACAAATTCGTCAATCTCCTCGCAATTGAGAAGAATGTAAGTATGTGCAGCATGTAATTCTTGCTCAGAGAGGAATATGCGCTTCCCTTTTCCATAAGCGCGGCCCGATAGACCAAATACAGATAGTCGACCATTTAGTTCAACATTTCCCCCATCATCATGTCTCGATACTCGATTGGCCTTTGTCAAGACTTCGTCCGGAAAATAGTCTGAGACAAACGTAGATATCTCATCGAAACTGTATGCCTCGCATATCGACCCCTCGATATAAGCTCTATTCTTAACCTTTCTCTTAAGGTTTCCCATCACCCTTTCGAAAGGGTACATCCATCTATATTGAACTGGACCCCCAACACGAGCTTCATAGGGAAGATGGATTTGCAAATGCTCCATGGAGTCAAAAAAACCAGGTGGGAATATTTTTTCCAGTTTACACGTGATCTCTATGATGTTCTTCTCAAGTACAGACATGTCCTTCTCATTTAATGATTTTGAACATAAGTCTTTGAAGAAACGACTAAGATCCGTCAAAGCATCCCATATTGGTTTATCAAGCAGATCCCGAAATGCTATAGGCATGAGCCTCTCCATGAACACATGACAGTCATGACTCTTCATCCCTTGCAATTTCCCACCCGTAACACACCTTGCAATGTTTGATGCATATCCATCTGGTAGTTTCAGAGACTTAACCCATGTGCATACATCTTCAACTTGCTTTTTGGACAATGTGTACTTTGCATGCGGTTTGACAATCTTACCATTAGGAGATTCGTAAAGTTCTAATCCGGGACGCTTACAAATATCTTTCATGTCCAAACGTGCCTTATCGTTATCTTTTGTCTTCCCCGTAACATTCATCACAGTGTTAAACACATTGTCAAACACATTCTTCTCAATATGCATCACATCTAGATTATGACGAATCAAATTTGTAGACCAATAAGGCAGTTCCCAAAAGATGCTTCTCCGAACCCAGTTATGAGATTCGCCAAACCCATTGATTATATTTGTGGCATCAACCTTACCAAATGGGATAACCGGCAATCTCATCACACGATCTCGCATCTCCGTTCCCGAAAATCGCGGTGCAGGTATATCATTGTCTACTTTCCCTTTCCTGAAGTGTTCTCTATTTCTTCGAAATGGGTGATCTACCGGTAAGAACCGACGATGACAGTCAAACCAACAAGGCTTTCGACCTTTTGATAGATTAAACGACTTTGTATGCTCCATACAATACGGACAAGCCAACTTCCCGTGTGTACTCCATCCAGCTAACATACCATAAGCTGGGAAGTCACTTATAGTCCACATAACCGCTGCCCTAAGGTTGAAATTTGTTTTCGTTGCAACATCCCAAGTCTGTACTCCATCCTCCCACAATACCTTCAACTCGTCTATAAGAGGTCTCAAGTAAACATCTAAGTTCTTTCCAGGACTCTTAGGACCAGGAACCAAGAGTGAAAGAAATAAGTATGGCTGTTTCATACACATCCAAGGTGGCAAGTTGTACGGAGTAACAATCACAGGCCAACATGAGTACGGAACAGCTGAGTGGCCAAACGGATTGAAACCATCGGTGGACAATCCAAGCCTCACATTTCTAGGTTCCAATGCAAATCCAGGATGTGCTAAGTTGAAATCTTTCCAAGCCTTCCCATCTGCGGGATGATTTAGTTCTCCATCTTTAGCTGGAGATTTCGCATGCCAACTCATATGTTCAGCTGTTCTTGAAGACATGTACAATCTTTTTAGCCGATGTGTTATTGGAAAATACCTTAGAATCTTAAACGGTATACTTGATTTTTTTGTAGTCACACCCTCTTTATTAGGCCTAAACCGATCATGACTGCAAAACGTGCACCTTGTCATCTGTTCATTTTCCTTATAAAACAACATGCAATCGTTGGGACATGCATCGATCTTTTGGTATCCAAGACCCAACTTCTTCACCATTTTCTTACAAAAGTAATAGTTACCAGGTAATTTCTCACCGTCAGGCAACATACTCTTAATGGCCTTCAAGAGCGACTCAAAACACTCATGGCTCATGTTGTGATCAGCCTTGATGTTAAGTAATGTCGCCACTGCAGACAATATAGTGTGTTTGGTGCAACCATGCCACAATGGCTCGCTACCCTCGTTTAACAACTTAAAGAATTCTTTGGCATCAGAATTCATAGGTTGTTCTCTGCCTTGCTCCCAATCAAAATCTGGCCATGCAATATCATGAACCATTTCATTCATACGATGAGTACTACTGCCAGAATTATGTACTTGTGTGATGCCACCATCTCTTCTCTGCCCATGTGCCCACCAGCATTCTTCGTAATTTCTCATGAACCCAGAAACAAGTAAATGATAGTTTATCATGTCTCTATCCATATAATTTACATTCTTACACTTCAAACATGGACATCGTATCTGCGACTTACCATTCATACATTCCGGGTGACTATACGCATACTCCAAAAATACTTGGCAACCAGCTCTAAATTCAGCTGTAGCACCTATCTGGGCACTTGACTTTCGTCGTGCCATCCAACTACGGTCTAAATAGAGGTCCATGATTGCACGGTACCTATGTTGACATGAATTTATTGTATTCCCTTGTTAGAGATTTACAATTCAGCTCAATCCTATTTATGATGCTTATAAATACATATAGATGTATATATACATATATAACATGAGTGTGCATCATATATGATTATTCGGGAATTGAACAAGGATACATGCCAAAACAACCTAAAGACAATAGATTCCTAGGGGTAGAATATGAATCATTGCATCATGCATGGTCTGCATATGATAGGACATTAGGTGATGAAAATATCTTGATGGTCAAGTTTGAAGAACAACCAATGGAATTTGAAATGTGTTCTAGAAACTATAACGATGCGTATATCAAGATTGCAGAAGAAGGCATACTATTAGCCCCTGTGAATACGAATGCATATATGGCCATTTAACTTATATATGAAGATTTAGACAAGTATGTCTTCTCGACTGTGAATTATGGATAAACTTCTTTGAACCTTCTTCTTGATTGAATTATGGATAAACTTAATTCCTAGTTATGTTTTATGTCATACTCATGTTCAAGTTATTGGATTGGTATAAGTATGATCATATATTACAACCAAGGTTTTGGGTTAAGCCCTAATGTTCAAGTTATATAGCCATTTGACTTATATATGAAAAAATTTCGGCAGAGTCTCCCCTATAATATGAATTATCCACATGCACGAGGGCATGCATACTTGACCAATTTCAGGGCATAATTTAGGAGAATCCAATATTAGTAACAACAATAAGAAGCCCAAAAATTGTCCCAATTTCAGCAATATCAACAACAATTTATCTAAATTTCAGCAACAATATATTCAGCAGTAATGTTATATTCAAAATTTTTCCAAATTTCAACAACTGTTATTCAGTAATAAAAAATTATCCAACTTTAGATAATCTCATATTAAAACATGAAACCTAATCATGCATGTTCCCAAATTATTCTTGTGGTGTAAAGTGTGTGTATATACTTACAAAATTATACATATATGATGTATGTGTGTATATATATACATATAGGTATCAATCAACTCATAAAAGAATCTCTCTTTTTAAATTCATTGATTATCCCAAAAGTTTCATACCCATTAGGGTTCTACCCATTTTGAACAAGACACTGTAAATTTACCCATTTTGAACAAGTCACTGTAAATTAAACTGGATTTTCAGTCAAACCCATTTGGATTTTCAGTCAAACTCAAATTAAACCCAAAAAATTCAAGAAAATGGCATCTAGAAGCAGAACATCAACACATTCACATCTTCAGAAAAACAAATCATGCCCATTCAATCAAAAATAACAGAAAAATAGTTTAATTTAGGGATTAATTAAAGGGGTTACCGGCGGTGGTGAAGGCGTCAGCCGGTGATGTCGGTGGTGAAGGCGTCGGCAGTAGCGGTAGTTTTCCTCCCTCTTCTCTTCTCTTCTCCTCCTACTCCCTCTTCTCCCTCTCGTCAGTGTCTCCCCCTCTTTTTTTTCTTCAGTACTGATCGAGCGAACTGCTGAACTTGATTAAGTTCATGAGAATCAGCGACCGCCATCAGCGACCGCATGCGGTCGCTAATATTTAATGACGTGGACATATCAGCGACCGACCGTGGTCGCTGATAGAGAGTGGTCGCCCCGCCAAAGTTTCGCACCAAATTTTAGGAGGGAAATTCATATCAGCGACCGAACAGCGACCGCATGCGGTCGCTGATATGAACTAGCGACTAGAATCCTATCGGTCACAGATAGCAGTCGCTGTTACTATTATCAGCGACCGGATACGGCGGTCGCTGATATTATTGGTCGCAGATGGCGCTTTTTCTTGTAGTGTTAGTTGATTAAATGAAATTATAATTGTAAAAAGAATTATAATTGTTTATGTGTTAAAGTAATTTAATAGATTAGCGTTTAATTGATTTATTAATTTAATAAAGGTGTGACTAATAACCTTGCTATATAGGAGTTACCAAAATAAATTAAAAGAGTTTAATGTGGTTTTACCAAACATGTCTTATGGCATAATAACTCTTTATCTAATTGAGTTTTACCAAACAAGGCATAAAGATTAATGAGTTATTTTATTTAGACTAACCAAACAAGCCTTATGGCTTTTGATTTTCAAAACCTTTAACTGATGTCAGTTATATATCTTATATTTATAATATACAATTATTATAATTATAATTATATACGTTATATTTTAGTACGTATGTTAGAGAGAGAAAAGAGTTCAGAAGAAGGAAAATAGGGAAAGAAAGAACTCAGAGGAAGAAGAAGAAGAAAAGAAGAAAAGTGAGAGAATTCTAGAGAGAATTGAGAGATTATTAACAGGTTTTGGAGAAAAGCTTGACAATCAAAGAGTTAGGACCATCATCTTCTTCATAATCCAAGGTAGGCCATCTTCTTCTTTACAAAACTCTAAAAGTTTTTTTTTTCCCCAAAAAGTTTCTGTGAAAAATTTATGAAAAGAAATTTTGGTTGTTTCGGTTATAAGTTTATATAATTAGCAATTGTAGATGTGTTTCATGAGTTATGCATGATTATATAGAGTTTAATTCATGTATGTATATATTTTATGAAGAAATTGTTTTACAGAGAATTTTATGAATGAGAATGAGTTATTTTTAAAATGGAAATTAAGGTTTAATTAGTTGTTGTATTGATAAATTGATTATAAGAATTGCTAGAGTGTAAAATCATAATCATGATGCTTGGAAATTTCTGTTTTGATTGAATAACAAAATCACAGTATTGGTTTTCATGAAAAATATCAAAATATAGAGTTTTGCCAAAAATATTAAAATTGGGTGTTGAATATTTGATGTTTGTGCTAATTGATGAGTAGAAACATGTTAGAAGTCGTTAGTATACGATTATATGATGTCTATATGCAATTTACATGATAATCGACTTATTAGATTCGAGCTTTTTGGCCAAATTGGTTTTTCTGGTACTGTTGCCGAGGCTGTCGCCGGATTCTGGAGTCTGGCGCCGCGACGCGACTCCAGTAGTACTTTAGTGGCGCCTTAGCGCCATGTCCGCGCCCCAGCGCCGTGTCCCGCGCCCCAGCGCCGTGGCCCGTGCCCCAACGCCGTGGCCCGCACCCCAGCACCGTGTCCCGCGCCCCAGCGCCACTGTTCCGCGCCCCGGCGCTGGAAAAGTGGCCTAGTTGGGCAGTTTTGGCCTCCTGTAGTAAAACGGCCATAACTTTTTCATACGAACTCCGATTTAGGTAATTCAAGATGATTCGGAAAGAGGACGAGTAGACCTACAACTTTCATTCTTTAAGTGTTTTTTATTTGAGGTCTGTAACAGTAGTCAAAATGGTCATCTTTATGACTGTTGTGTATTTGGAGCCAATCGGAGGGCGTCGGGATGCACGAATGCAAGTGCAACCCTTTGGGTATTAGTATAACTTAATGATAACATGTTGGACATGTATTAGGATGTTATATCAAGTTGTTAATGTACACGTGGTGTAATGGCATGATCATTTAGGTAGTTGTAATAAAGCTAAAATGTAATGTTCATGAAAGATGTGCTGTGTTTAAACTTAAACTTAGTTAGTAGCTATACTAAGAGTAATAAAGGAACTCATAAAGGTAATGTTAGTGTAACTAATGTGTATTATCAATGCATATGATATGTGTAGGACTTGGGGTGAATGTGAATAGTAATTGTTTAACCTACACGCGAGGCAAGTTCCCTAACCTTTTCTACTTTATTATTCAGCAAGGTTACTTTTCACTGTTATGTTATACTTATGCAAGTTCTCTAACTCCAAACTTCATTGTGCAAGTTTGAATTCGTTAAACATATTATCGCTTTAATTCCATTTCAATTGTACAAATTGCTAACTTTATACTTTCGTAGAGTTAGATTATTTATTGTTGATTAAGCTCGTGTATCTATTGGTTTATGAGGATGCATGTTTTGATTATTCCATGATTATGCTATTAAATTATTCCTAAAGCATGATGTTAGTTTATAAATATCAATTCAACTATGATTATTCCATAGTATACAGTTATGTTGTTTGTAATCAACTAACCCTTAGTTGATTACCGTTAAATTCTAAATTACCCCATGATGTATCCAAACCAAACTCACTTTGGTACGGACTTGTATTCTAAATACTGAGAAGAACAACTCTTTTATAAGTGGTTTCGCTTAGCGTTGAAATGATTGTGCACAATACATTGTACGAAGGGTTGATCCCCCTAAGTACGTGAAGTCCTTATAGTCTTATGACTGTTAAAGTTTAAGTTGAAAAATTACTTATAACTGTGGACATGATTCGTGGTCAATAGACCCTCAGTAATTGATTAAAGTTTTTAGAAAGTAATAGAATTTATTGTTCAGTTCTATTAAACCTAATGTTGGTACATGATGTAAAGTTAACTGATTTATTTATTATTATTTCAAGTGGGCCTTGTTTGCTCACTCTTGCCTGTAAAATTTCTTACAGCTAAAGTTGAAACTGGTGATGTACCTAGCACCAGTAAAGGGAAAGGAAAGATGAAACAATGCTGAAGACCTGTAATAGATTGAATAGTTTATTTTCAGACTTGTTTAAGGATTGTAATGAAGTTTATATTAATTTATTTTCCGCATGAATGAATGTTTGTAAAGGTTAGATAAACTGGGAGATTTTTATTTAAGTTTAATCCTGTATGGGCAGGTTTTATTTATTCAATTTTATCAATTGGGTAGTTAGTAATGAATGTTTTGATTACGTGAACACCAAATCTTGAGGAAATGAAGTACCAGGATTTGGGGGTGTCACAGGTTGGTATCAAAGCTTTAGGTTATGAACCTTAGGTGGGGGAAAAAGCCTTAGAAAGTAACCTTTTGAAAAGATAGTGGAGTTAACTCTTATCGAGTTTTAAGAAAGAAGTAATAAAACACTTATGTGCTTATGTGTTTATAACTTATGTGCTCGCGAGTGTCAATTAGAATGATTAATAACTAAAACTTTAAAATTTTGTTGTCAGGATGACTAATGTCGGAGAATCTAGTCAGACTAGGGAGGAGGGACCTCTAATGCCTATAGAGGAGGAGCCTCGCGACATTCAGGTAGTTTGGGAACAACTACTGCCACGGGAGTCAGCCCCGTTGGTCACAGTAGTTGAGGATGAGGATGATGATGTGGAGACAGACGAGGAGGATCCCGTGGAGTTACCACAAGAGGATGAGGATGACGAGGATGAGGAGGAAAGGATTCCGCTCAACTCGATTGCTGGACGTGTATACGATGAGGTGCATGACCGTAACGTGGAACTTCAGGATATAGTTGAGGAGTTACAGGAGATAGTAGCTGAACAACAGACTACAATTACACAAAAAGACGGCGAGATCCAGGATCGTGATGAACGACTGACAAACGCCGAGGAGAAGCTGACACAGACTGAAGGGGAGAAGGAACAACTGATCGAGACGGTCGTGGAACTGAAGAAAAAGCTGAATGAAGAAGCTACCAAGAGGGCGAGAGCTGAAAACGCATACGAGGAAGCTTATCAACGAACTGGAAGAGCAGTAAGGGACGCACAAGCAAAGAGGATGAAGATGGAAGAGATGGATAAAGTATTCAATACCGTGATCAATCGAGCTCAAGATCGGGTCATGGGTTATCCAATTCAGTTCGAGACTCTGCCATCATACGTGTTAGATCGCCGAACCATATTCCGTGTTATGGAAGAAGAGCGTCAAAAGGCGACTGATTATCTTAATAGATCATCGTAGGAAATTTGTCTGTTTTGCAAATAATAAGTGTTAAATAATGTGTAAGTCCCGAGTGTTAAGTAACCATGGGATATGAGAATGATGATGTTGCCCTGAAACTTTTGTAGTTCAGGAAAGTAATGTAGATAGCAGAGATGCTATTGTGTTATGTTTTCAAAAGTTATGAATAAATAAAAGTTATTATTTTATTCAAAGTGTTATGTGCTATGTGATTATTTCTTTGTTGAGGCAAATTAATTAGAAATACGTAAAGAAGTTGAGTAGTGGTCTAATAGATGGTTTCTTTAACAGAAAATGCCTCCCAGACGTCAACCAACACGACAGAGAACCACCGAAGAAGCTAATGACAGTGTTGATGCGAATCCCGTTCAACAACTAGTGGCACTATTGACAGGAGCATTGCAGAATCAACCTCAAAACCAAGGCACAACGTTTAAGGAGTTTAAGGCGGTCGGACCACCTGAATTTCGTGGGTCAATGAATCCGGTCGAGGCACAAACCTGGATTATGGAAATAGAGAAGGTGTTCGATGTTGCTAGGGTAGGGGATGAGCAGAAGACTGCTTTCGCAACTTTCATGTTGAAAGCAGAAGCTAGTTATTGGTGGCAAGCCAATAAAACTCGGAAAGGGCCAGGAGTGATGACCTGGGATAGGTTCAAGGAACTGTTCTTCGAGACCTATTTCCCGGAGAGTTCAAAGAGTCAGCTGGAAGTACAGTTTCTGGAGCTGAAGCAAGGGACGATGTCGGTATCCGAGTATGCCGCAAAATTCAACGAGTTGGCGAGGTTTGCGCCATATCAGGTTAGCACAGACGAACGCAAAGCGAAGAGGTTTGAACAGGGACTGAAGCCCTGGCTGTACAGTAGGGTTTCCCTGTTCCAGTTGAAGACATTTGCAGCAGTAATGGAGAAAGCAATACTCGCTGAAGGTGGAGGAGAGGCGGTGACCAAATTCAACCAGGAACAAAAGAAGAAGAAGAATGAGAATGAAATGAAGAATGGAGGTGGCAGCAGTGGAAATAACAACAACAACAGCAACAACAACAGCTTGAAGAGGAAGTGGAATGGGAATGGGGGAGCTGGAAACCAGCAGGGTTACCAGTAAAACAAAAAGTTTGAAGCATGTGCGACATGTGGGAAATTTCACAAGGGTGCGTGCTTGATGGGGAAACGAGTTTGCTACAATTGTGGCCAGGAGGGTCACATCGCCCCAAATTGCACTCAACCAAAGAAGAAGGCGTGCTTCACGTGCGGATCCAAGGATCATTTTGCTCGTGAATCCCCTAAGAAGAAGGAGGGAGGGACAACCAGAAACAATGGAGGAGGTAACAATGGAGGTACGTGGGCTATTACAGGACCTGCAGCATCAAACAAACCCACAGCCAGAACCTTCAACATGACTGTGCAAGATGCTGTGCAATCAAAAGATGTGGTGTCAGGTATTATCCCAATCAATGATATTAATGCATATGTATTATTTGATTCGGGTGCTACTTGCTCGTTTATATCTGATGAATTTGCCAAGAGGTTAGATTTGCCTAGAGAAGAACTGAATTTTCCTTTGAACATAGAAATTGCGAATAAGGAAATAATCCCTGTTAGGTTCGTTTACAAGAATTGTAGGGTAAACATTAAGGGGAATATCTTGTTAGTAGATTTGATTCCGATTAGACTCGGGGAATTTGATGTAATTTTGGGAATGGATTGGTTGTTCAATTATGGAGCAGTAATTGACTGCCAAAAGAAGTGTGTAAACCTTATGACTCCGTCAAAGGTAGTATTTTATGGTAGCAAGTCGCCAAGACAAATGAAATGTCTGACGACTATGTAGGCCAAGAAGTTGTTGAGTCAAGGTTGTGTGGGCTATTTAGCCAGTTTCAACCTTAGCTGTAAGAAATTTTACAGGCAAGAGTGAGCAAACAAGGCCCACTTGAAATAATAATAAATAAATCAGTTAACTTTACATCATGTACCAACATTAGGTTTAATAGAACTGAACAATAAATTCTATTACTTTCTAAAAACTTTAATCAATTACTGAGGGTCTATTGACCACGAATCATGTCCACAGTTATAAGTAATTTTTCAACTTAAACTTTAACAGTCATAAGACTATAAGGACTTCACGTACTTAGGGGGATCAACCCTTCGTACAATGTATTGTGCACAATCATTTCAACGCTAAGCGTAACCTCTTATAAAAGAGTTGTTCTTCTCAGTATTTAGAATACAAGTCCGTACCAAAGTGAGTTTGGTTTGGATACATCATGGGGTAATTTAGAATTTAACAGTAATCAACTAAGGGTTAGTTGATTACAAACAACATAACTATATACTATGGAATAATCATAGTTGAATTGATATTTATAAACTAACATCATGCTTTAGGAATAATTTAATAGCATAATCATGGAATAATCATAACATGCATCCTCATAAACTAATAGATACACGAGCTTAATCAACAATAAATAATCTAACTCTACGAAAGTGTAAAGTTAGCAATTTGTACAATTGAAATGGAATTAAAGCGATAATGTGTTTAACGAATTCAAACTTGCACAATGAAGTTTGGAGTTAGAGAACTTGCATAAGTATAACATAACAGTGAAAAGTAACCTTGCTGAATAATAAAGTAGAAAAGGTTAGGGAACTTGCCTCGCGTGTAGGTTAAACAATTACTATTCACATTCACCCCAAGTCCTACACATATCATATGCATTGATAATACACATTAGTTACACAAACATTACCTTTATGAGTTCCTTTATTACTCTTAGTATAGCTACTAACTAAGTTTAAGTTTAAACACAGCACATCTTTCATGAACATTACATTTTAGCTTTATTACAACTACCTAAATGATCATGCCATTACACCACGTGTACATTAACAACTTGATATAACATCCTAATACATGTCCAACATGTTATCATTAAGTTATACTAATACCCAAAGGGTTGCACTTGCATTCGTGCGTCCAGAAGATTTGCCAGGACTTCCGCCGGACAGAGAAATTGAATTCGTGATCGACTTAGTGCCGGGAACAGCACCGATATCAAAGGCTCCGTACAGAATGGCTCCGGTAGAAATGAAGGAACTGATGGTACAGTTGCAAGAACTGCTAGACAAGAAGTATATTCAACCAAGTGTATCGCCGTGGGGAGCGCCAGTTTTATTCGTGAAGAAGAAGGACGGGTCAATGCGTCTTTGCATTGATTACAGGGAGTTAAACAAAGTCACTATTAAAAATAAATATCCGTTGACAAGAATAGATGACTTGTTTGACCAGTTGAAGGGTGCTAAATACTTTTCGAAAATTGATTTGAGAAGTGGGTATCACCAGTTGAAAGTGAGGAAGGAGGATATACCACGAACGGCATTCAGAACTCGGTATGGACATTACGAGTTTCTGGTGATGTCTTTTGGTTTAACAAATGCCCCTGCCGCGTTCATGGATTTGATGAACAGGGTATTTAAACCATTTTTAGACAAGTTCGTAGTGGTGTTTATCGACGACATTCTGGTGTATTCCAAAACTCAAGAAGAACACGTGGAACATTTACGTCTGACATTGGAGACACTAAGAAAGGAAAAGTTGTACGCGAAATTCACTAAGTGTGAATTTTGGCTCGACCGTGTACAATTTTTGGGTCATGTGATTGACAAAGATGGGATTTCAGTAGATCCATCGAAAGTGGAAGCTGTAATCAATTGGGAACAACCAAAAACACCTTCGGAGGTGAGGAGTTTCTTGGGGCTGGCCGGTTATTATAGAAGATTCATTCAAGATTTTTCTAAGATAGCCACTCCGTTAACAAATTTGACACGAAAAGCTGTGAAATTCGTTTGGACAGAAAAGTGTGAAGAGAGCTTCCAAGATTTGAAGAAAAAGCTAAGTATGGCACCTGTGTTAACCCTACCAGATAATACAGGAAATTTTGTGGTGTATAGTGATGCCTCACACAAAGGGTTGGGTTGTGTTCTTATGCAGAACGGCAAAGTTATTGCCTATGCATCAAGACAATTGAAAGATTATGAGAAAGGGTATCCAACTCATGATTTGGAATTGGCTGCAGTGATATTTGCTCTCAAGATATGGAGACACTATCTTTATGGAGAGAAATGTGAGATCTACACAGACCACAAAAGTCTGAAGTATATTTTCACTTAAAAAGATTTGAACCTGCGTCAGAGAAGGTGGATGGAACTGATAAAAGATTACGATTGTGAGATCTTTTATCATCCGGGCAAAGCGAATGTGGTTGCGGATGCTTTAAGTAGGAAAGGTCGGGAGAAATTAATGCTGCTAACAACTCAGGAGGAGCTCGTTTCAGCAATGACAAAGTTAGAACTGGAAATCAAATTTTCACAGGAATCCGACGAACAATTATTTCAGATAGAAGCTGGTCCAACTTTAATGGACAAAGTGAAGAGTGCCCAACTACAAGACGAAGAGTGTGCGAAAATCAAAGAGAATTTGATTGAAGGCGGTGATGTAAAATACAAGATCGACACCGAAGGGTTACTACGGTTTGAGGGAAGGATCTGGGTTCCAGCAGCACCAGAACTGAAAGAAGAAATTTTGATCGAAGCTCATAGCTCAAAATATTCAATTCATCCAGGGAGCACGAAAATGTATCAAGATTTGCGCCGACATTTTTGGTGGCCAAATATGAAAAGGGATGTCGCGGAATGTGTAGCAAAGTGCTTAACATGTCAGAGAGTAAAAGCCGAACATCAAAGACCCAGCGGATTGCTTCAACCGTTGGAAATACCAGAATGGAAGTGGGAGCATATCACGATGGATTTTATGGTGGGTCTTCCAACTACTCAGAAAGGATACGATGCGATTTGGGTAATAGTAGACAGACTGACAAAATCTGCACACTTTTTGCCAATAAAGATTAGATTCAATCTTGATCAGCTGGCAAAACTATATATTAAAGAGATCGTTGCAAGACATGGAGTTCCAGTGTCAATTGTGTCAGACAGAGATCCGAGGTTCACATCAAACTTCTAGAAGAGACTACAAGAATGTATGAGAACACAGTTGCGAATGAGTACGACATATCATCCGCAAACAGATGGCCAAAGCGAACGAACGATCCAGACATTAGAAGATATGTTGAGAGCATGCGTCATGGATTTCAAAGGAAGCTAGGAAGGGCAATTACCGTTGGTGGAATTCGCCTACAATAATAGTTATCACGCGAGCATCGGCATGCCGCCTTACGAAGCGTTATACGGCAGAAAATGCAGAACTCCACTGTACTGGGATGAAGTTGGAGAACGTCAACTGTTAGGACCAGAATTGGTGCAACAAACTGCTGAGGTTATCAAACTCATCAGGATAAGATTAGTAGCAGCTCAAGACCGACATAAGAAGTATGCTGATCAACACAGGCAAGATCGTGCATTTGACGTAGGAAGCTATGTATTCCTAAAAGTTTCTCCTTGGAAGGGGAAAATTCGTTTCGGTAAAAAGGGAAAACTAAGCCCGAGGTTTATTGGACCCTTTGAAGTGCTGCGAAGAGTGGGAGAAGTGGCTTATGAGGTAGCTCTACCTCCAGAGTTGGAAAACATTCATAATATTTTTCATATTTCGGTGTTACGACCATATAAACCCGATTACAAGCACGTAATCGAGTACGAACCGTTGCAGTTCGAGAAAGATTTGTCTTATGAAGAGATTCCTATCCAGATAGTCGACAGGAAAGAACAAGTGCTCAGGAATAAAGTGATACCTTCTGTGAAGGTGATTTGGAGGAACCACAACGCTGAAGAAGCAACGTGGGAACTCGAAGAGAAAATGTTGAAAGAATACCCTGAGTTATTTGTTTAATCTGTGTCTTCGATTCTGAGGACAGAATCTTTGTAAGTAGGGAAGAATGTAGCGAATGTGTTGTTTGAGTTGTGATTCTGAGGACAGAATCCTTTTAAGAGGGGAATGATGTAACATTCTATATTTTTTTTTAAATGTAAGTTATAAATATTTATTGATTTATATAAATATTTATTGGATATGTTATTGTTGAATAAATAATTGTTCAATTTGAGTGATGTGGTTTATTTAATTATTTGTTGAATAAATAATTAAATATTAAATATTAAATATTTATTGGCAATATTAAATATTTATTGAATTATATGGCAATTTGAGTTGATGTGATTTAATTAATTATTTGTTGAGTAAATAAGTAAGGAGCTAAATAAATTAATTATTATGAGATTTTATAATAATGGAGTTTAATTTAATAAGTTAGAGAGCTTATAATGATTTTAAATAAATAATAATATTTAAATGAGAAATTGTAGTTTGAAATGTTAGTTGATTAAATGAAATTATAATTGTAAAAAGAATTATAATTGTTTATGTGTTAAAGTAATTTAATAGATTAGCGTTTAATTGATTTATTAATTTAATAAAGGTGTGACTAATAACCTTGCTATATAGGAGTTACCAAAATAAATTAAAAGAGTTTAATGTGGTTTTACCAAACATGTCTTATGGCACAATAACTCTTTCTCTAATTGAGTTTTACCAAACAAGGCATAAAGATTAATGAGTTATTTTATTTAGACTAACCAAACAAGCCTTATGGCTTTTGATTTTCAAAACCTTTAACTGATGTCAGTTATATATATCTTATATTTATAATATACAATTATTATAATTATAATTATATACGTTATATTTTAGTACGTATGTTAGAGAGAGAAAAGAGTTCAGAAGAAGGAAAATAGAGAAAGAAAGAACTCAGAGGAAGAAGAAGAAGAAAAGAAGAAAAGTGAGAGAATTGAGAGATTATTAACAGGTTTTGGAGAAAAGCTTGACAATCAAAGAGTTAGGACCATCATCTTCTTCATAATCCAAGGTAGGCCATCTTCTTCTTTACAAAACTCTAAAAGTTTTTTATTTTTCCCAAAAAGTTTATGTGAAAAATTTATGAAAAGAAATTTTAGTTGTTTCGGTTATAAGTTTATATAATTAGCAATTGTAGATGTGTTTCATGAGTTATGCATGATTATATAGAGTTTAATTCATGTATGTATATATTTTATGAAGAAATTGTTTTACAGAGAATTTTATGAATAAGAATGGGTTATTTTTAAAATGGAAATTAAGGTTTAATTAGTTGTTGTATTGAAAAATTGATTATAAGAATTGCTAGAGTGTAAAATCATAATCATGATGCTTGGAAATTTCTGTTTTGATTGAATAACAAAATCACAGTATTGGTTTTCATGAAAAATATCAAAATATAGAGTTTTGCCAAAAATATTAAAATTGGGTGTTGAATATTTGATGTTTGTGCTAATTGATGAGTAGAAACATGTTAGAAGTCGTTAGTATACGATTATATGATGTCTATATGCAATTTACATGATAATCGACTTATTAGATTCGAGCTTTTTGGCCAAATTGGTTTTTCTGGTACTGTTGCCGAGGCTGTCGCCGGATTCTGGAGTCTGGCGCCGCGGCGCGACTCCAGTAGTACTTTAGTGGCGCCTTAGCGCCATGTCCGCGCCCCAGCGCCATGGTTCGCGCCGCAGCGCCATGTCCGCGCCCCAGCGCCGTGTCCCACGCCCCAGCGCCGTGGCCCGTGCCCCAGCGCCGTGGCCCGCGCCCCAGCGCCACTGTTCCGCGCCCCGGCGCCAGAAAAGTGGCCTAGTTGGGCAGTTTTTGCCTCCTGTAGTAAAACGGCCATAACTTTTTCATACGAACTCCGATTTAGGTAATTCAAGATGATTCGGAAAGAGGACGAGTAGACCTACAACTTTCATTCTTTAAGTTTTTTTTATTTGAGGTCTGTAACAGTAGTCAAAATGGTCATCTTTATGACTGTTGTGTATTTGGAACCAATCGGAGGGCGTCGGGATGCACGAATGCAAGTGCAACCCTTTGGGTATTAGTATAACTTAATGATAACATGTTGGACATGTATTAGGATGTTATATCAAGTTGTTAATGTACACGTGGTGTAATGGCATGATCATTTAGGTAGTTGTAATAAAGCTAAAATGTAATGTTCATGAAAGATGTGCTGTGTTTAAACTTAAACTTAGTTAGTAGCTATACTAAGAGTAATAAAGGAACTCATAAAGGTAATGTTAGTGTAACTAATGTGTATTATCAATGCATATGATATGTGTAGGACTTGGGGTGAATGTGAATAGTAATTGTTTAACCTACACGCGAGGCAAGTTCCCTAACCTTTTCTACTTTATTATTCAGCAAGGTTACTTTTCACTGTTATGTTATACTTATGCAAGTTCTCTAACTCCAAACTTCATTGTGCAAGTTTGAATTCGTTAAACACATTATCGTTTTAATTCCATTTCAATTGTACAAAGTGCTAACTTTACACTTTCGTAGAGTTAGATTATTTATTGTTGATTAAGCTCGTGTATCTATTGGTTTATGAGGATGCATGTTATGATTATTCCATGATTATGGTATTAAATTATTCCTAAAGCATGATGTTAGTTTATAAATATCAATTCAACTATGATTATTCCATAGTATACAGTTATGTTGTTTGTAATCAACTAACCCTTAGTTGATTACCGTTAAATTCTAAATTACCCCATGATGTATCCAAACCAAACTCACTTTGGTACGGACTTGTATTCTAAATACTGAGAAGAACAACTCTTTTATAAGAGGTTACGCTTAGCGTTGAAATGATTGTGCACAATACATTGTACGAAGGGTTGATCCCCCTAAGTACGTGAAGTCCTTATAGTCTTATGACTGTTAAAGTTTAAGTTGAAAAATTACTTATAACTGTGGACATGATTCGTGGTCAATAGGCCCTCAGTAATTGATTAAAGTTTTTAGAAAGTAATAGAATTTATTGTTCAGTTCTATTAAACCTAATGTTGGTACATGATGTAAAGTTAACTGATTTATTTATTATTATTTCAAGTGGGCCTTGTTTGCTCACTCTTGCCTGTAAAATTTCTTACTGCTAAGGTTGAAACTGGTGATGTACCTAGCACCAGTAAAGGGAAAGGAAAGATGAAACAATGCTGAAGACCTGTAATAGATTGAATAGTTTATTTTCAGACTTGTTTAAGGATTGTAATGAAGTTTATATTAATTTATTTTCCGCATTAATGAATGTTTGTAAAGGTTCGATAACCTGGGAGATTTTTATTTAAGTTTAATCCTGTATGGGCAGGTTTTATTTATTCAATTTTATCAATTGGGTAGTTAGTAATGAATGTTTTGATTACGTGAACACCAAATCTTGAGGAAATGAAGTACCAGGATTTGGGGGTGTCACAACTAGACTATCTATTATTCATGCTATCCAGTTAGACGATGACGGCAACCCCATCTTTGATGAAGATGTCGGTGTTGGTCCGCCAGATGGAGTAAATACTTTAATTTTAACCATAATAAAACATTTTGTAGGAACCTCTAGTAACATAACAGAAAGAATTCACGATCAACTCAGTAATCTCACTTGTCCCACTCTTAGTGACTTCAGGTGGTACAAGGATGTGTTTACCTCTAAAGTTATGCTGCGAAATGATAGCAACAAGCCTTTCTGGAAAGAAAAGTTTGTAAATGGTTTGCCTTCATTGTTCGCTCATAAAGTTAGAGAAGAGTTGAGTAAAAATTTAGGATATATTGATTATGATAATCTCATTTATGGTGACATAATCAGTTATATTCAAAAATGTGCATTGATTTTAAATTAGCCAAACAAGCTAGTAAAGATAATAAGAAAGCAAAATATGAGTTAGGAACATTTTGTGAACAATATGGTCTGCCTCCCATTGCTCCCTCTAAAAGAAAGCATAAACACAGACATATTGATCATCCTAAAACACATAGACGTCACAAACATAAATATGCTCATAAAAAAGATAACAATCAAAATGATTATTATAATAACCCCAAACCAGTTAATAAAAAATATAATAAAAGGCCTAAAAAATATGATAAGAGTAAAATCGTTTGCCATAACTGTGGGCAAAAAGGCCATTACAATAATGAATGTAAAGTAAAACAAAAATTAACTCAGTTAAATATCTCTAATGAAGATACAAAAAAATTATTAGAGTTAATGAGAATAGAAAATAATACAGATAATGATGAAAGATCTGACCTCCCATATTCTTCCAAAAGCAGTACCAGTAACAATGAATCTGATAGTAACGAAGAAGAAGTCACCATTTTTGCTAATAACTGTAATAAAAATTATTGTACTAAAAGATTAAGTGTTATTACCAAAGAGGATGAAGAAAGCTCTTTGTTAATCGACATAATTAGTAAAATTTCTGACCCTGAACTTAAAGTTTAATATACTAAGCAATTAAAAGATTTATTAACCAAAGATACTAGAGTTAAAAACAAGATTTTTAAAGCTAAAGATAAACCGATATTCTGCCTTAATAAAACTCTAGAAAGATTTAAAACCTCAGTTAAAGAAGTTACCCTTCCAGAGTTAAATCAAGAAGTCAATAAACTTAAAAAGGAAATCTCTAATTTAAAAATTGAAGTCTCTAATTTAAGAAAAGACTTAGAGAGTCAGAAATCTGATCTTCAAGTTCATGATTCCTCCTCTAGTGATGAAGATCACGATGAGCTAGAATCTTCAGGAATCGAAGATGAGCCAGATCTATTCGTTCAAGGTCTTTCTCTTAAAAGAGTAAAAGATATTACCATTCAAAAGTGGTATATCTCTATTAATTTGGTTGTTGATAAAACCTTTTCAATAAAACTTCCCGCCTTAGTTGATACTGGTGCGGATTTAAATTGTATCCAGGAAGGTCATTCCAACCAAATACTATAAGAAGACTAATGAAAAATTAAATTCAGCTAATGGTAGTCAGATGGAAATAAAATATAAATTGCCTAAAGTGCATATCTGTCAAGATGGTATGTGTTTTAAAACATCATTTGTTTTAATTCGCAATCTTACTGATAAAATCATTTTAGGGTTACCATATATATATTTATTATATTCATTTACTACCAGTAATGAAGGATTAAGCTGTAAACATTTAGGTAAAAGAATAACATTTAAATTTCTTATTAAACCAAAAGAAAGAGATTTAAAATTTATTCAAGAAGAGTCCATTTCTAAATCATTAAATTTATTAAATTGTAAATCCACCCATTTAAATTTTTTAAAAGAAGAAATTAAATACAAAAGAATTGAAGAACAACTTCAAAATAAAGATGTTCTTGAAAAAATTGAAGAATTAAAAACTTATTTAAAGGACAACCTTTGTTCTGATTCTCCTAATGCCTTTTGGCATCGGAAAAAACATGTTGTAAGGCTCCCTTACGCTAAGAAATTCAAAGAACATTTGATTCCTACTAAGGCCAGGCCTATTCAAATGAATCACGAACAGATGGAGTTATGCAAAAAGGAAATTAATGATCTCCTTAGTAAAAAATTAATTAGACCTAGTAAATCCCCTTGGTCATGTCCCGCCTTTTATGTTAACAATGAAGCAGAAAAGGAAAGAGGTGTTCCCAGGTTAGTAATCAATTACAAGCCATTAAACAAAGTCCTAGAATGGATTAGGAACCCCCTACCTAATAAGGATGACCTCATTAACCGGTTGAGTAATGCCACCATCTTTAGTAAATTTGACCTCAAATTTGGTTTCTGGCAAATTGCTATTCACCCAGAAGACAGATATAAAACTGCATTCACCACTCCATTTGGTCATTACGAATGGAATGCTCAGGCGTTTGGCCTAAAAAATGCTCCTAGCGAATTCTAGAATATCCTTAATGACATTTTAAAACTGATCAGTGGAATTAGAGGTGCAAATAATATAACAGTTTAATTACTAAAACATATAATTTTATTGATTGGAAATTGTTTACAAATGTACAAACTGATAACAAATTACAAATTGAATTGACTTGACTTACTCAGAACATTTAAGAAAAGTAGAATAGTAGAAGGAGGGGCTAAGAAAGGCTTAACAGCGGTAGAGGCTAAAGATTCATCTAAGAAGGAACTCAGAGTCTTTCGAAATCTGCCTCAATAACTAAGTTTGGTTTCCTTTTATAGAATAAGGAAAGAACTATTACAAAGTTACTATTACAAATTAAATGATTACCGACAAAAGTTACTATTCATGAACAGTGCTTACTTTTTTTACAATTCATTGACGCGTCTGGCAACTTTTGACAAAGTGGCCACAACTTTTGACTTGAGAGATGCTTTCGGTGGAAAGGAGCTACTTTCGGTGGAAAAGACGAATCTGCTTTCGGCTGAGGGCATCTTTTGACTGGCTGCAGGGAGCAGGTGCATGTAACTGAGAAGAAATATCAGACAAATGGGTCCTGAGCATCCTGTAGATTGATGGTGCCATAAGGGTCATCATCTTCTTCATACTGACTAAGGGAAGCTGATGAAGAACATGTAGAGGCTTCTTCATGTAATTCATCAATTCTTTTATGTAATGCCTGGGCAATTAATTTTAACTCTTTTCCGGAACAATCTTTAAAATCAGAAATGCTACGGGAACAAGACGAACCAGTGGGACTGACTCTAGACTCTTTTGATTTTTTACTGACACTTGACTCTTTTGATTTTTGACTAAAAGGTTGTGCTGTAGAGACTGGGAGAACCTTGAGAGGAGAAGCAGGGAACTCTAACTGAACTTGACCTACAATCCTATTGACGTCAAATTTATCCTACCATTTGACAAACCATTGGCGGGTGACAAGGGGAAAAGGGTCTGTCGACAGAGATATAGGGGAAGCATTATGACTGATTTCACTGGTGGGGTTTTGAATGCTGTATTCCCATCGGAGAATTCAGGGAATCTTATATTTACTTACAAACTGAAGAAGGACTGGGACACCTTCATATGCTGAATCTAATTTTTTGTGATTGCAAAAATGATTGAGTTGGACTTTCAGAGGATCAGGAAGAAGGTCATAGGTAGAACCAAATCTCGACCACCAATGGGAAAACTAATATGGGAAATGACTTTTGAATTTATGGTCAAATTGGACAAACCAAGAATGACTGTGTGACTCATTTTGATGGAGGAAAACATTATACCCAGCTTCCGTATAATCATAATAACAAAAAGAGTTATCCTGATTCGAAAGCTGCATAAGATCAGAGGGATGTTTTCCCCATTCGGACATCTGAATAAACTGTTTAATATACAACGAATGGTAAAGAACTTTGGCTTTATCATTGTTGGCATAAATGGGCTTAATAAAAATTGACTCTGTTTCGACAAGAATGTCCTTATAATACACAAGGGATTTATAAGGAGCAAGAGGCATGAAATGCCAACCAGAAGGGAAAAACTTGGAGGTCAATTTTACCGGGTCATTTATGGGTTTCATGTGAGGCTCAATATGAAATAAGAGATTGGTCTATCTAAGCATGTACTCAGAGGGAGGATTACTAGGATTTAAACTAGAGGCTTTTGACTGAAAGGGGTCGATGGGAATTGGGTTACTAGCTAAAGCTGAACTATAGGGCTTGGGCATTGTCCCAAGGACAGTGAACTTGTTACTAGTTTGGTAAATTGGGTTAACTGGATGAGGAACCAAGGTTCCTCTTGGCTGATTACTAGGGCCAGTAGGGCGACCCGGACCACGAGAGGTTGATGCACCGCGGATACTCATGAAGGATGCACGGTACCTGTGTTAATAAATTCCCGAGTGAGAAAATCAGGAATAGAATTGTTACTACCTTTAATGTACTCAATATCGAAGTCAAAGATACTTAAAAGGGCTTTCCATCTAGTAAAGGAGTGTTTAGAAGCTATGTTTTCAACATCTTTCTCTAACACATATTTTGCAGATTTGCAGTCAATTTGAACTAAAAAATTTTGATTTAATAAATCAATTTGAAATTTATTAATACATAATACAAGAGAAAGTATTTCTTTTTTAATAGTACTATAATTTAACTGTGTACTATTCCATGCACCGGAATGAAAACGGACGATTTGTTCTGGGGAATCTGGAGTTAATTTTTGTTTGAGAATACCTCCGAAACCAATATCTGAGGCGTCTGTTTCAACAATCTTAAATGCAGAATCATTTGAAATTCCAAGACATGGCAATGTCTTGACGTATTTTTTGACTTGTTGGACGACAGAAGTATGAATGTCAGTCCATGGGGAAGGATTGTCTTGCAAACGCTGAAAGAGAGGTTTGCAAATTTTCCTGAGGTTTTTGTAGAACTTGCCGATATAATTGAGCGAGCCCAAAAACCTCTGCAGTTGGGTTTTATGGGTAATTTTATCTGGGAATCTGTCGGCGAATTGAATAGCTCTATCAATTGGCCGTATGAGTCCGCGATATATAATTAATCCAAGAAACCGAACTTTAGCTTGAAACAAGCTGCATTTGGAAAGTGAAAGAACAAGTCCATTGTCTTTGACCATTTTGAAAAATGATTTCAAATGTTTGACATGTTCTTCAATGGAATTGAAAAAAATGAGAATATCGTCAATATACACAACAATAAAATGACTGAAAGGGTTTAAAATGTCATTGAGGATATTTTGGAATTCGCTAGGAGCATTTTTTAGGCCAAACGCCTGAACATTCCATTCGTAATGACCAAATGGAGTGGTGAATGCAGTTTTATATCTGTCTTCTGGGTGAATAGCAATTTGCCAGAAACCAGATTTGGGGTCAAATTTACTAAAGATGGTGGCATTACTCAACCGGTTAATGAGGTCATCCTTATTAGGTAGGGGGTACTTAATCCATTCTAGGACTTTGTTTAATGGCTTATAATTGATTACTAACCTTGGAACACCTCTTTCCTTTTCTGCTTCATTGTTAACATAAAGGGCGGGACATGACCAAGGGGATTTACTAGGTCTAATTAATTTTTTACTAAGAAGATCATTAATTTCCTTTTTGCATAACTCCATCTGTTCGTGATTCATTTGAATAGGCCTGGCCTTAGTAGGAATCAAATGTTCTTTGAATTCCTTAGCGTAAGGGAGCCTTACAACATGTTTTTTTCGATGCCAAAAGGCATTAGGAGAATCAGAACAAAGGTTATCCTTTAAATAAGTTTTTAATTCTTCAATTTTTTCAAGAACATCTATATTTTGAAGTTGTTCTTCAATTCTTTTGTATTTAATTTCTTCTTTTAAAAAATTTAAATGGGTGGATTTACAATTTAATAAATTTAATGATTTAGAAATGGACTCTTCTTGAATAAATTTCAAATCTCTTTCTTTTGGTTTAATAAGAAATTTAAATGTTATTCTTTTACCTAAATGTTTACAGCTTAATCCTTCATTACTGGTAGTAAATGGATATAATAAATATATAAATGGTAACCCTAAAATGATTTTATCAGTAAGATTGCAAATTAAAACAAATGATGTTTTAAAACACATATCATTTTGACAGATATGCACTTTAGGCAATTTATATTTTATTTCCATCTGACTACCATTAGCTGAATTTAATTTTTCATTAGTCTTCTTATAGTATTTGGTTGGAATAAGACCTTCCTGGATACAATTTAAATCCGCACCAGTATCAACTAAGGCGGGAGGTTTTATTGAAAATGTTTTATTAACAACCAAATTAATAGAGATATACCACTTTTGAATGGTAATATCTTTTACTTTTTTAAGAGAAAGACCTTGAACGAATAGATCTGGCTCATCTTTGATTCCTGAAGATTCTAGCTCATCGTGATCTTCATCACTAGAGGTGGAATCATGAACTTGAAGATCAGATTTCTGAGTCTCTAAGTCTTTTCTTAAATTAGAGACTTCAATTTTTAAATTAGAGATTTCCTTTTTAAGTTTATTAACTTCTTGATTTAACTCTGGAAGGGTAACTTCTTTAACTGGGGTTTTAAATCTTTCTAGAGTTTTATTAAGGCTGAATATCGGTTTATCTTTAGCTTTAAAAATCTTGTCTTTAACTCTAGTATCTTTGGTTAATAAATCTTTTAATTGCTTAGTATATTGAACTTTAAGTTCAAGGTCAGAAATTTTACTAATTAAGTCGATTAACAAAGAGCTTTCTTCGTCCTCTTTGGTAATAACACTTAATCTTTTAGTACAACAATTTTCATTATAGTTATTAACACAAATGGTGACTTCTTCTTCGTTACTATCAGATTCATTGTTACTGGTACTGCTTTTGGAAGAATATGGGAGGTCAGATCTTTCATCCTTATCTGTATTATTTTCTATTCTCAATAACTCTAATAATTTTTATGTATCTTCATTAGAGATATTTAACTGAGTTAATTTTTGTTTTACTTTACATTCATTTTTGTAATGGCCTTTTTGCCCACAGTTATGGCAGACGATTTTACTCTTATCATATTTTTTAGGCCTTTTATTATATTTTTTATTAACTGGTTTGGGTTTATTATAATAATCGTTTTGATTGTTATCTTTTTTATGAGCATATTTATGTTTGTGACGTCTATGTGTTTTAGGATGATCAATATGTCTGTGTTTATGCTTTCTTCTAGAGGGAGCAATGGGAGGCAGACCATATTGTTCACAAAATGTTCCTAACTCGTATTTTGCTTTCTTCTTATCTTTACTAGCTTGTTTGGCTAATTTAAAATCAATGCACATTTTTAAACCTATTTTTTGAATATAACTGATTATGTCACCATAAGTGAGATTATCATAATCAATATATCCTAAGTTTTTACTCAACTCTTCTCTAACTTTATGAGCGAACAATGAAGGCAAACCATTTACAAACTTTTCTTTCCAGAAAGGCTTGTTGCTATCATTTCGCAGCATAACTCTAGAGGTAAACACAACCTTGTACCACCTGAAGTCACTAAGAATGGGACAAGTGAGATTACTGAGTTGATCGTGAATTCTTTCTGTTATGTTACTAGGGGTTCCTACAAAATGTTTTATTATGGTAAAAATTAAAATATTTACTCCATCTGGCGGACCAACACCGACATCTTCATCAAAGATGGGGTTGCCGTCATCGTCTAACTGGATAGCATGAATAATAGATATTCTAGTATCTTCCGTGAGATGTCTTTCCCACCAAGATCTGAGAATACCCGTGAATCCACTAGCTATTAATTCAACGATTTCTGGTTGTGACAGATTGTTGAATTTAGTGATATAGCTATTTGCTACCATAGACATGTGATTTAATTTGTTTAAAATTTCTTGTTCACTAAGACCATCAATGTTCCATTCATAAAGTTTATTAGCTGAAACAGAAAATTATTTATCTAGGTTTCTCTCTTCGAATTGCAGATCCGGAGGAGTAGGTCTAGAATACCAATTCCTGGTTAAACTAGTGTTTTTGACTGTTAACTTATTCAATTGGTCATTTAAATCTGGGTTTGAAGTAGAATTAGAATAGTCAGTTTGACTATCACTTTCAACTTCAGTTGCAACATGATCTAGAGTAGAGATAGTACCACTTGGACCAGATTCCATTTTTAGTTTTTTGAATAACTTGTCAATAGATTTAATTAAGTTGCTATCATCATTAGGTAAACCTAATTTACTTCTATTTTCAGGTAAGTTAATCAAAGGATGTTCAATTTTTGCATCAAGCCGCTTTATACTTGTTTCTTCAAATTTTTCTTCAATTCTATCAAGCTGTCTTCCAACAGTTGCTAGATATTGATTACTAAAATTTAATTGTTCAATAATTTTTTTATCATCTTTATTGCCATCAGAAATTTTAAAGGGACTGGCAACAACAAATGTGTTTTTAACTTGGATAAGGATCGTTTCTAGCGGGGGATGACTAGAACATACCTTAGACTTATCTTCTTTTACCCATTGAATAACTGATCAGTGGACTTGACACTTGAATAACTGTCAAGTGTTGGTTTTTTTACTATTCATTGACGCGTCTGGCAACTTTTGACAAAGTGGCCACAACTTTTGACTTGAGAGATGCTTTCGGTGGAAAGGAGCTGGTTTCGGTGGAAAAGACGAATCTGCTTTCGGCTGAGGGCATCTTTTGACTGGCTGCAGGGAGCAGGTGCATGTGACTGAGAAGAAATGTCAGGCAAATGGGTCCTGAGCATCCTGTAGATTGATGGTGTCATAAGGGTCATCATCTTCTTCATACTGACTGAGGGAAGCTGATGAAGAACTTGTAGAGGCTTCTTCATGTAATTCATCAATTCTTTTATTTAATGCCTGGGCAATTAATTTTAACTCTTTTCCGGAACAATCTTTAAAATCAGAAATGCTACGGGAACAAGACGAACCAGTGGGACTGACTCTAGACTCTTTTGATTTTTTACTGACACTTGACTCTTTTGATTTTTGACTAGAAGGTTCTGCTGTAGAGAATGGGAGAACCTTGAGAGGAGAAGCAGGGAACTCTAACTGAACTTGACCTACAATCCTATTGATGTCAAATTTATCCCACCATTTGACAAACCATTGGCGGGTGACAAGGGGAAAAGGGTCTGTCGACGGAGATGTAGGGGAAGCATTGTGACTGATTTTACTGGTGGGGTTTTGAATGCTGTATTCCCATCGGAGAATCCAAGGAATCTTATATTTACTTACAAACTGAAGAAGGACTGGGACACCTTCATATGCTAAATCTAATTTTTTGTGATTGCAAAAATGATTGAGTTGGACTTTTAGAGGATCGGGAAGAAGTTCATAGGTAGAACCAAATCTCGACCACCAATGGGAAAACCAATATGGGAAATGACTTTTGAATTTATGGTCAAATTGAACAAACCAAGAATGACTGTGTGACTCATTTTGATGGAGGAAAACTTTATACCAAGCTTCCGTATAATCATAATAACAAAAAGAGTTATCCTGATTCGAAAGCTGCATAAGATCAGAGGGATGTTTTCCCCGTTCGGACATTTGAATAAACTGTTTAATATACAACGAATGGTAAAGAACTTTGGCTTTATCATTGTTGGCATAAATGGGCTTAATAAAAATTGACTCTGTTTCGACAAGAATGTCCTTATAATACATAAGGGATTTGTAAGGAGCAAGAGGCATGAAATGCCAACCAGAAGGGAAAAACTAGGAGGTCAATTTTACTGGGTCATTTTTGGGTTTCATGTGAGGCTCAATATGAAATAAGAGATTGGTCCATCTAAGCATGTACTCAGAGGGAGGATTACTGAGATTTGAACTAGAGGCTTTTGACTGGAAGGGGTCGACGGGAATTGGGTTACTAGCTAAAGCTGAACTATAGGGCTTGAGCATTGTCCCAAGGACAGTGAACTTGTTACTAGTTTGGTAAATTGGGTTAACTGGATGAGGAACCAAGGTTCCTCTTGGCTGATTACTAGGGCCAGTAGGGCGACCCGGACCACGAGAGGTTGATGCACCGCGGATACTCATGAAGAATGCACGGTACCTGTGTTAATAAATTCCCGAGTGAGAAAATCAGGAATATAATTGTTACTACCTTTAATGTACTCAATATCGAAATCAAAGATACTTAAAAGGGCTTGCCATCTAGCAAAGGTGCGTTTAGAAGCTATGTTTTCAACATCTTTCTCTAACACATATTTTGCAGATTTGCAGTCAATTCGAACTAAAATTTTTTGATTTAATAAATCAATTTGAAATTTATTAATACATAATACAAGAGAAAGTATTTCGTTTTTAATAGTACTATAATTTAACTGTGTACTATTCCATGCACCTGAATGAAAACGGACGATTTGTTCTGGGGAATCTGGAGTTAATTTTTGTTTGAGAATACCTCCGAAACCAATATCTGAGGCGTCAGTTTCAACAATCTTAAATGCAGAATCATTTGAAATTCCAAGACAGGGCAATGTCTTGACGTATTTTTTGACTTGTTGGACGACAAAAGTATGAATGTCAGTACATGGGGAAGGATTGTCTTGCAAACGCTGAAAGAGAGGTTTGTAAATTTTCCTGAGATTTTTGTAGAACTTGCCGATATAATTGAGCGAGCCCAGAAAACTCTGCAGTTGGGTTTTATGGGTAATTTTATCTGGGAATCTGTCGGCGAATTGAATAGCTCTATCAATTAGCCGTATGAGTCCGCGATATATAATTAATCCAAGAAACCGAACTTTAGCTTGAAACAAGCTGCATTTGGAAAGTGAAAGAACAAGTCCATTGTCTTTGACCGTTTTAAAAAATGATTTCAAATGTTTGACATGTTCTTCAATGGAATTGGAAAAAATGAGAATATCGTCAATATACACAACAATAAAATGACTGAAAGGGTTTAAAATGTCATTGAGGATATTCTGGAATTCGCTAGGAGCATTTCTTTGGCCAAACGCCTGAACATTCCATTCGTAATGACCAAATAGAGTGGTGAATGCAGTTTTATATCTGTCTTCTGGGTGAATAGCAATTTGCCAGAAACTAGATTTGAGGTCAAATTTACTAAAGATGGTGGCATTACTCAACTGGTTAATGAGGTCATCCTTATTAGGTAGGGGGTACCTAATCCATTCTAGGACTTTGTTTAATGGCTTGTAATTGATTACTAACCTGGGAACACCTCTTTCCTTTTCTGCTTCATTGTTAACATAAAAGGCGGGACATGACCAAGGGGATTTACTAGGTCTAATTAATTTTTTACTAAGGAGATCATTAATTTCCTTTTTGCATAACTCCATCTGTTCGTGATTTATTTGAATAGGCATGGCCTTAGTAGGAATCAAATGTTCTTTGAATTCCTTAGCGTAAGGGAGCCTTACAACATGTTTTTTCTGATACCAAAAGGCATTAGGAGAATCAGAACAAAGGTTGTCCTTTAAATAAGTTTTTAATTCTTCAATTTTTTCAAGAACATCTTTATTTTGAAGTTGTTCTTCAATTCTTTTGTATTTAATTTCTTCTTTTAAAAAATTTAAATGGGTGGATTTACAATTTAATAAATTTAATGATTTAGAAATGGACTCTTCTTGAATAAATTTCAAATCTCTTTCTTTTGGTTTAATAAGAAATTTAAATGTTATTCTTTTACCTAAATGTTTACAGCTTAATCCTTCATTACTGGTAGTAAATGGATATAATAAATATATAAATGGTAACCCTAAAATGATTTTATCAATAAGATTGCGAATTAAAATAAATGATGTTTTAAAACACATATCATCTTGACAGATATGCACTTTAGGCAATTTATATTTTATTTCTATCTGACTACCATTAGCTGAATTTAATTTTTCATTAGTCTTCTTATAGTATTTGGTTGGAATAAGACCTTCCTAGATACAATTTAAATCCGCACCAGTATCAACTAAGGCGGGAAGTTTTATTGAAAATGTTTTATCAACAACCAAATTAATAGAGATATACCACTTTTGAATGGTAATATCTTTTACTCTTTTAAGAGAAAGACCTTGAACGAATAGATCTGGCTCATCTTTGATTCCTGAAGATTCTGGCTCATCGTGATCTTCATCACTAGAGGAGGAATCATGAACTTGAAGATCAGATTTCTGACTCTCTAAGTCTTTTCCTAAATTAGAGACTTCAAATTTTAAATTAGAGATTTCCTTTTTAAGTTTATTAACTTCTTGATTTAACTCTGGAAGGGTAACTTCTTTAACTGGGGTTTTAAATCTTTCTAGAGTTTTATTAAGGCTGAATATCGGTTTATCTTTAGCTTTAAAAATCTTATCTTTAACTCTAGTATCTTTGGTTAATAAATCTTTTAATTGCTTAGTATATTGAAATTTAAGTTCAGGGTCAGAAATTTTACTAATTAAGTCGATTAACAAAGAGCTTTTTTCATCCTCTTTGGTAATAACACTTAATCTTTTAGTACAACAATTTTCATTACAGTTATTAGCACAAATGGTGACTTCTTCTTCGTTACTATCAGATTCATTGTTATTGGTACTGCTTTTGGAAGAATATGGGAGGTCAGATCTTTCATCCTTATCTGTATTTATTTCTATTCTCAATAACTCTAATAATTTTTCTGTATCTTCATTAGAGATATTTAATTGAGTTAATTTTTGTTTTACTTTACATTCATTTTTGTAATGGCCTTTTTGCCCACAGTTATGGCAGACGAAATTACTCTTATCATATTTTTTAGGCCTTTTATTATATTTTTTATTAACTGGTTTGAGTTTATTATAATAATAGTTTTGATTGTTATCTTTTTTATGAGCATATTTATGTTTGTGACGTCTATGTGTTTTAGGATGATCAATATGTCTGTGTTTATGCTTTCTTCTAGAGGGGGCAATGGGAGGCAGACCATATTGTTCACAAAATGTTCCTAACTCCTATTTTGCTTTCTTCTTATCTTTAGTAGCTTGTTTGGCTAATTTAAAATCAATGCACATTTTTAAACCTATTTTTTTGAATATAACTGATTATGTCACCATAAGTGAGATTATCATAATCAATATATCCTAAGTTTTTACTCAACTCTTCTCTAACTTTATGAGCGAACAATGAAGGCAAACCATTTACAAACTTTTCTTTCCAGAAAGGCTTGTTGCTATCATTTCGCAGCATAACTCTAGAGGTAAACACATCCTTGTACCACCTGAAGTCACTAAGAGTGGGACAAGTGAGATTACTGAGTTGATCGTGAATTCTTTCTGTTATGTTACTAGGGGTTCCTACAAAATGTTTTATTATGGTAAAAATTAAAGTATTTACTCCATCTGGCGGACCAACACCGACATCTTCATCAAAGATGGGGTTACCGTCATCGTCTAACTGGATAGCATGAATAATAGATAGTCTAGTATCTTTCGTGAGATGTCTTTCCCACCAAGATCTGAGAATACCCGTGAATCCACTAGCTATTAATTCAACGATTTCTGATTCTGGCAGATTGTTGAATTTAGTGATATAGCTATTTGCTACCATAGACATGTGATTTAATTTGTTTAAAATTTCTTGTTCACTAAGACCATCAATGTTCCATTCATAAATTTTATTAGCTGAAACAGAAAATTGTTTATCTAGGTTTCTCTCTTCGAATTGCAGATCCGGAGGAGTAGGTCTAGAATACCAATTCCTGGTTAAACTAGTGTTTTTGACTGTTAACTTATTCAATTGGTCATTTAAATCTGGGTTTGAAGTAGAATTAGAATAGTCAGTTTGACTATCACTTTCAACTTCAGTTTCAACTTGATCTAAAGTAGAGACAGTACCACTTGGACCAGATTCCGTTTTTAGTTTTTTGAATAACTTGTCAATAGATTTAATTAAGTTTCTATCATCATTAGGTAAACCTAATTTATTTCTATTTTTAGGTAAGTTAATCAAAGGATGTTCAATTTTTGCATCAGGCCGTTTTATACTTGTTTCTTCAAATTTTTCTTCAATTCTATCAAGCTGTCTTCCAACAGTTGCTAGATATTGATTACTAAAATTTAATTGTTCATTAATTTTTTTATCATCTTTATTGCCATCATAAATTTTAAAGGGACTGGCAACAACAGATGTGTTTTTAACTGGGATAAAGATCGTTTCTAGCGGGGGATGACTAGAACAGACCTTAGACTTATCTTCTTTTACCCATTGACTTTTTGTTATAACATTACACTTACTTTGGTATTGATCATACCAGTCATAAAAGGTAATGTTTATTTTTTCATTTTTTATGAATCGTTTCCATCTATTAACAATTTTATCTCGCTCCTTTTCTGTTGGATGATTTGAACGAAATAAATGTCTTTTATCTTTATTATTTTTGGAATTAAAATCTTTTACAAGATTATCCCAATCAAGAATAAAATCTTTTTTAATAACTCTTAACTGATTGTTAATCGAAATTTCAAAATCAGACTGAGTGGGAAGCTCAGAAGGAGTAGGAGAGGAAGAACTCTCTTCTTCTACTAGATCCTTTTGAGTATAACATGGGTGACTAGCTTGACCTTGATTTAAAATACCTTTTAATTTAAGATCTCTTAAAGACGAGTTATTAAGAATTTCAGTGTCTCTTCTTGAAGATGCTATTGTACTAGCAGAGTCTTCAATAATAATCGGTCTTTTACTGCGTTCAAAACTTATTTTTACGGTTCCATCAGAAAATTGTCTAACATTTTCAAGGTTTATTAGATTGTTAACTACAGTTTGTTCAGGTATTTCACTAGGTAAAGTCCATTGACTAGGGAGAGTAATATCTTTCCAGAGAATGGTTCTCGGAATTTGAATATTAGCATCACTAGTCGAACTTTGAATTAAGACAGTTTGATCTTTCGGACTTTTATTGAGAGCATGAACGTTTAGGTTAGTTTTCATGGTCTTATAATAAATCTGGTAAATCAAAGCTATCGGCTGAGAACCCTCAATCATTTGAGTAATTTCTCCAGCAGTTTTAATATTTAATGTCAAGGCTTTTAATAAATTTTTATCACTTAGGCTCAATGTGAAATCAGGAAAGCAATTGAAATGGATAGGTCCATTATGGAGACTAGATTCCATTGCGCCGATCATGCTTGGATAATAATTCAAGAATCGTGCATCTCTAAGGCAGAGATAAATACTTGAATTAATTCCTTTAATGTTAAAAGGTTTAACAGCCACTTGAACTAATCCAATGTGAATAAAATTATAACCTTTCTTTTTATGTTTTTTAATGACTTCGGGATCCAAAAGACTACAATTTTCATATTCTTTATTAATGGCATAAACCTTTTCAACAGTTTTGACATTATAATCTGTTTTAAAATTGTCCAAAAATGTTGACTGATAAATTTCCTTAGGGGAGACCCTAGGTATATTCCAATTGTGCAAGGCTTGACTGATGTTTTCATAACTGTGAATTTCCTGGTTTACTATGTCTGGAACATGAGGCAAAGTCGACCGGTTACTAGTTGAGGAGCTAGATCTCAACAATCTATTAATTTTTACCAAGTTCAAAATAACTTTTTATTCATTATTCTTCCATTCATACCCTATTACCTTAGGCAGACTCATACCTATGTTCAAAAACCAACACTGCTCACCCAAGAGACTTACAAAGGTTTGACAAGAACAAGGTGGACTACAGTAAATCAGGTGACTTCTGAATAAGAATAAAAGAGAAATTTTGAAAACGGTTGCAGATGAACAGTTGTAAATATCTTACTGGCAACTAGAACAGAAACAACATGGCTTTGATACCATTTGGGGCGGAAGCAAGTAAACTGATCAGTGGAATTAGAGGTGCAAATAATATAACAGTTTAATTACTAAAACATATAATTTTATTGATTGGAAATTGTTTACAAATGTACAAACTGATTACAAATTACAAATTGAATTGACTTGACTTACTCAGAACATTTAAGAAAAGTAGAATAGTAGAAGGAGGGGATAAGAAAGGCTTAACAGCGGTAGAGGCTAAAGATTCATCTGAGAAGGAACTCAGAGTCTTTCGAAGTCTGCCTCAATAACTAAGTTCGGTTTCCTTTTATAGAATAAGGAAAGAACTATTACAAAGTTACTATTACAAAATAAATGATTACCGACAAAAGTTACTATTCATGAACAGTGCTGACTTTTTTTTATTATTCATTGACGCGTCTGGCAACTTTTGACAAAGTGGCCACAACTTTTGACTTGAGAGATGCTTTCGGTGGAAAGGAGATGCTTTCGGTGGAAAAGACGAATCTTCTTTCGGCTGAGGGCATCTTTTGACTGGCTGCAGGGAGCAGGTGCATGTGACTGAGAAGAAATGTCAGGCAAATGGGTCCTGAGCATCCTGTAGATTGATGGTGTCATAAGGGTCATCATCTTCTTCATACTGACTGAGGGAAGCTGATGAAGAACCTGTAGAGGCTTCTTCATGTAATTCATCAATTCTTTTATTTAATGCCTGGGCAATTAATTTTAACTCTTTTCCGGAACAATCTTTAAAATCAGAAATGCTACGGGAACAAGACGAACTAGTGGGACTGACTCTAGACTCTTTCGATTTTTTACTGACACTTGACTCTTTTGATTTTTGACTAGAAGGTTCTGCTGTAGAGACTGGGAGAACCTTGAGAGGAGAAGCAGGGAACTCTAACTGAACTTGACCTACAATCCTATTGACGTCAAATTTATCCCACCATTTGACAAACCATTGGCGGGTGACAAGGGGAAAAGGGTCTGTCGACGGAGATGTAGGGGAAGCATTGTGACTGATTTCACTAGTGGGGTTTTGACTGTTGTATTCCCATCGGAGAATTCAGGGAATCTTATATTTACTTACAAACTGAAGAAGGACTGGGATACCTTCATATGCTGAATCTAATTTTTTGTGATTGCAAAAATGATTGAGTTGGACTTTCAGAGGATCGGGAAGAAGGTCATAGGTAGAACCAAATCTCGACCACCAATGGGAAAACCAATATGGGAAATGACTTTTGAATTTATGGTCAAATTGAACAAACCAAGAATGACTGTGTGACTCATTTTGATGGAGGAAAACTTTATACCAAGCTTCCGTATAATCATAATAACAAAAAGAGTTATCCTGATTCGAAAGCTGCATAAGATCAGAGGGATGTTTTCCCCATTCGGACATCTGAATAAACTGTTTAATATACAACGAATGGTAAAGAACTTTGGCTTTATCATTGTTGGCATAAATGGGCTTAATAAAAATTGACTCTGTTTCGACAAGAATGTCCTTATAATACACAAGGGATTTATAAGGAGCAAGAGGCATGAAATGCCAACCAGAAGGGAAAAACTTGGAGGTCAATTTTACTGGGTCATTTATGGGTTTCATGTGAGGCTCAATATGAAATAAGAGATTGGTCTATCTAAGCATGTACTCAGAGGGAGGATTACTAGGATTTGAACTAGAGGCTTTTGACTGAAAGGGGTCGATGGGAATTGGGTTACTAGCTAAAGCTGAACTATAGGGCTTGGGCATTGTCCCAAGGACAGTGAACTTGTTACTAGTTTGGTAAATTGGGTTAACTGGATGAGGAACCAAGGTTCCTCTTGGCTGATTACTAGGGCCAGTAGGGCGACCCGGACCACGAGAGGTTGATGCACCGCGGATACTCATGAAGGATGCACGGTACCTGTGTTAATAAATTCCCGAGTGAGAAAATCAGGAATAGAATTGTTACTACCTTTAATATACTCAATATCGAAGTCAAAGATACTTAAAAGGGCTTGCCATCTAGTAAAGGAGTGTTTAGAAGCTATGTTTTCAACATCTTTCTCTAACACATATTTTGCAGATTTGCAGTCAATTTGAACTAAAAAATTTTGATTTAATAAATCAATTTGAAATTTATTAATACATAATACAAGAGAAAGTATTTCTTTTTTAATAGTACTATAATTTAACTGTGTACTATTCCATGCACAGGAATGAAAACGGACGATTTGTTCTGGGGAATCTGGAGTTAATTTTTGTTTGAGAATACCTCCGAAACCAATATCTGAGGCGTCTGTTTCAACAATCTTAAATGCAGAATCATTTGAAATTCCAAGACATGGCAATGTCTTGACGTATTTTTTGACTTGTTGGACGACAGAAGTATGAATGTCAGTCCATGGGGAAGGATTGTCTTGCAAACGCTGAAAGAGAGGTTTGCAAATTTTCCTGAGGTTTTTGTAGAACTTGCCGATATAATTGAGCGAGCCCAAAAACCTCTGCAGTTGGGTTTTATGGGTAATTTTATCTGGGAATCTGTCGGCGAATTGAATAGCTCTATCAATTGGCCGTATGAGTCCGCGATATATAATTAATCCAAGAAACCGAACTTTAGCTTGAAACAAGCTGCATTTGGAAAGTGAAAGAACAAGTCCATTGTCTTTGACCATTTTGAAAAATGATTTCAAATGTTTGACATGTTCTTCAATGGAATTGGAAAAAATGAGAATATCGTCAATATACACAACAATAAAATGACTGAAAGGGTTTAAAATGTCATTGAGGATATTTTGGAATTCGCTAGGAGCATTTTTTAGGCCAAACGCCTGAACATTCCATTCGTAATGACCAAATGGAGTGGTGAATGCAGTTTTATATCTGTCTTCTGGGTGAATAGCAATTTGCCAGAAACCAAATTTGGGGTCAAATTTACTAAAGATGGTGGCATTACTCAACCGGTTAATGAGGTCATCCTTATTAGGTAGGGGGTACCTAATCCATTCTAGGACTTTGTTTAATGGCTTATAATTGATTACTAACCTTGGAACACCTCTTTCCTTTTCTGGTTCATTGTTAACATAAAGGGCGGGACATGACCAAGGGGATTTACTAGGTCTAATTAATTTTTTACTAAGAAGATCATTAATTTCCTTTTTGCATAACTCCATCTGTTCGTGATTCATTTGAATAGGCCTGGCCTTAGTAGGAATCAAATGTTCTTTGAATTCCTTAGCGTAAGGGAGCCTTACAACATGTTTTTTTCGATGCCAAAAGGCATTAGGAGAATCAGAACAAAGGTTATCCTTTAAATAAGTTTTTAATTCTTCAATTTTTTCAAGAACATCTATATTTTGAAGTTGTTCTTCAATTCTTTTGTATTTAATTTCTTCTTTTAAAAAATTTAAATGGGTGGATTTACAATTTAATAAATTTAATGATTTAGAAATGGACTCTTCTTGAATAAATTTCAAATCTCTTTCTTTTGGTTTAATAAGAAATTTAAATGTTATTCTTTTACCTAAATGTTTACAGCTTAATCTTTCATTACTGGTAGTAAATGGATATAATACATATATAAATGGTAACCCTAAAATGATTTTATCAGTAAGATTGCGAATTAAAACAAATGATGTTTTAAAACACATATCATTTTGACAAATATGTACTTTAGGCAATTTATATTTTATTTCCATCTGACTACCATTAGCTGAATTTAATTTTTCATTAGTCTTCTTATAGTATTTGTTTGGAATAAGACTTTCCCGGATACAATTTAAATCCGCACCAGTATCAACTAAGGCGGGAAGTTTTATTGAAAAGGTTTTATCAACAACCAAATTAATAGAGATATACCACTTTTGAATGGTAATATCTTTTACTCTTTTAAGAGAAAGACCTTGAACGAATAGATCTGGCTCATCTTTGATTCCTGAAGATTCTGGCTCATCGTGATCTTCATCACTAGAGGAGGAATCATGAACTTGAAGATCAGATTTCTGACTCTCTAAGTCTTTTCCTAAATTAGAGACTTCAAATTTTAAATTAGAGATTTTCTTTTTAAGTTTATTAACTTCTTGATTTAACTCTGGAAGGGTAACTTCTTTAACTGGGGTTTTAAATCTTTCTAGAGTTTTATTAAGGCTGAATATCGGTTTATCTTTAGCTTTAAAAATCTTATCTTTAACTTTAGTATCTTTAGTTAATAATTTTTTTAATTGCTTAGTATATTGAACTTTAAGTTCAGGGTCAGAAATTTTACTAATTAAGTCGATTAACAAAGAGCTTTCTTCATCCTCTTTGGTAATAACACTTAATCTTTTAGTACAACAATTTTTATTACAGTTATTAGCACAAATGGTGACTTCTTCTTCGTTACTATCAGATTCATTGTTACTGGTACTGCTTTTGGAAGAATATGGGAGGTCAGATCTTTCATCCTTATCTGTATTATTTTCTATTCTCAATAACTCTAATAATTTTTCGGTATCTTCATTAGAGATATTTAACTGAGTTAATTTTTGTTTTACTTTACATTCATTTTTGTAATGGCCTTTTTGCCCACAGTTATGGCAGATGATTTTACTCTTATCATATTTTTTAGGCCTTTTATTATATTTTTTATTAACTGGTTTGGGTTTATTATAATAATCGTTTTGATTGTTATCTTTTTTATGAGCATATTTATATTTGTGACGTCTATGTGTTTTAGGATAATCAATATGACTGTGTTTATGCTTTCTTCTAGAGGGAGCAATGGGAGGCAGACCATATTGTTCACAAAATGATCCTAACTCATATTTTGCTTTCTTCTTATCTTTACTAGCTTGTTTGGCTAATTAAAAATCAATGCACATTTTTAAACCTATTTTTTGAATATAACTGATTATGTCACCATAAGTGAGATTATCATAATCAATATATCCTAAGTTTTTACTCAACTCTTCTCTAACTTTATGAGCGAACAATGAAGACAAACCATTTACAAACTTTTCTTTCCAGAAAGGCTTGTTGCTATCATTTCGCAGCATAACTCTAGAGGTAAACACATCCTTGTACCACCTGAAGTCACTAAGAGTGGGACAAGTGAGATTACTGAGTTGATCGTGAATTCTTTCTGTTATGTTACTAGGGGTTCCTACAAAATATTTTATTATGGTAAAAATTAAAGTATTTACTCTATCTGGCGGACCAACACCGACATCTTCATCTAAGATGGGGTTAACATCTTCATCAAAGATGGGGTTACCGTCATCGTCTAACTGGATAGCATGAATAATAGATAGTCTAGTATCTTCCGTGAGATGCCTTTCCCACCAAGATCTGAGAATACCCGTGAATCCACTAGCTATTAATTCAACGATTTCTGGTTGTGACAGATTGTTGAATTTAGTGATATAGCTATTTGCTACCATAGACATGTGATTTAATTTGTTTAAAATTTCTTGTTCACTAAGACCATCAATGTTCCATTCATAAATTTTATTAGCTGAAACAGAAAATTGTTTATCTAGGTTTCTCTCTTCGAATTGCAGATCCGGAGGAGTAGGTCTAGAATACCAATTCCTGGTTAAACTAGTGTTTTTGACTGTTAACTTATTCAATTGGTCATTTAAATCTGGGTTTGAAGTAGAATTAGAATAGTCAGTTTGACTATCACTTTCAACTTCAGTTTCAACTTGATCTAAAGTAGAGACAGTACCACTTGGACCAGATTCCGTTTTTAGTTTTTTGAATAACTTGTCAATAGATTTAATTAAGTTGCTATCATCATTAGGTAAACCTAATTTATTTCTATTTTTAGGTAAGTTAATCAAAGGATGTTCAATTTTTGCATCAGGCCGTTTTATACTTGTTTGTTCAAATTTTTCTTCAATTCTATCAATCTGTCTTCCAACAGTTGCTAGATATTGATTACTAAAATTTAATTGTTCAATAATTTTTTTATCATCTTTATTGCCATCAGAAATTCTAAAGGGACTGGCAACAACAGATGTGTTTTTAACTGGGATAAGGATCGTTTCTAGCGGGGGATGACTAGAACAGACCTTAGACTTATCTTCTTTTACCCATTGACTTTTTGTTATAACATTACACTTACTTTGGTATTGATCATACCAGTCATAAAAGGTAATGTTTATTTTTTCATTTTTTATGAATCGTTTCCATCTATTAACAATTTTATCTCACTCCTTTCCTGTTGGATGATTTGAACGAAATAAATGTCTTTTATCTTTATTATTTTTGGAATTAAAATCTTTTACAAGATTATCCCAATCAAGAATAAAATCTTTTTTAATAACTCTTAACTGATTGTTAATCGGAATTTCAAAATCAGACTGAGTGGGAAGCTCAGAAGGAGTAGGAGAGGAAGAACTCTCTTCTTCTACTAGATCCTTTTGAGTATAACATGGGTGACTAGCTTGACCTTGATTTAAAATACCTTTTAATTTAAGATCTCTTAAAGACGGGTTATTAAGAATTTCAGTGTCTCTTCTTGAAGATGCTATTGTACTAGCAGTGTCTTCAATAATAATCGGTCTTTTACTGCGTTCAAAACTTATTTTTACGGTTCCATTAGAAAATTGTCTAACATTTTCAAGGTTTATTAGATTGTTAACTATAGGTTGTTCAGGTATTTCACTAGGTAAAGTCCATTGACTAGGGAGAGTAATATCTTTCCAGAGAATGGTTCTCAGAATTTGAATATTAGCATCACTAGTCGAACTTTGAATTAAGACAGTTTGATCTTTCAGACTTTTATTGAGAGCATGAACGTTTAGGTTAGTTTTCATGGCCTTATAATAAATCCGGTAAATCAAAGCTATCGGCTGAGAACCCTCAATCATTTGAGTAATTTGTCCAGCAGTTTAAATATTTAATGTCAAGGCTTTTAATAAATTTTTATCACTTAGGCTCAATGTGAAATCAGGAAAGCAATTGAAATGGATAGGTCCATTATGCAGACTAGATTCCATTGCGCCGATCATACTAGGATAATAATTCAAGAATCGTGCATCTCTAAGGCAGAGATAAATACTTGAATTAATTCCTTTAATGTTTAATGGTTTAACAGCCACTTGAACTAATCCAATGTGAATAAAATTATAACCTTTCTTTTTATGTTTTTTAATGACTTCGGGATCCAAAAGACTACAATTTTCATATTCTTTATTAATGGCATAAACCTTTTCAACAGTTTTGACATTATAATCTGTTTTAAAATTGTCCAAAAATGTTGACTGATAAATTTCCTTAGGGGAGACCCTAGGTATATTCCAATTGTGCAAGGCTTGACTGATGTTTTCATAACTGTGAATTTCCTGGTTTACTATGTCTGGAACAGGAGGCAAAGTCGATCGGTTACTAGTTGAGGAGTTAGATCTAAATAATCTATTCATTTTTACCAAGTTCAAAATAAATTTTTATTCATTATTCTTCCATTCATACCCTATTACCTTAGGCAGACTCATACCTATGTTCAAAAACCAACACTACTCACCCAAGAGACTTACAAAGGTTTGACAAGAACAAGGTGGACTACAATAAATCAGGTGACTTCTGAATAAGAATAAAAGAGAAATTTTGAAAACGGTTGCAGATGAACAGTTGTAAATATCTTACTGGCAACTAGAACAGAAACAACATGGCTCTGATACCATTTGGGGCGGAAGCAAGTAAACTGATCAGTGGAATTCGAGGTGCAAATAATATAACAGTTTAATTACAGTACTATTAAAAAAGAAAATTTACAACTGAAATATATATATATATATATATATATATATATATATATATATATATATATATGGATTCCATCCACAACAACCGGTTGTTGGGGAGCAACCCATTTTGGCCAGACGCTACTACCTGTACCGACTTATAAAAAAAAATTGTCTAAGGCCGGAACATGTAGTAGCGGCTGGCCATAATGGGTTGCTCCCCAACAACCGGTTACTGTGGATGGATATATATATATATATATATATATATATATATATATATATATATATATATATATATATATATACTTTATAACTTACTTCCGATAATTTTGAAAAATGGTTAAATAGGAATCCAAATAATAAGCAAAACTGAGTGCCTTATCACATGAGCATCAATAATCAATACCGTGTGCTATTATGCAACCACGAGTATTACTGCACTTTTAACACCGGGTATTTCAACAGTTAACGGTAAAACTTCCGCCGTTATTTTCATAAAGTATTTTTGTCGTTTTCTTAATCCGACAATAATTTTGTTGTGGGGTCCACTAATGATTGTGCTGTTGTACGAATATTCCCTGTTAAAACAAATATTCCCCGACAAATTGAATATTATATAACAACTTGCGTACTTGTCGACGTCGGGATTTTTGGGTGTCCCTTTCCGTTACTTGTTCTTTGGTGTTCTCATATTAGGTGAGATTTGTGTGAAAAAATAAATGAAAAAGGCCCGATTCCGTCGGGTCGGGTCATCTCGAAGTACGTGCACTCATGCAATGTAATGTCCACTCGGAGTTTGAGAAGTACAATCCGGGCATCCGTTTTGAGGTATTCTGGACCTATTTCGGACCGCCGTTGTCGAGAGTTGTACGATGGCATGGGATTAGAGTTTGTACGAAGTCTTTGAAGATGGGACGGTGCCCTCCGGTCTTCAAGCTTCCACTTTCATCCATTACCTCGCACAATAGTCACTCGGGATTGGTTTGTGGGACATTGTTGTGTAGAGATGAGATGCGGCATCGTGTTGGACGAGATGGCGATGTTGCCCCTTACCGGTGTTACTGCCGGATTGGGCTGATAAGCAGACGTTGCTCAGGCTTCGCTGAGATTGGACTGCTGCATTTGTTAAAGGTCCTCATTGTCATCTTTGAGGTGTGCCTATCTTCCCGATGTTATTGTCGGGTTGGTACAATGTATCTCGTTGTGAGCGCCGAGATTGAAGCTGATAGCACTTGTAGCAAGCATTTCCGGAGTTAATGCCGAAACTGCATTCCTTGGGGTTATTGCCAAGGTTGGTGGCTATTCCCATGGTTGGGACTGAGACTGGATACCTCTGGAGGTTATCTCCGAGATTAATCGATCTTCTCCAGTGTGTGTTCCGGTATTGTATCTGCAGGTCTCGGGGTTAGATCCAAGGTTGAAACCGTTACTCTCAGATTACGATCCGGGGTTGATGCTGAACTTCCGGTAGTATCCGGTATGGATTTTGATTGTCTTTCAGGGTTCTCTCTTAAAAGACGAATCTGTCCTCCTGCAATGTTAGTAACAGTAGCACAGAAAATTTTGAGTGTCTACAGATGCCTCTCTTTATCATACTTATGCATGGTGATGCAAGGGTAGGATAAAGAATCCTAGACTTTTGAAACACAACAAGATAAACATGGTACTATGGATAGCAACATGATGCAAATGTATGATGCATGTGTACGGGGTTGTGGCCCAACATGCTGGGGATGATTGCTGGTTCCCTGTTGCTTCAACTGGGGATTGGCAATATTGACCAGATCTGATGTGCAAGACGAATCTGTTAGGATATTTGTGTTGGAGTTATCACCAAATTCATGTGCTCTTGATAATGACTTGATGCTGAAGGGGTATCTCTTATGTGCAAGAGACCTGTAGGGACAAAGCTTGATCTGTTTGAGGATGTGTATAACATATTCCATCATCTATCCTCTTTGATAATGTTGACCTCTCCTGGTTAGTATCGCCAAAATATTCCATGATTCTGTTGGATTTACTGCCAACAGCAAATGCTGTAAGGGATGCCTGACCTTCGTTGACGTGTGAATCAATGGTTGAAACTCTGTGAGGAGATTGTCAAGGTCTCTTGACATTTACTGCCGTGTAGATCAACGGAGCATTGCATTGTGACCCCCGCCGGGGATCCGCTAGGGAATATGAGCAGCTGGGTATGAGAACCTCGAACAACTCTATAGCTCTGACAGGTTTAAACGCTATCGGCTGAAATGATGTCAAGGTTGCTTGACCTTCGTTGATATGTGTATCAACGGCTGAACGTGTTGTAACCCCCACCATGGATATACGTTGTAACCCCCGTCGGGGACTCACTGGGGACGCATGAGTCTGCGGCATCGGACGGTTCCCAATGCTTCGATGGGTTTACCTGCCATCGGCTGAAATAACGTTAAGGCTGCTTGACCTTCATTGGTGGACATGTCAACGGATGAACGTGTTGTAACCCCCACCGGGGATATACGTTGTAACCCCCGCCGGGGACTCACTAGGGACGCATGAGTCTGCGGCATCGGACGGTTCCCAATGCTTCGATGGGTTTACCTGCCATCGACTGAAATAACGTCAAGGCTGCTTGACCTTCGTTGATGGACATGTCAACGGATGAACGTGTTGTAACCCCCACCAGGGATATACGTTGTAACCCTCGCCGGGACTCACTGGGGACGCATGAGTCTGCGGCATCGGACGGTTCCCAATGCTTCGATGGGTTTACCTGCCATCGGCTGAAATAACGTCAAGGCTGCTTGACCTTCGTTGATGGACATGTCAACGGATGAACGTGTTGTAACCCCCACCGGGGATATACGTTGTAACCCCCACTGGGGACTCACTTTGTAACCCCCGTCGGGGACTCACGTTGTAACCCCTGTCGTGGACTCACGTTGTAACCCCCGTCCGGGACTCACGTTGTAACCCCCGTCGGGGACTCACGTTGTACCCATGAGTTGACTCCTACTCTAGAGGAGTATGCCCGTTTGACGATGCTGCCCCTAGACCGACCTTGCGTACACATGGCTTTGGGAGACATGAGTAGACGATTCATGACTCTCACCGGATTGAGGAGCAGAGTGGTGCAGGATGAGCTGACATCTGGTCATGTGATCTCTCAGCGTTTTCTGTATGACAGATTTGGTGCAGAGGATAGCTACTCATGACATTCAGGGGATTTCACCATGTCGGAGGATCACTGGCGTTTAGCCAGGGTTGATGTACTGATACTATGTGCACTGTCATACGTGTACATGCCGCGGTACATGGATGAGATAGATATAGGCATTATCATGGCGTTGAGAGCTCTCAGGGAGGGTCGTACCATTGTACCTATGATTGTGGCCAAGACCTTGCGATCAGCGTCCTACTGCCGTACTTACCCGTCAGGTGTGTTTATTGGGAGTTCGGTCATGCTATATGTGTGGTTTATGTCACACCTGCGACCGGTTGGTACCTTTAGATGGCACGGGTATTGTTTTTCCCATGATGTGGCTATGTCATACTCCTTTCAGCCATCGGAGTGTACAGATGCTCAGTCCTGGTCCGCATTTTTGGAAGATATCAGAGATCCGTTTAGCCTATTGCTGTGCTCGGGGATTTGCTCACCATACAGCTTCATTACTCATGCTCCGGGCATGGATTTCCTCCCTTTGGCTAGCTTGAGGGGCGTAATGACTTATCATCCATTGGCCGTGATGTCGCAGTTTGACCAGTTCCAGGATTTTCATCCATTCGAGGGGGCGGCAGGTCAGCGTTCAGCTTCTCGATACCTCTCAGCCGAGGACCGATCTCGTGTATACGCTTGCTGGGATTAATGTGAGCTAGCTGCTTTTTCTGTCAGTCGTCTCGGTTATTCCGCAAAGTACTCCACATGGATGGAGTCGGAGGTTTTATCGGCTGCAGTAGTATTTGCAGTACCGGAGATTGATTCAGACGATGTAGAGCCTTCGGAGGACATTGATACCTACATCGATGAGGAGCCCGCTGCTGTGTTGCCAGCATTTCTTCCGGATTCTCCTAGTACCAGTACTTTTGAGATTCAGCACTCGACACAGTACTTAGAGCAGAGTCTTCACCTGATGACCTTTGAGAGAGACCAGATTCGATCTATGATGTCGACTGCTCTTGATGTGAGGGATGCCGCCCTATTAGAGAGAGACGATGCATTAGCTCGTAGAGATGCCATTGTTGTTGAGCGGGATGAGGCTAGGTCAGACAGAGATGCAGTGATAGTTGAGCGGGATAATGCTATATCTGCCAGGGATGTGGCTGTCACAGATAGTACTGCAGCGAGGTCCCTTACCACTGGTATGATCGCAGAGATGAGTGCTTACATTGATGAGCACATGGTCATCATGCAGATGGCTACAGATCTGTTGGGTCGTATGGATATTCTTATCCAGGAGACTACAGCTCTACCTCCTTCATCTGAGAGGGACGCCATGTTGGCTTTGTTAGCTCGTATGTACCCCGATTCGTATATGAGCTTGTATTTACCTGCACAGACTAGCTTAGCCATTTTGTTATGTACAGTTCACATTGTATATATATCAAACTGCATTATATATGACAGGGAAATATATTTTTGGATCACTTCCCTTTTTAGATATGCCTTACTATTTGCTTGATATTTTGCCTGCTGCTTCAGGGCTTGTGATCTTGATGAATTCTGAATTCTCCCTTGGTGGATGGACATTGAGCTGTCTCTGGATAGTTCAGAATGGATCATGGATCTATGTATATCCCTACCATCTTTGGTGTCTTGGGACTTGTTTCTGAATGGGAATGTGGAGAGGAATGTGGCTTTCCTCTCTGAGATTTACCGCACCACAGATGGTCGCCAGTACTTCTATTCAGGAGAAGCCTAGTTAATTCCACCTCTTATGGTTTAGTATTGCTCTTCGAGGTATGACCGCAGCTTAGATGGCCGCCGAATCTCCTATTTGGAAAGAGTTCAGGAAATTCCATCCCTTTGGTCTGAAGCCAAATGAAATGTAGTGGATTGAAAGAGAATCCCAATACCCATTGACAATGGTTTGTATTTTGGTAGGGGGTGAGACCGCACCATGAATGGCTGCCTACGTACTCCTATTGAGGAGGAGATCAGGTATGCGTAGTTCGAACCTAGTGTAAGAGGTTCAACGCTGTATGTCTGATATGGTGTAGGAATATTTTTGGTTGTTTTTCTTTTTGTAAGGAGAAGAGGGAAGAAATGTTTTTGTTGTTTTTGTTTTATTGCGACCGAGCCATGTAACATGGTTGCCTACGTACTCCTATTGAAGAGGATTTCAAGTCGACGTAGTTCGCCCCTCAGGGCGAGAAGAAAAGCGTGATCCCATGTGCAGGTCCGAGTGCGGGGAGGAGAAAGTTTAATCCTAGGTTGAGGATAAACTGCAAGTACAAGAAGTTTGATCCCATGTATGGGGTATCCAAACTGTAAGTGCGAGAGGTTCGATCCACGGTGGGATGACCTATGAGTGCAAAAGAGAAAGCCAGGCTGATGGCTTGAAGAGTACGTTTCCCTGAGGGGTAAAGTGTAGAAAAGTTGTAGGTGGTAAAGGGTTAAAGAACCAGAATGACTGATGACCTGATGATGACACACCAGGGTGTTTGCTGGTTACTTCAGACATAATACCGTTTCACGGTGTCTGAGTTGATGAGTTGTGGAAATTCATCGCCGTCCATTTCTTGCAATCTGAGAGCGCCTCCTGTCAATACTTCTTTGACAATAAACGGGCCTTCCCAGTTAGGAGCAAATTTTCCATTGGCCTGATCTTGATTGACAAGAATCTTCTTCAGAACCAAGTCATGTTGTTTAAACTGCCGTAGCCGGACTTTTTTGTAGTAGGATCTGGCGATCCTTTGCTGATATAGCTGACCATGGAAGATAGCCGCAGTTCGCCTTTCGTCTATCAGAGACAATTGGTAATACCTCTCTTGTACCCATTGATTTTCATCCATCTGAGTGTCGATCAATACTCTGAGAGATTCCATCTCAACTTCTATGGGGAGCACGGCTTCCATCCCATAGATTAAAGCATAGGGGGTTGCCCCAGTTGAAGTACGCATTGTGGTTCTGTAGGCTAACAGAGTTAGAGGTAACAGGTCAGGCCAATCTTTGTGGTTGGCTGACATCTTTTGCATAATCTTCTTGATATTTTTGTTAGCCGCTTCAATAGCACCGTTCATCTTCGGACGATAGATGACAGAGTTAAGATGTTTGATGTGGAATTTACTGCATAACTCTTCCATCATTTTGTTGTTGAGGTTTTTGGCATTGTCTGACACAATCACCTCTGGTTGTCCATATCGACAAATGACATTGTTTCTGATGAAAGTAATGATGACTTCTTTAGTGACCCTGGGGAAGGAGGCTGCTTCTACCCACTTGGTGAAGTAGTCAATCATGGTGAAGATAAATCGGTGACCATTACTGGCTTTAGGCTCAATGGGCCCAATAACGTCCATTCCCCACATTGAGAAGGGCCAATGCGAACTCATATTGTGGAGCTCCCGTGGAGGGGCGTGTATAGCATTCCCATGAATCTGGCACTGATAGCATCTTTTGACGTGGTCATGGCAATCAGCCTTAAGAGATAGCCAATAATGTCATGTCCTGAGGACTTTCTTGACAAGGAGGGGGCCACTCATGTCGGGGCCATACACTCCACCATGGATTTCATCCATAAGCCTTTGGGCTTGATCTTTATCTAGACACCTGAGGAGACCTAGTCCTGCATCTCTTTTATAGAGCGCATCTCCACTCAAGTAGAACTTCATAGCAACTCGATGGATCCGCCTTTTCTCAGTCAGGCTCGCCTCAGCGGGTGTAGATCCATCACACAGATATTCCTTGCTATATTGATACCAAGAAGGTTGGATGGGAGGTAGCTCATCCGATACTTCTCCAACGTAATTCCCATAGGCTGGGGCCTGGTGCAGGGAAATTGTGACGCTTGGCAAGTGTTCCTTGTCTGATATGCGAATCAAGGAGGCCAAAGTTGCTAATGCGTCCGCGAAATCATTCCTATTACGAGGAATATGTAGAAAGGATATTTCTTTGAACTCCAAAGCCATCTTCAAAACCTGCCGATGGTAAGGCAGCAAATGTAGTTCCTTGGTTTGATAGACTCCGGTGGATTGTCTGATTACCAACTCCGAATCTCCAAGGACAGTTAACCGCCTAATGCCCATTGAACGGGAAAGTTTTAGCCCCATGAGACAGCCTTCATACTCAGCCGTATTGTTGGTGCTGACAAACTATAATTTGACGGCAACGGGATACTGCTCCCCCGTATCAGATACTAGAATGGCTCCAGCTCCAGAACCTTCCATGTTAACAGCTCCATCAAAATACATCTTCCATGATTGGCGTGTATTGTACTGATGGTGTTGCTGCACTGTCATTACTCCTTCATTGGGGAAATATGTTTCCAAGGGTTTGAAGTCCCCTGAAGGTGCGGCGGCCAGTTGATCCGCGATTCCTTGACCTTTGATGGACTTTTAAGTCACATATACAATATCAAATTGTTGTAGGATCAATTGCCATCTGGACAGCCGGCAATTCAACATGGGTTTGTTGAACACGTACTTGAGAGGATCCACGCGAGATATGAGATGGGTTATGTGACCATGGAGGTAATGCTGTAACCTCATGGAAGCCCATGCTAAAACACAACACGTCCTCTCGATCAGAGTGTACTTGTGCTCACTGCTGCTGAACATTTTGCTGAGGTAATAGATAGCTCGTTCTTGGCCTCTATCGTCTTTCTGTCCCAGCATACAGCCCATGGCATTGTCACTTATTGAATGGTACATAAACAGGGGAACATCATCCCTGGGTGGTACCAAGATAGGAGCTTTGACAAGCTATTTTTTGATTGTAAGGAAGGCATTCTGGCACTCATTATTCCATTTCATGGAGGAGTTCTTCCTTAATAACTTGAAGATTGGCTCACGGGTTGCTGTGAGTTGAGAGATAAACCTGCTGATGAAGTTGATCCTTCCCAAAAATCCCCGTATTTCCTTTTCTGTCTGAGGAACGGGCATTTCCGTGATGGCATAGATTTTGGTAGGATCCAGCTCAATCCCTTTGTGGCTGACAAGAAATCCTAGCAACTTGCCTGACTTGACTCCAAAGGCGCATTTAGCTGGATTCAAATTCAAGCTGTACTTACGCAACCTGTTGAACAACTTTCTGAGATGGTCTAGATGGTCATCCTCCCTTCGGGACTTGACAATAATGTCATCCACATAGATCTCAATCTCTTTATGCATTAGGTCATGGAAAAGAGCCATCATAGCTCGTTGATAGGTAGCTCCAGCATTGATGAGGCCGAATGACAACCGTCTATAGCAAAAAGTTCCCCAAAGAGTGATGAAAAGCAGTCTTCTCACGATCTTCCTCGGCAACCATGATCTGATGGTACCCCGCAAAGCAATCAGCAAAGGAGTACATGTCGTATTGAGCAGTATTGTCAATGAGAATATTGATAAAGGGCACGGGAAAGTTGTCTTTTAAGCAAGTTTTATTCAAGTCTCGGTAATCCACGCAAACTCGCACCTTCCCTCCAGGTTTAGGTACGGGCATGATGTTGGATATCCATTCAGCATATGTAGACACCATGATGATGCCGGCTTGAAATTATTTCACAATTTCTTCTTTCACCTTTAAACTCCACTCCGGTTTTAGTCGCCTGAGCTTTTGCTTGACTGGCTTAAATCCCTCTTTAATGGGAAGGCGATGAAGGACAATGCCAGTGGACAAACCCACCATGTCTTCATGAGACCATGCAAACACATCCTGGAATTGGGTTAATAGAGTAACCATGTCATTCCGTTGGTTTGGGGTAAGGTCTGAACCAATCTGGATTAACTTAGGGCTTTCTAAGGTTCCGAGATTGAAAGAAGTGGTTTAATCAAGACTGGGTTTGGGTTTGTCTTTGACCCATTCTTGAATTTCTGGAGGCACCTCAATGTCATCCTGGAGATCCATCAAGGCTGAATTCATCTCTACATCAAATGTACAATCCTTGTGTAGGAGAGGCAACGTATCCGCAAGTACAGGCACATCGAAATTCAGAGTCCTGAAACAAAATATGCTTTCACTTAGTATATATGAAATGCGTTGATCATACACAGTGTTAGTATATACTGGCAAAATAAACCACTAATACTGTACAGAAAAGTAAGCAGTTATTATATCTACAGGGCAGAAAAGAATTTATGTCCGCTTTACCCTTCTCGACCAAAGCGAGGAATGTTGTTCCAATTGGTAAGGGTAAAGTCTGGGTGGACCACAGTGATGGAGGGATTGTCATCATCCTCCTTGTCCCGAATGATGGCCATTATGTTAGGGCAATCATCGTGTGGGGTGTATTTCTTTGTCTTCCATCATTTCATTTTTTGAAAGGGACGAGGGAATATTCATGACGATTGGTAGGAGACTCGCATGCTCCTGGCTGATCAATTGTCGAGTCACTTGATGCTGATAAGTCACCAGTTCTGCCAATTGTTCAATTTGTTTGCCAAGAGCTTTGATCTTTCGTTCCATGGTGAACTGGATCTTAGCATAATCCCATCTGTCATCACCGTCTTTGGTAGTCTGGGGGGAGTCACAGCTGAAGATGGAACTCTATCCACTGCTCTAATTAATCATGTTAACCTCTTCTTCTTTGTGTTGAGGAAGAGAGATGTCTTGTACATGAGGTTGATCGGGTTTGGTGACTACGATCTCTCCATTATCTATTAGGTCCTGGATCTTGTGTTTCAAGGCCCAACAATCCTGAGTATCATGTCCAGGTGCCCCGGCATGATAAGCACATTTCCTAGCAGCATTGAAACCTCGTCCATTAGGGCTGGCTGGTGGAAGAAGATGCATAATTTTCTTCTGTGTTGTCAGAAGATTGAGAATGTTCTCAAGTGTATCCCCTAAAGGCGTAAACACTCGATGGCGTTTAACTTCTCCACCTTTTGGTACTGGAGGGTTTGCAGACTGTGCTGGAAAGGGAGTGTAGTTTCTCCTTTGAATAGACATACTTTGATTGCCTTTTTGTCCCTATAGTATCAGAGAAACATCTTCCTCTTTCTTTTTATGGACCCTCCGGGGGTTGTTCCCATACTTTCCAGATTGGATGTGATCAGCAACAGCTTTGAGTGCGGCTAGGTCTTGGATCTTTCCTGACTTCAACCCCATTTCGGCCATCTCCCCGTGTTTAACCATTTCAGAAAATGGTTTGCCTATGCCGGCTAAAACTCTCTCACAGAAGGGAGCTTCTTGTATGTCTATAAATGTCATGACCATTTCTGATTCTGGCATGGCAGGACTAACTTGGGCAGCCAGGCGTCTCCACCTTTGGGCATACTCTCTGAAAGACTCGTTAGACTGTTTCTTGATCTTGGTAATTTGATACCGATCAGGAGCCATTTGAGTTTGAAAAATGTATTGAGTGAGGAAGGCATGTGCTAGCTCTTCCCAGCTGTGGATTTTGGAGTTGTCTAATCTTGTGTACCACGAACGGGCTTCTCAAGTTAGATATTTTTGGAACAATTGCATTCTGAGTTTTTCATCCTCTGCATAGGATCCTAGTTCTCCAATAAAGACTTTTAAATGTGTATAAGGATCCCCCAACCCGTCATATTTTTCAAAGTCAGGAGTTTTAAATTTTTCTGGATAGTGAACACCAAGAAAGATACATAGATCAGCATATTGGAGGACTTTCTTTTTGATGTCACCATTGTCTGGGTCTCCAGTGGAATGGGCAGCATCCTGCGTTTTGCTGGTTGTATCCAGCTATGGCTCTGGTATGGTAATGACCGAAATTCCTCCTTGTGTGGAGGGCTCAGTATGTATGGGTATTTTCTGACCCTGTGTAGACTAGTGTAATTCTTTTAATAGAACAGCCAAATCTGTAATCTGTTTGCTTAATCCGTCGAATTCTTTGCGAGAAACTGGATTAAGTTCAGTCTGGTCAGATGACGACATGATTGACTATAGGCCTGTTGCCTTTTTGGACTTTGACCGGGTAGTAGGTCCGATTGATTCCCTGTGAAAAACTGACGTAGTTTAGTCCTTAGGGAAGGTGTATAATGACATGCTATGTGATGTGTCCATTTTAGGAATTTTATCCTGCAAAACGGGTGTTAGTTGTTTGTAGCATGTATGTGGACATATTGCTTCATATTTCTCATTACATGGAGATATATATGGAATAGAATTACAAGTAATTATGTTTACAAGTAATTTGAAATGAGAGCATGAAGAGACTTTCCTTCGTTTTGGGTTTATCAGAGGCTGACATATCTTAGGTTACTCTCGCGGCTTTTTGGCATGAAGGTTCCCAAATCATCGCAATCTACTAGACGGGAATTTAATCCGGTCTTTCAACTGGAGCGAATTTGGGTGGTTCCTTTCTTGAGCCTTGGAGAATCAGGCTTCTCACGAGTCCAGTAATCAAACACCGACGGGATAGCCTCCTGGTGGAGGGACCACACAACATACATTCAAATACATCGCGTCTCACCGTATGAAATGATGACATGTGCGAAGCACTAATATCATAAGCAATTTATAGTGCGAAGCACTAACATCACACGCAGATATGATGCGAAGCACTAATATTCAATCAAGACATGCATTCGTACACATTCATTCAATGTAAATGCAACATCCACACACAAGCATATAATTAGTTTTGAAAAGATTGTAATAGCGGCTTAAGTCCTCTTACTGGAATTCCTAGTAGAGTTGCCACCTGTCGACGTCGGGATATTTAGGTGTCCCTTTCTGTTACTTGTTCTTTGGTATTTTCATTTTAGGTGAGATTTGTGTGGAAAAAACAAGTGAAAAAGGTCCGACATGTATAATGTCGACGATGGGACTGTTAAGAGTCTCATGTTGGTTTTTTAAATGGTTGTACCAACACAACCGAGAAAAAGTTTGCACACTGACCCAGTGATGTGACACTGATATATGGGTCGGCGAAACCGAGATTCATTTTAGGGTCTGGGGACTTGGTTATACGGGGGGAAGGTGTTAAGCACCCCCCGACATCCGCGTTACCACGGTGACCGCCTCTTTTCAATAAACTATTATATGAGAGTGTGTGTGTGTGTGTGTGTGTGTGGGTCAATGTGCTGTTATATGAAAGTGGTGTGAGGCCTCGTTCAAACCTATATACACAGGATTTGAATTTATGTAAAAATTCAGTTTTTAGCAAGATATGGTAATGATGTTTTATAAAAGAGGTTTTTCAAACCCTGATGCTCAATAGTAATTGAGGCCTTTTACACTTCTATTTTTATTAAATGAACGGCTGGATTGATTTTATTTGACGAATGCGAGGCATCCGTATGAAAAATAATATATATATATATATATATATATATATATATATATATATATATATACATATATACAAAAATAATGCCGACTTCCTCGTGGGTATGTAAACCATCTGAGGAAACACAGACATCACATAATAATTTACAAGCTGCTTACAGCTGAAAATGTCCATCACGGGAACCGAATCTAGATCCAATGGGATGAATCTGTGATCACATGATTCCTAGGCGCACAAGATATTGCAATTTGCATGAAAGCAATAAGCAGGTATATATATAAAAGCGGTAAATATATATATACAGACAAGATCACCAACCACGAAGTACATACATGGGGGATCAGAAATGTAAATAAAGCTGTAAATACGGCCAACCGCCACGAAGGAAACTCCAGGCGAGACAGAATGTAAATAAAGCTGTAAATGCGGTCAACTGCCACGAAGTAAACTCCAAACAGGACGGAATGTAAATAAAGCTGTAAATGTGGTCAACTGCCACGAAGTAAACTCCAGGCAGGACGGAATGTAAATATATATATATATATATATATATATACTTATATATATATATATATATATATATATATATATATATATATAAGTGAGTAAACGCACCAGACCGAAGTCTAGGCTCATCGAACAAAGTCCGACACACAGTTGATATATATAAGTATATATATATATATATATATATATATATATATATATATATATATATATATATATATATATGAAAGCAGTAAACGCTCCAGACCGAAGTCTAGGCTCATCGAATAAAGTCCGACACACAGTTGATATATATAAGTGTATATATATATATATATATATATATATATATATATATATATATATATATATATTAAAGCAGTAAACGCTCCAGACCGAAGTCTAGGCTCAATCGAGACATAACTCGATAGTGTTAGTCAATATATATATATAAATATAGATATATATAAATATATATACAGACTGGAAAGAAACCACGGACCGAGGTCCGGGCAAATGCAAGCAACACGACTCTCAACGTGTAGAAGGGTGTGTGCAAAGATGAAGAGAAAGACTCTAAAGTGTGTGAGAAGGCTTACAGCTGACTGATAAAAAGGCTTCTATATCTTTAGAGTGGGTAAACACTGGACTTTTGTGGATACAAAAAGGGTTGTATATGAGCTCACAGATGTTTGAAAGTGGAAAAATACACTGTATGGCGAATGCAGAGCAAATTGTACAGGGTTTCCCCGTCTTTTTTCTCTTAAAAATCAGCACCCCAAGCCTCTTATTTATAGGCAAAAGGTGCCGCGGGTGTACCTGCGGCTCAGCCGCAGGTGTACCAGAGGTGGGTCGGGTCGGCCCGGTTCCGTCGGGTCGGGTCGTCTCGAAGTACGTGCACTCATGCAATGTAATGTCCACTCGAAGTTTGAGAAGTGCAATCTGAGCATCCGTTTTGAGGTATTCTGGACCTATTTCAGACCGCCGTTGTCGAGAGTTGTACGATGGCATGGGATTAGAGTTTGTACGAAGTCTTTGAAGATGGGACGGTGCCCTCCGGTCTTCAAGCTTCCATTTTCATCTATTACCTCGCACAATAGTCACTCGGGATTGGTTTGTGGGACATTGTTGTGTAGAGACGAGACATGGCATCGTGTTGGACGAGATGGCGATGTTGCCCCTCACCGGTGTTACTACCAGATTGGGCTGATAAGCAGATGTTGCTCAGGCTTCGCTGAGATTGGACTGCTGCATTTGTTAAAGGTCCTCATTGTCATCTTTGAGGTGTGCCTATCTTCCCGATGTTATTGTCGGGTTGGTACAGTGTATCTCGTTGTGAGCTTCAAGATTGAAACTGATAGCACTTGTAGCAAGCATTTCCGGGGTTAATGCCGAAACTACATTCCTTGGGGTTATTGCCAAGGTTGGTGGCTATTCCCATGGTTGGGACTGAGACTGGATACCTCGGGGGGTTATCTCCGAGATTAATCGGTCTTTTCCGGTGTGTGTTCCGGTATTATATCTGCAGGTCTCGGGGTTAGATCCGAGGTTGAAACCGTTACTCCCGAATTGCGATCCGGGATTGATGCTGAACTTCCGGTAGTATCCGGTATGGATTTGGATTGTCTTTCAGGGTTCTCTCTTAAAAGACGAATCTGTCCTCCTGCAATGTTAGTAACAGTAGCACAGAAAATTTTGAGTGTCTACATCAAGGTTGCTTGACCTTTGTTGATATGTGTGTCAACGGCTGAACGTGTTGTAACCCCCACCGGGGATCTACTGGGGACGCATGAGTACGTACCAACTATCGAACGGTTCTCAATGCTTCGATGGGTTTACTTGCCATCGGCTAAAATAATGTCAAGGCTGCTTGATCTTCGTTGATAGAATCGTCCACGGATGAACGTGTTGTAACCCCCACCGGGGATCTACGTTGTAACCCCCATCAGGGACTCACGTTGTAACCCCCGTCGGGGACTCACGTTGTAACCCCCGTTGGGGACTCACGTAGGGTAACGACCTGGAGTCTGCGGCATCGGACCTATATAAGGTATTGCCGTTTTCGTACCCATGAGTTGACTCCTACTCTGGAGGAGTATGCACATTTGACGATGCTGCCCTTAGACAGACCTTGCGTGCACATGGTTTTGGGAGACATGAGTAGGAGATTCATGACTCTCACAGGATTGAGGCGCAGAATGGTGCAGGATGAGTGATGAGTGCATATTATTAATGTATTTTGATTCCATTATATTTAGTTTTATTGCATGTTTCATGTGTATATGAGCTTAATAAGGTGTTTAATGATTTCAGGAGGAATTGGAGCTAAAATGAAGAAAAAAAGGAAAATTGCAGGGTTTTTAGCATTAAGTTGGATGCATGGTCTTGTCTTGGGACTTGAATTTTATTATAGAGCTCTTCTTTAGCTTTCTGGAACATCTTGAATCGTCCCAATCGGAGTTCGTATGAAGAAGTTATGATCTTTTTACCAAACAGAAGTTGAACCTCAAAGTTTGGAAGTTGCAATTTGCATAGCAGTCACTTGGAGCCTCATTTAGACCTTGATGTAACCCGAATCTGTCAATTCTCAAAGAATGAAAGTTGTGGATCTCGTCGATATCTTCGTTTTGATAGGTAACAGGACCCATAATTCCTCTCAGATCAAAAGTTATGCTCATTTTACCAATGGAGGTCGTAACAGAAAATGGAAATTCGCCCCAGCGAATTTGAGCGCGAAAATTAGAAAATCTTGGATTTTTGGAAAGTTTCTAAATGCAGATTTTGGCATATTTCAACATGGAATGGGATTATTATTTCTATTAGCTTTAGGATTTACTTTATACTAAGATTTATTTGCAAATTAGATTCTATTTTTTTATGGAAACTAGTTATGATTTGTAATTCCTTTTAGGATTTGGATTTCTAATTCACATAGGATTTAGGACTTTGTCTAGCACTATAAATAGAGGATGAGAGTCAGGGTTTTATTCATTCAATCATCTACAACATTGGAGGATTGAAGACATGAGCTAAGTTATTTTTTTTTCAGTTCTAAGGGATGTTGAACCTTATTTATAATTAATGGTTAATTGAGTATTCATTATTTATTCCTTCTTACATAAAATTCATTCTTGATAATCTGATTTAATTTCTGAATGCTATTTGGTTTAACTAATTTGATTTCTGCAGGATTGAGTTGGTTAACGAATATCATATGCTAGATCAAGGAATAATATTGCGTGTAATTGATATTGTTTCTAATCACAAGTAGTAATTAGTAATATCTAATTGTGGACAAGCTTTTGAGTATTGCTATGATTATCAGAAGACAAGTTAAACAATCTGAGCTTATGTATTTGTTGCTTGGAATAGTCTAATTCCCTAGTTCTTAATGTTGCTATTATATTAAATCTAGAGAGCTTATTTTAGGTTATATAATTGTTAGAATCTTGTGAAGAGCTTGTTTCATTGAGTGACAATCTAAGGGGAGTTTCGGGTAGCAGAGCTTGTTGTTACCTAGGGCTATTAGTTTCATTGAAGGGTAAATAATGTTACACTTGATTAATCTATTATTGTAAAAAGGTGATACTGAACTGAAGAACTGAAGCTTTTTATTCATTGTTTATTCTTATTAGTTTATTCTTGTTAATTTAATTAATTAATTCAAAATCCCCTTTTCATTAGAAATCATAGGATAAATATAAAATAAATCACTCTCTATGGGATCGATCATTGCTTACTACTGTGCTAATTATTTAAATTTGTAAAGTGAAAGTGAGATTAATTTAGGAGTGCAAACGACAGCTCCCAAATTTTGGCATCGTTGTCGGGGAGTGCTATTTGTTTTGTTTATTCTTTGTTTTCGTTTATTTTGATTATTTATTATTTTGTTTTTATTTTATAACTTAATCCTCTCACTCTATTGACTTAAATTTTGTTCAAGAGATAGAGAAAACTGCAGATATAGAAGAAACTCTTGTTCCATCATTTGAAGAGAAAAAGATGGTGGTGCCAAATAAAAATAGGACTTTAAAAGAACTTGATACTCTCGATCTTGATCAATCATCATTTTGTATTGAGTATCCTACTTTAGATGTTGCTTTTGAACTTAACTCTAGACTAATTCATCTTTTGCCTACTTTTCGTGGTCTTACAGGTGAAAATCCATATAAGCATCTAAAGGAGTTCTATGTGGTGTGTTCCACGATGAAAGCACAAGGAGTGGCAGAGGAGCAGATCAAGCTTAGACTTTTTCCATTCTCATTAGCAGATTTGGCTAAAGACTGGTTATACTATCTACCTTCAGGATCAATACGATCATGGACTGATATGCAAAGGCTATTCTTGGAGAGGTATTTTTCTACATGAAGAGTTACCGATATAAGAAAGGAGATATGTGGAATCAGGCAGTTCCATGGAGAGAATCTCTATGAGTATTGGGAAAGGTTCAAGAAGTTGTGTTCCAGCTGTCCACCTCATAGAATTGATGAACATTACTTAATCCAGTACTTCTATGAGGGGTTTCTACCAATGGAAAGAAGCATGATTGATGCAGCAAGTGGAGGAGCACTGGTAGACAAGACTCCAGAAGCGGCAAGGAACTTAATTGCAAAACATGGCAGCTAACTCACATCAGTATGGAACTAAGATGGATCACACACCACAAATGGTAAATGGGGTAAGCACGAGAGACTTGGAGCAGCAGATTTCTGATTTAACTGCTTTGGTTCGACAAATGGTTGCAAGGAATTCGCAAGTTATTCAGCAAGCTCAACCTCAGTACCACATAGAAAACCAAGAAGTACCTGTCAATTCTGGGACATCTATGGAGAATATGTTCAAGGCATTCATGAACCAAACACAACAGTTCATGTGTCAGACACAACAATTCCAGCAGGAGACACGAACTTTTGTTCAAAATCTGAGGGACCAAGTTGGTCAACTTGCAACCACAGTAGGAAGGTCACTTTCTCAAACTGTTGAAAATGTAAGTGCCATAACACTGAGATGTGGTGCAGAGGATCAGCAGCAAGAAAATTCAATACAAAGCAAGTCCGACAATAGTGAAATAGGCAGCAGTGATGTACTCAAGCACAAATTTCCACCTCTTTCTACTTATGAACCGAAACTACCTTTTCCCCAAGTTCTAACAAGGAATTGGAAAGTTGGAAAAAAGTCAACGTGGTATACAGAGTCTAATGAGAAATTCCTTGAAGAAATGGCGAATAGGGAACAAGAACTTAAAGATGATAAGGAGTTCACTAGTGGAAACCATTTGGATGTGCTCGAGACTACTGCTAAATTTTAAGAAATCAAGTATTCAAAGTTTGAAAATGATGAACAAGAGGTAGAGATGGAAGAATTAATAATTCCTGTAGATTTCTATAAGGAGGACATAGATGATGATACTTTCCTTGTACCAGCAACAACACACAATGATAAACACCATGAGACCTTGCACATGGAATTAGACGACACACATTTCCAGTTCGGCATATATAAAGTTAATAGGTATCTTGGTAATGTTAATTCTATTTTTGTTATTGATGTTGTTGACTCTACAGTGCAGGAAACTCTTGAGCAAATATACAAGGAGGATTTGAGGGCTGGAATGGAGCAAAATTAGGATCTAAAGGATGCTCCTAATGAAGAATTGAAGTTGTTACCAGTCCACTTGAAGTTCACAAGTCCAATTACATAGAATGAGAAGGATGATGTCAAGCCAATGACAATAAACAAGGGCAGCTGCTTGGGAGGCAACCCAAGATCTCAGATTTGATTTTTCTATCCCTTCATTTTTTAGTTTTTTTTAGTTTTTTTTTTGCATGTTAGCTAGTAGTATTTTCTTATTTGCATGATTTTCTTACAATGGGGATAATGTAAGGTTTGAGTGTGGGGGGGGAAGATTTAGGTTTTTATTTTATTTAGGAATATTGATCCGATTTTGATGGGAAATTTAAAAAATTAATGTTTTTGAAACTTTTTGAAAATTTTGGTTTCATGGTTCTATTTGCCTATGTGTTCGAAGGTTAAAGTCAAAGATTGAAAATTGATGCTAAAATTTAGAATCTGTTTGATGCTTAATTTGTTAATGAATGATGAAAACTAAGCCACGATCCATAGTAATTGATTTAAATTGAATTTGTGATACATGAGTACTTGAATATGAGAAGCATGTTTATTTGGCTAAGTTATTTGTGGAGTTGTCTATTGCACTGATTTCATGACTTAGAACTGTTTAACTTGTTTATGTTGTTGTAGAACCATGTGAAAGTATGATGAATGAAAAAAAAGAAAAAAAAAGAAGGAAAAAAATGAAAATTGATCTGCTTTAATGTCCATTATGCGAAATAACTGGGTATCCAAGCCTCGGGAAGCATCGATATTCACGCTGAAAAGTGTGATGGATAAAAGCAGCTTGACTAGTCGACTTTTGTGGCCTTTGTTACTTGAATAAGTCAGCCTTAGGGGTGTCTCTACACATAGCGCCCTAAGATCATCTGGTTTAGGAGTCGTTGGTGGAAAGTTCGCTAATGGGTAACTCTGAAAAGCCTAAGAAAAGGAGACATTGCATATGTCAAGAAAAGAAAAGAAAAATATACGAAAAAAAAAGAAGTATGAAAATACATTCATCTGTGCTAAAAAGAAGATTCTATGAAAAAACTTAAAAAGCAAGAAAAAATTGTTCTTGGTTATGAGTCAGTGTGCACGGTTTTTGTTCCATGGTAACTAAGTTGAGTAAGTATGATGATTTTGGGAAAGTTACTTATGTGGCTACAATTTGATTTAATGAAATTCATTGGTGAAATGGTAAGGTTGGTAATTGTGAGTTGATTGATAAGGCGTTGATTAGATTTTTGCAAATTTAGTGTTGATAATCATGATTTGTACCTTGAAATCTTTTGACATGATGGTTGAATAGAATTTTTCTAGAAAGTAAACTTTTGGTTTACACGAGGACGTGTAAAAGGCTAAGTGTGGGGAATTTGATGAGTGCATATTATTCATGTATTTTGATTCCATTATATTTAGTTTTATTGCATGTTTCATGTGTATATGAGCTTATTAAGGTGTTTAATGATTTCAGGAGGAATTGGAGCTAAAATGAGCAAAAAAGGAAAATTGCAGGGTTTTTAGCATTAAGTTGCATACATTGTCTTGGCTTGGGACTTGGATTTTATTATAGAGCTCTTCTTTAACTTTCCGGAACATCTTGAATCGTCCCAATCGGAGTTCGTATGAAGAAGTTATGATCTTTTTACCAGACAGAAGTTGAACCTCAAAGTTTGGAAGTTACAATTTGCATAGCAGTCAATTGGAGCCTCATTTAGACCTTGATGCAGCCTGAATCTGTCAATTCTCAAAGAATGAAAGTTGTAGATCTCGTCGATATCTTCGTTTTGATAGGTACCAGGACCCGTAATTCCTCCCAGATCAAAAGTTATGCTCATTTTACCAAAGGAGGTCGTAACAGAAAATGGAAATTCGCCCCAGCGAATTTGAGCGGAAAAATTAGAAAATCTTGGATTTTTGGAAAGTTTCTAAATGCAGATTTTGGCAGATTTCAATATGGAATGGGATTATTATTTCTATTAGCTTTAGGATTTAACTTATACTAAGATTTATTTCCAAATTAGATTCTATTTCTTTATGGAAACTAGTTATGATTTGTAATTCTTTTTAGGATTTGGATTTCTAATTCACATAGGATTTAGGACTTTGTCTAGCACTATAAATAGAAGATGAGAGTCAGGGTTTTATTCATTCAATCATCTACTACATTCTCTCATCTACAACATTGGAGGATTGAAGACATGAGCTAAGTTATTTTTATTCAGTTCTAAGGGATGTTGAACCTTATTTATAATTAATGGTTAATTGAGTATTCATTATTTATTCCTTTTCACATGAAATTCATTCTTGATAATCTGATTTAATTTCTGAATGCTATTTGGTTTAACTGATTTGATTTCTGCAGGATTGAGTTGGTTAACGAATATCGTATGCTAAATCATGGAATAATATTACGTGTAATTGATATTGTTTCTAATCACAAGTAGTAATTAGTAATATCTAATTGTGGACAAGCTTTTGAGTATTGCTATGATTATCAGAAGACAAGTTAAACAATCTGAGCTTATGCGTTTGTTGCTTGGAATAGTCTAATTCCCTAGTTCTTAATGATGCTATTATATTAAATCTAGAGAGCTTATTCTAGGTTATATAATTGTTAGAATCTTATGAAGAGCTTGTTTCATTGAGTGACAATCTAAGAGGAGTTTCGGGTAGCAGAGCTTGTTGTTACCTAGGGCTATTAGTTTCATTGAAGGGTAAATAATGTTACACTTGATTAATCTATTATTGTAAAAAGGTGATACTGAACTGAAGAACTGAAGCTTTTTATTCATTATTTATTCTTATTAGTTTATTCTTGTTAATTTAATTAATTAATTCAAAATCCCCTTTTCATTAGAAATCATAGGATAAATATAAAATAAATCACTCTATGTGGGATCGATCCTTGCTTACTACTTTTCTAATTATTTAAATTTATAAAGTGAAAGTGAGGTTAATTTAGGAGTGTAAACGACAGCTCCCAATGAGCTGACATTTGGTCATGTGATCTCTCAGCGTTTTCTGTATGACAGATTTGGTGCGGAGGATAGGTTCTCACGATATTCAGGGGATTTCACCATGTCGGAGGATCATTGGCGTTCGGCCAGAGTTGATGTACTGATACTATGTGTACTGTCATACGTGTACATGCTGCGGTACATGGATGAGATAGATATCGGCGTTATCATGACGGTGAGAGCTCTCAGGGAGGGTCGTACCATTGTACCTACGATCGTGGCAGAGACCTTGCGATCAGCGTCCTACTGCCGTACTTACCCGTCAGGTGTGTTTACAAGGAGTTCGGTCATGCTATATGTGTGGTTTATGCCACACTTGCGACCAGTTGGTACCTTTAGATGGCACAGGTATTGTTTCTCCCATGAGGTGGCTATGTCGTGTTCCTTTCAGCCATCGGAGTGTACAGATGCTCAGTACTAGTCCGTATTTTTGGCAGATATCAGAGATTCATTTAGCATATTGCTGTGCTCGGGGCTTTGCTCACCATACAGCTTCATTACTCATGCTCTGGGCATGGATTTCCTCCCTTTGGCTGGCTTGAGGGGCGTGACGACTTATCATCCATTGGTCGTGATGTCGCAGTTTGACCAGTTCCAGGATTTTCATCCCTTCGGGGGGGCGGCAGGTCAGCGTTCAGCTTCTCGATACCTCTTAGCCGAGGACCGATCTCGTGTATATGCTTGCTGGGATCGGCGTGAGCTAGCTGCTTTTCCTGCCAGTCGTCCCGGTTATTCCGTAGAGTACTCCGCATGGATGGAGACAGATGTTTTATCAGCTGCAGCAGTATTTGCAGTACCGGAGATTGAGTCAGACGATGTAGAGCCTATAGAGGACATTGATACCTACATCGAGGAGGATACCGCTGTTGGGTTGCCAGCATTTCTTCCGAATTCTCCTAGTACCGGTACTTTTGTGATCCAGCACTCGGCATAGTATTTAGAGCAGAGTCCTCACCTGATGACCTTTGAGAGAGACCAGATTCGATCTATGATGTCGACTGCTCTTGATGTGAGGGACGCCGCCCTATTAGAGAAAGACGATGCATTAGCTCGTAAAGATGCCGCTGTTGTTGAGCGGGATGAGGCCTGGTCAGACAGAGATGTAGTGATAGTTGAGCGGGATAGTGCTATATCTGCCTGGGATGTGGCTGTCACAGATAGTACAGCAGCGAGGTCCCTTACCACTGGTATGATCGCAGAGATGAGCGCTTACATCGATGAGCATATGGTCATCATGCAGATGGCTACAGATCTGTTGGGTCGTGTGGATATCCTTATCCAGGAGACTACAGCTTTACCTCCTTCATCTGAGAGGGACACCATGTTGGCTTTGCTAGCTCGCATGTACCCCGATTCATAGATGAGCTTGTATTTACCTGCACAGACTAGCTTAGCCATTTTGCCATGTACAGTTCACATTGTATATATATCAAACAGCATTATATATGACAGGAAAATATATTTTTGGATCACTTCCCTTTTAGATATGCCTTGCTATTGGCTTGATATTTTTCCTGCTGCTTCAGGGCTTGTGATCTTGATGAATTCTGAATTCTTCCTTGGTGGATGGACATTGAGCTGTCTCTGGATAGTTTAGAATGGATCATCGATCTATGTATATCCCTACCATCTTTGGTGTCTTGGGACTTGTTTCTGAATGGAAATGTGGAGAGGAATGTGGCTTTCCTCTCTGAGATTTACCGCACCACAGGTGGTCGCTAGTACTTCTATTTAGGAGAAGCCTAGTTGATTCCACCTCTTATGGTTTAGTATTGCTCTTCGAGATATGACCGGAGCTTAGATGGTAGCCGAATCTCCTATTTGGGAAGAGTTCAGGAAGTTCCATCCCTTTGGTCTGAAGCCGAATGAAATGTAGTGGATTGAAAGAGAATCCCAATACCCGCTGACAATGGTTTGTATTTTGGTAGGGGGTGAGACCGCACCATGAATGGCTGCCTACATACTCCTATTGAAGAGGAGATCAGGTCTGCGTAGTTCGAACATGGTGTAAGAGGTTCAACGCTGTATGTGGCTGATATGGTGTAGGAATGTTTTTGGTTGTTTTTTCTTTTGTAAGGAGAAGAGGGTAGAAATGTTTTTGTTATTTTTGTTTTATTGCGATCGGGCCATGTAACATGGTTGCCTACGTACTCCTATTGAAGAGGAGATCAGGTCGACGTAGTTCGCCCCTCAGGGCGAGAAGAAAAGTGTAATCCCATGTGCAGGTCAGAGTGCGGGGAGGAGAAAGTTTAATCCTAAGTTGAGGATAAACTGCAGGTACGAGAAGTTTGATCCCATGTTTGGGTAGCCAAACTGCAAATGCGAGAGGTTCGATCCACGGTAGGATGACCTATGAGTGCAAAAGAGAAAGCCAGGCTGCTGGCTTGAAGAGTACGTTTCCCTGAGGGGCAAATTGTAGAAAAGTTGTAGGTGGTAAATGGTTAAAGAACCGGAATGACTGGTGACCTGATGATGACACATCAGGGTGTTTACTGGTTACTTCAAACATAATACCATTTCACGGTGTCTGAGTTGATGAGTTGTGGAAATTCATCGCCGTCCATTTCTTGCAATCTGAGAGCGCCTCCTGTCAATACTTCTTTGACAATAAACGGGCCTTCCTAGTTAGGAGCGAATTTTCCTTTGGCCTGATCTTGATTGTCAAGAATCTTCTTCAGAACCAAGTCATGTTGTTTAAACTGCCGTAGCCAGACCTTTTTGTTGTAGGATCTGACGATCCTTTGCTGGTATAGCTGACCATGGAAGATAGCCGCGGTTCGCCTTTCGTCTATCAGAGACAATTAGTGATACCTATCTTGTACCCATTGGTTTTCATCCAGCTGAGCGTCGATCAACACTTTGAGAGATTCCATCTCAACTTCTATGGGGAGCACTGCTTCCATCCCATAGGTTAAAACGTAGGGGGTCGCCCCAGTTGAAGTACGCATTGTGGTCCTGTAGGCTAACAGAGTCAGAGGAAATAGGTCAGACCAATCTTTGTGGTTGGCTGACATCTTTTGCATAATCTTCTTGATATTTTTGTTAGCCACTTCAATAGCACCGTTCATCTTCGGACGATAGATGACAGAGTTAAGATGTTTGATGTGGAATTTACTGCATAACTCCTCCATCATTTTGTTGTTGAGGTTTTTGGCATTGTCTGACACAATCACCTCTGGTTGTCCATATCGACAAATGACATTGTTTCTGATAAAAGCAATGATGACTTCTTTAGTGACCCTGGAGAATGAGACTGCTTCTACCCACTTGGTGAAGTAGTCGATCATGGTGAAGATAAATCGGTGACCATTACTGGCTTTAGGCTCAATGGGCCCAATAACGTCCATTCCCCACATTGAGAAGGGCAAAGGCGAACTCATATTGTGGAGCTCCCGTGGAGGGGCATGTATAGCATTCCCATTAATCTGGCACTGATAGCATCTTTTGACGTGGTCATGGCAATCAGCCTTAAGAGATAGCCAATAATGTCCTGTCCTAAGGCCACTCATGTGGAGGCCACAGACTCCGCCATGGATTTCATCCATAAGCCTTTGGGCTTGATCTTTGTCTAAACACCTGAGGAGACCTAGTCCTGCATCTCTTTTATAGAGCGCATCTCCAGTCAAGTAGAACTTCATAGCAAGTCGATGGATCCGCCTTTTCTCAGTCAGGCTCGCCTCAGCGGGTGTAGATTCATCTCGTAGATATTCCTTGATATGCTGAAACCAAGGAGGTTGGATGGGAGGTAGCTCATCCGATACTTCTCCAAAGTAATTCCCATAGGCTGGGGCGTTGTTCAAGGCAATTATGAAGCTTGGCAAGTGTTCCTTGTCTGATATACGAATCAAGGAGGCCAAAGTTGCTAATGCGTCCGCAAAATCATTCCTATTACGAGGAATGTGTAGAAAGGAGATTTCTTCGAACTCTAAAGTCATCTTCAAAACCTGCCGATGGTAAGGTAGCAAATGTATTTCCTTGGTTTGATAGACTCCGGTGGATTGTCTGATTACCAACTCCAAATCTCCAAGGACAGTTAACCGCCTGATGCCCATTGAACGGTCAAGTTTTAGCTGTAAGACCCCAAATTATTAATAAATGAAATTTAATTTCCTCTATTTATTATTCTGAAATAGTAAGGGTTGATTTGATTAATGTGGTTAGTTATGGGTAAAATGCATAAATATTTTAAATAAGCAAGTGGTTATAAAATATTCATTGTTGTTGGGGAATATTCGCTTGGTCGTGGAATATTCTTACTGTCGGAGAATATTTGTACGACGGCGCAGTCTTTTGTGGGCCCCATAACGGAAAGCGATTGGATGAAGAAAACGACAAAAATAAGTTGTTTATAAATAACAGCGTAGTTGTTACCGTTAATACTGTTGGAATACCCGGTGGTTAAAGCACGGTAATACGCGTTGTTGCACGGGAGCACACGGTATTGCACCAATTATTGATTCTTACATAAGAAGGCACTACTCAATAATTGTTACAGTTATTACTGTTCAATATTGTATTTTATTGATTCAATAATTGCTGCGTTGATATTTTATATTACTGTTGTTTTAATAATTGTCACTACACAGTATTTTCTATTATCGAAACAATAATTCATATTATCTGAATAATATTATTAGATAATATTATTGGCAATGTCTAGAAAGTTATGTCTAAGGAGAGGTTTGGTCATCTAATTGCGCGCCAGTAAGGAGATATCCTCATTGGAAAGTCCCCTCTTTCCTAGGAACGGCCTGGTTGCTAGTACTGTGATTCTGTAATATTATTTGTGTATAATTAATTATTGATTTATATGATGAGGAAATATTGATTTTATTTGGATATAGATGGAGAAAATTTTTAATGTGACAATTGTTGAAAATTAATATTTTATCTTTTTCTGATAAAATAATTCATTTAAATATATTATTTTAATAATATATTGATGGTGGTATTTTTACAATGAATGTGGGATATATGAGTATATGAGGAGGAAGAGTATTTTTGTGGTATTAAATGATTAACACATATTTTGTGTGTTGGTGGACATAATTCTTGACCGAAAATTTATTATTGACTGTAAAATCGCCCGTTTATGGATTTCGGTCAATTTCTGTTTTGAATTTGGAAAAACTTTCTTTTGCAAAGTTGTAGAGAATTGAATTTCCTATAAAAACTCGCGAGATTCGAATTTTTTGATAAAAGGGCTATTTATTATGAATTATTGACGTTCTGAAGTTCCGAAATAATTGATTTTTGGAAGTTTTAATTATTTTTTTCAAAGAAAACGCTTTTTGTTTGTTTTGTGGGCTACAACATGTGCATAATGAGCTGAGTTCAGATGGTCTTGAGGTGGGCTTGAAAATTATATATATATATTAATATTATATTAAATTTTCTGCTTTGGTGTTCTAAGCATTTTCCTATAAATAGGGTGCTTAGGTTAGAATTGAAAATCACACCAGAAACACAAGTTCCTCTCTATTTCTCTCTCTATATCGAGCGTATTCTTGTGAGTATTTGATACTTTGAGTGTTGCTATACGGTGCAAGTTTCCTTCAGCACTATATCTAGTATTCCAGTCAGAAGTACCTTCTTTCCGAGGTAAGGGATGTTATTTCTTCTTAAATGATATTATTTTCTTCAATATCATTATGCCGAAGTATTGATCTGAACTTTTTATCAAATTTGGAACTTTTCATGTCGGGGTTATTATTCATGAGTTACTATTCACGAGTTACTATTCACCGAAAAATAAAATTTTCTTCTTTTCGTCCAAAATATCTATTCTGGATACTAGCTTTGATTGTATCCATATTTTGATCATTCTTGAATTTTACTCCACTATGATTATTTATGAGGTATTTTTGGACATGGAATAGCTGAAATACGAATCCTTAATATTTATTATTTTGTTTCACTGGATTCGTTTCCTTAAAAATATTTTTCATCATCCTCAGTCCTAAATGATGATATAAATGAATATCTTTGGCCTGTAGTGCAAAGATTAATGATTTCTGATGAATATCTTTGGCCCGTAGTGCAAAGATGAACAGGTGTTGAGGTGAACATGACCAACTGATGAATATCTTTAGCCTGTAGTGCAAAGATGACTATTTGATTCAAGATATTTATTGATTGATATTACAGGGATAAAATGTTGATGATGGGCTTTTAAATTCATAGATAATCGTAGATTTCATTCTCTACGTAACTTTTCTATGAATTATTATTTTTCGCTGCGAATATTGATTTAAAACTTGTTGTCTATTGTATTCTATTAAATTTTTCCCTGTTGAAGACTAACGATAATTTATTGTATATTATCTTAGTCATAATATTCTTTACTGGGCTAGTTGAGCTCACCCTTTTCCTTGTTGTTCCATTTTCTTCTCAGGAGGCGAGAATGTAGCAAGTACTAGTCGGGGTATGGAATAAAGGTTCTAGGAAGTTGTTTTAGTAGTCCTCGCCATTTTTTTTTGTAAAGTATTGTACCAATAATTGTAATGAGGACTTATTTGAGTGTGGATAATGTCTAGATGACAATATTTGTATTTACACTCACAGTTTTTATGTTGTATTAATAAAGTTGTAGTTGTTTTTGTACCATGTTATTGACGACTCAAAATGGGTGTTGTATACCTGTTTTGGGGGCGTCACATTAGCCCCATGAGACGGCCTTCATACTCAGCCGTATTGTTGGTGCTGACAAACTTTAATTTGACGGCAATGGGATACTGCTCCCCCGTATCAGATACTAGAATGGCTCCAGCTTCAGAACCTTCCATGTTAACAGCTCTATCAAAATACATCTTCTATGATTGGCGTGTATTGTACTTATGGTGTTGCTGCACTGTCATTACTCCTTCATCGGGGAAATATGTTTCCAAGGGTTTGAAATCCCTTGAAGGTGCGGCGGCCAGTTGATCCGCGATTCCTTGGCCTTTGATGGACTTTTGAGTCATATATACAATGTCAAATTATTGTAGGATCAACTGCCATCTGGACAGCCGACAATTCAACATGGGTTTGTTGAACACGTACTTGAGAGGATCCACGCGGGATATGAGATGGGTTGTATGACCATGGAAGTAATGTTGTAACCTCATGGAAGCCCATGCTAAAGCACAACACGTCTTCTCGATCAGAGTATACTTGTGCTCACTGCTGCTGAACCTTTTGCTGAGGTAATAGATAGCTCGTTCTTGGCCTCTATCGTCTTTCTGTCCCAACATACAACCCATGGCATTGTCACTTATGGACAGGTACATGAACAGGGGAACAACATCCCTGGGCGGTACCAAGATAGGAGCTTTGACCAGCTGTTTCTTGATTGTAAGGAAGGCATTCTGGCATTCATCATTCCATTTCATGGAGGAGTTCTTCCTTAATAACTTGAAGATTGGCTCACAGGTTGTCGTGAGTTGGGAGATAAACCTGCTCATGAAGTTGATTCTTCCCAAAAATCCCCGTATTTCCTTTTCTGTCTGAGGAATGGGCATTTCCGTGATGGCTTGGATTTTAGTAGGATCCAGCTCAATCCCTTTGTGGCTGACTAGAAATCCTAGCAACTTGCCTGACTTGACGCCAAAGGCGCATTTAGCTGGATTCAACTTCAAGTTATACTTACGCAACCTGTTGAACAACTTTCTGAGATGGTCTAGATGGTCATCCTCCCTCTGGGACTTGACAATGATGTCATCCACGTAGATGTCAATCTCTTTATGCATTAAGTCATGGAAAAGAGCCATCATAGCTCGTTGATAGGTAGCTCCAGCATTGATGAGGCCGAATGACAACCGTCTATAGCAAAAAGTTTCCCAAGGAGTGATGAAAGCAGTCTTCTCACGATCTTCCTCGGCAACCATGATCTGATGGTACCCCACAAAGCAATTAACAAAGGAGTACATGTCGTATTGAGCAGTATTGTCAATGAGAATGTGGATAAAGGGCACGGGAAAGCTGTCTTTTAAGCAAGCTTTATTCAAGTCCCGGTAATCCACGCAAACTCGTACCTTTCCTCCAGGTTTAGGTACGGGCACGATGTTAGATATCCATTCAGGATATGTAGACACCATGATGATGCCGGCTTGAAATTGTTTCACAATTTCTTCTTTCACCTTTAAACTCCACTCAGGTTTCAATCGCCTGAGCTTTTGCTTGACTGGCTTAAATCCCTTTTTAATGGGAAGGCGATGAAGGACAATGTCAGTGGACAAACCCACCATGTCTTCATGAGACCATGCAAACACATCCTGGAATTGGGTTAATAGAGTAACCATGTCATTCCGTTGGTTTGGGGTAAGGTCTGAACCAATGTGGATTAACTTAGGGCTTTCTAAGGTTCCGAGATTGAAAGAAGTGGTTTGATCAAGGTTGGGTTTGGGTTTATCTTTGACCCATTCTTGAATTTCTGGAGGCACCTCAATGTCATCCTGGAGATCCATCAAGGCTGAATTCATCTCTACATCAAAGGTACAATCGTTGTGTAGGAGAGGCAACGTATCCCCAAGTACAGGCACATCTAAATTCAGAGTCCTGAAACAAAATATTCTTTCACTTAGTATATATGAAATGCGTTGATCATACACAGTGTTAGCATATACTGGCAAAATAAACCGCTAATACTGTACAGAAAAGTAAGCAGTTATTGTATCTACAGGGCAGAAAAGAATTTCTGCTCGCTTTACCCTTGTCGACCAAAGCAAGGAATGTTGTTCCAATTGGTAAGGGTAAAGTCCGGGTGGACCGCAGTGATGGAGGGATTGTCATCATCCTCCTTGTCCCGAATGATGGCCATTATGTCAGGGCAATCATCGTCTGGGGTGTATTTGTTGGTATGTTTATCATGGACGATGATGCGCATGCCCGACATTATTCGAACAACATTTTCCTTGATTCTCCGCTCCTCTTCTTCGATTGTGGGATCTGGAATAACGATTTTCTTTTCTTCCACCGGTTCGGCTTAGGAAATAACATTGTCATGGCATTGGCGGGCACCTTTACTGGAGGTTGTGCGGACTCAGAGTTTGAAGGCGAAGCCAAACGCCACATGGTTGTAGCTGAAGGCATCTGTTGATGCTTATGAGGATTCATGTGACTAGAGCTGGCAGAATAGCCCAGTCCAGCTGTTCCAACTTGCTTGGTTAGTCGAATGGGGTAACGGATACCCTGACCATATTTACCCTACCCTTGTCCTGGCTTATGACCCAACGACATCATTTCTTGCGTGGCTGACATAACCTCATCAGAAATGTGGGGTTCTGGCAGTGGTGCTCCAACATCGTGGTATTGGGTGTTGCTTATTTCCAAAGCATGAAAATTGACTGGTTCTATGTCTGCATTGGCATTGATGACCGGAATGTCCCCGTGCTGAGGAATCTCTGGTTCAGCATTGATCGTGACCAGACTATTATTGATAATGTACTTTAGTTGTTGGTGAAGGGTGGAGGGGACTGCCCCAACCATATGGATCCACGGTCGTCCCAAGAGCAGGTTGTATCCCGAATCTTTCTTGAGCACATGAAAGGATACGCAGAATGTATGAGGGCCAATTTCGATTTGCAGCTCAATTATTCCAACCGAATTACGGCGGGCTCCATCAAAAGCTTTGATGATAGTATGGCTACTCCGAATTTGGTTGAGATTTATATTCATCTTCACCAAGGTGGCATACGGGCATATATTCAGAGAGGAACCTCCATCTATTAAGACTCCCGCCACCATGCATCCGGAGGACAAGACCGCGATGTGCAACGGTTTGCAATGACCGGTCCCTTCAGATGGTATGTCATCATCAGTGAAGGATATCACATTGCTGTTGAAAATGTGATCAATCATGTGTTGAAATTTTTCTGTATCCACTGATGTCGGGAGATAGGCTTCTTCTAGAACCTTTAACAAGACCTTCCGATGATTCTCGGAAGTTAGGACCAAGTCCAAAATTGATATTTACGGTGGAGCTTCCTTCAAGCTTAAAACCACCGAGGCTTCGTTATGACCCACAGCGCGGAGGAATTTTTCAATCTTCTCTATGGGTATTTTCCCCTTTGATTTGGTGGGGGGGTACATCACCCGATGGGGAAGACACAGTGGATTTTCTTTCGACACTCCAGCAGTGATATGCGAGGTGGATCCTTCACCTTCTCCATAATTCCACGGAACCTTGCGCAAGCTAACAATAGGATATTGTGCTCTGCATGGAAAGTTGATTGGCTCGGGAGCGGCCACTTTCAAAGGATTGCTTCCTCCTTTGAGCTGAATTAACGGTGTTGTGAGCACAATATTAATCCCTTCACCTTCAGTAGATATAACTACTACCACACTTTTCCACTTGGTAGGGCCTACATTCTCACTTGCACGTAACACAGTGTCGTTATCTGCCAAGCGCAGTACTCCACTGTCGATGAGATTTTGAATAAGGTGGCGGAGTGCCCAGCATTCTTCTGTGATGTGATCGCGAGACTGGGAGTGGTATTGACATACTCCATCAGAGTTGTACCATCCCGAACGGGGGTTGATTGAAGGTAGAAGGGAACTGATCCTTCCTTCATTGATTAACATGTGAACGATTTCTTCCATGGGTTGACCCAAATAGGTGAATTCCCATTTGTTGGCGAAATCCCGACGGACTTTGGCATTTGCTCTCTTCGTCACTTTGTCTTCCATCATTTCATTTTTTGAAAGGGACGAGGGAATATTCATGACGATTGGTAGGAGACTCGCATGCTCCTGGCTGATCAATTATCGAGTCACTTGATGCTGATAAGTCACCAGTTCCGCCAATTGTTCAATTTGTTTGCCAAGAGCTTTGATCTTTCGTTCCATGGTGAACTAGAACTTAGCATAATCCCATCTGTCATCACCGTCTTTGGTGGTCTGGGGGGAGTCACAGCTGAAGTTGGAACTCTATCCACTGCTCTAATTAATCATGTTAACCTCTTCTTCTTTGTGTTGAGGAAGATGGATGTCTTGTACATGAGGTTGATCGGGTTTGGTGACTACAATCTATCCATTATCTATTAGGTCCTGGATCTTGTGTTTTAAGGCCCAACAATCCTGAGTATCATGTCCAGGTGCCCCGACATGATAAGTACATTTCCTAGCAGCATTGAAACCCCGTCCATTAGGGCTAGCTGGTGGAAAAAGATGCGTAATTTTCTTCTGTGTTGTTAGAAGATTGAGAATGTTCTCAAGTGTATCCCCTAAGGGCGTAAACACTCGATGGCGTTTGACTTCTCCACCTTTTGGTACTGGAGGGTTTGCAGACTGTGCTGGAAAGGGAGTGTAGTTTCTCCTTTGAATATGCATACTTTGATTACCTTTTTGTCCCTGTAGTATCAGAGAAACATCTTCCTCTTTCTTTTTATGAACCCTCCGGAGGTTATTCCCATAATTTCCATATTGGATGTGATCAGCAACAGGTTTGAGTGCGGCTAGGTCTTGAATCTTTCCTGACTTCAACCCCATTTCAGCCATCTCCCCGTGTTTAACCATTTCAGAAAATGGTTTGCCTATGTCGGCTAAAACTCTCTCATAGAAGGGAGCTTCTTGTATGTCTATGAATGTCATGACCATTTATGATTCTAGCATGGCAGGACTAACTTGGGTAGCCAGGCGTCTCCACCTTTGGGCATACTCTCTGAAAGACTCGTTAGACTGTTTCTTGATCTTGGTAATTTGATACCGATCAGGAGCCATTTGAGTTTGAAAACTGTATTAAGTGAGGAAGGCATGTGCTAGCTCTTCCCAGCTGTGGATTTTGGAGTTGTCCAATATTGTGTACCACGAACGGGCTTCTCTAGTTTGACTCTTTTGGAACAATTGCATTCTGAGTTTTTCATCCTCTGCATAGGATCCTAGTTCTCCAATAAAGACTTTTAAATGTGTATAAGGATCCCCTAACCCGTCATATTTTTCAAAGTCAGGAGTTTTAAATTTTTCTGGATAGTGAACACCAGGAAAGATACATAGATCAGCAGATGAGACACTCCCGTGTGTTCCAATTCCTTTGACAGCGCGAAGGGTCTTTTCCATTTGGAGGACTTTCTTTTTGATGTCACCATTGTCTGAATCTCCAGTGGAATGGGCAGCATCATGAGTTTCGTTGGTCGTATCCAACTGTGGCTCTGGTATGGTAATGACCGAAATTCCTCCTTGTGTGGAGGACTCAGTATGTACGGATATTTTCTGACCCTGTGTAGACTGGTGTAATTCTTTTAATAGAACAGCCAAATCTGTAATCTGTTTGCTTAACCCGTCGAATTCTTTGCGAGAAACTGGATTAATTTCAGTCTGGTCGGATGACGACATGATTGACTATAGACATGTTACCTTTTTGGACTTTGACCGGGTAGTAGGTCCGATTGATTCCCTACGAAAGACTGGCATAGTTTAGTCCTTAGGGAAGATGTATAATGACATGCTAGGTGATGTGTCCATTTTAGGAATTTTATCCTGCAAAATGGGTGTCAGCTGTTTGTAGCTTGTATGTGGACATATTGCTTCATATTACATGGAGATATATATGGAATGTGATTACAAGTAATTTTACAAGTAATTGAAATGAGAGCATGAAGAGACTTTCCTTCGTTTAGGGTTTATCAGAGGCTGACCTATCTTAGGTTACTCTCGCGGCTTTTTGGCATGAAGGTTCCCAAATCATCGCAATCTACTAGACGGGAAGTTAATCCGGTCTTTCAACTGGAGCGAATTTGGGTGGTGCCTTTCCTGAGCCTCGGATAAGCAGGCTTCTCACGAGTCCAGTAATCAAACACCGACGGGATAGCCTCCTGGTGGAGGGACCACACAACATACATTCACATACATCGCGTCTCACCGTATGAAATGATGACATGTCCGAAGCACTAATATCATAAGCAGTTTATAGTGCGAAGCACTAACATCACACGCAGATATGATGTGAAGCACTAATATTCAATCAAGACATGCATTCGTACACATTCATTCAATGTAAATGCAACATCCACACACACGCATATAATCAATTTTGAAAAGATTGTAATAGCGGCTTAAGTCCTCTTACTGGAGTCCCCAGCAGAGTCGCCACCTGTCGACGTCGAGATTTTTGGGTGTCCCTTTTCGTTACTTGTTCTTTGGTGTTCTCATTTTAGGTGAGATTTGTGTGAAAAAATAAGTGAAAAAGGTCCGACATGTATAATGTCGACGATGGGACTGTTAAGAGTCGCCAGTTGATTTTTTAAATGGTTGTACCAACACAACCGAGAAAAGGTTTGCACATTGACCCAGTGATGTGACACTGATATACGGGTTGGCGAAATCGAGATTCATTTTAGGGTTCGGAGACTTGGTTATATGGGGGGAAGGTGTTCGGCACCCCCCGACATCCGTGTTACCACGGTAACCGCCTCTTTTCAAGAAACTATTATCTGAGTGTGTGTGTGTGTGTGGGTCAATGTGCTGTCGTATAAAAGTTGTGTGAGGCCTCGTTCGAACCTATATACACAGGATTTGAATTTATGCAAAAATTCAGTTTTTAGCAAGATATGGCAATGACGTTTTACAAAAAAGGTTTTTCAAACCCTGATGCTCAATAGGAATTGAGACCTTTTACACATCCATTTTTATTAAGTGAGCGGCTGGATTGATTTTATTTGACGAATGCGAGGCATCCGTATGAAAGATAATATATATATATATATATATATATATATATATATATATATATATATATATATATATATATATATAAAGGCGAGTAAACGCACCAGACCGAAGTCTAGGCTCATCGAACAAAGTCCGACATACAGTTGATATATATATAAGTATATATATATATATATATATATATATATATATATATATATATATATATATATATATATATATAAAAGCGAGTAAACGCACCAGACCGAAGTCTAGGCTCATCGAACAAAGTCCGACATATAGTTGATATATATATAAGTATATGTATATATATATATTAAAGCAGTAAACGCTCCAGACCGAAGTCTAGGCTCAATCGAGGCATAACTCGATAATGTTAGTCAATATATATATAAATATAGATATATATAATATATTTATACAGACTGGAAGGCAACCACGGACCGAAGTCCGGGCAAAAGCAAACAACATGACTCTCAACGTGTAGAAGGGTGTGTGCAAAGATGAAGAGAAAGACTCTAATGTGAGAAGGCTTACAACTGACTGATAAAAAGGGCCTCTATATCTTTAGAGTGGGTAAACACTGGACTTTTGTGGGTACAAAAGGGCTATATATGAGCTCACATGTGTTTGAAAGTGGGAAAATACACTGTATGGCGAGTGCAGAGCAAATTGTGCAGGGTTTCCCCGTCTTTTTTCCCTTAAAAATCAGCACCCCAAGCCTCTTATTTATAGGCAAAGGGTGCCGCAGGTGTACCAGAGGCGGGTCGGGTCGGCCCGGTTCTGTTGGGTCGTCTCGAAGTACGTGCACTCAGGCAATATAATGTCCACTCGAATTTTGAGAAGTGCAATCCGGGCATCCGTTTTGAGGTATTCTGGACCTATTTCGGACCGCCGTTGTCGAGAGTTGTATGATGGCATGGGATTAGAGTTTGTACGAAGTCTTTGAAGATGGGACGATGCCCTCCGGTCTTCAAGCTTCCACTTTCATCTGTTACCCCACACAATAGTCACTCGGGATTGGTTAACCTTATGGGACATTGTTGTGTAGAGACGAGACGTGGCACTGTGTTGGACGAGATGGCGATGTTGCCCCTCACCGGTGTTACTGCCGGATTGGGCTGATAAGCAGACGTTGCTCATACTTCGCTAAGATTGGACTGCTGCATTTGTTGAAGGTCCTCATTGTCATCTTTGAGGTGTGCATGTCTTCCCGAGGTGATTGCCGGGTTGGTACAGTGTATCTCGTTGTGAGTGCCGAGATTGAAGCTGATAGCACTTGTAACAAGCATTTTCGGGGTTAATGCCGAAACTACATTTATTGGGGTTATCGCCAAGGTTGGTGGCTATTCCCATGGTTGGGACTGAGACTGGATACCTCGGGGTTATCTCCGAGATTAATCGGTCTTCTCCGGTGTGTGTTCCAATATTGTATCTGCAGGTCTCGGGGTTAGATATGAGGTTGAAACCGTTACGCCCAGATTGCGATCCGGGGTTGATGCTGAACTTTCGGTAGTATTCGGTATGGATTTGGATTGTCTTTCAGGGTTCTCTCTTAAAAGACGAATTGTCCTCCTGCAAAGTTAGTAACAGTAGTACAGAAAATTTCGAGTGTCTACAGTACTTTGCAAAATTTATTAATATTACCCACAACTATAACATTATATCAAATTTACTCCATAATATTCAAAAATGATATTTATAGAAAATTCATCTTTATTTATAAAAGTTGGGGTCTTACAATCTCCCCTTCTTATAAAATTTCACCCTCGAAATTAGGGTACGTACCTGGTATGTCAAAGAGGTAAGGATACCTTGATTTCATTTCAGATTCTAACTCCCATGTTATTTCCTCAACATCGTGGTTTCTCCACAAAACTTTGACTTGAGGTATAACCTTGGAGCGTAGAATATGTCCCTTCTTATCCAAGATTTGAATAGGAACCTCTTCATACGTCAAATCTTCCGCTATTTCGTCTGGTTCTAACTCGATAATGTGGTTTGGGTCTTTCACATATTTACGTAACATGGATATGTGAAAAACGTTATGAACACGAGACATACTTGGCGGTAAAGCGAGTCTATAGGCCACAGTTCCTACTCGATCGAGAATTAAAAATGGGCCGATGAATCGAGGATTGAGCTTTCCTCTCTTTCCAAATCTCGTAACTCTTTTCCACGGAGCAACTCGTAATAACACATGATCTCCTATATCAAATTCCACGTCCTTTTGATGAAGATCAGCATAACTCTTTTGTCGATCTTGTGAGGTTTTTATACATTGTCAGATCGTTTGAATCTTTTCTGTAGTCATACGTACCAACTCCGGTCCCAACAACGTTGCTTCACCCACCTCATCCCAGCATACAGGAGAACGACACTTTCTTCTATACAACGCTTCAAATGGAGCCATGCCAATACTTGCTTGATAACTGTTGTTGTAGGAAAACTCCACCAATGGTAAGAACTTGTCCCAACTTCCCTTGAAATTAAGGACACAGAGTCTTAATAGATCTTCAAGAGTTTGAATAGTCCTCTTCGCTTGTCCGTCCGTCTGAGGATGATATGCCGAGCTAAATCGTAAGTCTGTGCCCATAGCTTTTTGCAAACTAACCCAAAATCGTGAAGTGAATCTTGGGTCTCGATCAGAAACTATGGATACCGGCATACCATGCAGTCTTACAATCTCGTTTCTGTACATATGAGCAAGACGTTCAAGTGTATAAGTTTCTCGTATCGGTAAGAAATGAGCAGACTTGGTCAATCTATCAACAATGACCCAAATCGCATCTATACCTTGAGAAACCTTAGGAATACCGGTAACGAAATCCATGGTAATGTGCTCCTACTTCCATTCTGGGCTTTGAAGTGGTTGCAATGGACCTTTTGGTACTTGATGCTCCGTTTTAACTCGTTGAGAAGTTAGACACCTTGAGATAAACAACGCTATCTCTCTCCTCATATTGCTCCACCAAAATGTATGACGAATATCATGATACATTTTGGTACTCCCAGGATGGATTACAAACGGTGTGTTGTGTGCCTCCATCATGATTTTATACTTTAAATCTGGGTCGTTAGGAACACGAAGTCTGGAGTTGACTCGAAGTATTCCTTCTTCATCGATTCTTACTTCCGGCATAGCACCTTCTTGCACTTTCTTCCTCATACGCATCAGCTCCAGGTCTGTAGCTTGAGCAGCTTTAACTTTATCAAGTAAAGTCGGTTCTACTCATATATTCGCCATCATCACATGGGTCCCTGGAGTCTTTAACTCTATCTCCATCCTTTGCAAGTCACACAAAATGGGCCTTTGCGTTGACAATATCGCATTCGCACTTGCATATGATCTTCTACTCAATGCGTCAGTTACCACGTTCGCTTTTCCAGGATGGTATTGGATGGTATGATCATAATCTTTCAACAGTTCAAGCCAGCGTCGTTGTCGCATATTGAGTTCCTTTTGAGTGAAAAAATATTTGAGGTTTTTATGATCCGTAAAGATCTCCACCTTCTCCCCATACAAGTAATGCCTCCAAATCTTTAGTGCGAAGACAACAGCTGCCAACTCTAGATCATGAGTAGGATAATTCCTCTCATATTCTTTGAGTTGTCTTGAGGCATATGCTATGACTTTTTCATGTTGCATGAGAACACATCCCAACCCTTTGCCCGAAGCATCACTGTAGATGACAAATCCCTCCGAGCCAGATGGTATTATCAGAACAGGTGCTGAAATGAGTCTCCTCTTGAGTTCTTGAAAACTCTTCTCACATTCTTCGCTCCAACCGAACTTTGAATCTTTCCGAGTCAGCTGAGTCAATGGAGTAGCGATTCGAGAAAATCCTTCCACAAATCTCCGATAATAATCAGCTAAACCGAGAAAGCTACGTACTTCGGTCACTGATTTAGGTTGCTCCTGTAACAACCTGATATTTTCTATATAAATAAATAAGAAATTTTGCGTATAATTTTTTTTTATTATTATTTTAAGGATGAGGATTTGTACAAGATAACGTGTATATGTAATTATGTGGTAAATAAAAATATATTTATTACATACATTACAAATAATTTTATTTTAGAATTATTGATTATCATAAAGTATATTATGATAATAATTACTTTTGTTGTAGAAATGTTTTATTAATTATTTTCCATGAAAATATAGTTTCATATTATTTAAATAATATAGGAAATGATTTCTTTGAATAATTATATTAATTATTTTATTATATGAATTTTAGTACAGATTATTAAGTTAATTATTTTTTACCTTAATTAATAAGGTTAAATATGGAAGAATAATCAGATATGGAATCCAAACCCTAATTTTGGATTTTTATCAAGGAATGAAAATAAAAATATAATAATATTATATTTTCATTTTTCAGTGCTATAAATATGTACGGTATGTACGTACTGTTAATGATTGGTCAATAATGATACAATATTTGAAAACCCTAATTTTACTGTGTTAAATCGTAACTTGAAACTCAAACCGGAGTTTATGATTGGTAAGGAATTGTGTTATTTGATTAATGTTGAGTATTATAGAATTTAAGGTTAATTAGAAACCCTAATTATTTTAAAACCCTAATTTTCTATTAAAACCCCTAATTTTAATTAGTGTGGTCAAATTAAAATTTTATTAAAATTTAGACTTAAATTTTTAAACCCAAGAAATTATTTGGGAAACCTTAAGATCTGAGATCTATTGATTTTAACCTAGATTCAAGCATCATGGACAAAAATACCCTTAAAATGTTTTATTAGTTTACAAAAATAGCCTTTGTGGATTTATTTTAATGAAATAGATTGCAAAGTCACCACCCTAGATTATAGCACATGCTCTATATATCATCCAAGCTTATCCTCTTTGACACCTTGCAAGTTAAATTCATTAAATCTAAGTCATATAACTAGTTTAGGAGAGAGAAAAAGTGTACATTATGCTCATTCATTCACCAACACTCGATCAAGTCTCTCTCTCTCTCTCTCTCTCTCTCTAAGATATGAATTCTCTTAGCATATCAGTCCTTGAATCAAGCCCCACGAATTCCAGAACCAAATCAATAGCCAAGAATCAAAGATTGCTCATAGGAGGTATAAACCCTAAAACGAAATCTGACTTTTTATCCTATGTTAGATGTTAGTTTTTTTTTGTGTTAAATATGTTGTATGTAGTGTATAAAGATGATCTGGGTTGCTAGATGTTAGATCCATAACATCTAGAGGCTCGAATTTGAAGATTTATAAAATCTGGAAAAAATAAAATTTTGTTGTCTGACAAGGAATGTCAGGCCTTGTAGATCTCCTTCTATGTTTAGTTTTTGTGTTTTTAAGCTTTGATCTTGTAGTATGCCATGAGATCTTTGATCTGAAACTGGAATCAGAGTCAGATCATAAGCTGATTGAAAGTTATTAGTGGTCAAACCATGTTGACCGGCATTGACCGAACGTTTCTGGGTAACCCAGAACGTGCCCAGAAAGTCTGACAGCATGTTCATGCGTTTAGATCTTGCTTGTTTTTACGTGTTAGACTCTGTTATTGTGGTAATGTTGTTGTCTGAAGTGTAGGCTACATGACCATGCGTCTAGAATCTTTATATCCTTCTCTGAATCAAAGTAATCAGTGGTCAAAGTGGTGTGGACGAAACTGCCGGATGAAGTTTCTGGGTAACCCAGAAACCTTCATAAGCAGTTTCTGACCACTACTTTGACCGGTCCATATTGGTTTGATGTGTTGTTGTTATGTTTATTTTTTTGTGATAGATCTATAGTACTACATGTGGTCTAGACACTAAAACTCTTAAATCACTAAAACAACACCTATATCACAAGTTGTGGAAGCCCAAATATGACCAGTCGAACTGTTCTTCATTTCTGGGTAACCCAGAAAATGAAGAACAGCTCTGACAGCCATTTTGGATGATCTAATCTCCTTCGTTATGTGATCTATGAACATGTTTATTGTTAGATCGTGTAGTCTGACACTAATACTACATGTTAGTACGAGCAGAAATTCCAGAAACGTATCTAGCTAAGATCTACAAGTGGTCAAACGTGCTCACTTGTTAACTGCTATGAATGTTCTTGAGGGCTCAAGAACACCTACGGCGATGCTTTCTGTCGCTAAAGGCTATAGCGACAGATTTAATATTTATATTTATTTTATTTTCCAAAAATCAATTAAAAATAGAAATTAATTATTTAAAATACAAAATAAATTATTAAAAACTATTTTAATGTCCGAAAATTATATTTTAATTATTTTGGATATATTTCATAAATATTTAATATTTTTGGAATATTAAAAGTATTTAATTTATTTAATTATAATTTTAAATAAATTATTTAAAAATGATTTTAATATATGAAAAATCATTTAAAATTTTATTGTGATATAAGAAAATATTTTAAGTTATTTTCTATGACTTTTAATATTTTGTGATGAATTTCATTAATTAATTAATATTAATGATAATTTAGTTATTTAATAAATGAATTTAATAATTTAGTTTAAAAATGATTTTAATATTATAATAATCATTTTAAATGGAAATAAAGTGTTTAAAGATATTTTAAGTTATAAAACATAACTTTTAATATTTAAAGGATAATTTCATTAATAATTTAATTTTAATAATTATTTAATTATTATTAATGATATTAAATTTATTTAATAATTATATTAAATAAATAATTTAAAAATAGTTTTATTAATTTAAAAATCATTTAAAAAGAATATAAATGAATTAAAAATATTTTAAGTTATACTTAATGACTTTTAATATTTTGATAAATAAAATATTAATACTTTAATATTAATGATAATTATTTAAAAATGATTTTAAATGTTTTAAAAATCATTTAAGGGTAATATTAATACTTTAAAAATACTCTAAGTTATTATAAATAACTTTAATATTTTGATAATGGTTTCATTAATAGTTTAATATTAATTAAATATTAATGATAATAGAATTGTTTAATATTTAAATCATTTAATAATGATTCTGATGTTTGAAAATTCATAATAAATTATAATAAATGTTTTAAAATTATATTAAGTCATTTAAAAATAATATGACTAATACTAAGTTATAGGACAGAGTCTTAGACTCGATAATTACCGGATAAAGCTGTCGGTACACTGACATATTTCAGAAATTGATCTGGACTTAGATAATGTAATTAGATATGTGATTATTTGTGATTCAATGGTTGTTAAGCATGGGTAATAATGTGATTAGGTTATGTGCTGACTGTGAAATACAGTACTATGTGTTATAGAATATTGTTCTAATCGAACGAATGATCTGATTAATGATAGGTCGTGATATAAACGATAAAACTAAGTTACAAACTGTAAGCAGCGCATCAGGCAAGTATCTTACCTTTGTATTTTCTTTATGCAATGGACATGAGTAAGAATGTTTCTAAACTATATTATTACTGTACAGATTATTAACCATATATTATATACTCTTATTGATTATCAACATGTTAGTATATGATAATTCAGATATAAATTATGTTCGTTAATTTCTATAAATGGTTATACAAATGTCCCCACTTGGATAATCATTGTATTTAATCACTTGTTGATATACCTTTGTCAATTACCCGCATACATATATGTTGAATTATAGATTATTGTTGAACAAGATAAAACCTTTGATTTGGAACCCAGACAAGTATGAACATCCCTACACGGGAAAACTTTTATGCGCCCAAGGCGGACAGATTGAACGATACCCACGTTCTTGCACGTAGTATTGATCAATGCAGGGCATAACGGGCTGATCACCCCCCGTGCCCGTAAGTTATGACGGTATGCAGATGAATTTCTATTTAACCTATTTGAAAATCGAAAATAATGTTCATAGCATGTCACCTAAACCATATTTATAGTCAGTACGTAGTTTCAAAGATTTGGTATAGAATTGATATATTATTATCATTGGTACAGATTACTTCACAACTGTTGAATCGTTGTAGAAGGGTAGTATAAAGAAAACATTTAAATTCTTTCAGCTTATATATATAATTGCTATTACTTGTTGGGCACTCAAATGTTCATCCTTGCTTAATTTAAATATTTTCAGCTGAGGGTGAACAACCAGAGAGCTCTGCTAAGAACAAAGGAAAAGGGAAAGTTGCTGAATAAGTGGTATGCTATATATTATGTAATAGTTTAGACTTTATTAAGACAAATATGATATATATTATATATCATGGGTTGTAATGAATGTTTAAAGGTTACGTACTTAGGATTCAGACTCTGATAAATATGTAAATTAAGTTGATCTTTATATTATTGTTATTATTATTAGTATTATTCCGCTCATAGAAATGGTATCGTGAAGCACCGAGTTCGGGTTTCAAGTACCCAGATTTGGGGGCCTTATAGCTCCCAGCTTTGAATAGCTTCAATCTTTGCTGGGTCAACAGATATTCCATGACTTGATACCACGTGCCTAATGAATGCTACTTCCTCAAGCCAGAACTCGCATTTCTTCAACTTGGCATAAAGCTTATATTTACGAAGCTTTTGGAGTGTTAGCCTCAAGTGTTGCTCATGATCTTTATGGCTTTTGGAATAAATAAGGATGTCATCAATAAAGACGACCAGAAAGTGATCCAAATATTCCTTGAATACTCTGTTCATCATATCCATGAAGGCAGCAAGAGCATTAGTCAATCCAAAGGACATGACTAGGAATTCATAATGCCCGTACCGAGTTCTGAAAGCTGTCTTTGGAATGTCATCGGTTCTAATCTTCAATTGGTGATATCCGAAACGAAGATCAATCTTTGAAAAGAATTTGGCTCCTTGCAACTGGTCAAACAGGTCATCAATACGTGGTAATGGGTACCTATTTTTGATGGTGACATGATTTAACTCCCGATAATCAATACAAAGTCGCATACTCCCATCTTTCTTCTTCACAAATAGAACAGGAACACCGCAAGGAGAAGTACTAGGATGAATAAAGCCAATGTCTAACAATTCCTGCAGTTGGGTCTTTAACTCCTGAAGTTCAATAGGAGCCATTCGATATGGGGCTTTGAAAATGAGTTTTGTACCGGGTTCAAGGTCGATGCAAAATTCAATTTCACGCTCTAGGGGTAGGCCAGGAAGTTCTTTGGGGAATACGTCAGGAAATTTATTAACAACAGAAATATCATTCAAAGCTGACGTATTTTTGTTTAGATCCGTGACATGAGCTAAGAAGGCTTGACATCCGTTTTTTAATAAAAGAATAGCTTTATGGCTTGAGATGACCGTGATTGATTTTAATAGTTTGGTCGCTTGAATTCGCATAATAGGTTGATTAGGAATATGAAAGCTAGCAACCTTACGAAAATAATCAATTTTTGCATGATAAGTAGTTAACCAATCAATCCCTAGAATCACGTCAAATGCAAGTATTTTTAATGAAATAAGATCGACATGTAATATGAGGGTACCGATTTGAACCAAACAAGACTTATAAACAGTGGATGTAATGAAGGTTTCTCCTAATGGAGTTTCCACAGATAAGTCAAAATCTAATTTTTCCGGAGTCAAATTTAATCGTTGAGCGCAAATAGGAGAAATAAAAGAATGGGTAGAACCAGTATCAAATAAAGTATAGACTTCGCTAGAGTTTATGATAAGCTTACCCGTGATGACCTCATTCAGGTTCCTTGCTTTCTGGGAGGTCACAACAAACGCTCTCCCTTGCACTACCGGCTTTGACTTTTTTGGGACGGCCTTTGGTGCCTCCATCCTAGCTGAACTTGTCTTCGATGAATGACAAAATCGGGCTAAGTGACATTTTTTTCCACAATTATAACATGCTTTGGACGGCATCGCGCAGTTTGGACTGATGTGTCCCTCCCCTTCGCATTTGAAGCATATGATAGGTGGTCATTCTCCTTCCTTAACAACGGGTGCTGGTGCTGACGTCTTTCCATCATTGTTGAATCTCCTCTTCTTGAAATGTCCATTCTTATTGTTTTGGCCCTGATTACCACCAAAATGGTTACCATTTCTAGCCTGTTGATTCGCTCCACGCTTGTTGTCACTGCTTCGATGACTGTTCTCACTGGTATTATCATTTTGTCGGCAGCTCTCTTTTGATTGCGTTGACTCATTATCGCGCTCTACTAACTGAGCCCTATTTATAACATCTGAATACAAACACAGTTTATGAGAAACAAGATGTTGACGTATCTCAGGTTTCAAACCTCGTAAAAACATTCGCGTTATTCGCTCTTCATTATCCACCAAGTGGGACGCAAACCGGGACAACTCAGTAAATTTAGCCTCATACTACGACACGGTCACATTATTTTGCTCCAGTTTGATAAACTCCACCTCCTTCATGTGACGAATACTTTTGAGAAAGTATTTGTCGTTGAACAGCTCTTGGAACTTCTCCCAAGACATCTTCAGTGCGGTAGGTTGAGTACGCTTTACCGATTCCCACCAGTAATCTGCCTCTCGTCGCAACATAAAGGCGGCAAATGGAACTTTTTGCTCCTCGGAGCAGTCCAAGACATCAAATATCTTGGTGTTCTGCTTTATCCATGCTTCCGCCATAAGTGGTTTTGGCTTTCCCTTAAACTCTGGTGGTCCCAGCTCCTTGAACTGTTTAGCGGTGACCGTCCGAGAGTTTCCAGTGTTTCCACCTACATTTTGGACAGGAGCCGCTCTCGCCAGCTGTTGTATGAATTGCATAAAGCCTCTGAACAATTCATCATTCATCATTTGGTCAGTGTTGTTGTTTGCATGAGGATTGTTGCCTTCCTGATGCACATTATCCTGATTATTGATATGTGGTGAATCAACGGTCGCTTGTGCTCCATTGCTATTCTCAACATTCTCGGATGTCATTTTCAGATACTGCCACAATACAAAAGGTTAATTGACATGTAACATATTATCCCTATATTCTGACCGACCAAGTAAATACAAAACAAACTTAGGTATGTTACACTAGCGAAGGAATTTCCCGTCTCTCCTCTCCTAGTTCTATTCTCATATCTTAGCCAGGGATCATATCCCTAAGCTTTGATACCAACTGTGACGGCCCCAAAAATAGGTATACATTACCCATCTTGGGTTGTCAGATACATGGTACAAAATTCAAATACAACTTACTAATACAATTGTCGTATACAATACGACAAAAAATAACTGTGAGTTTGAATACAATTATTGTCTACTAGAGATTATACAAACTCAAAAGGAGTCCTCATTACAATTATTAACACATTATTTCACAGAATAGTGAGGACTACTAATGCTATTCCTCTGGACCGTCACTCCGTTCCCCGACTAGTCCCTGCTATGTTCTCATTTCCTAAAGAGAACAGTGAAAGAAAGGGTGAGCTCAACTAGCCCAGTAAGAAAAATTATGACTAAGATAATGCAGAATAAATTATCGTTAGCCTTCAACAGTGTTAAACTGATAAAATATAACAACATCAAGTTTAACTGCAGCGAAACACGTAATCCATTAAAAGAGTCAAGTAGAGAATAAAATCTACTATCTTTTATGATTTAAAAGGTTTTTCATTACTTTTATCGTTGGGACTCAGCTTAATAAATAATCCACATCATCGAATCACCCCTGCACTACGGCCAATGATATTCTTTAGTATCACGACCACAATTATCCATGCACTACGGGCCAAGAATATTTCTGTATTCATTAATGGTCATGATCATGCCAACAACTGTCTATCAATGCACTACAAGCCCATGAGGACTTTTTTTTCCACATCGTTCGTAACATTACGATCATGATTACACCGAATAATCCCTGGTCATAATCATACCAAGTCCATCTATGCACCACAGGCCACAGATGACTTTCAACATAATATAAACATGAGGATGATGACAATGATATAAGAATTCAATAAAACAAGTTCAAGAATTAATTTATCCATGAACTATTAACGTCCAAATTGTCAACATGATACTGCTTTGTAGAGTAAAATTCAAGAATGCTCAGAAGAATATTTCTATGAAAAGATACTGGATGAAGCGCAAATATCAAGGATATTCCACTAATTTCATGGAGTATAGAAGTCAAAACTTTAACCAACTGAATATAATAATGAATGGAATAACAAAAGAAATCACCATGCATGCGGTACTTCGCATAGACAGGTTATTCCAACATAATAATAAGTAACGGAACCAGGTCAGGCGAAATTCGCACCGACAGGATGTTCCAACAGAATAATAATAAAGACGGAATCAGGTCCGGCGTAAACGCACAGACAGGATATTCCAACAGAATAATAATAAAGACGGAACCAGGTCCGGCGTAAAACGTACAGACCGGATATTCCAACAGAATAATAATAAAGACGGAACCAGGTCCAGCGTAAAACGCACAGACAGGATATTTCAACAGAATAATAATAAAGACAGAATAATAGAAGAATGTCACCAAGTATAGGGTAGTGCTCGTATACTGGTTATTCTAGTAGAATATTAAAGAATGGAATAACAAAAGTTCTCTTCATGAATATAAAAGAAATAATAACCCTTACGGGTACAACAAATAATATCCCTTACCGTAAAAGAAAAGTATTCCGACTGGTAGGGTGAGGATATTTTTTAAGAAAAATTGCACTATGCTTAAAGCTTCTTAAAACTCTAAAGAAATACACTCAAGATTATAGAAGAGATATCTCTGGATTTCTAGTGTGATTTTCGATTCTGAATAAGCATCCTATTTATAGGAGGATGGACGTGGTACTGTTTTTAAATAAAAAAAACACGGACGCAACAGCTGTGAAATTCACGGATGAAATTTTGATAACTTACGGACGCAAAATTCAAGCCTCCCTCCAATCAGAACAAATCAGACAAATATAATATATATATATATATATATATATATATATATATATATATATATATATACACACACACACACACACAAACCCACACATGCTTAAAAGGAAAAATGCACCCACCCGTGAATAACTTTGCAACTTGTCTGCCAATTAGCCAAACTTTATATATATGTGGACATATAATACAATATAGTACTCCTTCCCGTTCAATCCATTTCCCCACCCCCTTTTTGACAATTCCCATAATGTATACATAATATAACCCCACACCACTTGATAATGTAAAACCCCACCAAAACCCACTAACACACACACACTCTTACACACACGAAAACACACACACACACACATGTCATATATATATATATATATATATATATATATATATATATATATATATATATATATATACTTTATAACTTCCTTCCGATAATTTTGAAAAATGGTTAAATAGGAATCCAAATAATAAGCAAAACTGAGTGACTTCTCACGTAAGCATCAATAATCAATACAGTGTTCTACTATGCAACCACGCATATTACTGTACTTTTAACACCGGGTATTTCAACAGTTAACGGTAAAACTTCCGCCGTTACTTTTATAAAGTATTTTTGTCATTTTCTCAATCCGACAATAATTTCGTTGTGGGGTCCACCAATGATTGTGTTGTTGTACGAATATTCCCTGTTAAAACGAATATTCCCCGACCAATCGAATATTATATAACAACTTGCGTATTTTACAAAATTTATTAATATTACCCACAACTATAACATTATATCAAATTTACTCTATAATATTCAAAAATGATATTTATAGAAAATTCATATTATTTATAAAAGTTGGGGTCTTACAAGCCTCGTGTACACCATGTGTATGCATAACATTTAATCTGCTCTTTGTATCTTATATTAGATACCTGAGGTACTCCCCTATCAAAAAGGGGTGTTCTTTCAGTCTAAGATTCCTTACCATCAATTGGTTTGGATTGTAATAGCCCGATATTTTCTATAAAATTAAATCAGAAATTTTGTGTATAAATTTTTTTTTTATTTATTTAATGATGAGAATATGTGTCAAGTAATGTGAATGAAAAATGCAAATATATTTATTAATTGAAAAATTAGAAATAATTTTAGAATTATTAATTATTACAAATTATCTTTTTATAGTAATTAATTTTGTAAGCAGAAATGTTTTATTAATTGTTTTCCATGAAAATAAGATTATGATATTATTAATTAATATATGAAATGATGACATCGTTATTATACTAATTATTTTATTATATGAATTTATTTCAGATTAATTAAGTTAATTATTTAACTTAATTAATAATGTTATATATGACAGAGAAATCAGATATGAAATCCAAACCTTAATTTTGGATTTTTGATCAAGGAATGAAAATAATAATATAATATTATTATTTGTCAGTGTTACAGATATGTATGTTATGTGTGTGTAATGTTAATGTGTGGAACAGTTTTAAATGTTACTAGTAAACCCTAATACTAGTCTGATAAACCTTAATTCTGGTTCTGAATAAGGAATGATGATAATGATATAATATTATATGTATATTAATTTTTCAGTGCTATAAATATGTATTGTATATGTGTGGACAGATAATGATTGGTCAATTGTGGTAAATTAGGTCATAACATAATAATGTGTTGTTAAACCCTAATTATTAAACTCAGTTATGAGATAAAACTGGGTAGTAATTGTGTTATATGAACTTTACTGTGTATTAGAATTTCTGCAATTAGAAATCATAATTACTGTGTTAGTAAGATATACAGATAATTAGTAAACCCTAATTGTTAATTTTTAAAACCCTAATTTCTATTGAAAACCCTGATTTTAAATTATTGTATTTAATTTGTTAAATCTTTAGGGTTAAACCCTAAATTGTAAACCCTAAAGTGCTAAAACCTAAATCCTAAGGGTTGTAACCAGTGACAAGAACGCCCTTGAGGTTAAAAGTGAAAAGTCTAAAATACCCTTGTGCATTATTAAAGGTAGAATTCAATTATTGGTGTGGAAATTACCAAAATGCCCTTTTTGTCCCATTAGTGTATTATTAGTGAATTATTGTGCATTATTGTTAGCAAATTATGGCAAACATCCTACCCTACCAATATAGCATCTAGCATTCAATTATATCAGCTACATGATTGCATCAATACATGATTTGATAATTTAAGAGAGAGAAAGTCTTCATTATTGAGCTCAATTATTTACAAATACATAGACAATTTCTCTCAAGACCAAACCTACGAAATATATATGAATATTAGTCCCTTAACACAGCTCCACGATCAACAACAGCAAATCAGAAACTCTAGATCAAGAAATTATCCAAGAAAGGTATAAACCCTAAGCCAAAAATTTTATCAAGTATGTTATGTTAGATCTGGTGTTTTTATGTTTAATCACGTCGAATAAGGTGTTAATCAATGATCTGGGTTGATAGATGTTACATCCATAACATCTAAAGGCTCGAATTCGATGATTTTGCAAATTTGGAAAATTTTGTTCTTGAGTCTGACAATCAAATGTCAGACCCTTTAAATATCTGGTTGTTAATGATTTTGGGTGTTTTATGTTTTGAACATGTAGTATGCTGTGAGATCTCTTCTCTCGAACTTGTAGTAGGACCGGATCATGTATAGGTTGTAAGATAATCGTGGTCAAAGTCAGTTGACCGACCACGAAAACTGCAAATCTGGGCAGCCCAGAATTTTTGTTAGCTCTGACAAGCTTTTCTAAGCTTCTGATCTCGCTGATTTTTTATGTTTTGGCCCAGTTGTTGGTTGGATCTTGTTTACTGGCATGTAGGCTATACATATATGCCTTTATTTTATCAAAATAATAAACAGAAACGAAGTTGTATCTGGTCAAACTATGGTTGACCATCAGCCGGATGAACAATCAGGAAAACCCAGATTGTTCAAAAACCAATTTTTTTTGTCAGACTTTGACCGTCCATGATTTCTTAATTGTGTTGATGTTATGATGCTCTAATGTTATGTACATGTACCCGGACATCTATTCTGCAGGTTTGAACCTTTAGAGCATAATTAGTAAGCCTGGAATGAAAACTATAAGGGTCTAAATATAGTACCATAAACTGTTCTTCATTTTCTGGAAAACCCAAAAAATGAAGAACAGCCTTGTCAGACTTTTTGGAGGCTTATAACTTACTGATTATTTGTGTTATGGTCATGATATTGATTGCTAGTGATAGTATTACATTTGTTCTATACACTGTGATCAATAGATAGACAAGAAACATCAAGATCTGATTTGTATTCTTGGTCAAACTGAGACCCTCGAACACTGGCCTGTCCAGTGGCGGATCCAGGCATGGGGCAGGGGGGCACCTGCCCCCACTGAATTTTCATGGAGCAAGGAAGCACTCAAGTTAGAAAATACTAGAAAATTAAGTACTGAAGTTGGAAAATATTTATTTGAAGAGCTTAAAAAACTAATTCTATTAATCTCACATTCCTGCTACTATTATTTATTTAATATAGTTTTACAAGTCTCACATTTCCACTACCTTGATCAAATTTATTTAATATTTGTCTAAATTCAATGGAGCAAAAATTGATTCAGTCTCTCCTTTTCCATTCAAAAACTGCGTCACTCGCAAAATGTTAACGGTTAATGTGACGCCCCCAAAATAGGTATAAAACACCCATTCTGAGTCGCCAAATACATGGTACAGAAAGCAAACTACAACTTCCATAATACAATTGTCGTGTAAAATACGACAACACATACTGTGAGTTTAAATACAAATATTGTCTTCTAGACAATATCCACACTCAAATAAGTCCTCGTTACAATTATTCAAACACTATTTTACAGAAATAGTGAGGACTGCTAAAACATTTTTCTAGAACCATCACTCCGTACCCCGACTAATTCCTGCTATGTTCTCACCTCCTTAGAAAAATGGAACAAAAAGGAAAAGGGTGAGCTCAACTAGCCCAGTAAAGAATATTATGACTAAGATAATATACAACAAATTATCGTTAGTCTTCAATAGGGAAAAATCTGATAAAATATAATAGCCAACAAGTTTTAGATCAACAACTGCAGCGGAAACAGCAATCCATTAGAAGAGTCAAGTAGAGAATGAGTTCTACTATTTTCTAAGATTTAAAAGTCCATCATCAATATTTTATCCATGTAACAACAATCAATATACATCTTTAATCAAATTTTCATCTTTGCACTACAGGCCAAAGATATTCATTTGTATCACTAGTTAGTCATGTTCATCTAAACACCTGTTCATCTTCGCACTACGGCCAAAGATATTCATCAATTAATCATTTATCCTTGCACTACAGGCCAAAGATATTTAGTAATATCATCATTTAGGACTGAGGATGATGAAAAATATTTTAAAGAAAACGAATCCAGTGATACAGAAGGACAAATAGTAGGAATTCGTATAACAATTTATCCAAGGTCAATAATACTCCATAATAACCAATTTTGAGCAAAATTCAAGAATAGAGATAAAAACATGGATGCAATCAAAGATAGTAACCATAATAGACATCTTGAACAAAAAAAAAGAAAATTTCATTTTTCGGTGAATAGTGCCGTATTTGTGAATAGTGTCGTATACGTGAATAGTAACCCCGACACAACAAGTTCTAAATTTGGTAAAAAGTTCATACCAACATTTCGATATAATGATATTGAAGAAAATATCATTTTAAGAAGAATATAACACCCCTTACCTCAAAATATCAGTACTTCTGATCGGAATATCGGTATAAGGCTGAAGGAAACTTGCACTGATGAATAGAAACTCTCAAAGTATCTAAATATTCACAAAATACACTCAATAATCTAGAGAGAGAAAGAGAGAAAACTTGTTTCTGGTGTGATTTTGAATTCTAACTTAGCCCTCTATTTATAGGAAAATTTTAGTAGGTTTGACCTGCAACCTGATGGCTTTACTTGTTGCTATTCCCACCCACCACACTTGAAATAAAATTCAGCACATTTCTTCACCAACCACAAGTGGGGCCCACCAATTCTAGAATTTTCCACCAAAAATGATTTATAACCTGATTTCCGAATCAGCCACCTCTTAAAATTCATAACAAATCATACGCTCATTTTTAAAGGTTCAAAATTTGTGGACATATATTCAACTTATATATGTATAACATATCTAAAAATTACAAGGATCCAACGGTCGGATTAAAAATTATAACTCCCGCAATATATCTCAAAAAAACACTGGTTTGATTTTTAATACCTCCAATCCGACAAAATACTAATAAAACACCTCAACATTAATTCCTTCATTTATAACCACAATAAATATATTCAACATTTATATCCATATAAAATAAATATTTCCTTATCATATGAATCAATAATTAATTATTCACAAATAATATTACAGAATCACATTTATGACAACCAGGCCGTTCCCAGGAAAGAGGGGGCTTTCCAATAAGAATTTCTTCTTATTGGCGCGCAATTAGGTGACCAAACTTCTCCTTGACAGAACTTTCTAGACATTGCCAATAATGCTATCTAATAATATTATTCAAATAATATGAATTATTGATCTGATAATGGAAAATACTGTGCAGTGACAATTATTGAAACAGCAATAATATAAAATATCAACGCAGCAATTATTGAATCAATAAAATAAAATATTGAACAGTAACTACTGTAATAATTATTGAGTAGTGCTTTCTTATGTAAGGATCAATAATTCATCAATATTGTGCATCCACGCGTATTACTGTATTTTAACCACCGGGTATTCCAACAGTGTTAACGGTAACAACTACGCCGTTATTTATAAAAACTCAACTTGTCGTTTTCTTCATCCGACAGTTATTCTGTTATGGGGCCCACAAATGACTGCGTACGAATATTCTCCGACAACAAGAATATTCCACGACCAAACGAATATTCCCCGACAACAATGATTATTTTATAACCACTTGCAAAATTTGCAAATTTCACCCATAACCAGAGAATTATATCAAATTAATATCTTATTATTCACAATAATAATTAGAGGAAATTTGATTTTATTTATAATAAGTTGGGGTCTTACAGTTAACCCCAAACCCAAACCCATACACCGGTATCTCATTCCCTTAATTAATATTGAGAGGGATCTCGGTAAAAGACAACCAATGAGTTCTCATCCCGTTAGTGAAAAAGAGAATTTTAGAAGAAGTTATTTACTCGGGAGCCCGACTCAACCAATACCTCACAAAGAGAGAATGTAATTATAGAATTATTTAGTTTTGTAATTATTTTATTAAAATTTTATTCTTAAGAAGAAATATTTTTTGAATATTCCCCCACTGAATTGCGAGGCTGGATCCGCCACTGGGCCTGTCAGTGTTCTTGAGCTCAAGAACACCTAAGACGACGCTTTTCTGTCGCAATAGGCTTTAGCGACGGACTTAGTTATTTTTATTTAATTAATTTCCAAAAATTGATTAAAAATAGAAAAAAATAGTTTTTAATTATGAAAAATACAAAATAAATTCTTAAAAATTATTTTTAACTCTGAAAATTAGTTTTTAATAATTTTTAATATATTTCATAAATATTTAGTATTTTTGGAATATAAAAGGTATTTATTTATTTAATTATAATATTAAATAAATTATTTAAAAATGCTTTTTATTCATGAAAAATCATGAAAAATTATATTATGTTATAAGAAAATATTTTAAGTTATTTTCTATGACTTTAATATTTTGTGATGAAATTTCATTAATTAATTAATATTAATGACGTTTAAGTTATTTAATAAATATATTAAATAAATTATGGAAAATAGAATTAATGATTTTAAAAATCATTTAAAGTATTATAAAAATATTTTAAGTTATAAAATATGACTTTTGATATTTTGTCATGAAAAATATTAATATTTTAATATTAATGATATATTAATGATATTTGATTTATTTAATAATTATATTAAATAAATAGTTTAAAAATAGTTTTATTTATTTAAAAATCATTTAAAAAGGATATTAATGAATTAAAAATATTTTAAGTTATAATTAATGACTTTTAATATTTGGATAAATAGTGCATTAATATTTTAATATTAATGATAATTTTTTAAAAAATGATTTTAAATGTTTTAAAAATCATTTAAGGGTAATATAAATGTTTTAAAAATGTTTTTCAGTTATTATAAATATCTTTAATATTTTGGCAATGGTTTCATTAATAGTTTAATATTAATTAAATATTAATAATAATATAATTATTTGATATTTAAATTATTTAATAATGATTCCAGTGTTTGAAAATTCGTGATAAATTGTGATAATTGTTTAAAAATTATTTTAAGTCAGTTAAAAACTGTTATTTAGTCTATAGGGATATTGAACTTAGAGATAGAGTCTTAGACTCGATAATTACCCGATAAAGCCATCAGTACGCCGACATGTCCTAGAAATTAATCTGGACTTGCATAATGTGTCTGCATATGTATTTGTTTTGTGATGTAATGACTGTGAAATGTATGTGGCAATGTGATTAGTTTATGTGTTAACTGTAATAAGCAATACTATGTGTTACGATATGTGTTTCTAATCGATCAAATGATTTTATTAATGATCGGTTTCGGTATAAAAGATAGAACTAAGTTGAGAATTGTAAGCAGCAGATCAGGCAAGTATCCTACCTTTGCATTTCCTTTATGCAATGGACATGGGTAAGAAATTTCAGAATTATATTATTATGCTCTATTGCGATATACTCTATATCTGATCATTGTTTATTAGCATGTCAGTATATGGTAATTCAGATATATATTATATTCGTTAATTTCTAAACATGGTTTTACAAGTGTCCCCACTTAGATAATCATTGTATTTAATCGCACACACACACACACACACACACACACACACACACACACATATATATATATATATATATATATATATATATATATATATATGCATCTAAGCTATTTGATCAGCTAGACACAGATTCAGAAATACCGTTGATTATGATAAAACCTTTTTGTATCCAATCAAATTTCTTTAGTTTGGACTCAAGACTAAGTATGAACATCCCGAATATGGAAAAACTTTTATGCGCCCAAGGCGGACAAAGTGAACGATAACATCGTTCTTGCATTTAGTATTGATCAATACAGGGCCCATGGGATGTACACCCTCGTGCCCGTAAGTTATGACGGTTTGCAGAAGAATTTCTGTCTAACCATTTTGAAAACAGAAAATAATGTTCATAATATGTCGACTACCCTATATATATAGTCAATACGTAGTTTCAAAAGTTTTGGTATAGAAACGATAGATGATTATGATTGATTCAGTTTACTTCACAACTATTAATTCGTTGTAGAAGTGATATACAAAGAAAACATGTATTTCTTTCAGCTAATTATACTTATAATTGTTATTACTTGCTGGGCACTCAAATGTTCATCCTTGCTTAAATTTAAATATTTTCAGCTAAGCATGATCAACCGGAAGGTACTGCCAAGAACAAGTGAAAAGAAAAACAAACAGAATATGTTTAATGGTATCTTTTGTAATGGTTAGACAATATATAGATCAGGGTATTTATTATCTATCATGTAATATATTGTAGCAAAGGTTGCGTACTTGGGATTAGACTCTGATAAATGTAAGTTAAGTTTGAAATTCATATTATTGTTATTATTATTAGTATTATTCCGCTCATAGAAATGGTATCGTAAAGCACCGAGTTCGGGGTTCAAGTACCTGGATTTGGGGACGTTACATGGATAGCTTTTATAAAAATACATATACTTGTCTGACCGAACAAAGATTCAGACTTTATATGACATAGTTCAAGAATGGTAGAACTTTAGATGATGTATAAGTCCAAGACTGTACGAACTCAAATGCACTAAGTGTGAATATCAATAATATCGATGTGAAATAATTCTAAGGTAATTGAACCACTTAATAGCATGCTTGGAAATAAAATTCAAGCTTAAATGAATAACTTTCAATTCAACAATAACCTGCTCAATACAATATGAGAAGGATATGAAACTTTCACAAAAACAAGTGAAGTTTAGCAACTTGCACAATCAAAGAGTGAAGTTCAGAGACTTTCTCAATATAAATTTGAGTAAGGGTAGGGAACTTGCCTGCTTGCTCAGCTACAATTTAATTATAGCTTTAATTAACTTGCGTTGAAACGACCTAACATTAACAAGTCGGTCTTTCCAATTAGTATGTGTAAAATAATATGAGTCTACACGTACAAGAATCAAATCATCACATAACATGCTTCTATACATGTGTCATTACATTACCCGATTAGTTTCTAACACACTATGTCATAGTTGAAATCAGCATTGACTTTAAAGTTGTAAACACTAATTCATCATATGTCCCTTTCAATATCATGCTCATTATCACATGAATACTATATATATTGGACAAGTATTACAGATTAAAGTAACCATATAAATATGCATCAACTTTTAAATTATTAACAAAACTCATACCCTACTGCAGATTGGCGCGGCTGCGCTTGGTTTGTACTAAGGAGTGGCGCGGCCGCGCTGCTCCTGGTGCAAACCAAGACATGGTTATTTCTGTAGAAGGTCAATGTACACCCGTCTTGCACATATATGAATAATCTTGCAAAACACACATGTTATTATGTGAATAACTAAATTTAACCCTTCATCAAAATATATCATAGGTCATTATTCGTTTTTATTTAATCAAGACTTCAAATGTTAAGTTAACAAGGGCATTCATGCCTAGTCATTATACACACGCTACATGGTCCTTTGGCCTCAACTATACATGTTTATGTTAGTTACATCATGTATCTCAAGTATGAAGTCATCACTTAGACTTATCGTATTCCATGCTCAACTATTTTATAATCCACATGACTAGTTAGCATGTTTGTCAATCATGCAAGCCTATTTACCTACCACACATCATATTTTCATATATACATGGTAGACATCAAAAGCATACTTACAAGTTCTCAACTTAATGTACATATAGTTTATCAAGTTCATTTTCAAAACTTTAAGTCTCCATTAGTAAAATTCATTTAAGCATGCAAGATACGTCTATATTGTGTAATTCATACTTTCATATGCATTTGTGCATATACTCAAGTTATTTAAATATGTTCACAATGTCAGAATTTATATTACTCCATGTATACAATTTCTAGTTTTCAAATCTTTAAGCCTTCTTTGAATAACTGTAACGCCTGAGAAAATCGAATTTCTATGACAAGTAAATTTTTATTTGATTGTGTGAATTAAATGAATTTAATTGATTTCTTTGTGAGTAAGCTATGTGAAGGTCGTTCTATGACCTAGAATGTGCTAACGTGGTTAGTATTATGGCTACGTGTTAGAAATAGTTGTTTGGAATTTCCAAGACGATAAGAATTATTTTTCGAGAAATTTCTGTAAAAACACTATTCATCCGTTTCTGTTCGGGGAATTATTTTGAGATTCCGGGAAACGCGTAATGATAGAATATCGTGATAAGATGGAATATCTGATAATATTTTATTTATGGAAAACGCAGTTTTCGCCTGCGGAATTAAAACCTAAGGGTTGAGTATATTGATTTCCGAGAAGGAAATAATATGCGTAGAAGGAATGGCATTAGATTTAATTCAAGTGTTATATAATTGGTGGTGCTAGTTAGTATCTATGTATAATACGTTGAGTAAATACGAGGTACAATACAATTATTGTACGTATGGTATACGAAAGGAATACGTGAATTGTACGTGTAGAATACGATGCGTATCGTAGGATTAATCTATGTATCAATGAGTAATTCATTTGTATTGGATTATGATTAGCCCAATCAATTGAATGACTAAGCCCAATGAGATGGATGGGTTAAATCCAAGTCAAGGCCCAATGTGTATTTTGTTAAGCCCAATTCATTAAAACCGAACCATGGGTCGAACCGGTGGGTCACCCAATGGATAAAACTCATGGGGCAACCTATGGGATGTCACCTAAGGAGGTGGGCCGGCCACCTTGGGGTGGACTCCAAGCATAAGGCTTGGTCACCAAGTATCTTACTTGGTGACCACACATGAATAGTAAGGAGGTGGGGTTTATTGTCCAATTTGCCCTCCATTCTCATTTCCTATAAATAAGAAGGCAAGGTTAGTCATTTGAGAGTTTTTCAATTGCCAACCTATATCATTTGAGAGAGAAAAGAGAGCTAGACTTATAAGTCCTTCAATTGGGAAGCTTTAACCTTTATTCTTCCAAGAGATTTTTAAGAAACTTGAGGTAATACTTCTTGTCCTTCATTATACATCTCTTTTTGATTTCTCTCTTGTATTGGAGAATCATAGATGGGTGGTATATGACTTGTATGAGAGATTAAAGATGACTTACCATAGATTCAATCTCTATAAGTTATGAGATTATAAAAATAATAAGGTTTAATATAGTTTTGAACCATAAAAATATTGATAGTTGAGATCGATTGTGGATAAACAATTGAACTCCATCAATCCGTTGGTATATGCATCTTGTTTGGTTAGGATATAGATATGAAATCCATGGAGTGTTCCATGTGATTTGGCTTAGAGAACATTAGTAACGAAATTATGGCGAATTTTACGGAAATAGATGTTAAACGTCGAAAACGTAGAAATTCCGGATTGGTAGTCGAAGGTTGCCGCGAGAATTGAAAACATTGGTTTTCAATGTCAACACGCGAGATAGGGTGATTAAGAGTTGTGGGTTCGAGAATCGTCGGATTCCGACTTAGAATGAAGAAAACGAGCATTGAACGCTCATTAACGTTTACGAACGTATATAAAATGAACTCAATAGTGAATTATGAATTAACGAACTCGAAAGTGTTGAATTCTTATATGAACGCGTAAAGGATGTAATTCCTGACTTGTAGGAATTTGAATGGGTCAACTTGGATGTAAAACGAACAAATTAGGAAGCCGGGAGTTTCGTTAGAAAACCAAAACTGGTTGGCCAACTGCTGCACAGACTCGGCGCCGCAGCGCCAAAACCAGTACAAAGTGGTGGCGCCGCAGCGCTAGACTCGGTCGAGTATCCTGCGAAGTCGCTCCGCAGCGCCACTAAAATACACAAGAAGTCGCGCCGTAGCGCCGACAGTAGAAAAAAGTTGACCAAGTTAGGTTTTAAACTTCAGTTGTTTAGAGACCTACCTGAGTTGAGTTTATATACTCAATGAATGTACTAAGATTAATCCTACACTACCTATACTAAGGTATAGAGTGTGAAACTTAGGAATGTCATGCATGTTAACTAGAGATGTACAATGAACAAAGTTGGTACTTTATCAACGATGTTGAGTCCGGTTAAGAAATGTCAATAGAGTGATACACCGGGACGAAGGGTAATAAATCATGTTGACTTTAATAAAGATATTAAGTTAACACAGACATAGAAGAGAAAGAAGCTTGTAGAAACAATGTGAATAGTTGTTTGATAGCTAATTACAGTGTGCTATGTGAACATATCATGTAGATTCTGTAAAGGCTGTGGTCAGTCGATTAAGTTATTTAAAGACGCTGAAAGGCAAGTTTTCTTAACGCTTGTCTAACTTCCATGTTAGCCAAGTTTTATGTGATCCGTTGAACTGAATTGCAAGACTTGTTTTAAAGAAAAGGTCGATTCCAGATTTAACTCGGCTAGACTGTTCGTAAGATATAGATTGAATATTATTCATATCATTCTATATAGAAATGTTAACGCTATCTTATGCCAAGAAATTGGTACGGACGTGAAGGTAAGGTTTGTCTATGAACAAACAAAAGTATTTTTCATCGATTATTCGATGGGCACTCGAGTTTGCCAAAAATATTAAACGTAAATATGTTTAATGAATGTAGTGTTGATCAACATAGAGTACTATAGGCTGATCACCTAGAAGTGCTCGTAAGTTATACGGATGAATGGCCTCAGTGCTGTGGACTCCTTTTCAAGTATGAAAACTGAAATTTACTGTTCATGGTCTATCGACCGGTTCAGAATTCCTAATCTATTCTATACTTTGGGAATTGAGGTTATGAACTGTTAAGGAATTATTGATTCAGAATACTTCATAACTATTATTCAGTTATGTTGGAATTGTTATATAATTCATGACTGTGGTATTCCTGTTATCCTTGATTAAACTTGCTGAGCTGTCATGCTCACTTCTTGCTTGAATTATATAACTGCAGTTAAATATGAACTTACTGTGAATGCCAAGAATGATAAAGGCAAAGCTAAGATGGATGCTTAGGTATTGTGTAATAGTTTAGTAAGTTTGTATGTATTACACATTATAATCAATGAATGATGTAACCGGTTTATGAACCTGGGAAGGATTATACTCTGATTGTAATAAGAAGATAGTAATTACCTTCATTTTGTTGTATTTCAATGGAATGATTGTATAAATATTAGTACAGTGGATCACCATCTGTCGGGTTGGAAGATACCTAGATTTGGGGGCGTCACAATAACCAAGTCAAAACAAATCTATTATGGCTTACTATATACATAACAACCTTAGTCCATATGTTCAGATCATTTGTATGTATATTCATTCCAAAGCAACATTCTCAGAATGGAACATGATCACAAATATTAGTACACATGACTGACAACAGGCGCGACCTGTAATACCCGAGAATTTTCACGTATTATTAAATGAATATATTAATGGAAATAATAGTTATGTGAATATAAGTGTTATTGTTTTATGAGTTGGTTAATGAAATTGATTCATATTAGATCAATGCGTATTAAGAAGTGTGATTTGATAATGAGAAGTGTGAAATGCCTTGTGTGGCATAATGCAAAACGAGAAAATTCACTAAGCGAGTTAAAACGGGAATTAGGAAGATTAATTGAGTTGATCATGTAATTTCATGTAGTTAATGAATACGCTCGTAGACTTGTAGTAACACTTTTATGGACATATAAAATGAGTTTAGCGTTGAAAATTGGCACAGGTTGAAGCTAAACCAGTCTTGGTACTGTCAGGGTACGACGCAGTTGCGCTGTCCTAGCAGTACAAACTCGCGCAGCTCCGCCAGTAGTCAGTTGGAGTTGGTTATTTTTTTACTGTAGAACTGAATTGGGACATTAAGGTTATATGTGTGACATAAATAAAACCATATGATAGGAGTATATTACAATGAAATGAGGTACCTAGTAGCACCATGACATCATATGAGGTTTTAATGCATAAGTGAATTATTTTCTGAGTATTCTAGAATCTGAGAAAGGAATTCAATGTTTTGAATAAACATCAATATTAAATAAGATTATAATGTAGTTATGTGAGAGGTAGAGATAATTATGAAACTACCCGGACAATAATGCCTAACTGCGATATTTTATTTCGTGTAGTTAATGTACATGGATTATATGATGTGAGTATAAACTTTATCTTTAAATTCCTAATATGGTAGCAAGTGTACCTTAATATTACATTATGGGAATTAAAAGGACCAAACCAAGCTTTACATGACCAATTGGTGAAATTTTCCTCTCTTGTCCCAAAATAAGTGTCACCAAGTACATGAATAGTAGCTAAAAACCTAAATCACGTATTTCTCCAAAAGGCTAAATCCTAGGTAATCATTGCTAGCTAAGTGACTGGTATGGAGTTGTTAAACCACTCCTTATTAACCTATGTATCTTTCCATTACACCATGGACTCCAAGATTGTGTAATAACAATGCCTAGTCCATGCCCTCTCTATAAATACAAGCTTGATTTTAGTTTTTGTGTTTCTTGAAACTTGTCTAGTAATTCTAAGTATAGAGTATAAGTTGTTGAGCTACTTTAGAAGCATAACTAGAGTGTAGGAAGTTCAATTCAAGCTCAAGAAGGTATAATTTCTAATTATGTTCTTGAGATGGGTATTGTTTGATTCTGGAAAATTCTTGAATTCATTTGTTAATTGATATGAATAATCATGTTATAAGGTGTTTAGGAATTTTACTAGCATGTATAAACACTTTAGTAAAGGTTTGAAGCATGCTTGAATCGATGGAAACCAAGTTAGAATTTTCGCTACAAAACAGAGCATGCATAATGCTTCTGAACTCGACCTGGCACAGCTGCGCCCTAGTTATACTGGGGTGCAGCGTAGCTGTGTCGTACCTCAGAACCAGTTGCTGGTTTTGTCCATGCTACATATTGAGAACTTGATGTCATGACTTAGCTATTTACCTCAAAAAAGGTATAACATGAAGTATAACGTTTTCATATATGGTATGAAGTGTTCAAACATAAATTAGTAGGAAATCTTTAACAAGAGCTCTAAGTCTTGAAAATAAACTTTGACAAAATTCTTTTTCTGCAAATTATGAGCTTAGTAATCTATATGCATGACTGATTTTACATACAGATGAGCATGCTATAGTGTACTTAGTTCCTTTGATCATGACCAAGCTTGTTAAGCCTTGTGTTAGAGATGTTTTCAAGAAAAAGCTTAGTCTAGTGAGCTATCATGCTTGATTATTACATAGTTTATATTCTGACCTTGCGAGCCTGTTAACATGACTTGACCATTTATGTTTAGAGCTTTGAAATTGTCTTATATGTGTTATATTGCATAGTTCAAATCTAAAATGGTTTCAAAGGCAAACTTGAACATATTTTTGAAATCTAGATGTGTCACACGGATATCTAAATGATAAAGGGATATGATGTCATGTTATGTCTATAATATCCCTAGGTATGATTTATATGTATTGAACATGAGAATTTCAAAACTAAACATGAGTTTAAAGCATGATTCCAAGTTTAAACAATAATAGCTATGAACAAGCAATATGAATGCTACAAGTATATGAATTAACAGATTTTGAAATCTCTACGTGGACATATAACCAAGTAATGAGACATGATAACCACTTGATAATGTTTTTGCTTGAATGCCATGTAAGATGTAAGTTCAAACTTATACAAATGAACTCAAGAACGATTATGTGATTATGTGAGCACCTCTAACATGTAGATATGATAGTACATAGATGTGTAAGGATTGGGTAAAAATAGAAAGGCAGTAGCTCAGCCCTGGTCTGGCCAGGGGATAGCGCAGTTGCGTCGTGCCTAAGCCTAGACACGGCGCAGCTGCGCCGTGAAGCAGTCATAATTGACTTCTATTTTTGAACTGATGTTTGAAGCATACCTATATGATTACTTTAACTTGTAATATATGACTAATATGTTATATAATGTGTTAAGAAGCAGGCTATGTGATGTAAATAAAGGTTAATTTTGACTTTCGAATGATAAGTCCAAAAGGATGTTTGCATAATATCAAAACAAAGATACGTGGGTTGAACTTCTGAGGACGTTTAAACTAATTTTGGACCATATGTGCATACTTGTATCATGTCAAGATTGATTAATGACTATGTTAGCTAATGAACATCTTGAACATATAATACGCTACAAATAGGATTTGAAAGTGTTGATTTCTTAAATGTGGATAAACTATGCGTAAGGCAAGTATCCGAACCCTACCTTACATTATGCAAGTATTCTAACTCTTGCGTTACTTTATTCAACGAATATCGTAAGCTTATCTCATTGAATGCAAGTTATCCTATTTATTCATTCAATTGACCTAGTATGTCTAAAACTATTGTGAAAACTATTATTCATGTTAAACTTGGTATTTTTCTTGAATATTGTGAAAGTGTCTATGTCATTTGATTCAGCTAGACTATATGGAAGTTTATAAAACTGTCCAAACCAATTGATTGGTGTAGAAATCTTGAAAACAAAGTTGAACAACCTTTAAGGTAAGGGGAATGTATGTTGTTGGAAACCCTAACACATGAGTATATTATTACTGTGGTGTTATGCATAACTTAAAGTATTTTAGACCGATCATCTATAGTACTTGATTCTTTTGGGTTATTAGTTTAATATTAGTAATTATAGTAGATGTTCAATAGTCCTTAGTGACTGCTAAATATAAATTGTTATCCAGTCGGATACCTTGATAGTCTTTGAATTCATATTTATCTATCTATTTATATTGAATTATTGTTCTTATTCCAAGAATTGTGGATATTCATTATTCATTATATTATTCTGAAACTCTGAACTATCTTAGAGATGATACTTCGATATTTCAAATTTGTGTGATAAAACTCCTTACCCTTGTTGTATATTACTTGCTGGGCAATTTGTTCTCATTCTTGCTTATTTAAAACCTTTTACTTAAGGCAGAACAGGGAGGTGTCTCTGGGAAAGACAAGGGCAAGGCTACCGACTAGCTTGTCACTTTTATATTTAAATTTATTATGTTGTATTAAGACTATTTTCAGACTATGTTTAAGCTTAAGTAGGATACGTTATAAGTCTTTATTCGATATTATTATGTAATCTATTAAGCACTGTAGGTTGCGAGACTTGGGAGAATAATTATAATAAAACATTATATATTATTCTAAATTAGATCTTTCGTTGTGAATGTGTAATTTTAGTTATTATGGTGTTACCATGAGAACGTGATGAACCGAATTTGAGTGACCAAGTGGCGGTCAGAATTTAGGGGCGTCACAGGTTGGTATCAAAGCTATAGTTATAAACCTTAGGAACGAGGGTCCTTAGAGTATAACTTCGGAAAACTTAGAAGTTAGGAAATGGATAAAACTCATGTAGAGTTTTCCTTGAGAGACTTAGTGTGTTATGAAATGTAACTTCATTCTATACAATGAACTTATGTTTATTTAACATTTTGATTGAGTTGTTGTTTGTCTTGTCTTATGTTGGTGATTGTAGGATGACTGACATGGGAGGACCTAGCTGAGTAGTTGAGGAGGAGCCGCGTGATATTCACGTAGTCTATGAGGCACCCTTGATAGCAGAGCCTATATCAGTAGTTGCCCCTATTGATGATGATGAGGAGGAGGAGGAGATGGTGCATCTACCTGAGGAGTCTGATCTGGAAGAGGAGCCTATGGAGGAGGAACCCATGGAGGAGGAACTCGAGCCCATGGAGGACTCCGACGAGTTTACTTTTGAGGATCAGATGTTAGGAGAGTATGAAGAACAGATTTTAAAATTAGGATGTAGAATCGAGGAGTTAGAGATTGAGACTCTTGAGAGGCAACTAGTGATGAAGGAGATGGAGGTGGAAATTGCTCACCGTAAGGAGGCAGGAATCCAGATGGGGCCTTGTTTCACCGGTCAGTGGCGAGGAACGTTGAGTTGGCAAGAAAGTTAGAAGAAATGGAGCAGAGGGTTTTTAGTTAGAGGACATAGAAGGAGGATCTCCAAACTCAGTTAGACATGGAGGTGATGGATATGATTTACTTCAAAGAGAAGTTGGAGGATTCCAATGACAGGGTGGATGATCTAGAGGATGAAGTGCAACGCAAGATGAGGAAGATGAACATGATGGGTTATGCCCTACGCACGACCATTGAGAGATTGATCGATGGGGTAAATCACTACCCAGCTGAGCAAGAACAGACCCGACATACCATAAGTCGGGATATAGTGGCACACATTACACAGAAGGAGTATCAGAGCGCCATGAAGTGTGGGATGTTAGATTGAGTCTAGAGGGAAAAACTCAGTAGTGTAGTATTTTTATTTATGTGTTGTTAATATGTTGTTATAGTCTCTGTCTTTTTTGTAAGACGTGAGATAGTGGTAGAACGGCAAACTTTTGAAAAATGTTAGAGGGGTAGTAAGCTAGTGTTGTCCTCGTCTTTTGTGATATTAGGGGATATGTGTTTTCATTTATAGCAGTATGCTATAAAAGAACATGTATTGTAACCATTTGGCATATGAATATAAATGATCTTATTCAGAAAAGTGTTATAAACTTTTAGTTCTTTTCATTTGAGAAATGTCTAAATATGATAGTTAGATAATAAGATGAAAAATTTTGTGATGCAGAAAATGTCGCCCAGACGTAGAATAATTGTCCAAGAAGAGTCAGTTAATGATGAGAGAGGACCAGTAGATCTGATACAGTGACTGGTAGATTTATTGGGAGAAGCTATGAGGGGAAGAAATGAAACTGTACCACCCATTCCCCAAATTGTCCCAGTAACAACCTTCAAAGATTTTAAGAGTGTAGGACCCCCAGAGTTCACAGGAACTACTGACCTAATAGTTGTGCAAACCTGGATCAAGGAGATCGAGAAGGCCTTCACTATAGCTCACGTGGGTGAAGACTAGAAGACAGTATTTGCAACTTACATGATAAGGGACGAAGCGAACTATTGGTGAGAAACTAATCAGCAGAGAGCGAGGGAAGGAACGATAACATGGGAAAGGTTTACGACGCTATTTTTTGAGAATTATTTTCTGAAGAGTTAGAAGAGTAGGATGGAAGTGAAGATCCTAGAGTTAAAACAAGGAGATATGACAGTGGCGCAATACGCTACTAAGTTTAATGAACTAGCGCTATTTGCGGAGCACCAAGTTAGGGATGAGGAAAGGAAGGCGAGACGCTTCGAGCAAGGATTGAAGTCGTGTTTGTATAATAATGTATCAGTCTTCCAGATTGATTCCTTTACGGCCTTGTTAGAGGAGGTAGTCATTGCGGAAGGTGGCAGTGAGGCCATATGTGACGCCCCCAAAATTAGGTATACATAACCCATCTTGAGTCGCCAGATACATGGTACAGAATTCAAATATAACTTAATAATACAACTGTCGTGTACAATACGACAAAACATAAACTGTGAGTTTGAATACACAAATTGTCTACTAGAGAGTATACAAACTCAAAAGGAGTCCTCATTACAATTATTATCACACTATTTCATAGAATAGTGAGGACTACTAATGATATCATCTGGTCCGTCACTCCGTTCCTCGACTAGTCCCTGCTACGTTCTCATTTCCGGAAGAGAACAATGAAAGTAAAAGGGTGAGCTCAACTAGCCCAGTAGGAAATATTATAACTAAGATAATGCAGAAAATATTATCGTTAGCCTTCAACAGTGTTAAACTGATATAATATAACAACTATCAAGTTTAACTGTAGCGGAACAAGCAATCCATTAAAAGAGTCGAGTAGAGAATAAAATCTACTATCTTTTATGATTTAAAGGGTTTTTCATCACTTTTATCGCTTGGACTCAGCTTAATAAATAATCCACATCATCGAATCACCCCTGCACTACGGCCAAGGATATTCTTCAGTATCACGACCACGAATTATCCATGCACTACGGCTAAAGATAATCATGTTTTCATCAACGGTCCTGATCATGCCATAAAATAATTCATCTTTGCACCCTTGGCCGAAGAGAATCCATAGCCATAATCATACCAAAAATTGTCCATCAATGCGCTACGGGCCAATGAGGACTTTTTCCACATCATTTGTAACATTACGGTCATGATTACACCGAATAATCCCTGGTCATAATCATATCAAGTCCATCTATGCACTACAGGCCACATATGACATTCAACAAAATATAAGCATGAGGATGATGACAATGATATAAGAATTCAATAAAACAGGTTCAAGAATTAATTTATGTAACATTCCATAATTTTAAAGCGTGATATTAAATATTTATTGATTTATTTAAGTATTTAATGGATATGTTATTGTTCAATTTGAGTGATGTGGTTTATTTAATTATTTGTTGAATAAATAATTAAATATTAAATATTAAATATTTATTGGCAATATTAAATATTTATTGAATTATATGGCAATTTGAGTTGATGTGATTTAATTATTTGTTGAGTAAATAATTAAGGAGCTAAGTAAATTAATTGTTATGAGATTATATAATAATATAATTTAATAAGTAAGCTAGAGAGCTTATGGTGATTTAAATAAGTTATAATATTTTAAATGAAAAATTAATTTAAAATATTCGTTGGTTAAATAAAATTATAATTATAAAAGAAATTATAATTATGTGATAATGATTTATGTGTTAAAGTAATTTAATAGATTAATGTTTTAATTGATTTATTAATTTAATAAAAGTGTGACTAATAACCTTGCTATAAAGGAGTTATTAAAATAAATAAAAAGAGTTTAATTTGGTTTTTCTAAACATGTCTTATTGCATAATAAGTCTTTAATTTAATGATATTTTATCAAACAAGGTATAAGGATTAATCTATTTGTTTTAGTTAGATTTGCCAAACAAGGTGTAAGGATTTAATGGGTTATTTTTATTAAGCTTAGCCAAACAAGCCTTATGGCTTTTGATTTTCAAAAAAAAAAATTATAACTGATGTCAGTTAAATCCTATACTTAATATCTATATTATTATTATACGTTATAATATTATACGTATGTTAGAGTTAGGGAGAAGAAAGACTCAGTTGAAGTTTACAGAGAGAAAAAGAAGAAAAGAGGAAAACTAGAGAGAATTTGAGAGTGATTTTAACAGGTGTTGTAGAAAAGAATTTGGAGAAAATAATAATAATCATCTTCCTAATCCAAGGTAGGAGCTCAATCTCTTTCTCTAAAAGTTTCATGTTTTTCTTCTTCCCAAAAAGTTCTCTGTACAATATTTTATGGGATGAATTGTTTATATACATGTATAACTTGGTATGGTACTTGATTATATAGTTATTATATGAGTTTATGATGATTAGAGGTAGTGCTTAAACGAGAATTGCATGATAAATTCGTTTGACAGTAGGAAGAAATAATGTCAGTATATGTATTTCTTATGTAGCTTATGTAAATAACAATTATGATGATCAATTTAGTGTGTGAAATTGAACTGTGACTATATTAGTTAGTTTGTTAAGAATTACAGAGAACTTAGTTCAAAAGAATCAAATTGGTGTATCATTATGATTACAGTATGCACTGTGTCAAGAAATATCAAAAATGGAGTTTTTGGGTTTTAAAATATGTTATTCTAGTATTTAATTTTTCTAAAATTATGGTTTAAGTTGGGTTAATTTAATATTTGTATGCTTGGTGAAAGTTTATGTGTAATTTGCATTAGTTATTCATGTTAATTAGTGTTGGAATTGAAGTTATAGATAGAAAATTGAGTTGTTCTGTTCTTCGTGGTTGGGTTCTGCGAGTTTCAGCGCCCCAGCGTCAAAATTCACGCCCCAGCGCCAAAAATCGTGCCCCGGCGCCAAAATTCACGCCCCAGCGCTGATATTGGCGCCCCAGCGCCAATCTCGCGCCCCAGCGCCACTAGTTGGCTTAGTACTCGCGCCCCAGCGCGGGGACAGAAGTCTGACTTGGACAGTTTTGACCTCCTGTATTAAAATGGCCATAACTTCCTCATACGAACTCCGATTGAGGTGATTCAAGATGATCCAGAACGAGGACGAGTAGACCTACAACTTTTGTTCTTTAAGTTTTTCAATTTGAGGTCATTAGGATGGGTCAAAATGGTCATCTTTAGGACTATTGTGTTTTCAGAGGCAATTGGAGGGTGTCGGGCATGCACATATGCATGTGTAGTGCTCCAGACCGTAAAAGATGATGTCCTAAGTTATAAAACATGAATCTTAGTAAATATAATGATGCTTAACATTAATAAATAATGTATTAGATAAGTTATAGAAGCATAGTAAGCATACACAAGAGAGGCAAATCGGGCGTGTGACGATTGAACGTCGAAATGCCGTGCCAAGTGTTAATGAACTTAAAAAGTGTTTCAATTCCATTGAAATGGATATTATAAGATATGGAATGGGTTTAATATAAAACCAATAAGTAGTCCTAGCAAGACTTAAGCACTTGAACTTCGAGTTTGACTAAGAAGAAATATAGTGAGTCATAAGTCGAAAAGTTAACACAATCTAATTGACCATTGTGTATTTATTAATAGGAAAGATTATGAGATGTGGAGTAGAGTTTACATTACAATTGCTATGTGTTGTTATGTGACTAATAGTTGATGTGTATGATTATATAATTGTGTAGGGCACGTGAAGTGCAGATAACTGTAAGCTGTTAAGCTATTATTGGTAAACAACGATCAAGGCAAGTCTTTCGGTTCCTATTTTCTACGTGGACTTGATGAACTGTTTTAAATTGCATGATATGTTATGCATGTTGAAATCATGAAATGTTAAAGTCAATATATGACTGCATTATTTTGGCTAAGTAATGATGATTGAGTAAGGAACTCAATCTTTATATTTGTTATGTGAATTAAAAGCATGTATGCCATGTTACTTTAATGAGATGTATGTCGAGCATGTTATTATGTGATATATGATGCATGAAAACTGTTAGACTTTGCTGGGCTGTCGAGCTCACTCTTGCAAATAACCACTTTTGCAGGTCAAGATTTTAAGGTAAAGATACGTGCTATGTGAGTTATAGAGATCTATATTCACGAAGATTACTTATGTTTTATGCGAAATGTATTTCCTATTTTGAACGTAAGATGTTGTTAAATGTAAGTTGAGCTATCTAATGTATATGGATATTTAGTTATGATGTAAGAATTTGTATAGTTATTTTTTTGTAACGATTCATGACATAAGATTGAATCAAAGAGATGTAATGTAATGGTTGCGATTCAGGGCAAGAAAGAAGGAAATGTATAAAAGTTTTAAATATTCTGCAATTTTATTAAGTTTAACATCGAATAATGATGTATTATTTAGAGGTTGAATGTATGGTTAACGACCGAAGTCGGGATTTAAATGGTATGAATTTTGGGGTCGTTACAGTTGGTATCAAAGCTGTAGGTTATAAACCTTAGGTAGGAATACCGTTGGCAATAACCTTAGAGAAGAGAGGTGAAGATAAAGAACGAATAAGCTCAAATAGAGTTTGAACAATAAGGGATTAAAACTTGCGTGAAATGATTCAAAGAAGAATCTCGCAGAGTTATAAGGAATATGAATGTGGGGTTACCTAACTCCAATAATAAGGATGTAATGTGATAATAAATAGACAGTGTCTATAAGAAGAGTGATAAAGAAGTTATGAATAGAGAGTTATGTCTAAGTGTGGTACAATTGTACTCTTTAATAATTGATGTATGGTATCTGGGCTAAACGATTCCTTCATGGAGTGGAGGTATATACGAACTAGCAACTCGGAACCTAGTTTGTTGGTTGTTTGTGGGAAACCACTCAGCGTACCATATTGAAACTGTTAGAGACTCGATGTGTACCAAGTGTATAACTCGAATGAAATTTTGAGCGATGTAAATGAAGTTAGAAAGTTAGAAATTCTTAAAGGAAGAATTGTTATATAAACAAGAAGATTCAAAGAAGAATCTTGAAAAGATATAAAGATAAGAAATGGGAGTTTCCTAACTCCAATAACCAAGATAACGAATAATGTCGTAAATGATGAAAAAGAGAAAGAATGAGGATCGTAAAACAAAACGATCACGAGTTAACAAAAGAATTTTAAGAAAGATGATTATAGAATAAGGTCACGACGTGATCTGTTTAAGTTATAAAAGAAAGATGGTCTGTAATGTTTGAATGATTATAGCTTGATGCTATGAAGATAATGTACTATGAAATTGTACGAGATAACTCATGAGGAGTTATAGATGATGTGATACGAGGAATTCGTATCGAGCAAAGAGCAAGTTAAAAGAAAGATAGAGTTAGGTGGGATTTCAATTGAGAACCCATGTGATGGCTGAGTTGTACAAACCTTTGTATGGGCGAGGGTTTTGTGCTTGCACTCAGTTTATCACAATGATAATCATTGGAATGTTTGTGTCGCGCTATTTGCTATATGCATGTTGAGAAGGTAATTCTTTTCTCATGTGTATAACAGATAGGTAGAGTATAGTTAGAGAATATTATAAGGTAAGTGCGAGTTCTTAAAACTCATACTTATGGTAGGTTCGTGACTCATAGTTATATGGTATATTTTTGAACCCCTCAGCGAATGGACGCCTATGGTCTGACTAAGATAAGTTCTTAAACTCATATGATTGTGGCAAGTTCCTGAACTCATAACGTGTGGTAAGTTTGATGAACTAGGGTATAATTAAGTGTGAATGGAGTATTGAGGATGATAGGAATAGATAGACCTATTAAGCAATGGATCATTATAGAAAGTGGAGTTGATGGTGGAAGCATAGGTATTCTAAATCTACTAGCTATGCTAGACTTTCGAAATTTATTGACTTCGTGCTGATGTTTACACTTTTATTTTCTTGAAAAACATTGGATCAAATGATGGAACCAATGAGTTTTAACAATAAATACTATTATTCGTATGTCTATCCTAATTACTTCGGCTAGAAAAAAAATGATTTGCAATATATCAAAATGTATTTTATATCATTAATGCATCATGTAACCTGGTGCAAAGATGATAAAAACGATGGAGTCATCAATGCAGTATTACCTAGTGTTGGATGTGATCTAAGGATCGTCAGCCCACTATGGTATGATGCAGTATGATAAAGTCACCAAATGACGGAATCCTCAACGGACTGTAAATACAGTGCGGTATCATAACATCATAAAAAGATTTTTGAGATTTCTTTAATATATGAGAATACATATGTATGTATGTATATGTATATTTCGGTTAATGTCCGAGTTATTGTAGAGGTATATGCTATTTGATTCAGCTAGACAAATATTAAAAGATGTTCATGAAATTCAAGAGTTTCTTGAGAAGTTATGCCAACCCAAATTGTTTTGGTGCAGATTCAGATGTTGAAAAGCTGAGATGAACAACCCTTTTATAGGGGATTACGCGGAGGCGTTGAGATGTTTGTGCACAATACATTGTACGAAGGGCTGATCACCTTAAGTACGAGGAGTCCCTATAGTCTTATGACTGTTAAAGTTTAAGTTGAAAGATTACTTATAACTATGGACATATGCATAGCGTTTAAATGTTTGTGCACAATACATCGTACGAAGGGCTTAGCACCCTAAGTACGGGGGTCCTTATAGTCTTATGACTGTTAAAGTTGAAGTTGAAAGATTACTTGTAACTGTGGACATAGTTCGTGGCCTTATGACCCTCAGCATGATTTGGAATCTATTAAATTCCTGTTATTCATATCGCTTCCCAATTATTAAGCAATTGTGGAAGATTCTTGGTATTCTAAAAGGTTAATGTGGTAAGGATGGTATTCTTTAGAAAGAAGTGAGTCATAGAATACGACTCTGAATGATGAATATGTTGAATAAGTGAGAAAAGAGATGTAATGTAATGGTTGCGATTCAGGGCAAGAAAGAAGGAAATGTATAAAAGTTTTAAATATTCCGCAATTTTATTAAGTTTAACATCGAATAATGATGTATTATTTAGAGGTTGAATGTATGGTTAACGACCGAAGTCGGGATTTAAATGGTATGAATTTTGGGGTCGTTACAGTTGGTATCAAAGAATAATGTGAAATTTTTTAATAGAAAAGTTTAATAATTGTAGAATGATCTTTGTGGAAAAGAAGTGGTTATAGAATCCAATGAATGAATAAGGTATTAACGTAAAATCTATTCTGATAGATTGAATGAATAAAGATTAATTAATAAAAATTTCGAGGACGAAATTCTTAGAAGAAAGGGTGAATGTAATGTCCCGAGAGTTTGATCATATAATATATGATAATGATCCTTAGAGAAAGATAATGAACGGGTCAAAGAATATATAATACTCAAATATAATTGAGTCTAAGTAAATGTTATGAAATAAAACTTATAAGAATTTATTATCAAGAATGGTGAGAGTAGAAAATATAAAACCTATATAAAGATAATGTGTTGAAGTTATTCAATGAATAGATTTGAGGAAAACCTGAGTAAGGTAGGGTTTCGGTGATTCTGGGGACAGAATCTTTGTAAGTAGGGAAGAATGTAACGAATGATTTATTTGAATTGTGATTCTGAGGGCAGAATCCTTGTAAGGAGGGAATGATGTAACATTCCATAATTTTAAAGCGTGATATTAAATATTTATTGATTTATTTAAGTATTTAATGGATATGTTATTGTTCAATTTGAGTGATGTGGTTTATTTAATTATTTGTTGAATAAATAATTAAATATTAAATATTAAATATTTATTGGCAATATTAAATATTTATTGAATTATATGGCAATTTGAGTTGATGTGATTTAATTATTTGTTGAGTAAATAATTAAGGAGCTAAGTAAATTAATTGTTATGAGATTATATAATAATATAATTTAATAAGTAAGCTATAGAGCTTATGGTGATTTAAATAAGTTATAATATTTTAAATGGGAAATTAATTTAAAATATTCGTTGGTTAAATAAAATTATAATTATAAAAGAAATTATAATTATGTGATAATGATTTATGTGTTAAAGTAATTTAATAGATTAATGTTTTAATTGATTTATTAATTTAATAAAAGTGTGACTAATAACCTTGCTATAAAGGAGTTATTAAAATAAATAAAAAGAGTTTAATTTGGTTTTTCTAAACATGTCTTATTTCATAATAAGTCTTTAATTTAATGATGTTTTATCAAACAAGGTATAAGGATTAATCTATTTGTTTTAGTTAGATTTGCCAAACAAGGTGTAAGGATTTAATGGGTTATTTTTATTAAGCTTAGCCAAACAAGCCTTATGGCTTTTGATTTTCAAAAAAAAATTATAACTAATGTCAGTTAAATCCTATACTTAATATCTATATTATTATTATACGTTATAATATTATACGTATGTTAGAGTTAGGGAGAAGAAAGACTCAGTTGAAGTTTACAGAGAGAAAAAGAAGAAAAGAGGAAAACTAGAGAGAATTTGAGAGTGATTTTAACAGGTGTTGTAGAAAAAAATTTGGAGAAAATAATAATAATCATCTTCTTAATCCAAGGTAGGAGCTCAATCTCTTTCTCTAAAAGTTTCATGTTTTTCTTCTTCCCAAAAAGTTCTCTGTACAATATTTTATGGGATGAATTGTTGATATACATGTATAACTTGGTATGGTACTTGATTATATAGTTACTATATGAGTTTATGATGATTAGAGGTAGTGCTTAAACGAGAATTGCATGATAAATTCGTTTGACAGTAGGAAGAAATAATGTCAGTATATGTATTTCTTATGTAGTTTATGTAAATAACAATTATGATGATCAATTTAGTGTGTGAAATTGAACTGTGACTATATTAGTTAGTTTGTTAAGAATTACAGAGAACTTAGTTCAAAAGAATCAAATTGGTGTATCATTATGATTACAGTATGCACTGTGTCAAGAAATATCAAAAATGGAGTTTTTGGGTTTTAAAATATGTTATTCTAGTATTTAATTTTTCTAAAATTATGGTTTAAGTTGGGTTAATTTAATATTTGTATGCTTGGTGAAAGTTTATGTGTAATTTGCATTAGTTATTCATGTTAATTAGTGTTGGAATTGAAGTTATAGACAGAAAATTGAGTTGTTCTGTTCTTCGTGGTTGGGTTCTGCGAGTTTCGGCGCCCCAGCGTCAAAATTCACGCCCCAGCGCCAAAAATCGTGCCCCGGCACCAAAATTCGCGCCCCAGCGCCAGAAGCTGGCGCCCCAGCGCTGAAATTGGCGCCCCAGTGCCAATCTCGCACCCCAGCGCCACTAGTTGGCTTAGTACTCGCGCCCCAGCGCGGGGACAGAAGTCTGACTTGGATAGTTTTCACCTCCTGTAGTAAAATGACCATAACTTCCTCATACGAACTCCGATTGAGGTGATTCAAGATGATCCGGAACGAGGACGAGTAGACCTGCAACGTTCGTTCTTTAAGTTTTTCAATTTGAGGTCATTAGGATGGGTTAAAATGGTCATCTTTAGGACTGTTGTGTTTTCGGAGGCAATCGGAGGGTGTCGGGCATGCACATATGCATGTGTAGTGCTCCAGACCGTAAAAGATGATGTCCTAAGTTATAAAACATGAATCTTAGTAAATATAATGATGCTTAACAATAATAAATAATGTATTAGATAATTTATAGAAGCATAGTAAGCATACACAAGAGAGGCAAATCGGGCGTGTGACGATTGAACGTCGAAACGCCGTGCCAAGTGTTAATGAACTTAAAAAGTGTTTCAATTCCATTGAAATGGATATTATAAGATATGGAATGGGTTTAATATAAAACCAATAAGTAGTCCTAGCAAGACTTAAGCACTTGAACTTCGAGTTTGACTAAGAAGAAATATAGTGAGTCATAAGTCGAAAAGTTAACACAATCTAATTGACCATTGTGTATTTATTAATAGGAAAGATTATGAGATGTGGAGTAGAGTTTACATTACAATTGCTATGTGTTGTTATGTGACTAATAGTTGATGTGTATGATTATATAATTGTGTAGGGCACGTGAAGTGCAGATAACTGTAAGCTGTTAAGCTATTATTGGTAAACAACGATCAAGGCAAGTCTTTCGGTTCCTATTTTCTACGTGGACTTGATGAACTGTTTTAAATTACATGATATGTTATGCATGTTGAAATCATGAAATGTTAAAGTCAATATATGACTGCATTATTTTGGCTAAGTAATGATGATTGAGTAAGGAACTCAATCTTTATATTTGTTATGTGAATTAAAAGCATGTATGCCATGTTACTTTAATGAGATGTATGTCGAGCATGTTATTATGTGATATATGATGCATGAAAACTGTTAGACTTTGCTGGGCTGTCGAGCTCACTCTTGCAAATAACCACTTTTGCAGGTCAAGATTTTAAGGTAAAGATACGTGCTATGTGAGTTATAGAGATCTATATTCACGAAGATTACTTATGTTTTATGCGAAATGTATTTCCTATTTTGAACGTATGATGTTGTTAAATGTAAGTTGAGCTATCTAATGTATATGGATATTTAGTTATGATGTAAGACTTTGTATAGTTATTTTGTTGTAACGATTCATGACATAAGATTGAATCAAAGAGATGTAATGTAATGGTTGCGATTCAGGGCAAGAAAGAAGGAAATGTATAAAAGTTTTAAATATTCCGTAATTTTATTAAGTTTAACATCGAATAATGATGTATTATTTAGAGGTTGAATGTATGGTTAACGACCGAAGTCGGGATTTAAATGGTATGAATTTTGGGGTCGTTACAGTTGGTATCAAAGCTGTAGGTTATAAACCTTAGGTAGGAATACCGTAGGCAATAACCTTAGAGAAGAGAGGTGAAGATAAAGAACGAATAAGCTCAAATAGAGTTTGAACAATAAGGGATTAAAACTTGCGTGAAAGGATTCAAAGAAGAATCTCGCAGAGTTATAAGGAATATGAATGTGGGGTTACCTAACTCCAATAATAAGGATGTAATGTGATAATAAATAGACAGTGTCTATAAGAAGAGTGATAAAGAAGTTATGAATAGAGAGTTATGTCTAAGTGTGGTACAATTGTACTCTTTAATAATTGATGTATGGTATCTGGGCTAAACGATTCCTTCATGGAGCGGAGGTATATACGAACTAGCAACTCGGAACCTAGTTTGTTGGTTGTTTGTGAGAAACCACTCAGCGTACCATATTGAAACTGTTAGAGACTCGATGTGTACCAAGTGTATAACTCGAATGAAATTTTGAGCGATGTAAATGAAGTTAGAAAGTTAGAAATTCTTAAAGGAAGAATTGTTATATAAACAAGAAGATTCTTGAAAAGATATAAAGATAAGAAATGGGAGTTTCCTAACTCCAATAACCAAGATAACGAATAATGTCGTAAATGATGAAAAAGAGAAAGAATGAGGATCGTAAAACAAAACGATCACGAGTTAACAAAAGAATTTTAAGAAAGATGATTATAGAATAAGGTCACGACGTGATCTGTTTAAGTTATAAAAGAAAGATGGTCTGTAATGTTTGAATGATTATAGCTTGATGCTATGAAGATAATGTACTATGAAATTGTACGAGATAACTCATGAGGAGTTATAGATGATGTGATACGAGGAATTCGTATCGAGCAAAGAGCAAGTTAAAAGAAAGATAGAGTTAGGTGGGATTTCAATTGAGAACCCATGTGATGGCTGAGTTGTACAAACCTTTGTATGGGCGAGGGTTTTGTGCTTGCACTCAGTTTATCACAATGATAATCATTGGAATGTTTGTGTCGCGCTATTTGCTATATGCATGTTGAGAAGGTAATTCTTTCTCATGTGTATAACAGATAGGTAGAGTATAGTTAGAGAATATTATAAGGTAAGTGCGAGTTCTTAAAACTCATACTTATGGTAGGTTCGTGACTCATAGTTATATGGTATGTTTTTGAACCCCTCAGCGAATGGACGCCTATGGTCTGACTAAGATAAGTTCTTAAACCCATATGATTATGGCAAGTTCCTGAACTCATAACGTGTGGTAAGTTTGATGAACTAGGGTATAATTAAGTGTGAATGGAGTATTGAGGATGATAGGAATAGATAGACCTATTAAGCAATGGATCATTATAGAAAGTAGAGTTGATGGTGGAAGCATAGGTATTCTAAATCTACTAGCTATGCTAGACTTTCGAAATTTATTGACTTCGTGCTGATGTTTACACTTTTATTTTCTTGAAAAACATTGGATCAAATGATGGAACCAATGAGTTTTAACAACAAATACTATTATTCGTATGTCTATGCTAATTACTTCGGCTAGAAAAAAAAATGATTTGCAATATATCAAAATGTATTTTATATCATTAATGCATCATGTAACCTGGTGCAAAGATGATAAAAACGATGGAGTCATCAATGCAGTATTACCTAGTGTTGGATGTGATCTAAGGATCGTCAGCCCACTATGGTATGATGTAGTATGATAAAGTCACCAAATGACGGAATCCTCAACGGACTGTAAATACAGTGCGGTATCATAACGTCATAAAAAGATTTTTGAGATTTCTTTAATATATGAGAATACATATGTATGTATGTATATGTATATTTCGGTTAATGTCCGAGTTATTGTAGAGGTCTATGCTATTTGATTCAGCTAGACAAATATTAAAAGATGTTCATGAAATTCAAGAGTTTCTTGAGAAGTTATGCCAACCCAAATTGTTTTGGTGCGGATTCAGATGTTGAAAAGCTGATATGAACAACCCTTTTATAGGGGATTACGCGGAGGCGTTGAGATGTTTGTGCACAATACATTGTACGAAGGGCTGATCACCCTAAGTACGAGGAGTCCCTATAGTCTTATGACTGTTAAAGTTTAAGTTGAAAGATTACTTATAACTATGGACATATGCATAGCGTTTAAATGTTTGTGCACAATACATCGTACGAAGGGCTTAACACCCTAAGTACGGGGGTCCTTATAGTCTTATGACTGTTAAAGTTGAAGTTGAAAGATTACTTGCAACTGTGGACATAGTTCGTGGCCTTATGACCCTCATCATGATTTGAAATCTATTAAATTCATGTTATTCATATTGCTTCCCAATTATTGAGCAATTGTGGAAGATTCTTGGTATTCTAAAAGGTGAATGTGGTAAGGATGATATTCTTTAGAAAGAAGTGAGTCATAGAATACGACTCTGAATGATAAATATGTTGAATAAGTGAGAAAAGAGATGTAATGTAATGGTTGCGATTCAGGGAAAGAAAGAAGGAAATGTATAAAAGTTTTAAATATTCCGCAATTTTATTAAGTTTAACATCGAATAATGATGTATTATTTAGAGGTTGAATGTATGGTTAACGACCGAAGTCGGGATTTAAATGGTATGAATTTTGGGGTCGTTACAGTTGGTATCAAAGAATAATGTGAAATTTTTTAATAGAAAAGTTTAATAATTGTAGAATGATCTTTGTGGAAAAGAAGTGGTTATAGAATCCAATGAATGAATAAGGTATTAACGTAAAATCTATTCTGATAGATTGAATGAATAAAGATTAATTAATAAAAATTTCGAGGACGAAATTCTTAGAAGAAAGGGTGAATGTAATGTCCCGAGAGTTTGATCATATAATATATGATAATGATCCTTAGAGAAAGATAATGAACGGGTCAAAGAATATATAATACTCAAATATAATTGAGTCTAAGTAAATGTTATGAAATAAAACTTATAAGAATTTATTATCAAGAATGGTGAGAGTAGAAAATATAAATCCTATATAAAGATAACGTGTTGAAGTTATTCAATGAATAGATTTGAGGAAAACCTGAGTAAGGTAGGGTTTCGGTGATTCTGGGGACAGAATCTTTGTAAGTAGGGAAGAATGTAACGAATGATTTATTTAAATTGTGATTCTGAGGACAGAATCCTTGTAAGGAGGGAATGATGTAACATTCCATAATTTTAAAGCGTGATATTAAATATTTATTGATTTATTTAAGTATTTAATGGATATGTTATTGTTCAATTTGAGTGATGTGGTTTATTTAATTATTTGTTGAATAAATAATTAAATATTAAATATTAAATATTTATTGGCAATATTAAATATTTATTGAATTATATGGCAATTTGAGTTGATGTGATTTAATTATTTGTTGAGTAAATAATTAAGGAGCTAAGTAAATTAATTGTTATGAGATTATATAATAATATAATTTAATAAGTAAGCTAGAGAGCTTATGGTGATTTAAATAAGTTATAATATTTTAAATGGGAAATTAATTTAAAATATTCGTTGGTTAAATAAAATTATAATTATAAAAGAAATTATAATTATGTGATAATGATTTATGTGTTAAAGTAATTTAATAGATTAATGTTTTAATTGATTTATTAATTTAATAAAAGTGTGACTAATAACCTTGCTATAAAGGAGTTATTAAAATAAATAAAAAGAGTTTAATTTGGTTTTTCTAAACATGTCTTATTGCATAATAAGTCTTTAATTTAATGATGTTTTATCAAACAAGGTATAAGGATTAATCTATTTATTTTAGTTAGATTTCCCAAACAAGGTGTAAGGATTTAATGGGTTATTTTTATTAAGCTTAGCCAAACAAGCCTTATGGCTTTTGATTTTCAAAAAAAAAAAATTATAACTGATGTCAGTTAAATCCTATACTTAATATCTATATTATTATTATACGTTATAATATTATACGTATGTTAGAGTTAGGGAGAAGAAAGACTCAGTTGAAGTTTACAGAGAGAAAAAGAAGAAAAGAGGAAAACTAGAGAGAATTTGAGTGTGATTTTAACAGGTGTTGTAGAAAAGAATTTAGAGAAAATAATAATAATCATCTTCCTAATCCAAGGTAGGAGCTCAATCTCTTTCTCTAAAAGTTTCATGTTTTTCTTCTTCCCAAAAAGTTCTCTGTACAATATTTTATGGGATGAATTGTTGATATACATGTATAACTTGGTATGGTACTTGATTATATAGTTATTATATGAGTTTATGATGATTAGAGGTAGTGCTTAAACGAGAATTGCATGATAAATTCGTTTGACAGTAGGAAGAAATAATGTCAGTATATGTATTTCTTATGTAGCTTATGTAAATAACAATTATGATGATCAATTTAGTGTGTGAAATTGAACTGTGACTATATTAGTTAGTTTGTTAAGAATTACAGAGAACTTAGTTCAAAAGAATCAAATTGGTGTATCATTATGATTACAGTATGCACTGTGTCAAGAAATATCAAAAATAGAGTTTTTGGGTTTTAAAATATGTTATTCTAGTATTTAATTTTTCTAAAATTATGGTTTAAGTTGGGTTAATTTAATATTTGTATGCTTGGTGAAAGTTTATGTGTAATTTACATTAGTTATTCATGTTAATTAGTGTTGGAATTGAAGTTATAGACAGAAAATTGAGTTGTTCTGTTCTTCGTGGTTGGGTTCTGCGAGTTTCGGCGCCCCAGCGTCAAAATTCACGCCCCAGCGCCAAAAATCGCGCCCCGGCGCCAAAATTCGCTCCCCAGCGCCAGAAGCTGGCGCCCCAGCGCTGAAATTGGCGCCGCAGCGCCAATCTCGCGCCCCAGCGCCACTAGTTGGCTTAGTACTCGCGCCCCAGCGCGGGGACATAAGTCTGACTTGGATAGTTTTGACCTCCTGTAGTAAAATGGCCATAACTTCCTCATACGAACTCCGATTGAGGTGATTCAAGATGATCCGGAACGAGGACGAGTAGACCTACAACTTTCGTTCTTTAAGTATTTCAATTTGAGGTCATTAGGATGGGTTAAAATGGTCATCTTTAGGACTGTTGTGTTTTCGGAGGCAATCGGAGGGTGTCGGGCATGCACATATGCATGTGTAGTGCTCCAGACCGTAAAAGATGATATCCTAAGTTATAAAACATGAATCTTAGTAAATATAATGATGCTTAACAATAATAAATAATGTATTAGATAATTTATAGAAGCATAGTAAGCATACACAAGAGAGGCAAATCGGGCGTGTGACGATTGAACGTCGAAACGCCGTGCCAAGTGTTAATGAACTTAAAAAGTGTTTCAATTCCATTGAAATGGATATTATAAGATATGGAATGGGTTTAATATAAAACCAATAAGCAGTCCTAGCAAGACTTAAGCACTTGAACTTCGAGTTTGACTAAGAAGAAATATAGTGAGTCATAAGTCGAAAAGTTAACACAATCTAATTGACCATTGTGTATTTATTAATAGGAAAGATTATGAGATGTGGAGTAGAGTTTACATTACAATTGCTATGTGTTTTTATGTGACTAATAGTTGATGTGTATGATTATATAATTGTGTAGGGCACGTGAAGTGCAGATAACTGTAAGCTGTTAAGCTATTATTGGTAAACAACGATCAAGGCAAGTCTTTCGGTTCCTATTTTCTACGTGGACTTGATGAACTGTTTTAAATTGCATGATATGTTATGCATGTTGAAATCATGAAATGTTAAAGTCAATATATGACTGCATTATTTTGGCTAAGTAATGATGATTGAGTAAGGAACTCAATCTTTATATTTGTTATGTGAATTAAAAGCATGTACGCCATGTTACTTTAATGAGATGTATGTCGAGCATGTTATTATGTGATATATGATGCATGAAAACTGTTAGACTTTGCTGGGCTGTCGAGCTCACTCTTGCAAATAACCACTTTTGCAGGTCAAGATTTTAAGGTAAAGATACGTGCTATGTGAGTTATAGAGATCTATATTCACGAAGATTACTTATGTTTTATGCGAAATGTATTTCCTATTTTGAACGTAAGATGTTGTTAAATGTAAGTTGAGCTATCTAATGTATATGGATATTTAGTTATGATGTAAGACTTTGTATAGTTATTTTGTTGTAACGATTCATGACATAAGATTGAATCAAAGAGATGTAATGTAATGGTTGCGATTCAGGGCAAGAAAGAAGGAAATGTATAAAAGTTTTAAATATTCCGCAATTTTATTAAGTTTAACATCGAATAATGATGTATTATTTAGAGGTTGAATGTATGGTTAACGACCGAAGTCGGGATTTAAATGGTATGAATTTTGGGGTCGTTACAATTTATCCAGGAACTAATAACGTCCAAATTGTCAACATGATACTGCTTTGTAGAGTAAAATTCAAGAATGCTCTGAAGGATATTTCCATGAAAAGATACTGGATGAAGCGCAAATATCAAGGATATTCCACTAATTTCATGGAGTATGGAAGTCAAAGTTTTAACCAACTGAGTATAACAAAGAATGGAATGACAAAAGAAATCACCATGAATGCGGTACTTCGCATAGACAGGTTATTCCAACAGAATAATAATTAACGGAACCAGGTCATGCGTAAAGCACAAATAGGATGTTCCAACAGAATAATAAAGAACGGAATAATAACAGAAATCACCATGCATGCGGTACTTCGCATAGACAGGTTATTCCAACAAAATACCAATAAGAACAGAACCAGGCCCGACGTAAAATGCACGGACAGGATATTCCAATAGAATAATAATAAAGACGGAACCTGGTCCGGCGTAAAACGCACAGACATGATATTCCAACAGAATAATAAAGAACAGAATAATAGAAGAATTTCACCAAGTATAGGGTATCCCGCGTATACAGGTTATTCCAACAGAATAATAAAGAATAGAATAACAGAAGTTTTCTTCATGAATAAGAAAGAAATAATATTCCCTACCTTAGAAGAAACTGGATATAGAAGTAGTGAAGTAGCAGAATACTTTTCTTCTTTCTCTCTATAATTTCTCTCTATAATAATTGCTCTAAAGCTTTTGTGAATTGGTGAGAAATGAAGGAAGAATGAGCTTCTATTTATAGGAAAATATAGTTTCGATAATTGCACGTTTTGGGCCTCGAAATACTACAGTATAATACCATCATCTTTTTCTTCATTTTTAATTTAGTCCTGCAAGTATTATCAATTTTGCACCACCACCCCTAATAGTATAAGAATGTGAATCAATAGTACGCCGTGAATAGTAACTCATGAATAGTAACTCGTGAATAGTACTCCGACACAAAAAGTGCTCCGAATACCCGAGTGAACAATATAACCTCCAGACATCAATTATCATCGAAATAAATGTCAATTTCCACTAACACTAATAATCCCAATATAATGGAACAATCAATTTCATCTTTAATCAACACAACTTATTCATCATTAATATTATAATTCATAATATTTAACAATCAGGTCGTTCCCATGAAAGAGGGGGCTTTCCGATAAGGATTTCTCCTTATTGGCGCGCAATTAGATGACCAAACCTCTCCTTGACAGAACTTCTAGACATTGTCAATATTGCAAATAATAATATGAATAACTTTATCGACTCAATTATTGATTTAATAATATAACATATTATGCAGATGATAATGTGACAATAATTGAATCAATAATATGAGAGATATGATGCAGCAATTACTGTAGCAATAATTGAGTATAACTGAGTGACTTCTCACGTAAGCATTAATAATCAATACCATGTGCTACTATGCAACCACGCGTATTACTATACTTTTAACACTGGGTGTTTCAGAAGTTAACGGTAAAATTTCCGCCGTTATTTCCATAAAATATTTTTGTCGTTTTCTCAATCAGACAATAATTTCGTTGTGGGGTCGACCAATGATTGTACCGTCGTACGGATATTTCCCGACAAAAAGAATATTCCCCAACCAATCGAATATTATATAACCACTTACTTACTTTGCAAAATTTATAAATACTATCCACAACTATAACATTATATCAAATCCACACCATAATATTTAAAAAAATTATTTTGAGAAAATTAAATATTTATTCATAAAATCCGGGGTCTCACAATCTCCCTTCTTTATGGAATTTCGCCCTCGAAATTTACGTACGTACTTGGTATGCTGAACAGGTAAGGATACCTCGACTTCATTTCAAATTCTAACTCTTGAGGTATAACCTTTGAGTGTTGAATACGATTCTTCTTATCCAAGATTTTAACACGTATCTCCTCAAACGTTAAATCAGCCGTTATCTCGTCCGGTTCTAAATTAATAATGTGGTTCGGGTCGTCCACATATTTACGTAACGTCGATACGTAAAAAAAAGTTATGAACACGCAATATACTTGGTGGTAAAATGAGTCTATAAGCCACAGTTCCTACTCGAGCGAGGATTTTAAATGGGCCAATTAAATTGAGGGTTGAGATTTCCTCTCTTCGTCGATTCTTGCTTCTAGAATAACGCCCTCTTGAACCTTTTCTTCAAATTCATCAGATTCAGGTGTGTAGCTTGAGCGGCTTTAACTTTATCGATTAAAGTCGATTCTACTCGTATATTCGTTATCTTCACGGGGGTTCGTATATTCGCACTTGTAAATGCATACGATCTTCTACTCAACACGTCAGCTACCACGTTCGCTTTTCCACGATGGTATTGAATGATATGATCGTAATCGTCAACAACTCGAGCCAATGTCTTTGGCACATTACACATTCGTTTTAGTTAAAGAAATATTTGAGGGTTTAAGAAATGGATTTTGTACTGGGGTCAATACAAAATTTGATTTCACGCTCTAGGGGTAGGCTAAGAAGTCTTCGGGAATACGTCAGGAAATTTATTGACAATAGAAAAACCATTCAAAACTATTACTCTCATCCAAGACTAGGATATCACATGAAATGAAGGTTTCTACTAACAGAGTTTCAACCGATAAGTCAAAGTCTAATTTCTCCGAAGTCAAATTTAAACGTTGAGCGCAAGCAAAAGAGATAAAAGAATGGGTAGAATCAGTATCTAATAAGGTATAGACTTCGCAAGAATTTATAATTAACTAACCCGTGCTAACTTCGTTCGGGTTACTCAGTTTTTGAGAAGTCACGAAAAACACTCTTCTTGAAACCACCGACTTTGTTTTGTCTGTATCCGCCTTTGGTGCCACCGTCCCAGCTGGACTTAATTTTGTTACAGGACAAAATCGAGTTAAATGACCTTCTCTTCCGTAATTGAAACAAGCTTTGGACTGCTGCGTACAATTTGGACGGATGTGTCCCTCCTGTCCACATTTGAAACATACGACCGATGATCGTTCTTCTTCCTTTAAAATGGGTGCTGGTGCTGCTGTCTTTCCATTATTATTGAACCTTCTCTTCTTGAAATTTCCACTTCTATTATTTTGGCCATGATTACCACCGAAGTGGTTATCATTCTTGGCATGATAATTTCCCCCACGATGGTTATCATTGTTCCGATGACCGTTGCCACCGGTACGATTATTATCGTGTTGTTGGTCGTTGCCTTTTGGCTATGCTGACTCATTATTGCGTTCCAATAACTGAGCCCTATTCACAACATCTGAATATAAACAAAGTTTGTGAGAAATGAGGTTTTGACGTATATTGGGTTTCAAACCTCTTAAAAACATTCGCATCATTCGCTCCTCATTATCGACCAAATAGAATGCAAACCGAGACAACTCGGCAAACTTAGCCTCGTACTGCGACACAGTCATATTGTTTTGCTCCAGCTTGATGAACTCTACCTCCTTCATGTGACGAATACTTTTGGGAAAGTACTTGTCGTTGAATAGCTCTTGGAACTTCTCCCAATACATCTTGAGTGCGTCAATCTGGGTGAATTTTACAGATTCTCATCAGTAATCTGCCTCTTCACGCAACATAAAGGTGGCAAAGGGAACCTTTTGCTCCTCGGAGCATCCCAAGACATCAAATATCTTGGTGATCTGCTTTATCCACGTCTCTGCCTTAAGTGATTCTGGCTTTCTCAAAAACTCTGGTGGTCCCAGCTCCTTGAATTGCTTAGCGGTGACCAACTGTGGGTTGCCATTGTTTCCTCCTGCATTATGAACAGGAGTGGCCTTCGCCTGATGTTGCATGAATTCTAAAAAGCTCCTAAACGTACCGTCATTTGTCAATTGATTAGTGTTGGTGTTTACAAGAGGATTATCGCCATCCTGTTACACATTGTCCTGATTATTGTTTTGTGGAGACTCAACGGTCTCCTGTGCTCCATTGCTATTCTCAACATTCTCGGATGTCATTTTCAAATACTGCTACAAAACAAGGGTTAATTGACATCACATATTATCCTTATACTCTGACCGACCAATTAAATACCAAACAAACTTAGGTAGGTCATACTAGCGAAGGAATTCCCTGTCTCCCCCCTCCTAGTTCTAGTCTCACATCTTAGCCAGGGATCACATCCCTAAGCTTTGATACCAACTGTGACGCCCCCAAAATTAGGTATACATCACCCATCTTGAGTCGTCAGATACATGGAACAGAATTCAATTACAACTTAATAATACCACTATCGTGTACAATACGACAAAACATAAACTGTGAGTTTGAATACACATATTGTCTACTAGAGAGTATACAAACTCAAAAGGAGTCCTCATTACAATTATTATCACACTATTTCACAGAATAGTGAGGACTACTAATGCTATCATCTAGTCCGTCACTCCGTTCCCCGACTAGTCCCTGCTACGTTCTCATTTCCTGAAGAGAACAATGAAAGTAAAAGGGTGAGCTCAACTAGCCCAGTAGGAAATATTATGACTAAGATAATGCATAAAATATTATCGTTAGCCTTCAACAGTGTTAAACTGATATAATATAACAACCATCAAGTTTAACTGCAGCGGAATAAATAATCCATTAAAAGAGTCAAGTAGAGAATAAAATTTACTATCTTTTATGATTTAAAAGGTTTTTCATCACTTTTATCGCTGGGACTCAGCTTAATAAATAATCCACATCATTGAATCACCCCTGCACTACGGCCAAGGATAGTCTTTAGTATCACGACCACGAATTATCCATGCACTACGGCTAAAGATAATCATATTTTCATCAACGGTCCTGATCATGCCATAAAATAATTCATCTTTGCACCCTTGGCCGAAGAGAATCCATAGCCATAATCATACTAAAAACTGTCTATCAATGCACTACGGGCCAATGAGGACTTTTTCCACATCATTTGTAACATTACGGTCATGATTACAACGAATAATCCCTGGTCATAATCATTCCAAGTCCATCTATGCACTACAGGCCACAGATGACTTTCAACAAAATATAAGCATGAGGATGATGACAATGATATAAGAATTCAATAAAACAAGTTCAAGAATTAATTTATCCAGGAACTAATAACATCCAAATTGTCAACATGATACTGCTTTGTATAGTAAAATTCAAGAATGCTCAGAAGAATATTTTCATGAAAAGATACTGGATGAATCACAAATATCAAGGATATTCCACTAATTTCATGGAGTATAGAAGTTAAAGTTTTGACCAACTAAGTATAATAAAAAATGGAATAACAAAAAAAATCACCATGCATGCGGTACTTCACATAGACATGTTATTCCAACAGAATAATAATTAACGGAACCAGGTCATGCGTAAAGCACAGATAGGATGTTCCAACAGAATAATAAAGAACGGAATAATAACAGAAATCACCATGCATGCGGTACTTCGCATAGACAGGTTATTCCAACAGAATACCAATAAAGACAGAACCAGGTCCAGCGTAAAACGCACAGACAGGATATTCCAATAGAATAATAATAAAGACGGAACCAGGTCCGGCATAAAACGCAAAGACAGGATATTCCAACAGAATAATAAAGAACAGAATAATAGAAGAATTTCACCAAGTATAGGGTATCACGCGTATACAGGTTATTATAATAGAATAATAAATAATGGAATAACAGAAGTTCTCTTCATGAATAAGAAAGAAATAATACTCCCTACCTTAGAAGAAACTGGATATAGAAGTAGTGAAGTAGCAGAATACTTTTCTTCTTTCTCTCTGTAATTTCTCTCTATAATAATTGCTCTAAAGCTATTGGGAATTGGTGAGAAATGAAGGAAGAATGAGCTTCTATTTATAGAAAAATATAGTTTTGATAATTGCACGTTTTGGGGCTCGAAATACTACAATATAATACCTTCCTCTTTTTCTTCATTTTTAATTTAGTCCTACAAGTATTATCATTTTTTGCACCACTACCCCTAATAGTATAAGAATGTTAATCAATAGTAACTCGTGAATAGTAACTCGTGAATAGTACTCCGACACGAAAAGTGCTCCGAATACCTGAGTGAATAATATAACCTCCAAACATCAATTATCATCAAAATAAATGGCAATTTCCACTAACACTAATAATCCCAATACAATGGAACAATCAATTTCATCTTTAATCAACACAACTTATTCATCAGTAATATTATAACTCACAATATTTAACAACCAGGTCGTTCCCAGGAAAGAGGGGGCTTTCCGATAAGGATTTCTCCTTATTGGCACGTAATTAGGTGACCAAACCTCTCCTTGACAGAACTTCTAGACATTGTCAATATTGCAAATAATAATATGAATAACTTTGTCGTCTCAATTATTGATTTAATAATATAACATATTATGCAGATGATACTGTGATAATAATTGAATCAATAATATGAGAGATATGATGCAGCAATTACTGTAGCAATAATTGAGTATAACTGAGTGACTTCTCACGTAAGCATCAATAATCAATATCGTGTGCTACTATTCAACCACGCGTATTACTGTACTTTTAACACCGGGTGTTTCAACAGTTAACGGTAAAACTTCCGTCGTTATTTCCATAAAATATTTTTGTAGTTTTCTCAATCAGACAATAATTCTGTTGTGGGGTCGACCAATGATTGTACCGTCGTACGGATATTCCCCAATAATAAGAATATTCCCCGACCAATCGAATATTATATAACCACTTGCTTACTTTGCAAAATTTATAAATACTACCCACAGCTATAACATTATATCAAATCCACACCATAATATTTAAAAAAATTATTTTGAGAAAATTAAATATTTATTCATAAAATCTGGGGTCTCACACCTTAAGTCTATATCATAAAGAGAAGAAGAAAAAGAACATCTGTGTGGAAGTCACCAGGGAAATTTTAAGAAGAGGACCGAAGCTTGCAACAAGTGTGGAAGAAGCCATCAGGGGAATGTTGGAAAGGAAAGACCACTTGCTATAATTGCGGCCAAGAGGAGCACATCTCGCCAAATTTCCCAAAGCCAAAAAAGATCAGAGGATGTTTTTTTTGTGGATCGACAGAGCACCAGAAAAAGGATTGCCCAAAGAAAGGAAGCAGTAGAGCTGACAAAGGCCAGGGAGGAGGGGGCAAGTTAATGATTGGTGGATCTACACAACCCAACCGATCGACCGCTCGAACCTTTAACATGACCGTCCAGGACGCAGTGGGTGTGAAGGACGTGGTGTTAGGTATAATCCCAATCAATAATATAAATGCTTCACATGTTCTTTTGTGTCTGAAGAATTTGCTAGTAAATTTAGTACACCCCGAGAATGTTTAGAAGATTTATTGAACGTAGAAGTTGCGAATAAGGAAATAATCCCTATAGAATAAGTTTATCGAAATTATCGCACAAACATTAGAGAACATGAACTGAGCGTAGACATGATTCCTATTAGACTAGGAGAATTTGGTGTAATACTGGGAATGGATTGGTTATGCAACCATGCAGCGATAATTGACTGTCAGAACAAGTGTATGAACCTTCAGACTCCGAGCAAGTCTAAGGTAGTGTTTCATGGTAGCTCATCGCTTAAGCAATCGTGTTGCGCTACGATGATGCAGGCCAAGAAATTGTTAAGGAAATGATGTGTAGGTTATTTAGCTTACATTGTAGATACTTAGAAAAAGGGAGTAGAGATTAAAGATATACCCGTAGTGAATGAATTTCGAGACGTGTTTCCAGATGATCTTCTTGGTCTTCTGCCAGACAGAGAAATCGAATTCGTAATAGACTTAACACCTGGAACGACACCAATTTCGAAAAGCTCCATACTGTATGGCGCCAGTAGAAATAAAGGAATTGATGATACAACTTCAAGATTTACTGGATAAGGAGTACATTCGACCGAGTGTGTCTCCTTGGGGAGCACCAATGTTATTCGTGAAGAAAAAGGACGGATCAATGAGGCTCTGTATCGAGTATTGAAAATTGAACAGAGTAACGATCAAGAACAGATATCTATTACCAAGGATAGATGACTTGTTTGATCAACTAAAGAGAGCGAAATATTTCTCGAAGATCGACCTACGAACAAGATATCATCAACTAAAAGTGCGGGATGAGGACATACCAAAGACTGCCTTTCGAACCTGTTATAGACATTACGAGCTTTTGGTAATGTCATTCGGTTTAACTAATGCTCTGGCAGCATTCATGGACTTGATGAATCGAGTTTTCAAGACATACTTGGATAAATTCGTAGTAGTTTTCATCTATGACATTTTGATCTACTCAAAGACAGAGGAAGAACATGCCGAATATCTGAAGATTATTTTGGAGGCACTACGAAAGGAGGAGATGTATGCGAAGTTTTCAAAATGTGAATTTTGGATGAAGAAGGTTCAATTCTTAGGCCACGTGGTGGATGAGAATGGAATCTCAATAGACCCCAAAAAGGTCGAAGCAGTAACTAGTTGGGAGTAACCGAGAACACCGACGGAGGTAAGAAGTTTCTTAGGATTAGCTGGGTACTATCGAAGATTCATCCAAGATTTTTCTAAGATAGCGACCCCGTTGACTAATCTGACGAGGAAAAAGGTAAATTTTATATGGACCGACAAATGCGAAGAGAGTTTTCAAGAGTTGAAGAAGAGATTAAGCGAGGCGCCTGTATTATCCTTACCAGATGATACGAGAGGATTTGTGGTGTATAGTGATGCATCGCATAGAGGATTGAGTTGTGTGCTGATACAGCATGGCAAAGTCATTGCGTATGCGTCATGACAATTGAAGTATTATGAAAAACGATAACCTACTCATGACTTAGAGTTAGCGACAGTAGTTTTTGCCTTAAAGATATGGAGGCATTATTTGTACGGAGAAAAATGTGAGATATACACGGACCACAAAAGTCTGAAATATATCTTCACACAGAAGGAGTTGAATATGCGTCAGAGAAGGTTGTTAGAATTAATCAAAGATTATGACTGTGAGATTCTTTATCACCCGGGGAAGGCAAACGTAGTTGCCGACGTTCTGAGCAGGAAAGGAATGGAGAAATTGTTTCAACTGACAACTCAGGAGGAGTTAATAAGAGATATGGAGAAATTGGAAATAAAAGTGAAGGAACCCAAGAGGTTTGAAGAGAAATTATTTGTAATGGAAACTTGTCCGACATTATTAGATAGAGTAAAGGAAGCACATGAGAAAGATGGAGAGTGTGAGAAAATCAGGAGGAGGATTATAGAAAATGAGGAACAAAAATTTCGAATAGATAAAGACGACATCTTAAGATTCGAAGGGAGAGTGTGGGTATCGGCGGTAACCGAGTTAAGAGAGGAGATTTTTCATGAGGCACACAATACGACATTTTCCGTTCATCTGGGAGGCACTAAGATGTACCGAGACTTGAGGAAACATTTTTGGTGGCCCAATTTGAAACGGGAAATCGGGAAATACGTTAGTAGATGTTTGAATTGTCAACGCGTATAAGCAGAGGATCAGCGGCCGAGTGGGTTGCTACAACCGTTGGAAATACCGAAGTGGAAATGGGAGCATATTACGATGGATTTTGTGGTAGGACTTCCGGTCACACAGAAAGGTTTGGATGTCATTTGGGTTATCGTGGATCGACTTACAAAGACCGCACATTTTCTATCGATCACGATCAATTATAGTTTGAATCAGTTAGCAAGCATGTACGTAAAAGGGATAGTTTCATGACATGGAGTACCGGTATCGATTGTTTCTGACCGAGACCCGCGTTTCACGTCAAAATTTTGGAAAAGCTTACATGAGAGGATGGGAACACAGTTAAGGTTAAGTACTGCGTATTATCCTCAGACAGACGGACAAAGTGAGCAAACAATACAAACGCTAGAGGACATGTTTAGAACTTGCGTGATGGAATTCAAGGGAAATTGGGACGACCACCTACCCTTAGTCGAATTTGCGTATAATAATAGTTACCATGCGAGTATCGACATGCCACCGTACGAAGCTCTTTACGGGAGGAAGTGCAGAACACCATTATATTGGGACAAAGTCAAAGAACGACGAATACTTGGACCAGGGTTGGTACAACAAACCGCGGATGTGGTGACAGTAACAAGGGCTAGATTAGTGGCAGCTCAAGATCGCCAGAAAAGGTATACAGATTTGCATCGGCAAGACCGAGATTTTGAAATTGGCAGTTTTGTATTCTTGAATGTATCTCCATGGAAGGGAAAGATCCGTTTCGGCAAGAAAGGAAAACTGAGTCCAAGATTCATAGGATCGTTCGAGGTACTTAAGCGAGTGGGCGAAGTAGAATACAAAGTTGGACTACCACCTGAGTTGGAGCACATCTATAATGTGTTTCACATATCCGTGTTGTGTCCATACAAGCCTGACTACAAGCATGTGATTTCTTATGAACTCATTCAAGTGGAAAAGAACTTAGCGTACGAAGAGATTCCTGTCCAAATTCTTGATAGGAAGGAGCAAACCTTGTGAAAAAAGTTATTTCCTTTGTAAAAGTACTTTGGCGTAACCATGATGTCGAGGAGGCTACGTGGGAGTTAGAAGACAGGATGATGAGGGATTATCCCCATCTATTTGTGTAACCTTGTAACAATTCTGGAACAAAATTTTTATAAGGGGGGGATGATGATGTAATACCCGAGAATTTCCACGTATTATTAAATGAATATATTAATGGAAATAATATTTATGTGAATATAAGTGTTATTGTTTTATGAGTTGGTTAATGCAATTGATTCGTATTAGATCAATGCGTATTAAGAAGTGTAATTTGATAATGAGAAGTGTGAAATGCCTTGTGTGGCATAAAGCGAAACGAGAAAATTCACTAAGCGAGTTAAAAGGCACTTTTGTGGACATCAATTCATGTCGTATAAAACGAGTTTAGTGTTGAAAATTAGCACGGGCTGAAGCTAAACCAGTCTTGGCACTGTTAGGGTACGGCGCAGCTGCGCCGTTCTAGCAGTACAAATTGGCGTAGTTGTGCCAGTAGTTAGTTGGAGCTGGTTATTTTTCTACTGTAGCACTGAATTGGGACATTAAGGTTATATGTGTGACATAAATAAAACCATGCGATAGGTGTATATTACAATGAAATGAGGTACCTAGTAGCACCATGACATCATATGAGGTTTTAATGCATAAGTGAATTATTTTCTGAGTATTCTAGACTATGAGAAAGGAATTCAATGTTTTGAATAAACATCAATATTAAATAAGATTATAATGTAGTTATGTGAGAGGTCGAGATAATTATGAAACTACCCGGACAATAATGCCTAACTCCGATATTTTATTTTGTGTAGTTAATGTACATGGCTTATATGATGTGAGTATATAATTTATCTTTAAATTCCTAATATGGTAGCTATTGTACCTTAATATTACATTATGGGAATTAAAAGGACCAAACCAAGCTTTACATGACCAATTGCTAAAATTTTCATCTCTTGTCCCAAAATAAGAGCCACCAAGTACATGAATAGTAGCTGAAAACCTAAATCACATATTTCTCCAAAAGGCTAAATCCTAGGTGATCATTGCTATCTAAGTGGCTGGTATGGAATTGTTAAACCACTCCTCATTAACCTATGTATCTTTCCATTACACCATGGACTCCAAGATTGTGTAATAACAATGCTTACTCCATGCTCTCTCTATAAATACAAGCTTGATTTCAGTTTTTGTGTTGCTTGAAACTTGTCTAGTAATTCTTAAGTGTAGAGTATAAGTTGTCGAGCTACTTTAGAAGCATAACTAGAGTGTAGGAAGTTCAATTCAAGCTCAAGAAGGTATAATTTCTAATTATGTTCTTGAGATGGGTATTATTTGATTCTTGAAAATTCTTGAATTCATTTGTTAATTGATATGAATAATTATGTTATAAGGTGTTTAGGAAGTTTAATAGCATGTATAAACACTTTAGTAAAGGTTTGAAGCATGCTTCAATCGATGGAAACCAAGTTATAATTTTCGCTGCAAAACTGAGCATGCATACTGCTTCTGAACTCGACCTGGCACAGCTGCGCCCTGGTTATACTGGGGTGCAGCGCAGGTGCGCCGTACCTCAGAACCAGTTTCTAGTTTTGTCCATGCTACATGTTGAGAACTTGATGTTATAACTTAGTTATTTACCTCAAAAGAGGTATAGCATGAAGTATTAGGTTTTTGTATATGGTATGAAGTGTTCAAACATAAATTAGTAGGAAATCTTTAACAAGAGCTCTAAGTTTTGAAAATAAACTTTGACGAAATTCATGTTCTGCAAATTTCAGGCTTAGTAATCTATATACAAGACTGATTTTACACATAGATGAGCATGCTATAGTGTACTTAGTTCCTTTGATCATGACCAAACTTGTTAAGCCTTGTGTTAGAGATATTTTTAAGAAAAATCTTAGTCTAGTGAGCTATCATGCATGATTATTAATTAGTTTATATTCTGACCTTGCGAGCATGTTAACATGACTTGACCACTTATGTTTAGAGCTCTGAAGTTGTCTTTTATGTGTTAGATTGCATAGTTCAAATCTAAAATGGTTTCAAAGATAAACTTGAACCTATTTTTGAAATCTAGTTGCATCACATGGATATCTAAATGATAAAGGGATATGATGTCATGTTATGTCTATAATATCCCTAGGTATGATTTATATGTACTGAACATGAGGATTTCAAAACTAAACATGAGTTTAAAGCATGATTCCAAGTTTAAACAATAATAGCTATGAACAAGCAATATGAATGTTACAAGTATATGCATTAACAGATTTTGAAATCTCTATGTGGACATATAACCAAGTAATGAGACATGATAACCGCTTGATAATGCTTTTGCTTGAATGCCATGTAAGATGTAAGTTCAAACTTATACAAACGAACTCAAGAACTGTTATTTGATTATGTGAGCACCTCTAACATGTAGATACGGTAGTACATAGATGTGTACGGATTGGGCAGAAACAAAAAGGCAGTAGCTCAGCCCTGGTTTGGCCAGGGGACAGCGTAGCTACGCCGTCCCTAAGCCTAGACAGGGCGCAGCTGCGCCGTGCAGCAGTCATAAATAACTTCTATTTTTGAACTGATGTTGGAAGCATACCTAGATGATTACTTTAGCTTGTAATATATGACTAATATGCTATTTAATGTGTTAAGAAGTAGGCTATGTGATGTAAATTAAGGTTAATTTTAACTTTCGAATGATAAGTCCAAAAGGATCGATGTTTGCATAATATCAAAACAAAGATACGTGGGTTGAACTTGTGATGATGTATAAACTGATTTTGTACCATATGTGCATACTTGTATCATGTCAGGCTTGATTAATGACTCTGTTAGCTAATGAACATCTTGAACATATAATACACTATAAATAGGATTCGAAAGTGTTGATTTCTTAAACATGGATAAACTACGCGTAAGGCAAGTATTTGAACCCTACCTGACATTGTGCAAGTATTATAACTCTTACGTTACTGTTTTCAATGAATATCATAAGCTTATCTCATTGAATGCAAGTTATCTTATTTATTCGTTCAATTGAGTTAGTATGTCTAAAACTATTATGAAAACTATTATTCATGTTGAACTTAGTATTGTTCTTTAATATTGTGAAAGTGTCTACGCCATTTGATTCAGCTAGACTATATGGAAGTTTATAAAACTGTCCAAACCAATTGATTGGTGGAGAAATCTTGAAAACTGAGTTGAACAACCCTTAATGTAAGGGGAATGTATATTGTTGGAAACCCCGACACATGAGTATATTATTACTGTGGTGTTATACATAACTTAAAGTATTTTAGATTGATCATCTATAGTACTTGATTCTTTTAGGTTATCAGTTTAATATTGGTAATTCTAGTAGATGTTCAATAGTCCTTAGTGATTGCTCCGTATAAATTGTTATCTAGTCGGATACCTTGATAGTCTTTGAATTCATATTTATTTGTCGATTTATATTGAATTATCGTTCTTATTCCAAGAATTGTGGAAATTCATTATTCATGATATTATTCTGAAACTTAGAACTATCTTAGGGATGATACTTCGATATTTCAAACTTGTGTGATAAAACTCCTTACCCTTATTGTATATTACTTGTTGGGCAATTTGTGTTCATTCTTGCTTATTTAAAACCTTTCAGTTAAGGTGGAACAAGGAGCTGTCTCTGGAAAAGACAAGGGCAAGGGAAAGGCTACCGACTAGCTTGTCCCTTTTATGTTTAAATTTATTATGTTGTATTAAGACTATTTTCAGACTATGTTTAAGCTTAAGTAGGATTATGTAATAAGTCTTTATTCGATATTATTATGTAATCTAATAAGCACTGTAGGTTGCGAGACTTGGGGGAATAATTATAATAAAACATTGTATATTATTCTAAATTAGATATTTCGTTGTGAATGTGTGATTTTAGTTATTATGTTGTTACCATGAGAACATGATGAACCAAATTCGAGTGACCAAGTGGTGGTCAGAATTTGGGGGCGTCACACGGCCGCGCGGTCATGTACTGTAGAAGTGGCGTTGCCGCGCCACTTCGAGCAGTATGAAAAATAATGGCTCTGCATTTGTAAAACCTTAACACAAACCATGCTAAATCTGCAACCAAACCAACTACATTGCTTCTAAGCATGCAAACAACCTTAGACAACACAATGACATGTTATTCTACATCAATTAACAAAGAATTCTTGAGAATTGTAAGAATTTGTCAAAACCCAATTCATGAACATAAGTTAGAATTTATACCTCTTTAAAGCTTAGTTTGATTAATTACTTCCTTCTGAGATTTCCTAACCTCTTCTTTGGACCACAACTCACTCAATGCTCAGCCACGCTCACTCTCTTTCTACACTTATCAGACAAATTCTTTAGCAACTGAGAAATGAAGAAGGAGGGGCTATATATAGAGAACTCATTGTACATACATTGCTCTTACACCATGGTTTGATTCAATAGAGATTGGGAAGAAATGTTGGGTATAGAATGGTTGGCCAACTGCTAATTCCTAGCCATCATCACTGCTAATGCTATGAAGTTGGAGTTTTACGCAATGAAGAAAGTAGGCTACTGTTTGGTTACTATTTGGGACTCTTAATATGTGACACATACTTTTAAATCCTAACAACGTGTTCATAGTACTTACTTTGTTCTCTTATATTCCCAAAAATATAATTTTAATTTATAATAGTTACTATATTAGGAAATTAGGAATTATTTATGTACTCACATGAATGCAATAACTCATACTATATATATATATATATATATATATATATATATATATATATATTAATGTGTCACCTTGTACTACATAAAATATATAGTTAGCTAGCATATAGTAAAGGTTTAATATATGGCATGCTTGCACAAATTAATCAAGTAAATAAAATCATATTATATTTATTAATCTCTTACTCATTAATTATTATTTATTCATAATAATTATTTATTAACATATTATCAATTAATTACCAATATTTGCAATTAATCAATATGTTCAAATCATGCCACTATATTCAAATAAATTGAATATTTAATTATTAATAATCCTATCAATTCTTTGATACTAAAATCTTAGGGTTAGTCCACTAATTTAAATAAACTATTAGTGACTCCCTTTAATTATTTCATAAATTAACATAACCACATAAGGTTTAAATAGATTCACAAAACCAACTTATTAAAATTAAATCACATATTTAATTAATAAGGAGTTTAAAATTCACGGTCATTACAACACATGCTTGCATGCTGGTTTAAGCCATAGCAATTGACCAACACGTAACAGATTTTAAACAGAAGGTAAAAACAGAACACAGAAGCCGGCGCAGCTGCGCTGCGCCCTAGTGTTATACCGGAACAGCTGCGCCATGTCTGGTTCAAGCCAATAACAGCGTGCTTCGGCAGGATTTCAACCCAACCATAGAAATCATTCACGAATTCGATTCTAATCAGTCATATAACAGTTTAAACATGCTTATATGGTTATATAACAACTATGTAAACATTTCCCAACCTCATTATCATCTAACTCAACATAATTAAGAAATTGGTAATTCAAAAATGGAAATTTTGACAAAAACCAAAAATGAAGAACAAGAAGTAATCTTATACACCTTTATAATTAGGTTGCTAATTCACACTTCTTCTACTAATGTGTATATAATTACTTACTCTATGTATACTCTCAATTTCACACTTAAGCAATTCTCAGTAATGGAAAATGGAGAAAGATAGTCCATATTTATAGAAAAAGGATTACACGGACATTGCAATTTCCCACTAAATCAAACCCATGGATTAAAGGATTTCATGAAGGTTATTAAAGAGTTGTTAGATGGTAGTTGATTTACACTATTATGCCCACTCCCTTGTTCATCGTTGTTATCTAGTTTGCTAGCTTGAGCTTGGGAGAAGAAAAGGGAAATAGGCCTTAGCTTTTTATCATGCACATGAAGAGAGAAATGGGTCTTCCAACTTGGGACAAACCAAACAACTCAGCATTCTTGCAACACTTAGGCTATACACTTATGTTATATTTTATATACATATCATCCATACATGGGTTATATCTTAATGTCACAATATAATTTACATAATTAATATTTCAAGGTAGTAGATGTGATATGGCAATGTAGCATACATATAATCCATGTACATTTTATCACACTGGTGCAATTTTCTCAGATATTATTCAATTAAAACCTATTAGTCAACCATTGTGTAAGACTTCAACTTTTATGAATAAAGTTTAATTTTTCTCGAAATATATTTTTGAATATTATGGTGTGGATTTGATATAATGTTATAGTTGCGTGTATTATTTACAAAATTTGCAAAGTAAGTAAGTGGTTATATAATATTCGATTGGTCGGAGAATATTTGTTTTAACAGGGAATATTCGTACGACGACATAATCATTGGTGGAACCCACAACGGAAGTATTGTCGTAGTTAGAAAATGACATAATTATCTTTTTATAAAAAAAACGGCGAAATTTTTACTGTTAAACTGTTGAACTACCCGGTGGTAAAAGTACAGTAATATGCGTGGTTCCATAGTAGCACACGGTATTGATTATTGATGCTTACGTGAGAAGTCACTCAGTTATACTCAATTATTTCTACAGTAATTGCTGCATCATATCTCTTATATTATTGATTCAATTATTGTCACAATATCATCTGCATAATATGTTATATTATTAAATCAATAATTGAGTCGACAAAGTTATTCATATTATTATTTGTAATATTGACAATGTCTAGAAAGTTCTGTCAAGGAGAGATTTGGTCACCTAATTGCACGCCAATAGGGAGAAATCCTTATCGAAAAACCCCCTCTTTCCTGGGAATGATATGGTTGTTAAATATTATGAGTTATAATATTAATGATGAATAAGTTTGTGTTGATTAAAGATGAAATTGATATTTCCATTGTGTTGGAATTATTAGTGTTAGTCGAAATCGATATCTATTTCAATAATAATGGATGTCTGGAGGTTATATTGACCAATCGGATAATTAATCGGATAAATGAGCAATTAATTGCTATTAATTCATATGCTTATAACTATTTGTTCATATGTGCGTACTATTGATTCACATGCATGTACTATTAGGGGAGGTTGTGCAAGATTGATAATACTTGCATGACTAAATTAAAAATGGAGGTATATATGAAGGTACTATACTGTAATTAATTTTTTCACATGATTATACTTTTTATTCACACGATTGTACTATTGATTCACATGGTGTACTATTAGGGGAGGTGGTGCAAGTTTGATAATACTTACAGGACTAAATTAAAAATGAAAGAAAAGATGGAGGTATTATACTGTAATATTTCGAGCCCCAAAATGTGCAATTATCGAAACTATGTTTTCCTATAAATAGAAGCTCATTCTTCTTTCATTTTCACCAGTTCACTAAGACTCACAAGAACAATTATAGAAAGAGAAGTTATAGAGAGAGAAGCTTTAGAGAGAAAGTAGAAGAGAAGTTTGCTACCTCACTATTCCAGTATCCAGTCTTCTTCTGAGGTAAATGATATTTTTTTTCCAATATTCATAGGAATAATATTATCTTCCATACTCTGTAGTATGTGAGTAATATTATTTTGTCTCGTTTTCCTGATTATACCCTCATTTTGTTAAAGTATTGCTTCTATACTCCGTGAAATTAGTAAAATATCCTTAAAATTTGTGCTTCATCTAGTATCGTTTCACAAGGATATTTTCTGCACATTCTTGTTAAATTTTAAGATTTTCATGTCGGAGTACTGTCCATGAGTAGTATTCATTTTTACGGTACTATTAATAAAGTACTATTCATGGGGTACTATTCATAAAGTACTATTCACAAAGTACTATTCATAAAGTACTATTCCCGAAGTACTATTCATGGGGTACTATTCACTCGGGTACTATTCACCCAGGGAATTATTCATGACAAAAATTTATTTCTTTGCTGTCCAAATCATTTTTGATACAATATTATTCTTGAATTTTACTCCACAAAGCAGTATCATGTTGAAAATTTTGACATTATTGAATTCTAGATAAATTAAGTTATAATCTTTAAAAATTTATCATTTGCTTTCTTTTAATTGAATTCTTATATCATTGTCATCATTATCATGCTTATATTGTGATAAAAGTCATCTGTGGCTTATGTGCATAGATGTACTATTGATTGGTAAGATTATGACCAGGGATTATTCGGTATAATCATGACCGTAATGTTACAAATGATGTGGTAAAAATTCTCATTGGTCTGTAGTGCATTGATGGACAGTTGTTGGTATGATTATGACCAGGGATTATTCGGTATAATCATGACCATTGATGATTACATGAATATCCTTGGCCCGTAGTGCAGGGATGATTCGATGATGTGGTTTATTTATTAAGATGAGTCTCAGCGATAAAATTGATGATAAACTTTTTAAATCATAGAAGATAGTAGATATCATGCTCTACTTGACTCTTCTAATGGATTGCTTGTTCTGCTGCAATTAAACTTGATGTTTATTATATTTTATCAATTTAACACTGTTGAAGGCTAACAATAATTTATTCTACATTATGTTAGTCATAATATTTCTTACTGGGCTAATTGAGCTTACCCTTTTGCTTTCATTGTTCTCTTCAGGAAATGAGAACGTAGCTGGGACTAGTCGGGGAATGGAGTGACGGTCCAGATGTTTGCAGTAGTAGTCCTCACTATTCAGTGAAATAGTGTGATAATAATTGTAATGAGGACTTTATTTGAGTTTGGATACTCTCTACGAGACATTATCCGTTTTGAAACTCTCAGTTATGTTTTGTCTTACTGTATAAAAGAAGTTTGTATTTAAGATCTGTACCATGTATTTGGCGACTCAAGATGGGTGATGTATACCTATTCCGGGGGCGTCACAATTGTCTACAATATATTCATGATATACTATTTTAATGTATACCCAAATACATATTGTCACATACACATTTCATGATGTATTCATAACATATAGTTCCAATATGTTCAATCGCATTGCTTCATACAATATAGTTTAATAAATCTTAATATATGGTTGCTATATATAGTATAGTCACATAAGTATCGCACTATACTATATAATATAGTTGTATTCCATATATTTTATATATTTAATTATTGCATACTTGCACATAACAATCAATATAATCTTATTATATTAATAACTTACTTATTTTTTTTATCTCAAATAAATAATTTTTCATCTTATTGATTAATTAACAATAATATTAATTAATACATTCCTCATTGATTAATGTAATTACTAATCTCTATAACAATTAATTATCTATCACGTATAGTAAATA